>OX383302.1:15907476-17107476 GCA_947523025.1 Dryobota labecula | reverse complement strand
ATCACAGACCATTGTCCTTGATGTAAAAATGCGTGCGTGAATAGCACAAAAATCGCAAATGCCTACCTAACTAGAAACCATTGTTAACCGGATTCTAACTCCATTGTAGGCTCTCAAGGGTAATAAAAAACATTTTTATGTACTGACACTAATAGAGTTTTAAATAGGAAGAGCTGGGCGTGAATTTGTGGTTACTAATTTTATTGAAACAAAAAAGCATCTATGAACTTTTGCAAAGGCTCGCGCAGATTGGCGCGATATTGCAGGCGCGACAAGGGTCGTGTTGCCGGTCGCGCCCACGATATCGCGCCAGTCTGCGCGAGTGAAGGCGTCCATTAATTACGTGAGGCAATTTTGGTGATTTTCCTCCCGCTTTCCCCCCCCGTGAGACGTCGTGAGATTTGGCTCGACACCCTCCCCCTAATCTCACGTGACATTTTTCATATTGCACATTTTTTGTGCAAATACATTTTATTTAAATAAACATAATATTCATAATAATTTTTATGATGCTTATTTTTTGTAATAATTAGGTACCCAGTTTTCTCGCAATTTAACATTGATCCTTGTGGAATAAAAAAAGGGATATTGACCGAAACCCCTCTCCCCCACGTAAGATTGGTTGAGATTCGCCTCGATCCCCTTTCCCCTAAACGCCTAACGTAAATAATGGACGCCAACTAACCTGAACCTAATACGAGTAATCGCGAGTTGTTCGAAAATCAAAATTTGAAAGTTTCGTTATTCCTAAGGGTTAGTGGTAAATGCACGAATAATAAGTTTATAATCATGTCTCATGATTCGAAGTTTGAATAGTTAGTTAAAAGATGACATGTAAGAATCAAAAGATAACATAACATCACGCTTTATTTCCCCGAAGTGTTGGGCAGAAGTGTACACCCACATTTCGTCAGTTATGATTAAGTCACACGTAATCGGGGGCATGAATAATCAAAAGATGATATAATTAAAACATGACATGCCTGTGTAGGTATGTAATTTCTAAGTTGTTTTATGCAACATTAAACTACGCCAGACTTAATGCTATACCCAAGTCGCTTTAGAGTGGCACTAGCGGTCATTGACCCACCAACATTTTCTAGCATTCTTTATTTTAAAAACTGAAAAAAGTTCGTTAACATCCTGAATCAATATCTATCGTGATCAACAACATGATCCATTAACGAAAAATCATACATAGTTTATTGTTTGGGTTCTTACGGAAAGATATTAGCGAAAGAACAATGACGACCGCTATTGCTACGCTAAAAAGCGTCTCTGATATTGTAAAAAAAAATATAAAGTGCGCCTGGTTCTAAAAACCCCGAAACAGAAACACGATAATGTTAACAATTACCGTCTCTCTGTTTGTGGGTTTTTAAGGATCGCAATAGGGATGATGACAAAAAAAAAATTTTTTTGTCCATTTTATAGACTATTAAAAAATATTGGACACGTATTTTTTTCATTTATTACGTAATCAAAACATTACGGTGATACATTGAGTTCAAATGTGGTACGACGTCACCACTCGCTAGATTTTATATGTAGCTGTGATAACGAGCCCCAAGTTTAGTTTAGTGTTTTATCTAAGTCATTTTTTATTAATATGATAAAGCAAAAAATACGCGTCTAATATTTTTGTATTATCTGACTGACGGACTAAACAGATTTCCTTTTTTTTTTTTACCCAGTAAACCATCCCTATCATATTTTAGTCATCAGACTTCAACGTTTGCCTGTAATCTTGGCCTCAAGTCTGCTATTACAATAGTGTCAGAATGGTCTCGCCATTGTGAGTATTTGACAGTGTTTGTATGGAAAATCTGTCAAAAACTCACAATGAAGAGACCATTCTGACACTATTGTAATAGCAGACTTGAGGCCCTGGGGGCCAAGTCTACTAATGTACAAACGTTGCAATGGTCTCTTCATTGTGAGTTTTTGACAGATTTGCCATACAAACACTGTCAAATACTCACAATGGCGAGACCATTCTGACACTATTGTAATAGCAGACTTGAGGCCCAGGGGGCCAAGTCTACTAATGTACAAACGTTGCAATGGTCTCTTCATTGTGAGTTTTTGAAAGATTTGCCATACAAACACTGTCAAATACTCACAATGGCGAGACCATTCTGACACTATTGTAATAGCAGACTTGAGGCCCAGGGGGCCAAGTCTACTAATGTACAAACGTTGCAATGGTCTCTTCATTGTGAGTTTTTGACAGATTTGCCATACAAACACTGTCAAATACTCACAATGGCGAGACCATTCTGACACTATTGTAATAGCAGACTTGAGGCCCAGGGGGCCAAGTCTACTAATGTACAAACGTTGCAATGGTCTCTTCATTGTGAGTTTTTGACAGATTTGCCATACAAACACTGTCAAATACTCACAATGGCGAGACCATTCTGACACTATTGTAATAGCAGACTTGAGGCCCAGGGGGCCAAGTCTACTAATGTACAAACGTTGCAATGGTCTCTTCATTGTGAGTTTTTGACAGATTTGCCATACAAACACTGTCAAATACTCACAATGGCGAGACCATTCTGACACTATTGTAATAGCAGACTTGAGGCCCTGGTAATGATAATAGTATCGCATTTGCAATCTATATCCTTCCGTTGCGCCATTCACCAAGTAACACAAATCATAAAATGTAACGATGACAGTGTACTTGTACCTTAAGTGATAACTATGTACAACATAGTATTTTACTACACGGTTTGCGCAAGTAGGTTACTAGTAGCCAGAATTATTGTTTACAAGATTATTTTATGTACGTATTTATCTTTATACTGTGTATATGTTGTAAGGTAAATGGTTTTAAGCGGATTCGCGAAGAATATGCAATGATGAGGGACTACTTCCATTCAATGAAGGATCATCATCATCATCATCATTTCAGCCAAAAGACGTCCACTGCTGGACATGAGCCTCTCCTGATTGGGGGGGGGGGGGGGGTGCCATAATCGCCACGCTTGGCAGGCGGGTTGGCGATTGCAGTATAGTGTTAAAAAAATGCATAGTCGCTGCTGCCCATTCACTAGTAAGTACCTTAGTTGCCTTATACGACACCCACGAGAAGAAATGAGGGTAATACTTTTGTATTTTAAAACCAGGTGCAGTTTATAAGTTGTTTACTAGCATAAATAAATCGTAACAACTGTCAAAGATTCACGAATGACAGCCGGGACCATCGGCTTAACGTGCTTTCCGAGGAACGGAGGGGTATGTAAAGATGGTAACCAAAATAACCCATCCACGGACCAACCGCGACAAGCGTAGCTTAACCCAATCAATCGAACCGTGTAGTTTTTATTGTTTAACCACAAACCCCTCTTGTATTTATATATATTTTGAATAAATCGTGCATCATTAGACGTTAAATATTTTTTATAGGATCAGTTAAATATGTCTCTAGTGATGATAATGGCTTCACATAATCTTGTCTTGTAGAACAAGCATACTTATTCAAACATGTAGTCATTTTCTCTACGCCATAGCTAACGGTCGCCATCCTCAATTAGTACCCTTTACAGAAGCAACTTAACAAGAACTTAAGTTATTCCTTGAATTACTGTATTAACGCTTTAGATACTTAACTCAGTTCCGTCTTGTGAGGTAGCGGATCAGATTCCGGTGTGGGAACGAGATTATTCAAGGCGGGATGATGGTTAAAGAAAAACCAATTATAGAAGAAAAACCTTCAACAAAACGTCTATAATAGGAACACATTCCGATGAAACCGCGTAAAGATTTAACAGTAGTAGGAGTTGGATTGTCTCTAATAGCATCGAGTTTACTTGGATCAGTTTGTAAACCTTTTCCATTAACTAGATAACCCAAATATTTTAATTCACTCTTACAAAATTCACATTTTTTAAAATTTATGGACAAACCAGCTTCTTTAAGACGGTTTAAAACTTTCCTAAGAAGAGCAAGATGACTGTTTGAAGTCTTTAGAAATAAGAATTAAATCATCAACATAGCCAAAAACACAATCATCACTGGTAGAGTTGAATTCAAAATTGACGATCATATCGGTAAGTCGTTGCATTTCGGATGCGGCGTTTGTGAGACCAAATGGCATTCTTACAAATTCAAATAAACCTCTTTGTGGAATAATAAAGGCAGTTTTCTCACAACTCTCTTTGTCAGCGAGAGGTATTTGCAAGAAACCACTTCTAAAATCATGCGAACTAATATATCTAGCATTTCGAAGATGACTCAACGACCGATAGAGCAGCGGCTGGAGTGGAGACCGCGTATCGGTAAGCGAAGTGTGGAGACGTCGTTGAAGTCTCTCCCTTTATAAGAGGTCGCTTATCGTTTTTTTTTTTTTAATGGGCTGGTTCTATTGGCAGGGCCACTCCATAAAAAAAAATATTTTCTCGTGACTGAGAAGGAGTTATGAAAAACGTCTCAATCAGCAACCTCGGTGTGTCTAGAATTTTCTAATACCTTTAAAAAAGTTTCATATTGAGACACGAAGCAACAAAATACGATCTAGAGGAATCTGACCGTTTTTCTTTAGAATGAATTTTATTGCTTACCCTTTTTAAGACGGAGGTCAGGGTGTTCTCGCGCAGCTTAGGCGAGGCCTATGTCCAGCAATGGACTGCAATAAGCTGAGTTGATTGAAGGAACTTAACTCCTATTTGGTATCCTACTATCCATAATAGCCTATCTCAGGCTTGAAGAATATTAAAATAGCGTTTATTCATTTTAGTTCAATCGTGATTGTTTCTCTCATACACAGTCTTCCTGCCTTTAGGGCCTTATCACACTGGCAATTGTTAAACGCGCTCGCGGCGTGTGCGACCGCTTACAAATCGCTAGTGTGATATCGCCCTTAGAGGTGGGTTTATATGGTGGTGTAAAGGCCCAGTTGGAATCAAAAGCAGTGGACTGTATTTTATAATGGTTTTAATAGGTGGTTCAGAAATATAGCAATCTAAGTACTAGTCAAAAGGTACGTCCGAGCACTGTCGTGTCGTACGATGCAATGCCGCGTCGCTGTTGCGTCTCCGGTCCCCGCGCTGTACCGCGTCGCTCGTTGACGACGTCGTAGTCCCGTTGTATGTATGTGTGTATCAGGTGGCTCTCTGCTTTGCCCTATTTTATTTTCAGCTTGGGTAAATACTTTCCACCAGGCCAGTTTAAAGGTAAGCATGCCAATAAAAAAAAGGATTTAGGTACCTATAAGATGTATGATATTATGATATAAAAATCATAATATCAAAATGTTATGATTCATCATGATATAGGTATGATAAATTGTTCAATCAATAACAAAATTGTTGTAGGTACTTCTCGTTTACCATAAGTGTTATGAAAAGTGTTTTTTTTTTTTTTTTCAAATCGAATTGCCGAAACTATGTCACAAGAGGCCCACTGGTGCTTTCCAAAGAGACCGGAGTGCTTTCCATCTGTGTGGTCTCATTTCTCTCGTATGGTCTGAGAACGGCTACTAAATCTGAATCTGAGTACTTCAAAGTCTGACGCGCTCCTTCCCACGAACTAAACAGGAAATAATTAATTACAAATCACAGCTTCGATAGTTTTCCTCATCAAATTATAGCATAATGTAATTTTAAATGACAGCGATTGACCAGTTTAGAAAGCGCCTTGAAGAGAAAAGCCGCGGTTTGCACAAAAACCACCCATTGAAATGAAATCTGTACTATAAGCGTAGCTCGAAGCAAAAACATTATTATAGACACAGCACAGAATCTCCATAGGCAAGATCCCGAAGCATTTCAGACTATAGGATAACGCCTTTCCCGCCCACTCCTTTCACAATTTTCCTCAACAATAATACGTATACAGGATGTCCGGTAACTAATAGATACAATTGAAATGACAACGAAGGATGGCCGTAAAAAGAAATTCTATAATATTTTCTTTTATTAAACAATACTAGTCATACAGCATATTGATGAGCACCATTAACGTAATATATTATAACAACAACAAAAAAGTAAATATCGTGTATTTAAAAAAATATATCTTTTTGTCCTACTTCAGATAATTATTTTTCAACGTTCATAAATTCTTCTACAATATTCCATATTTATTGACAACAATACGAAAATAAATGAAAACTCTGACAATTCTAATGCATGGTCCGAGTATTTATTTAGGAATTAACAAATAAATCCTAGCATCAAAATTAAAAATGTTATTTTTGCAAACAAACTAAATAGTAGTGATGGGCTGACTATAGGCTTTACCAAGCTCTAACTAGCTATAGCCACTAAACTATTGAATATATTTGATTGAATTTTCGTATGCAGACTGGGAACGGCATTAGTTATACGCAGTTTAATTTAATGTCGTATTGTTGTCCCCACCTTGTATAGCCCATTTCAAGGTTATCCATGAATTACCAGACATCCTGTATACAGTCTTATTTCAATACCGCGTAGTATGCCCCTAACAGATTGTCATAGCGGTAGCATATGACATGTGTTATCTGCAACGGTACACCTAAGTCCTTGAATAAAATGCTAAGCAAATGCCCAACGACCACTCGTGGGCAGATTCGCCCAATAATATAGCACTAAGCAATCCTGTGGGTCTTTTTATACACTATTGAACTTAAATTATACGATCCTAAACACAGATAGTGAACACATTTACATTTTGCCAAGTCTCTTACCTATATTCCATGTCAGAGGTAGTTCTGTACAGAGTAAAATGTCTAAAGTTATGGGGAATTGAAGCCGACAGTTTACCAAATTGCTGGCTGTAATATAACTGGTATCTCAGCAGTAACAGTTAGTTATATTCGTCTAGTTTGGTTTTGAACCTGTTCCAGCTAGGGTCAGTAAGAGTGATGAGGCTGTACCTCTGTATGGTAAAGAGGAAAGTCCAGTTCTGACCTCTTGAATAGTAATGCTATGCTATGATAGTTTATGATTGACATAAAATATGATAGGGACATCTCTAACGGGAGGGTCTGTGGTGACGTTAGTAAGCTGAGGTAATAGTGATGATAACATATATCCAGTTTGTTATGTTCTGATCAATCGGGCGCATCTTTAGAGTTTATTTCACTTGACAAGTATTCATAGATGACGGAATTGGCTGCTTGAGTTGACCTGTTAACCTAAAAAGGGCCCTCCTTTCTGGTTAAGATTAATTAGAGTGTCCATGGAGTTTCTTGCCCGTTATTCTCCATAAGAACCGACTTTTTTTAGAATAGGCAAATAGCTTCATGTGTCTAACTGATCGACTTCTGGACAGTTCAAAAGTGCCTGTAAATGATTTGTTTAAAATAAATACTTTGAGTATAAGTTTGTGTTTGAAACGTCATATACCTAAGATTTCAGATCACTAATAATATTGTTGTGTCTCTTCATACACAACAATATTATTAGTGATCTGAAATCTTAGGTATATGACGTTTATTTATAGAGTACCTATGGATCTTCCTTTTGGATACTGAGATCCCAAATCCGAATAGAATGAGTCACCAAAATTTTACTTGGTCATAATCATAAGGCGGTATGATCCGACGGACACCGCGCTTACCTACGCTTTTTTGAATCCATGGGAAACATAAATAAACATAGTTTTAAAATAAAATATAAATCTTATTTAAGGATCTGGCGGATATGCAATCGCTTTTGATAATACGATTAGATTAACTTTGCTGGATATAAAAAAATCACAAAGTTAGCCCTTTTCATAATGTTTATTCAATCTCATAGCTACAAAACGGCCGTATTTTTTTCTCTCCTATTTTTATATAAATGAGAAGATAGTTAGATTATTAAGCACATTTCACTGAGTTTGTCTTGATAAAATGATTAAAATAATATAATTACTGTGTTTAACAGGGTTGTCACCGGTCCACTAGCGCCACTCCTTTAAAAACATATTATCTCGTGACTGAGAAGGAATTATGAAAAACGGCTCAATCAACTACATAGGTAAGTGTCTAGAATTTTCTAATACCTTTTTTAAAGTTTCATATTGAGACACGAAGCAACAAAATTCGATCTAAATAAAAACGGCCACATTCCTCTAGATCGTATTTTGAAAGAAAATGATAGAAGATAAATTTTAGTTTAGTCCTGTCAAATTAATCAGCGCCTGTCACTAGGTACTCCATACAAGTTTAAACGTGATTAAAAACTTGCCGACTAAAATTACGTCAAAATACGTCAAGCGCTGATCAATTTGACAGGACTAAACTAAAATTTATCTTCTGTCCTTTTCTTAATGAAATAGAAAGAAAAGATGCACTGAACTTTTTAGTTTAGTTTGTGAACAAGTAAATCGGCACCAATGGGTTTTTAATTATGTCTGTAATTACGGCATACGAGAGGTTAAAGGATTAAGTACAAGCAATACATCATCATCCAATCACAGTGCTACAAAATCATCTCAAAATCGGTGTAAGAGATTGTGTAACAGGAATAATCTTAAAAGGAGACTATCAAATAACATTTCATTACTTGGGTATTCCTAGTAAAACAAATCTTTACATAAATAATTTCATATAAATTTCAAATAACACAACGCCTTATACAGGTTTCCAATTTAAGATTATGCTACTAATACACATTAATGCATAATTTAATAACGACGAGACCATTGAGCCCTCTTAAAATTTGCATAACGGTGGAAATGGAAGACCTCCTGGTTTAAAGTGTAGAGTACCTGACCATAAAGTAGAAAGGAACAGAAATACTACCACTGTTTGTCTTTGCATCACCCAAAGGTTGACTAGTAGAAAATTCCTATGGCATTCGTATGGGTCAGTTATACACAGGGCTCGTACAATGCTCTACGAGTCCAGTATAATAACGCGTTTCGGGTGATGCTGGGGCTGCCGCGCTTCTGTAGCGCGTCGGGGATGTTCGCGGACGCACGCGTTCCGGATTTCGGCTCGCTGCTGCGTCTGCGAATTGCATCACTGATGCGTCGGGTGCGCGGCAGCCCCAACAGCCTCGTGGCTACTGTAGCCGGCAGGGTGGATGGCCATATAATATGCCACTGGATGGCGGCACACAGACCGTCATTCAGATATGTGAGGTAAAAACAAGCCGGCGGGGTGGTTTGTTTTCAGTTTTGGTTATTATTATTTTATTATATTAAGTAACATACACATGTACATGTTATACATTTATGGATCTCTGGTCTGAAAATAAAGATTATATTATTATTATTATTAAGTCTGCCTCTGTACATTTGTGTGCTAAAAGTATTAAATAGATAATAGTACATTACTTACCAAGGGCGGTAAAAGAAAGAAAGCCCGAAATCGCAGGTATTTGTGACCCGTGCCGCAGGCGAGGGTGGTAAATATGCGATTGCTTTTTTACTGCCCCTGGTGTGTACACAATTTTACGTCTTCACCTGGCCACAATGCGAGTTTTACTGTACGCGTAGCGTGCGGTAAAACTCACATTATGACCAGTTGTGACGTAAATAAATAAATAGTTGTAGGTGGTACTTTACAATCTGTAAAAACCAAGCAACTTAGAACTTCTGCTTAGTTCTATTTGTGTAAAGGATTTTACTAATAACAATTATCTGTATGTTAACATGCATATCAAATATGAATCTAGCATTTAGCGACTTGCTCGGCCTGTTCTAAGTCGAGAACACACGGTTGTGAGGCGTCAGAAAAAAAGGCATAAAGATTACCTTACGGAAATTGTTTTTCTTAATAGAGTTTAGAATAGATGAAGTGGCCAGCACATCAAGCTACTGGAAACTGTCAAATTTTTCCAAACGATTTTAAACTCTAAAATGTTGATGATTAAGTTCAAAATCAAACGCGAAAATTTGACAAGTGTCTTGATGTGCTGGCCACCGCACCTAACAGTAGCTTTAAAACACTTCTTTAAACTATGTTTGGCAAATCAGGTAAAAGTATTTTATAATTACACACTGCCTTCAGATTTTTGCTTCAGATTGCCTTTTGTTTCAGTTTTGTCAGTGCCTAATTGGTTTTTGGGTGAAGACTCTGAGCGTGGAAATTGTGGATACATTGTTGTATTGACCTGTAAAATCAAATTTAAGTGGCAATCTATACAAATGAATAAAATTGAAGTGTCTGTTTTTAATGTCAAAATAACAGTTTTTTACTTAATGCATATGACAATATATACGGTACGTATAACAAAAAAACTATTATTTAAAAATATATCTGTCCGGCTAATCTCCGAAACGGCTGGACCGATTTTGACGGGACTATCATCGGCTGATGTTATAAGAAGAAAAAGCCACGCGTAAATAAAAATCTTTGGTAAACCTAGCAAAAATGTGGTTGCCGTCACTATTAGAAGCCAACATATTACTTTGTATATAAAAAGGCTAGAATCACGTTAATAACCTCAAACTGTTAACAATTTTCCAAGTAACAGACCCCCATAACTTATCGCAATAAACACACAAACCTCAAAATATGAACATGTGCCTCACAAACACACATTATAATGCCTCGTCAGTCGTGCATGTACACCTGCCTTATAACGACACATTACACTGTACGCAGCTTACCGCTATACAATCGTGTGTTCTGCCTTTATCTTGCAACATTTTGAATGCAAGTGAACGGGGAATTCTCATATTCCGTTATTTTTAGGGTTCTGTAGTCAACAAGGAACCCTTATAGTTTCGCCATGTCCGTTTGTCTCTCCGCGTGTTAGCTCAAAAACTTAGTAGGTACTAGAAATCTGTAATTTGGCATGAGGGTATACATTATATTAATCACGCATGGTAAAATAAAATCATGAAAAAATATATTATATTTTGTAGGTAGTACCTCCCCTGCACATAAAGTGGGAATGATACTTTTTTTTTTTCGTCTATCCCATGGTGTGGGGTACTGTTGGATAGGTCGTTCAAAAATATTAAGGTCAATAATTTTTGTAAGGGTCAAGTGTCGTCCCTGCCATCTAAATGGTTGTTTTTGGATATACAGTGTAAAAATTCTCGGCAGTAATATGGTGTATCTATTCAAACACGAAATATTTTAAGAAATACACCTACAGGTGGTAAAGAAGCCATGGAAATATTTTAATTTAAAAAAAAATTCAATTACTTGACATGATGATTAATTATCAAAATTCACCGCGCTCGAGCCGCCACCGTCCGTTTCCGCGTCCGGGCGGGTCAATCATAGAATAAGTGAAATTTTGGAAAATGCAACTCCTTTGCAAAATGTCTCAAGCAATTTTAAAATTATAATAATTATGTAAAAATATAAAACACTTAGATTTTTTTTTTTTTCAAATATTTCGTGTATGAATAGATACACCTTATATATAGCGAAGTAAAAAGGAAAACTAAATAAAGCTAAGTAGTCTTAAAAAGTTGACGAGTAATAGTCGACCAACTTACATTAGTTTTTTTTTTTTTGTATTTGTTTGGAATGTATGGCAGAACATGTATTTCAACTACAATGTTAAGTTTGTTCTTCAGATAAACTCATCCCAACTACGGAACCCTTCATTGTGCGTGGTCCGACACGCACTTGGCCGGTTTTTAAGCTGTGTATTTGTCACGGAAACTGGAAGCTATCCTAGCATGATATTACAACTTATGTACGTCTCTGTTTACTTTTGAAGAGACTGTTCAAATGCCACATAACATCTGGCCTGTATTCCCCGAAAGGTTAGGCAGAGGTGTTCCTATAATATATATATAATAATAATAATAATTAAACATTTATTTTCAAGTAACAAGGACCATAATGTTAGTAACAATTTACTTACAAACTATGTTAGCAATATTTACAAACGTAATACACAACATACAAAATAAACAACAAAAACAATCAAGTTCCAATTTTTGAACAACTAAGTTCCTATTAGCAGGTACTATGCAGCTGGGTTAAGGCGACGATAACCGACTTTTAATGATTTTATACAGAAGATCACGTCTAAACGAGTAGTGTTAACGATTTGAAAAAAATATATGTTAAATTAGAGCAATTTCTTAATAATTTAGTATGAGAATATTTTAGATTATGTTTATATTACATAGTCAAATTAATTTGTAAAGTTATGTCTAACGCGGATAAAAAACTAAGAATCACGCAAAGTCTATCAAGCGTATTTTTCTAAAACCTTCACTTTTTTAAAGATAATTTAATTATTTATATTTTAGTATACGTTCTTTATTAAAATATCTTTTGTTTTATGTATAATAAATTAATAATGCGTCTTATTTGGGACAGCTCTCCTGGATGGGCGAGTCCTATTACTGGCTGGACGTACGACGCGTTGCGTGACATCAATACAGAACACGCAAGCTAACCACTCAAGGTCACTGGCATATATCTGGGCCTTAAATAGTAAATGATAGGACAATTCAGCCTACTAGCAATGAAAAACAGGAGACTGATGGAGCTGGCGCGCACTCTGCGCAACAGGGATGCTGCACGCTTGCTTACGCCCACATTTCACCAGTTATGTTTAAGTCCCATATAACAAGGGACAAGTCTATTGCCATCTACCGGGTACAAACCCAGACTCCAGGCTGCTACTGACAAATTCCAGATGGAAAACGCAACACATCTCTTCAAAATAAAAATAATGTGCTGGTAATTTCAGCACTAAGAGTAAAAGACATTTTCTCATTCCGAGAAGGAACGAGCATCGATGACGACATATGATCAATGCGTTAGGCCCTGTCCTGTAGGTTCCCGCAAACAGGCGCGATGTGATAGCGCGATGCGACTCCAGCAGTACAATTTCTTTGAAAACTTCGTGGAAATGATATTCTACCAGAATCGCGTCGCCAGAAAGCGACCGTTGCGCGAATACGCAATCACAGCGATCATTTGATCGGCGAACCCGAACGTATCGTCACGCCTACAGAGGCAAAAATGTGTGACAATGATTACGTTTTCTATTAGAACTAGGCCTTGGGTCATTTAACAAACACCTCTTTGTCATAGGAGTCACAGACAGTCCGCTGTGCAGGGCCTGCATGGAGGACGATGAGACAGCAGCCCATGTGCTGCTAAACTGCCCGGTGGTCGCCACATACAGGGCCAAGTACTTCGGTAACCCAGGTACCCTACGTGAGATTGTCAGTAACACCAAGGCGTTGCTGGCCTTCTTTGAGGAGCTGGGATGGATTGAATAATTGATTCCCATCTGTACGCAAAATACGTGCATTGTCGTGGAGTTGCGGACACCAGCCCGTATTACCTATTACCTATTAGTACTAGGCCTTACCCTGCATCCCCACTTCGCGCAAATACGCGATCGTAACGTTCTTATGTCACTTTCTGAAGGCGTCCTCTGTCGGCGCGATCACGCGTTCGGTTCCGCCGAAACAAAATGAACGCGGCGGTCGCATGTTCGCGCAACTATTAGCTTTCTATTAGAACAAGGCCTTAAGGACTTAATTCACGATCTCATGATGTTTTTCCTACACTATAAACCGGAAACCAGATCCCTAAACTAAACAGTGACTTTCTTAATAATGCGCTAAAATGCACAACCGTGAGATTACAGTCATAACCTCGGTGCTTTCAAACTGATATTAATGCTAGTATGTGCATAAGAACAGATTGGTGTTGCTCAACTTCTAGACATAATCCCTAAGTCGTTTTATGAAATCTGCGTGAAATGGATACTTGGCATTTTACAATCCAATGGATGGACAAGTAGACATAAGTTTAGCGTATGTTTTTCCTTAAGGCAACGTTATCAGACTTTTAATGATTTTATACTGAAAATCACGTCTAAACGAAGTACTAAGAAATTAGTTTGTAAAATTATGTCTAACGCGGATAAAAGAACTGAAAATCACGCAAAATCTATCAAGCGTATTTTTGACCGGAACAGACTGGTATTGTATTTTTATTTGTCTTGTAGGTCATCATCCTATGTCCAGCAGTGGACGTCTTTCGGCTGAAATGATCAGCCGATAGACGTCCACTGCCGGACATAGGCCTCCCCCAAAAGGGGGGAATTTGCCATAATCGCCACGCATGGCAGGCGGGTTGGCGATCGCAGTATGGTGTTAAAAATGCATGGAGAACGCTGCTGCTCATTCTCTAGTAAGTCCCTTAGTCGACTTTTACAACACCCACGGGAGGAAATGGGGGAAATGTCTTGTAGGTATTTATCATTTTTTTTTTTTTTGTTAGAAGATCCTGTACTGCCGTACCTTTAACTTTTATTATTTGATCTATCTTTCAATTATGTAGAATATAATAAAATACCTGCTCTTTATTATGTACAGTCAGCGTCACGATGTGGGTACCCCCCTGGGTAGCAAATTTTAATACAAATGGGGTAACCAATTGATGCAGCCCACCGTACACACGGCTTCATATCGAGCTATAAATTTCCAGTTTAAGCTGACCTCTCATTATACGGAAATCGTATACAATGCGGGATGAGCCTATACTGGAAATATATAGTTTGATGTGTGTACACCATATAAATTACAGACGTAAATGTAGAAACCACAGTTTCTAATTTTATATCTGTCAAGTCAATGTGGTTATATGGGTAATTTATGGTATTATTACACTGTAAATCGGTACAGTTGTCGAACCACTTTTAAATAAATAATCTATGTTACATAGTATGTTACAAATAGACCTTAACCTAACAAATCCAATAAAAACCTACACGGCAATATTTCTTGCCAATAAACAACATACAGGTACGATTACCAAGATTACATAAAAGCTAAGTTGTTTCATACATTTGTATCAAATGTGTTTGTCATGGCCAATGGAAAGGGCGTGGTTATGTGGGACAATCATGATACAACGGCCTTTGAGCTGTAAAGGTCGCTTTGAACTGTGACAGTCCCGGGAACTACGGGATTGGAATAAGCTTTTTATATTCAAATTCATCAATGTGGGATATAAACACAAAAAATAAGCTAAAACATAGTACATAAAACATTTGGGTACGTAATAAATTGCTCAACTTCTGAAGTTGTAATAAAAAGGTGGAAAAACGAAAATTCTGAAAAAATATGATATGTTATTAAACATTGCAAAAAAACACATAATATAACATTACATCAAGTCTGTATTCCCTGACGGATAGGGCAGAAAAAAAGAAATAAAACAAAAGCAAATGATGAAATTTTGTAAAAATGATGCTGAATGTTTCATGATTGAAAATTATCGTTCAGCACAAAATGATATCGCGAACATATTTTTCTAACAGACTTATGTTGATTTATTCCGTTCTAATACCAAAAACTAATACCACTATGTATGTTTTTCAACAAATTTGATGAAACAAATATCAGTGGTATTATAACGGAATAAATCATCATGTTTATATATGAAAATTCAATAGATTATAATGAATTTTCATCTTAAACGACGATTATCCTAACAAATATTTAAGTATCACGTTATGTTACACATATCGTAATGTTTCAGATAAAAATAATTAAACCAACATTATGTTCCATAATAATTAAAACCTACATTTTATTTCAGATTAAAATATTTTTCTCACAAAAAAAATTATATCTCAAATTCAACTATAAAACTTCGCCACCCTAAAGTCCCGTATCCCGGGATAGTCCCAGTCGACACAGACCCTAACTTTACAAAGCACGTGCCACGTTAATACTTTAACACATCTTACAAAGTAAAGGATAAAGCAGTTAGCGTTCGTGATTACTTCTAGAAACTCTATAGAACGTCTAATGAAAATAGACGGTATTATGTTTATGGGCTCGCTTAATAACTTATTTATGATGTGCGGTATCATTAAAGTTTGATAGTAAAAGCCTTTTGAGGGGCTCGTGGCTTAGTAACAACAGCCGGTCGGGTTGATCGATCAGGTTAAGCAGCACATGCCGTGGTCATTCCGTGGATGGCTGACCATCTTTACATACCGAGACCCCTCCGTGCCTCGGAAAGCACGTTAAGCCGTTGGTCCCGGCTGTCATTCGTGGATCTTTGACAGTCGTTACGGGTCGTCAGAAGCCCGAAAGTCTGACAACCAGTCTTACAAAGAGGTATCGTATTACCCAGTAACTAGGTTGTGGAGGTGAGACAGGCAGTCGCTCCATGTAAAATACTGGTTTCAGCTGCAGCTGGTTAGACAAGAAGCCAACCCCAGCATAGTTGGGAAAAGGCTATGAGTAATAAGCCTTTTTAGTATCTTGTAGTACAGTCTCGAATACTGAAGTTCTTTGGGCATGTCTCGAGACGGAATAATGACTCCATAGAGCGTCTAGTTGTGCAGGACAGAAGGTAATAGGCCACGCAGGAGGTCACCGATTAGGTCGACCGATCAAATTAAATCCGCAGTTGGAGGGCCCGTTAGTGAATGCGCCAGACTGTCATCTAACAGAACCAGATGGAGGGAGATCGTGAGGCGAGTTACAACAACACCTGCGATTGGACAATGCTCATTGTGACCACGACCGCTCTGTCAAGAGCGAAGCGAAGAAGAAGAAAATGATGAGGCAGTCAATTTTCACCTATGATTTAGGTAATTCGAATTATGCCTTTTTTATTGTCTTTGTTCTTAGATTTTGGAGGCTTTTTATCCACAATGGCATTTCAGCCCCATCATGAATTGCCTTTTAACACTGTTTTATTATTTTTAATTAGGTACACATAGAACAAAAAAAAAATGCTACCTACATATGCCAAGGAATTATAAAAACACTGTATTCACATTATATTGTTCTAATCAAATAATAGGTATTACCAGTTATTTAGTCAAGAAGCTGGGCTACATTTTCTCTCTATAGCAAATCCCTTTTTTTTTCACATCTGTTTGAAGCCAGAAATGTAGTAACCATAATGCCACCGTGGTTCACGAGCCAGAGTACAGATGGCGTTGTTGTATACTCTAATAATATCGAGTCGCGCCGTTTAGTTCACATCTCACACCAGAGATGGAGTTGCGCAGTGACGTAACAAAATTTAATCGCGGTGTTAAGATTATCCGTGCACTTGATGTATAGGCAGGATAATTTGTATTAAAATTCAATTACTCTTCAAGGAATAAGTTGTTTTATTTATTAGTTCCTCAATTGTCAAAGTACAGTGCAAAATGGTTCACGAACATATGGTCCTTCGAGCCGGATAGAACCAGCGACCTATGGATACAGTCCGTTATTCAAAGTTATTTTAGTCGCTCCACTTTATTAACTGTGCCTCTTTCATTAAAAATCGTACATTAAATATACAATTAAATATTTCCCTATTTTAGACGTTACGTTACAATTAAATAATATGACATTGCAAAAAGTCTCTTCACTAGTTAAACTTCGAATTCGCAGAGTTTTACTGATGTTTAGTGAAAGAAAGAAAAATATTTTATTCGGGACTCGCACAAGAAATGCAAACATTAAAAAATATAAAATTAGCATTTAAAACTAACAAAATTTACATCGCACAGGTTCACAAGGCAAAAATGGTCGCTATCTCAGCATAATGCTGCGAAATTTAAACTCAAACTCAAACTCAAACTCAAACTCAAAGCATTTATTTCAAATAAACCAATTACAGGCACTTTTGAATTGTCAAGGGGTCGGTCAGTCAGAAAGATGAAGCTAGTTGCCCATTCCAAAGCGTAGTAGGTTCCTATGGAGAAGAACGGACAAGAAACTCCATGGACACTCTTTTAAAACAAAATATTGTTACAAAATATGGGTTACATCATTCATGTTGAAGTTATACATGTGAGAACAATGTAGAAAGACGTGCACGTTAGAAGCGTCCGTAATAGAAACAATTCAAAAATTAAAATAAGCCGTGGCAGCTAAGAGATGACCAGTCCCAACTGACGGCGCCCGTTCACGAACATGACGCATGGATCAGCACCATTTAGCTCAACCATTTTGAAGGGAACTTAATGATCCAACACACACGCCACCACCAGCGAGACATTTGAGTGAGCATGACATACTCTCAGCCGCCAGGGCACATTCAAGTCAATAAAAGACATATTACCCGGTAAATGGTAGCTCTATTGTACATAGTACTCACAACTGTGCTATGCAATTATATAATTCAAGGACATTGAGTTTATACAATGCAAAAATAGTTTACAATCTTCAGCAGCTCCAACATGATTGTCAAATGTTAATTAACTAGCTGAGGTTGTGGAGCAGGACCAGCATTCAGCCAAGCATTTTTATCAGCGATGTAATCCCCCAACTTATAATATGCCTGCCTGCATAGTGTGCGTTTTATACAAGATTTAAATTTAGTCTCATTCAGTTGAAGTATGTGGGGAGGAATTTTATTGTAACATTTTAAACAGTACCCCATGAAAGATGAGTCTACTTTAGCCAGTCTGAAACCTGGTTGAGCTAGTAGGTCCCTATTTCTAGTACTATAATTATGTCTTTCACCTCTTTTTCTAAAAAGATGTAAATTTTTCCTTACGTACATGATGTTTTCGTAGATATATTGACAAGGTACCGTCATGATGTTAATATCCTTAAACAGTTCCCTTAGAGAATCGCGCCTGCGGAGATTATATATGGCTCTGATGGCTCTTTTCTGCAGAATAAAAATAGACTCGATGTCTGCAGCCCGTCCCCAAAGTAAAATACCAAAAAAATAAATACCGCAGCGCTGATATTCTGATAGAGCCAAATTCAAAACAAAAACAACAACAAAAACAAACAAATAACAAACGAACACAAATTCTGGTCAGATTCAATTGCATAAAACACTATCAAACACAATCTGAATGATTTTATAGGATATTTTAATCCATTGCTTAAAAAAATTCATTGTTCGAAAAATTTGTCAGCTCAAAAATGTAAATAACGCAATTTCTGTTGAACTATCAAAATTAAACCCATTGCTACGCAACTACCCCGCAGGATAAAAGTATTTCCAAATTGATCATATCTCGGTTCTTTAATAAAACCTGACCCAATTTTCACCTCAACACCGACCCCTAACAACGGCATCCCACAACACTTCACAAAATTGCTTGACCTGTTTATTTTGGACCAAATTAAGTGAAAAGCTCATGAAATATTCATATTATTTCCTTTACATATCGAGCGACCGTCCATCATTCCACAATTTATGGTAAAAATACATTATAATGGTCGTACTTAGGTTGGAAGATTTTTAGGACTGATAACAAGTTAAATGAGTTTCTATTACAAAGGTTTGGTAGTAGAGGATTTTTTTTAGAAAGTTATTACTTTGAATTTGAACAAAAGGAGTGTGTAAGGATCATAAAGAGATCGGATATTCGGATACATATTCACCTAAAGTTGCTATTATGGAAAGCGCTTTTGTATTTAATAAATCCCGCGATTCCGGTGTTTTATTTTTATTTTAACTAACACACACCACCCCTACTCTTACACCCTACATACCGATATTTGCATAGGGGGTTAAAATAATTTTAAATAAATATGCATCTGAATTCTTAAGCAATCCAAGAATCCCGGGTTTTTTTTTTTATAAATAATATTTTAGAAGTCGCTTCCATACTATACACCCGACTAGTTATGCATTGCCGGTATTCCTGGCATAACGGGATATTTTTTTACAAAAAAAATAATTAAGAAGCTGCTTCCATACTTTCATAGCTAATAATTAACTTTAGGTAAATATGCATCCGATTATCCGATCATAAATGATAAAATGATGAATTATTTTATTTCTGTAAGTAGGTTTGTACGGTGGCCAGCACATCAAGTTAAGTTCAAAAATGCAGTTTCTTATCAGTGCTATAACTACTCGAACAAAATGTAGAAAACAGCTGTTTTTTTTTTTAATGTTTAATTATTGGTCCCATAGTAAAAAAAATCACTTCCATGAGTACTTCACAACCTTAATATATGTCCCTCGTTTAATTTAACACACTGTGTAATACAGGGTTATTTTAAATTAGCTAGCTAAACTCCACAGATGCGATGGGTATCAATATCTAAACATGATAAAACAAAAATATGGTATCATCGACCTCAGTCACTTGAAATATCAGTTTAAAATATCTTTTAATTTTGTGTTCTTTGACAGAAGTGGGTATCAATATCTAAACACGACAAAACATTTAAAAAAAAAAACAGTTTTTCTCGACTCATACTAAGCGGTCGACCTCCCAAAAAAAATCTTAAAACAAATATTTTATCGGATTTAGATATCGATATTTATTTATTTATTTCTGTAACAATTTTTACGTTCTATCGAAATTTTACACAAAGTTATAACAATTAAATATTAAAAGAATGACACCCATTAAAAGAATGATACCCACATCGCGTCTGCGGAGTTTATTCAATTCAATCATTTATTTTGGAACAGTTTAGCTAGCCAATTTAAAATAACCCTGTATGCTTGTAAGCATACAGGGTTATTTTGACAGGGTTTTTAGGGTGATTTTGTTTATAAGTCAAGCAAGATATAAACATAAATCATAATAAGCCTGTATTTTTCCCTCTGGGACACAGGCCTCCTCTGATAAATAAGACATAACTGAGATTAATGTTTTGAACAAGATGTTTTCACGTCGTACATATTTTATTGTGAACATGACTGACACGGGATTCTCAAGGTAGGTACCTACACTAAGTTTTAAGAACATTGAACTGAGCGACAAAAAGTCAACTTTTAAGAGCCATATTCTTCAAAACGACGAAGATCTGCTTAAAATAGACTTAACACTAACTTACCTCACATTTCAAGCTATTTTTTTCCGTCATTTACACCCACTTTAAGTTAAAACAGTCATATTGATTAAGTACATAACTGCTTACTCACTTAAGTGTCACTTATCCACCAATATCAGTATTTTAAGCACCATTACTGGCATAAATCTTTATGTCCAAGTGTGAGTTAAGTTAGTTTGGGTCGTGCTTAACGTACCTATTTGCTGTGTCATAACAGTTTTGATGTGTTTTTAAGGTAGAAATAAATCGAAGTCATCTTTATGCTGGAGGTAACACAAAATTAGAGGCATATGTTTGTTTTTTTATGGTTCCAAATTATGAAAACTCGACCATATTATTATTACTGAACCAGTATATTTTTAACCTGGAGTTTCTTGCCCGTTCTTCTCCATAGGAACCTACTACGCTTTGGAATAGGCAACTAGCTTCATCTTTCTGACTGACCGACCCCTTGACAATTCAAAAGTGCCTGTAATTGGTTTATTTGAAACAAATGCTTTGAGTTTGAGTTTGAAATTAAATAAACGGTTGAAAATTTCACAGAATACGTATTACTATGACTTCATCATCATCATCATTTCAGCCGAAAGACGTCACTGCTGGACATAGGCCTCCCCCAATTGGGGGGGTGGTTGCCATAATCGCCACGCTTGACAGGCGGGTTGACGATCGCAGTATGGTGTTAAAATTGCATAGAGAACGCTGCTGCCCATTATCTAGTAAGTCCCTTAGTCGCCTTTTACGACACCCACGGGAGGAAATGGGGTGGGGCTATTCTTAACGTCCGGCATCACACGGTACCGGTATCGGTACTATGACCTATCATGGCAAATAATAAAAACATCGGAGAGTCAAAACTCAAGGGAGAAGCCTACAAAGATTTATTTTCAAAGCCTTTCTTTCCTGCCCTATCTTAAGTAATAATCATAGATTCTATATCAAAATTATACTTCGCTGCCGATATTCTAAAGCGCTGATATTTCGTAGCCCAACGGTAGTATTTTAGTAATAAACTCAAACTTAAACTTAAAAACCATTTACGGGCACTTTTGAATTGTCAAAGACTCGGTCATTTAGTCTGAAAGTATATAAATATAGAAATAGAAACCAGACCAAATTATACCAGGATGTCATATCACTAAAAGCGTGCGTTATATAGTCAATGAATTAAACTAAATAAATTAAGAAAAAGCTCATAAATCTTGACCAGCTCATTAATGTTAGAATAGAGTTTAATTATATAATAAAACACACATCGTTTATCAACCCGATAACTTATGTTAATCAAGAATTCCATGGCTTGATTCGAAAAGGGCCATAGTATGTTTTTGTAAGAAATGAGATTTTACTGCAAAATTATTGAAAAAGTGATATATTTATGTGTGTTAAAAGGGCTAAAGTGGTAAAAAGGGATAAGTGTAACGACAATTTCTCAAAAGATACTATGTTAAAACGTGGGGTGTGAATGAGGTGTGTGTTTTCATACTGTTACATAATAGTACATTACTTACCAAGGGCTGTAAAAGAAAGAAAGCCCGAAATCGCAGGTATTTGTGACCCGAGCCGCAGACCGAGGGTTGTAAATATGCGATAAAAGGCTTTCTTTTTTACTGCCCGTGGTGAGTACACAATTTTACGTGCCACAATGCGATTTTTACTGTACGCGTAGTGTGTGGTAAAACTCACATTATGGCCAGGTGTGACGTAAAAATTATTAAGTGTTAAAAGGGCTGCAGTGTACTTAAGCCAATAGGGATATTTTTTTAAATACTACGTTAGTAATAGATTCGATATTAAAACGATCAAAGTTAACTTATGCCCTTTTTTAATTTTAAACATAATTTGGATCTAACATAGGATTCTTGTTGGTGCTAAAAAGGCAAGTAGCAAATATTTTCTAAAATACCAATTTTTTCTAAAACATAAATTATCCTACAAATATGTATCAGATAACAGAAAGAGATTTTTGTCGTTCTACAACATAAGGCTCCTACTAACAGGCGCGACACGCGACGCGACACATAGGCACCGCTCGGCGCACGACACCCGGTGCGTTTGTGTCTCGTCGCGTGTCGCGCCTGTTAGTAGGAGCTTCAACATGTTAATAATAATTATTATCAATGTCGGTTTATTGTTCTAAAGCTTATTACTGAAAATAAGGATTATTGATATTGGCCCTTTTAGCACCAGGCCACAGAGTTAATGACACCATTCTTTTTTAGACAAGAATTTTGACATAAGACTTAAACGTGCTAGAGTATGTTTAAGGCCCGCCGTAGGGGCCGTGGCTAAGTAATAACAGCCACACGGATGGATGGAAATAGTGTTTTTTTTTTAGTGTTTCTTACACGTTTTAACATCGCGTTTTTTTTTATTATTTGGATAAGTAAATATTTTTTCGTAAATAGAGTTATATCACAGTTACACACAGGCAGCACAGGAATGTCACTTATTTTAGGGATCCTTAGGAACGAGCTCTGCTTTCTGTACAGTGTAGTTCCACATACTTACATTCACAAGGTTTTCCTGAAAGGATAAGTGAATTAAGTAGACTAATTATTGCAGCTTTGTGGCTGTTAGCTAGTGGCGGGTGGGTAATTATATTTCAGATCGGTGTTCATAAAATTATGAAAAAAAAAATGAATATAAAGCTACGCTTGCCATGGTCACCCTTCTCCATAACTACAGAGAATAAAATTTTGAAAAAAAAAAATACAGATAATAGTTTCTATCTTTCGCAAGATACTCAAGTTGGCTCCCTATTCGACTTCGCAGGAACACTCGAATATTGTGTCTGCTATTTAATATCCTTCCCAACCCTAAAAGGCCATCCTATCTGCGACAACGCTTTTCCTACGATCGTCCTTCGGATGCACCTTGCAGGTCGCATCTTAGAAATCTCCTTAGACTCTCACTCATCCGACTTCTACTCCTACTCCTTCACTGTGCACGCGGCTCGGTGGTCCAATTCACTGCTACCTGACATTAAAGACTGCCAAACTGTTGCAGCCTTTAAAAGAAGAGCAAAAGATCACTATCTTTCCACTTCGTCATAGTTGCATATTATTATGTATTTATTATTTTCCACTACATTGTAGTTCTAAGTATATATTTGAGTGATATTTATTTTAGAAGTATGTATGTAAGTATATTCTCTTATTAGGTGCTAGGCCCGTACCCACTTCTCCCTCTGCCTTTCTCTCAATTTCGTGCGTGGATTCGCCAAAGATTGACCGAACTCCATAACAACAGATGGTCACGGGTAACAGACTGTAGACAGTCAAAGTTGGCTTTACCAATGGTACCCGCGATTAACCAAAAAAACTTCTCAGCCTAAGTATAAATAACCTTAGAATAATAATAGGTACAGTTACGGGTCATGATCTTCTTAACAAACATCTTTTTAACATAGGCGCCACAGACAGCCCCCTTTGCAGGGGCTAAGCTGGCTCTGTTATCCAGAATCCCCACGCACAACGGACCAAAAGGAGTCTAAGTGCGGAAAAGGGAGCCCCATCATCATCATCATCATCATATTCTCTTATTGTATGTTTATAAGTATTTATATTAGTGTATAGCTATTTTGATTTTATGTATATTTTTTCTCTTCTACTCTTACACACGTTGTCTACATCTCTATTATCTACTTTCCTATCGCAGGTCTTCTGGAAGAGATTTCATTAGAAGTAAGCATCACCTTTGTACGTATTTTTCTGTTCCTTTCTTCTTGTCTGTTTATATGTGTGTACATAAATTGTTACATAAATAATAGTTCTATACTTATAGATTAAAGGAAAACCTATAAAGCCTATCGTCTTAAAATAACATGGTAAATCTCAATTGTGCGTACAAACTAAAATTCGCAGTTGAAATGTACGGGAAAACATGTTTTTAAACTACACTGTTGAGTTTGTTCTTGGTATAAATTCAACCCAACCACGGAAACCTTGCCGGTTTTTTTTTTTACCTTAAGATATTCTTCCGCAGCCATTTTTATTAATAACGTGCTTTTGAAGCACCTTATTGTACCAATTACGAAGTGTGATAAGGACTATTCATCATCATCATCATCATTTCAGCCGAACATTAGCCTCCCCCAATGGGGGGTTGTGCCATAATCGCCACGCTTGGCAGGCGGGTTGGCGATCGCAGTATGGTGTTAAAAATGCATAGAGAACGCTGCTGCCCATACTCTAGTAAGTCCCTTAGTCTCCTTTTACGACACCCACGGGAGGAAATAGGGTGATGCTATTCTTTACGTTCGACATCACACGGCACCATTATAAAATACTATTTAAAAAAAAAACATGTCAAATCTTATTCCAAAAACCTTGTATGAACCACGGGGGGTTATTGGCAACTCACATGACGCATACATTTTAGTATAAAGTAACTAAATATATACGTGTAATCAATAAAAATGTTAATGTTTAAATTAATTAATTGTTTATGTATTATTTTTAGATGGTAGCCATTGCGGTGAGTTCACTAATCGCGGCTTAGCATGCCGGACGTACTCGGTGAAACGTGGGTGCTGATAAAATACCAGTATCTTCTATAATATAAAAATGAATCGCAAAATGTGTTGGTAAGCGCATTTCTCAACAACGCCTAGACCAATTTAACCAATTCTTTTTTTTAATGTTCGTTGAAGTCCAAGGATGGTTTTTAGGTATTTTAGGGCTCCGCCCGCGTGGATGTCGGGTATCGCGTAAAAAAGTAGCCTATGTCCCGTCTCCATATCCCAGGCTATATCACTGCCAAACATGACGATTGGTTCAGCGGTTTAGGCGTGAAAACGTAACATACAGACAGACAGACAGAGTTACTTTCACATTTATAATATTAGTATGGATAGTTATATAAAACGGAAAATAGTGGCCACTAAGCTCCGTTCTAATGATTACAATAAAACATAACAATTTAAAACTACTATTTGTAGTAATAATAACGTATAGTCTTGTGAAGCACAACTTGACGAGCTTATTTTCTGCATTTTCAATCTAAAATAAAAGAAATCACCGAAATAACGATGAGGGCGCCACTGTGCGCTCGGTAGCCTCTTAAACGAAATCGAAAATAAAATATAGCTCTGATCAGTACGCAGAACTTCAGCGAGCGTCTCCACGGAACAGAGACTACTAAACCAATAAAATAAAAA
The DNA here is from genome assembly GCA_947523025.1 of Dryobota labecula. NCBI lineage: Eukaryota > Metazoa > Arthropoda > Insecta > Lepidoptera > Noctuidae > Dryobota > Dryobota labecula. Next base: position 17,081,681 of record OX383302.1, on the reverse strand, counting down.
TCTTTGATCTTGTTTGATATTCATTAGTTTATAGTTTTAGCTTTATTGACAGAAGCGGCCTCTAAATTAACCGCTTAACTAAACCCTATCGAAATTACTTGTTAGCAAACAGAACATGTTTCCAATACGTGTAATTTACGCACAATTCGTCTTTCACGCAATATTTACTCAATTTATTTACGTTAGTACCATTACAAATTAGGTACATACTGTAGGGATGTACCAAATTCATCGAAATTAAATTTGTATAAATGATAATAACAATACCAGCGTATTGCGCACGACAAAAGCCTCTTCTCATACCGAGAAGGTATGAGCATTGATCACCACGCGTGCTCAATTCGGATTGGCGATTTCAGAATTATACTGTCTTTATAAATCCAGGTTTCCTCATGATGTTTTCTATCACCGATATCGGTAACGTCTAAGATGAATTCAGAAAGCAAAATGTCTCATTGGTACTTGCCCGGATTTGAATCCACAAGCATAAGAAAAAAAGGAAAAGAAAGAAAAAAAGAAAGAAGAAAAAGAAAGAAAGAAAAAGAAAGAAAGAAAAATAGATTTATTTGTCGCAGAAACACGGACATACAAAACGGTAATTAACTCGAGTAGGTAGGTAAACTGAAAAATTTAACAATATAGGTACCTAGATCTACATTATAATCACGAACACAAAATCGAAATAGTCGGCAGCTGCACGTCATGACTGTGACAAGAAGGCTTCCACTCAGCATGATGCTGGGGGGCCCATAGCACAGCGCTGATTTTCAGTGGTCATAAGAGGCGGGGCCTTAACCACTGGGCCATCACACCGCCTTAACCACTGGGCCATCACGCCGCCTTATAACCACTGGGCCATCACGCCGCCTTAAGGCTCCTACAAACAGGCGCGACACGCGACGCGACACATAGAGACCGTTCGTCGCGCGGCACGCGGTGTCTTTGTGTCGCTTCGCGTGTCGTGCCTGTTTGTAGGAGCCTTTAATCACTGGCCCATCACGTCGCCTTGACCACTGGGCCATCACGCCGCCTTAACCACTGGGCCATCACACCGCCTTAACCACTAGGCCATCACGCCATCAATTTTTTTAATAATAAAAGCTTTTTGACAAAACAAATACTAAAAAACTAAATACTAACGGAATTACTCGAACTGATTAAATATACTCGAAATAGGAGTAAATATATTATAATATTTGTTTAACGCCTCCGTGTTTCTAAGGTAAATAGAACGGTGAATTTATTGCTTGTTGATTAATGGTAGGTAATATTTGAGTATCTATAAAAAATGGAAAAACCTGTGATTAGGTTAGATAGTAAATTAAAAAGTTAATTAAACTATTAAATCAGTGGATTTTAACCAAAATTGGCAAAGAACTCACTGTGTACTGATGTAAGTGTATTCTCAATTCCAAAGTTGGTACGTACTTATATTATTTAATTAAAATAATTACCGTCTAAATCCGGGCCTGCACTCCGAGAAATCGGCATTACTTTAGCTTCCCATTAGTGGAAGAATTTTCGGAATCAGATCAGCAGTTATGAAGATTACCACCTACATACGAACTCACAAATTTAACTTCTATATAATATACTATCAGCTGTCCGCGGCTTCGTCCGCGTGGCTTTTTCTAAAATATTTTCTATTTTCCAGTGAAAGTCCCGTTAAAATCGGCCCAGCCGTTTCGGAGAAACAGATAGACAAAAATTTTAAAAATTGTTTTCTTATTATAAGTACCGTTTATACTTTCATATGAATTTAGTAAAAAGCTGTTATTTTTTCATTACAAACAGCACTTCAATTTTATTGTTTTGTTTAGATTTATATATAAGGTGAATCTATTCATCATCATCATCATTTCAGCCGAAAGACCTCCACTGCTGGACATAGGCCTCCCACAAGCATCGCCACCTCGACCGGTTCTGTGCTTCCCGCATCCAGCGGATTCCTGCGGCTTTCATAAGGTCATCGGTCCACCTTGTGGGAGGCCTTCCAACATCTATTCATACACGAAATATTTTAAGAAAAACATCTATAGGTGGTAAAAAAGCCATTGTAGTGAAAAAAAGTGTTTTATATTTTTACATAATTATTATACTTAATTTTAAAATTGCTTGAGACATTTTGCAAAAAAACCTTTACTTACTTTTTTTTAGTCTATGAATGACCCGTCCGGACGCGACCGGTGGCGGCATGAGCACGGTGCTTTTTGATAATTAATCATCATATCAAGTAATTTTAAATTAGGTACTTATTTAATTAAGCTATTGCATAGCTTCTATCGCGGGCCTTGAGCGCGGGAACCGAATCCAGAAATTCCGTAACGAAAAAACCTCACGCTCCCCACTCCGACGGGCACGGAGGTGTGGCTTGAAGGCCGTGCATCGTCTAACGTCGTTTCAGTTCGGCAGTCAGGGGGGTGCAACTGCCTAGTAAAAATTTGATGTATGAAACGTGCGCTAAATTTAATGGCGGCTGTCGCTGTCTCGCTTTAACATCTATTCGACTCTATCGCACTACGCTAGTCAGCCGCCATAGCTACCGGCCGCCATATTCTTGTCTTGTTTGTTGTCAAGAACTTTGTCAACAAAGCGCTGTTTTTGTTTTTATTCTGTGTTTTGTGGATATTTATCGTAAATTAGAGTTATTGTTGTATTTATGTATGTACGTGTGACGTAATTTAAGTTGCAATGCATTACAAAACGTGTGAAATATGTGTTATAAGATCCGGCCGGTCAGATGGTCAAATGCGAATCTTCATAGCCAAATTTTCTTTGAATGAAGCTATGTAAGCATATATTTTCAATTGTTATGTTAAAAAACATTGATAAGCTCTTACAGAAAATAAATTACTTGATTTAAAGTCCAAAATTTACAAAATTACAAAGTAACCTATCAATATGCTAGTGCTTGACGCATGTTACTTTTTTATGGACTGTCGATATTTTTATTATAATATTCCTATTTCATTTAATTTTCTCTGTTATTCTATTAATACTGCAAAACATTGCATAAGTTGATACAAAATGCTATGCAATAGCTTTACCGCGGCAGTCCCCGAGTGCCACACGTCTTTTTTTTTAATAATATACTCAGTAAAGAAAAAAATCGTCTCCATGGCTTCTTTACCACCTCCATAGCCACCAATCGTTTCCATGGCTTTTTAGGTGTATCTCTTAAAATATTTCGTGTTTAAATAGATACACCCTATCATATTAGTATAGATAGATAGACAACATCGCGGGTAAAACCTAGCCGTGCCACAGTCTACAACAATAGCAGCTAAACAACTCTCACGCAACAGCAAAGTTCAATATGCTTGCAAATCACTATTAATTTTATTGATGACAATATAAAATGCTAACACTACTACAAATTAAGTGAATATTTTGACAACGATTCCATCTACATTCTTTGTTTTTATATGAATGGAATCGTGAATTAATTAATTCTACACGTTTTCGGATTTCCTTGTTTGACTAGATTAAAAGTAGACAATTTAAATAAAATCTGAATTGTTTAGTCTTTTGTGTGGCTTTAATATAAATAATACAAGGAATTATTTTAATGGGTGAAGTTTTGTGGTTTATCACGGCATACCTACCTATTTTCCGGCTTATTCCACAAATCCCCCCTGAAAATCCCCCTTAGGAGGAAAAGTGGAATCTGGAAACAGTCTAGAATTCACCCCTGACAATTCCCGTTAAGGGGGGAAAACTAGAATTGAAAAAACAAAAAATAACTTATTCCAAGATCCCTTGAAAGTGATTTTTTTACATTGGGTTTAGTTTTTTCCACTGAGGGGGATTCTCTCAGGGGGGATTAGTGGAATAAGCCCTATTTTCCATACCTTTTCCTTTTTTCTTTTTTTTTCTCCTTTTTCTTGTGTTACAACATTGTAATATATATGTCATTATCATCATTTCAGCCGAAAGGCGTCCACTGCTGGACATAGGCCTCCCCCAATCGGGAGGATTTGCCATAATCGCCACGCTTGGCAGGCGGGTTGGCGATCGCAGTATGATATTAAAAATGCATAGAGAACGCTGCTGCCCATTCTCTAGTAAGTCCCTTAGTCGCCTTTTACAACACCCACGGGAGGAAATGGGGAATAATAATATATATATGGAAGCTTGTAATTAGCAATTGTCAGATGTTTACTACTTCGTTACCATTTACGTGTATTAGTCTGTAAGATTTCTTAAAATTGTGAAAATAAATAAATAACAGAATATGATTGTGTATATTTTTAAGTTTTCTGTCAAACATAAAATTATAGCTGTCATTTTAGTATTTTTAGACGGTTTCAATATGGCATTTAACAAAATCTGTAACAAACGACGCTATATGAGGACATTATAGTGACCTAATTGGTGATGTTCTTCACATCTGCCTTGTAAATATGTACTTTTTATAAGTCGCCTTTCATTCATCCTCTCAACATGATCAAACCATCTAAGTATACTCTTTTCAATTTTTGTCACTACATCTTCTTTTCCATCATCATCATTTCAGCCGAAAGACGACAACTACTGGACATAGGCCTCCCCCAAAAGGGGGGGATTAGCCATACCGCCAATCCAACGTGGCCAACCCGCCTGCCACGCTTAGCAGGCGGGTTGGCGATCGCAGTATGGTGTAAAAATGCATAGAGAACGCTGCTGCCCATTCTCTAGTAAGTCCCTCAGTCACCTTTTACGACACCCAAGGGAGGAAATGGGGTGATGCTATTCTTTACGTCCGACATCACACGTCACCATTATAAAAATACTATAAAAAAAAAAACATGTAATCTTATTCCGAAAATCTTGTCTTGTCTTTACGTCCTTTTCCAATAACCGGGCATAAATCCAGACTCCGGCTTTACGTCACAAAAGCGTTGGCCCACTACCTAAAACAGGAATATTAGTTACACTGTGATATTTATCACTAAGAAACTCAGTCTTAAGTAAACTTCACTTGCAGGGGTTAATAAGCTAATTAAGTAAGGTATGCCTCTGTTTGTTAACAGGCTAACAAAAAAACGAACAAACATAAAGTTCACACGGACACTAAGATAATAATAAAATCATACATCTGTAGGGTTAGCTTGGTTTGAGGATTGGTCGGGATAAGTCCTAATTTTTGTTCGGCTTATTCCACTAATCCCCCCTGATAGAATCTCAGTGGAAAAAACTGAACCCTAATGTAAAAAAATCACTTGCAGGGGGATCTTGGAATAAGTTTTTTTTTTTTTTTTCAATTCTAGTTTTCCCCCTTAACGGGAATTGTCAGGGGTGAATTCTAGACTGTTTTCAGATTCCACTTTTCCTCCTAAGGGGGATTTTCAGGGGAGATTTGTGGAATAAGCCTTTTTGTTTTTGTGCTATCTTACCAAACAAGACTGACTAACTAAATTATCAGCTAAGTAAAACTTTATGAAGTAAAATCTTCTTTAGGCTCGTTGATCACTTTTTGGGTGAACAAAAATCATGGAACTCGCGTCATCGTCCCCGAACCCTTTCCATGAGTTATATGTATACTGTGTATATACGTGCAACTCATCTAAAGGCACACACACAAGGAATTGATTTCTAAGGGTCGCCGTTATCGAAATCGATAAGGAGGATTATATATAAACGTGCTGGGCACATTTTCGTTTGTCATCTATAACTGTGGCGATCAAAAGGATAAATCACTATTTTTAGAAACGTACTACGAATAAAGACAGTTAAGTCAAAATAGAATGAAAGTATAATGAATGAGCTCTATAATATAAATTTTTCATTGTGATTTTTATAGCTATAATTAAATTTTACATCAGGCAAATATACGTAAAATGTAATAAAACAGAACGTATTTTATATTTATATACAATGAAAAGATTAAAGAACATAAATTAAAAGGCACTAATTAAATCATAAAAATGTTAAGATCAATATTTAAAGTTTCTTTTGGCATAGATTTTAACGATATACATAACTTTTTATATAATTAATATATACATAAACGTCTAAACTAAAAAAGTTTATTGTTGTACACCCACATGTTGCCAAAAACGGAATAAAGTCTTATCTGAGAGTGAACAGGCTTCTTCTGGGTAAGCTCACTCCATCGTAGACTTTGTCTCTGTCATCCAGACCTACACTAAAGTCAAGAGCAAACTCATAGTAGAATAAAAAAATAAAAATAAATCTAACAAGATAAACTTATCGTTATTTATCAGCATAGTTTATATACCATCTTTCTTACAGACAAAATACTAAAACCAGACAGTATTTTTATGTCTAGCTCTATTTAAACTTCACTTTCTGAACATTTTATTTAATAATAATAAACCGGGTTTGAACTAGCTTGTCCCTTGCTTACCTCCCCCCGACGCTGCCCTAAGCCGAGATTCGTATCCCACAGGGGGCAGCCACAGAAAAGGGCACAGGGCTTAGCGTGCAGTCGTTTAGTTTATAAGTTTTATGCCCTGGTTGGTGGCTTTGGGTCTTAAGGCAGCCGAAGGAAAGTCCGGTTAAGGAGTCAAGACTTCTCAAGGTCATCTCCGAGACGCAATAACAAAAAAAAAAACATTTTTCTTCTAAACAGCTGCATGATACAGACGCCAGCAGGTCAAGCTACCCGAAACTGTCAAAGTTTCGCAATCAACTTTGAACCTTATCCTGTAGTGATAAAGTTGAAAATCTATTAAATAAATTTGACAGATTGTAGTAGCTTGATGTGCTGGCGTCTGTACATTTGTGGAAAGATACAACCCAAATCAAAAATTTAAGTCAACTGTTTGCACTAGCAATTAATAGAACAAAAATACAAAGTTGTTGTTTAAAAAAGCCGGCAGAACGATACTGGATATCCTCTTCCAAAATCTAGTTTAAACAAGCCTGACGTATTTAAAAATAAATCACTCCTATATATCACAAAAAACACTTCTTTCCCAAAAAATCTTAACAATTGTGAGTGTAATTAATAGTCACATCATATCCATACTAATACCTATTATAAAATAATGTGAAAGTAACTCTGTCTGTCTGTCTGTATGTTACGTTTTCACGCCTAAACCGCTGAACCGATCGTCATGAAATTTGGCATAGATATAGCCTGGGATATGGAGAAGGACATGGGCTACTTTTTTACGCGATAACCGACATTTACGCGGGCGGAGCCGCAGGAAAAAGCTAGTCAAATTATAAAAAATAAAAAAATATCATTTAGCCAAATTAGGCTGAAAAATCAAAACTTTTCGAACGTCAAAATTACATAAGGCAGTCGCCCAAAAACGCCCCCTTCACTACTTCCTAGTGCTTTAGCTGGGAAGAAGAAGTGGCGGAACAAAATCTCCAGCAGCACAGCTATCTGTTCAGTTAGAAATACTTGATTCTATACAATAGTAAGTACGAAAAGTAAGTAACATTACGAGCTAAATTAAATTATTATATGTCAGCTAGCACACGCCAATATACCAGCAAATACAATAAAAACTATACTGGAGCAAAAAACTAACATGGAAACCCTACTCCATTCCATGGTAATACTTAAAGTATTGTTACAATGACGTCATCAAGGTGTTAAGTATAGTAGCGCCAGCCAGTAGTCATATTCCATATTTGTAACAGATCCTTATTAGGATTCTTTCCTTTTTAACACCTAGAAACATGCCTTTTGTCAAGGATAGTATGGATATTGCCACTTTGTATGCTTATACTTATACTATTTTGTTACTTAATAACCAAACAATAATACATGCTGGTGACAGTGGCGTAATTATACCATTCGAGGCCCGTGGCAAATTCATCGGATGCCCCCCAAATATAAAGTTTTTTTTTTTTTTCAATGTTGCCCCCTCTTGAAATTTCTCCTGTATCGTGGGTGCGTTTACAAACATTTAAACTCACATGTAAGTTTCTATTTCGTATCTAAAAGAGGATCGAAAACGCGATACTATCTTTTTTAATGGATTCTCCACTGACCGGGGGCCCCTTCCGGCAGCGGGGCGGCGGCGCGCACCTACGTACCCATCCGGCGCGCGCAGCCGCAGCGCTGCCAGCACCTCAGGGTGGTGCAGCAACCCTAAAAGTACACTCGCCACGTACTTGACCAGCGCGACGTCCCTTCTTACTGCCAGCCTCCTGTACCCGACCATGCCCAGGACAAACAAACTCGGGTACATCAGAGGATAAAAGGGATAAACCCCATACTGCTTACGATAAAGAAATCTAGCTAATTTGTTTTGTATTTTTTTCCAACATGAGGATGTATTTTCACATGATTAGCAATATCTTGGATTATTCTAAAAACACATGGTATGAAATAGTTCAACCTAGCCTGGATTGAAGCTGAAATCCGTCTAAAAAAAACTGGGCGAAAACGAACAAACAAAAACTAGAATAACTAAGATCCCAGCCTTTTTCAAACAATAGATGAAAATATATGATGTTTTCTAGTCAAATCAAAAACCTCATACCATATGAGTCGGTAGCAGTGACTCACAGGTCAACGGAATCATGACCTCGCGCGTGCTAACAACAATTTATTAATATGTGTACGCGCATGTTTTCCGTTTGGTTATCTATATGGATTAGATTGATCGTTGGAGGTGTTAGAGTTTTTAGGGTTCTGTGCCTACCCAAAAGGTGTAAACCAGATCCTATTTACTAAGCAAACACCATATTTATGTCTGTCTGTCTATCCCTCCATGTGTCCGTCACACACAGGGCTGTATCTTTTTATTGTTTAATCATTTTGTTGGTTCGAAACCCTTGATGCGCAAGCGCAATTCAACGCGCATTTGACCAGTTTTTTTATTCTGACGTTTTCTGTTTTATTCGTAGTCTGTCGACTCTTAAAGATGGCTCTTCCTAAGTACCTGATAGCTACATTGAACGATCAATTTTAAAATGACTTCATCATTGAACTTGGCAGAACTTGGATCCGTGATCGCACTTCATTATTTTTAAGGGCCTCTTTACAACTTGCGCGAATATTGCGTATTTATTTACAGCAGGATAGATATTATGTATCCCGATTTTTATTTCATTCATAGATAGATAGATAGAATACTCTTTATTATGTACAGCATAAAAAATACAGAATAAATACATAATTCATCTCTTTTTTTTTCTCAAATAGTTCAGCAGGAATCCTTCAATTTGATAATATTTATCCAAATCTAGCTACTGAAAGAAAGAAAGAAAGAAAAGAAAGAAAGAAAAGCAAGAAAGGAAAGAAAGAAAAGAAAGAAAGAAAAATATTTTATTTGAGACGCACAGGAAATACAAAGAGTAAAAAAAGGAGCATTTAAAACTAACAAAATTGACATTATTTGGTTCGAATAAACAAAAAAATAAAAAAATAAAGACCTGTGCGACGCCAAAAAGGCTCCTATCTCAGAATAATGCAGCAATATTTTTAAAAAAACCGTAGTGCTGCTTTTCTGATAGGGCCTGACTACGACTGACTAGTGCTGAGGGTACTGGTGGTTGTCTATCAGCATTTTAACTGGTCGTGTCTGATACATAGGTTGATGATCAGACCATCGGCTCTAATTCGAAGAGTTCACCGCCAATTGACAACACCCAACGAAAATCGAAATTTTGGAGACTAAAGACGATACCCTCAAATTGGATTCCAGTAAGCCCTTTATCAGACAGATACAGAACAAATTCGTCAGATTTATTTATTTAAAGCTGCATGGGAGATACCCGCGATACCCGTTACTGTATCCTACCTTATTCTGTCTCAGTATGGTGGGCTACTACAAATTAGGCGTGAAGTGGCACTGGCAACGTATATTTTCAAAGTTTTAAGAGATAGTATACAAAACTCAGGTACCGGACGGGTACGTGGCGCGGCGGCGCAAGCCGCAGCTGCTGGTGGTACCGAGTGCGCGCACTAACCTGCTGGGGCGTGCACCGCTGACTCGTGCGCTGCGCACTCTCAACACGGTGGCGGATGCCACAGACATATTCACCTGTACACTGGGTGAGTTCACGAGGGCCACGTACTGTGTACTATGTAGCATGTAAGGTATAGTTAAGTATAGTTTAAGTTACTTTGCCGCATTAGATTTTACCTGTAATGGCAAAGGAAACATGTATGTGAAATAAATAAATAAATAAAAATGTTAAGTTTTTTCTGTTTTTTTTTTTGTATTCTGTGTATTATGTGCCTTAAACTGAGTCAAAAAAAAAATTTTTTCTTTCTTCTTCTCTTCATTTTTCTTTGTTACCTCTGAAGTGCGGATGAACGTCCAGTAACTTAAGGTGAAGCTAGTCGACGGCTCGAACTCATTTGTGGGCGTGATCTAAATGCATGCTATTTCATCCAACATCGTGTGCGAAAGGGACAGACACTGATGAACAGTATAGTATACCAACGCTAATGACGCACACATGCGCGATTTCATTTTATGAACAGACCTTTGGGGGTATTGATATAATGACAAAACTACTTAATATATCTCATCATCATCATCATCATTTCTGCCGAAAGACGTCCACTACTAGACATAAGCCTCCCCCAATTGGGGGGGCTTGAAATAATCGCCACGCTTGGCAGGCGGGTTGGCGATCGCAGTATGATGTTAAAAATGCATAGAGAACGCTGCTGCCCATTCTCTAGTAAGTCCCTTAGTTGCCTTTTACGACACCCATGGAAGGAAATGGGATGGAAAAATAGAAACCGTACAGGCATAGATAATTTATTCAAATAATTTTATTTTGAGTAGATGTATTCAGGTGATAATTTATTTAAATAATTTTATTTACCAAGTATTAAAATTATTTGAATAAATTATCTATGCCTGTACGGTTTCTATTTTGCCATCTTCACACTACGTAATCTATTTATTTACGCCCAAAGATGACTTGAAATTTGTGTTGAAATATGGAAGTTTTGACGCTCATAACTTCCTAACCAATATTTATTTACAATTTCTGCTTCCATACAGGACTAGATAATGGCGAGACAAATTGATATTATTTTTAGTTTTGAATGTACATTGTCAAACAGACGAGTAATCACCATACTGCGTTTGTATGGAAGAATGACCGACTAGAGTGTCTTTAAATTACTTGTATTTCTACAAAATATAAGCCTCAACAAGTAATAAAAATCCATGTATTTTAATCAACGTAAAAACACAAGCTATTATCATCGTAATATTTCATAGCGTCAAATTAACCATTGTCTGCGCTTAAACAAATTCTCATTAATTGAGATCAATCTCCTCTTATGAAAAGAACCGTTTTTAGAGATCCTTTGTCTGTAAGGTTTGCTTAGCTACGTTCATTCACCTTTTTCTTTTGACAAACCTTTATTATTTGCCTATTCATATGTGTAGGTACCTACTTATTATTTATTAAGTCTTCTTCATTCTCGAGTTTTTCAAGCTCATGATTGTGTTTTGTTTTCATTACGTCATATGATGTTTCATTTTCCTTCTCATCGTCTAAGATATAAGGATTACTTATGTTCTTGACTTAACTGAACTAGTTTATTTATTTATTTAACAATTTATATACACACATATAAACAGACAAGAAGAAAGGGACAGAAAAATACGTACAAAGATGATGCTTATTTCTAATGAAATCTCTTCCAGCATACCTGCGATAGGAAAGTAGATATAGAGATGTAGACATGATGTTTGATGTGTGTGATGTCTAGTTAATTTTTTGTTTGTTATTTAGTAGGAACACCCAACTATAATATTATTTAGAATGATACAATTGATTTAACATAAAATCTTCGTTCATTCTTATAGGTGCGATACTTAATATTATCTAAAAGATTACTATTTACCTGTTTAACTAAGCATTAAGAGGCTACCGACCTTACAGTTCAGAGGACTTATTCCACTAATCCCCCCTGAGAGAATCCCCCTCAGTGGGGAAAACTGAACCCTAATGTAAAAAAAAAATCACTTTAAGTGGGATCTTGGAATAAGTTTTTTTTTTCAATTCTAGTTTTCGCCCCTAAGCGGGATTATCAGGGGTGAATTCTAGAATGTTTTTTTATAGATTCCAGTTTTCCTCCTAAGGGGGAATTTCAGGGGGAATAAGCCGACTACTTGGAAATTATTGCATTTTAGGAATTTTGCTTGTCAAACATTTTGATCTCTAGGCAATTTGCTGTGTAGACATTAATTTTAGGCATTTTGCTTCGTAGACGAATTGAAAGTTTAGACACTCTGATCAAAGGGGGTATAAAAGCTGTTATTTAGACATTACAAACAAACACTTCAATTTTATTTATTTCTATAGATATCGAAGGAACCCAATCAACCGAGACACACTAATTCTATTTATCTAAGTACCTACATAATTCAAAACCGACAAAGACAAATGAATGCCTCTGCCCACTGAGACGTACACACCATTATTATTATTGTATCGTCGAGAGCACACTCGCGTGCTATTCATAATTCTTCACCTTTTTATTAGCTGGCTAGTGTATTATTATAAGCTACGCGTCAGTGGATAACGGGTTTAGTATACGGTAGCCGATTGTTGTTAGTTGGATTAAAATGTTATTCATTGGATTGGTTTCAATTAATTTGTTTTGTTTTGAGATCTTTCTAGGGAGTATCGTTTCTGCGGTGTATTCCCGCTGTTCCCACCGCCTTAAGGTTCCTATAAATAGGCTCGACACAAAGGCACCGTGTAGCGCGACGAGCACTGTTTTTTGGCAGGCGGGTTGGCGATTCCAGTATGGTGTTAAAAATGCATAGAGAACGCTGCTGCCCATTCTCTAGTAAGTCCCTTAGTCGCCTTTTACGACACTCACGGGAGGAAATAGGGTGGTGCTATTCTTTACGTCCGGCACCACACGGCACTCAAAAATCAGTACTTAAAAGAAAATGGAACTTTTTTTTTCCGCCATTTTATGTGAAATATAATATGCATACCATTAATGGGGACAAGGGGGGTGGGGACAGCGGGAATAAACCGTTTCTGCTATTGTTATTTTCAACTTTAAGATGTATTTTCGCTTTGTACTTCTTTAATTTCTGTAAATCTACCGGGTTTATCCGTCGAATACGACTCGGCTGGGCAGAGTTCTGGAATCTTATGGCACTGAAACGTGGTTGCTCACAATTGGCCTAATCAGAACGCTAAAAATTACCCAAAGGGCAATGGAGAGAGCTATGCTTGGAGTTTCCCTACGTGATCGATTCAGAAATGAAGAGATCCGCAGGAGAACCAAGCTAACCGACATAGCCCGAAGAATTGCCAAACTTAAGAGGCAGTGGGCAGGGCACATTGCTAACAGAACAGATAGCCAATGGGGCCGAAAGGTTCTGACGAGCGAGCACGTACCGGAAGACGGAGCGTTGGAAGGCCTCCCATAAGGTAGACCGATGACCTTGTGAAGGCCGCAGGAATCCGCTGGATGCGGGAAGCAAAGAACCGGTTGAAGTGGCGGTGCTTGGGGGAGTCCTATGTCCAGCAGTGGACGTCTTTCGGCTGAAATTATGATGATGATGATGACAGAGTCTGTGAAGTTTCACCAGATGATGTTAGGATTTATTTATTCATTTCTTTATTTTCACTTCAAGACACAAACATCTGTGTAGCCCTAGCTCTTGTACGAGGAGTTCCTGTATCGAAAGAGCAAAAATGTCAAAGTGACCGTATATAATCTGAGGTTTGAAAGGAAAATGGAGAGGCCTTTGTCCAGCAATGGGACACAAAACAGGCTAATAAAAATAAATATGAGGTAGCATTATTCCGTGTAGATTCCATCCAGTTATATTTATAATATTTTTAATATACATTTTTTTTTTCGTTTTCATAATCTATGTATAATGACCATAATTTGTTGTATGCAAATGGACTAAACATTAATTAAAAAACCTTGACGTAATCGACGTACAATAATTTGTTCGCGAGTTGGACCAACCAACTTTGTTGCAAAGCAGAGATTGTCAACCAAAGGGCAACAGAAAATTAAAACTTATATTACTTTTACTTGGACAGTGGGCTGGCCATGTATGTCGAAGGACCAATGGCCGGTGAAGCAGACGAGTCCTGGAGTAGAGACTGCGTATCGGTAAGCATAGTGTGGGACATCCCCTAGCTAGATGGACCTACGACCTTCAAAAGGCCCAGCCAGGATAGACTGGATGCGGAAGGTGGAGGACAGAATGTTGTGGCGCAGTTTGGGGAGGAGAGTCCAGCTGCGGACTGCCTTAGGCTGAGTTGATCACAGATCAACCTCCTTATAATAAGACTTTATTTATTCAACTAAAATCAGTCATGTTCTAACAAATTCCATTAGGTTTTTACCAATTTTCCTGATGATGATAACGCTATTAATTTACCAATAAACGAAAGGTTTAGCGATAGCAGGTCTCGGTCTTATAAAAATCTAGCGACCCGCCCCTGCTTTGCACGGTTTTACGACTTGACAAAACATAGAGATGTCTTTATTATATTTAAGTTTAATATTTATTCATTAAACACATCAACCTTCCGGAATACATTATTTAAATGACGGTGAAAACCGCTTCAAAATCCGTTGCGCAGTTTAGAAAAACAACGCGATCTAATTAAAAAGCGGAAAGCGAATTTAATTTAAAATATGTATCTATAGATATATGTAGCTACGAGTAGATATGTTATTTTCGTCTTTTAATCCAAAAAAAAACTTTTTGGCAAAAAAAATAGGTGATGCTGATGACAGACAGTGAACGAACAAAACAATTAAGGTTGTACATGACAATATTTTAGTTTGGCCGATAACCCCCAAACTAAGCAGAGCTTGTATCTTGGTGGTCGGAACTCTATTTAACATAACATCACGCCTGTAATCCCCGAAGGGTTAGGCAGAGGTGTACCTTTATTAATTATATTTATTTACCGAAAAACTAAAGCAGTAGGTTCGCCAGCAGGCCTTGGTCACATAAAATATTACACAACAGAAAAATAAAACTTAACAACAAAAGGTTCACCACCCCTGTTGCGAAGTATCGATCGATTGCAGCCCGGTATCGAGATCTCAACGAAGCGATACCACACACGTTATACAATAACGTATGGACAGCACATAAGGGCTACTTCATAGGATTTATAAGTGTATGAAATGAAATGAAATGTTTTTAAGGGTTCCGTACCCCAAAAGAAAAAAACGGAACCCATATAGGATCACTCGTATGTCTGTCTGTCTGTCCGTCCCTCTGTCTCAACCGATTTGCTCCAAATCTACACAGCTGATTAAGTTTTTTATAAATAGGTTAACGGAATTAATTTTATACGTCATATTAAAAAAATATAAAAAAATAAGCTAGATAGAGTCGACATTTCCTATCTGACTACTTATACCTCTGAGAAGAAACGGTATTTTGAATAAGGGAGAAGAAATACCATAATAGTAGGTTTCATCAGCAAGAAAATTCGTTAAAAATTACCAAGCAAATTGGCCGACTTCCTTTTTCTAATAAATAGTATTACACCATTTTAAAATATGCCTAGTAGATATGATTAAGTATATGCAGCAAAAACCCAGCTTAGAATACATAATTTGCCAAAAATTCAAAAATGTTCAGTCAGAATATTCATTGTATTTAAAATCCAACCAAAGTGGACAACAAACAAAGTCCACTTTTGCTTGGAATAGAGGTCTACCTTCCCTTTGAATATAATTGTGTCTGAAATAGGCCTTACTGCGCCATATTGTGGCCTACTGACCTCAGTCAAAGAGTAGTCAATGAATAACATATTTGTTTTCTGCCTACGCGCACGCTGCTTTTTAGGGTTCTGTAGCCAAATAGCAAAAACAGAGCGAAAAACATATGTAGGGGTGGAACTCCTCATAATATAAAGGATGAAAAAAAAATAGGGGGTTAAGGGGTATTCTTACTTACTACAATTAAAAAAACTATCAAGAGAAAAATAACTTTAATTTCGAAAGTCGGTAACTTTATTTATTTATTTAATACTTAAGCACAAAAACATGTACAGAGGCGGACTTAATGCCATAGGCATTTTCTACCAGTCAACCCTTGGTTAACTTGGTAGACTTTGGTTTTGTGTATTCGCTTAAGCTACCGATTTCCGAAATTAAAGTAATTTTTCACTTCGTAACGTTCTTTTTTTTAAAGTCCGGTGGTTTTTTTTGGAAAGCAGTTTTTTATTTTTCATTTTTTAGTTGTGATACCTACCTACTCCACATAAATTCGTATTCCACTACTTGCCATGTAAACAACAGTGACAGAAACTTATAATAACATCATCAACATACGCCAAGTGGATTGAATACGTATTATTGAAGCTTACTCAAAAACCACTCTGCAGGACTTCCTTCCTTTAACCTCAGGAGTATACCATTTCAAAAATAAAATCGGTTCACTATTGACTAAAATATGGATAAACAAACATAACAAAAAAAAAAAAAAAAAAACGACGAACATAGAACCTCCTCCTGTTTTTTTAACTCCGTTAAAACGATTATGATTTTTACAAGTGACTTTGCTATTTATGTACCTAATAGTTTTTGGGATATGTGATATTTTATGGTACAACCGCAGAAATAACTTGGTTTTTCACAGATTTTTTAATTTTTTATTCAAGAAAATATTATGCAAAACGAACTTTTTATTTTTGTTAAAAAAGAAAAAGTGTTGGGACTCGTACAGGAAGATCACATTTTACTAAACACACTCATAGTAACATGATTAAAAAGAAAAAAAAATCAAGTGAAACGAAAACAGAAAGTCCTGTACGGAGCCAAAAGGCTCCTATCTCAGCATGATGCTGCGACATCAATAATCGAAGATTGTTCGATAAAATCAATATTGTGCATACGTAAATGTTCATCCCAAGTGCGGAACCCTTCACTGTGCGTGGTCCAACACGCACTAGGCCGGTTTTTTATAGACTCACTAATTTGTGAAGTACACTGTTGCACATTACGCAAGTGACCAAGTGTATATTTACGACAGGTGCACAGAAAACTGTGCTACTTAGATTCTCCCTTTTATGGCATGATAACTACTTGGAGACATAGAAACTTGCCAAACAAGAAAATATGAAAATGTTTGACACATACATAGATGAAATATGAGTAAAACTCTGGTGAATATGGCAATATATCTATGTCTATATATCTACTAATAATATAGCTGATGAGGTTTTTTTTTTTTTGGGTCGGCGACCTAAAGTGCAAGCTATCATTAACCATCTCCACTGCGGAGGGCTGCAGTGGAGATGGTTAAAGATAGCTTGCAGAGTAAACAAGTTGAAATGGCAGTGGGTTGGCTATGTTTGTCGAAGGACCAATGGCTGGTGGAGCAGACGACTCCTGTAGAGCAATTCTGTAAAAATCTCACGGTGATAACTTAGGTGAAGAGAGCTTGGCTTGAAGCTTGGGATTGACACTATTGACAACTCACTCCACGCTCACTTCCACCTTAGTTTTCACGGTGAGATGGATACAGATACATACACTGCTGGAGTGGAAACCGCGTATCACCCTACACTGAAAAAATATTTAGCCTAACTACGAGTACTTCGGCTATTTCAGGAATAAT
The DNA here is from genome assembly GCA_947523025.1 of Dryobota labecula. Classification (NCBI taxonomy): domain Eukaryota; kingdom Metazoa; phylum Arthropoda; class Insecta; order Lepidoptera; family Noctuidae; genus Dryobota; species Dryobota labecula. Next base: position 17,064,168 of record OX383302.1, on the reverse strand, counting down.
CAAAGTTTGTCAAGACTTTATAAAAGTTAACTTGATTTAATAAAAGTGATACACAACAGCCAGCACAGGTTTTGGTTACATGTTGCATAAAGTTATGTGGTCACTTTTTTGTGTTACATGTTGACGAAAGTTTGGTTATGTATAAGTAAACATTTGTTTCAGTGTAGTGTAGGGAGACCCCAGCTAGATGGGCCGGCGACCTTAAAAAGGTGGCTGGGCTAGACTGGATGCGGAAAGCGGAGGACAGAGTATTGTGGCGCAGCCTGGTAGAGGCCTATGTCCAGCAGTGGACTTCAAAAATATTACAACCCCTTATGACCCTGAAGACACAAAATAGAAGTTCGCTTCAATCTGTGCCTAAGGACCACTGTAGGACCAATCACAACAACTAACTGGTCCTTCTGACCACACATTATACTTGATCGCCATAGGTTTATTACCCGAACCACAGAGCCCGAACGCTACTGTGGGCGATACTTATTGCCAGGTTACAGTATTTTATGATCTTATTGTGTGAATTATAATTGACGGGTAGCTGTGAATTTTATTGATTTGTTTTGATAAGCGATTTTTCGTGTTTTTTGGAGCGAAATAGTTTAATATTTAGTATAGGAACAAGTAAGATGTCGCTTAGGAAGTACATAATATTATACATAAAAAGCATATACATATATACTTTACTGATACGTACACGGTACACGGATGAGATTGAGATGAAATAATGTCTTTAAATTATTGCTTGTTAACTGTCGTCGTAAACTTTATTGCATTGCACAATAAATAGCCATTTCAAATAATAATTGATTAAATTCACCTAATCATAGTTTGTCTATAAAACACCCGCAAAAGGGTAATTTTAGACACCAATTATTAGTATCATTGTGTGTAATTGTAGCTTATTCGCTTATTTTATAGGTCCATTAAAATAACGGTATTTTGTCGCAAGTTCCTTTGTGCGGAAAAAGATTTATTTAGTGTCGTCTAGCGACGGCTATTTTAAGTATTCTGTGACTTCATTTTAAGCTATGATACTCCAGAGTTTGATAAGACAAAAAAAAAACACCTCATTTAGATACATAGACACCATGATAAAAACTATTCAGTAATTTCGGATCTTTGATAACTGGGAAACAAACAGTATCCTTATTCTGTAGGGTCCAGAATGGTTCGCATTCCGAGTGTAGGTAGAAAACTCTCTCCTACTCATCTTCAAAAAACATTCCTATCTGCGAACTCGCCCCAGTCAGCCATTATTAGCAGCGGGAAGTGGAGACGCCCACGACTCGCCTTAGGCATCCGAATCTTTAGGAAACCCACGATTTATCTCCAACACATATTAACACACGAACTTTTTAACTTGCGATGAAAGACGCCGAATGCTCGCGGCGTATGTAAATTTTTTCGACAATTACTGAGCAAGAATTGATTGGACTCGACTATACGTATAACTTCGAATGATGGAGAAATTCGCTGGAGGCGAAGGAAGAATATTCGGGGAACATAAGCAAATGTCTTTTTCTTGATTATTTTTGGTATTATTGTCATTTGGATATTCAAGAACGTTCCTCGAGGGAACTATTAGGTTTTGTCGACCCAGAATTTAAATTGAGAAGGAATTTGTTAATAATATAATCAAAACGTCGAAATTGGTCCTTCGGGCTCTCCATGTGTACATTCCAAGGATTGAAAGGCTCAATTGCAGCTGTGAATTCTTCGGTTATATTACAAGAATAAAGAATGAAATGACTGACAGTTGTCGGACAACCTCCCAGCATGCTAGCTTTAGTTCAGGAGAATTTACACACTTCTTGTGCATTTATTTTCTTTAAAATGCCATTAAAAAATCATTTTAATTGGGTATGGGCTGATAATAACACATATACCACGAAAGGAGGTGCTGAGGCTAATTTATCTCACATCTTTTCGTCCAACTGACAATCGGAACGAAAGTCTACGGTTTATCGATCGTTACTTTTTCTAATCATTTGAAGGTATTCTGAAGGCAATTCTAAGCTTTCGACCATTATAAGCTTACATGCTAGAACTAGAAGTGTTTCCTATAATATAGAGTGGTGACTTGGTCATCACATTAAATAGTACAGCGGTTAACACAATCATATAATGTCTGTTCAAATAAAAAAATAAACAATTAATCTTAAAAAAATATGAGTTTTTAAAACGTATTTTATGGACCAGATAAGTGGTGATTATGGGTGAACAATTGATACAAAAATAACATAATGTTTGTTTTAATTGTTACCGTTGTTTGTTATACCACCACATCCATATACTGCCTATGATGCCTGAAGTTGCCGCAGATCAGTAAACTAATAATAACATGGGTGGTTTATTTCGTGCCATTTTTTACGCTATTAATATTGTTTGAAAATCGCATTTTGTAAATTTTATTTTTGATCAGAGACATTTAGACTTACTTGTGTTAACCACTGTACTATTTAATGTGATAACTAGAGATCGGATAATCGAATGCATATTTACCTAAAGTTAATAATTAGATATTAATTTTTATTTTCTGTGATTAATATAAATTGAACTCACACACTTATTATATGTGTAATTTTTTTTTTTTTTTGGAAAATCATATACAATGTTTGTAAATATGTGAGCACCATGTACCTATCGCATTTATTAATTTTTCTGTCATTACTTCACTTTTCATTCTTTTTACCAATTGTGGTAAGTAATTTTTATTTTTATTCTAGGTACATCGTCTTCACCTATAATTATTAATTAATGTATACAAACTATTGTTAACATTTTAAAAGAGTAAGTATGTAGTTTCTTGCCCATTATTCTCCATACATAACTACCTTTTGGAAGGCGCAACTAGAATCAATTAACTATTCATGTAATTTTTGACGTTCAAAAGTGCATCTTCGTGCCTATTTGAAATAAATGATTTGACTTTGACTTTGACTTCTTCTTCTTCTTCTTCTTCTTCTTTTCGTGTCGATGGTACCCAGTTATTTTATTGTTTGAGCCCAATAGGTGGCCAAGTTAATTGCGGCATCAGTGGCGTTCATTAGGTCTTCTTTAGTGCAAGTTAACGGACACATAGGACACTCCAGCAGGTGGGACATGGTCTGATCAATTATTTGCTATGAAAGTATGGAAGCACCTTCTTATTTTTTATTTTTTTTTGTTTTTTTTTTGTAAGAAAATATCCCGTGATGCCAGGAATACCGGCAATGCATAACTAGTCGGGTGTATAGGATGGAAGCGACTTCTAAAATATTATTTATTAAAAAAAAAAAATACCCGGGGTTCTTGGATTGCATAACTATTCAGATGCATATTTATTTAAAACTAGCTGACCCGACAGACTTCGTTCTGTCGGGTCTACCTACCTACCTACCTACCTACCCTACCTACCTACCTACCTACCTACCTAACTACCTACCCTACCCTACCCTACCCTACCCTACCCTACCCTACCTACCTACCTACCTACCTACCTACCTACCCTACCCTACGCTACCCTACCCTACCTACCTACCTACCCTACCCTACCTACCTACCTAGCCTACCCTACCCTACCCTACCCTACCTACCTACCTACCTACCCTACCCTACCCTACCTACCTACCTACCCTACCCTACCCTACCCTACCCTACCCTACCCTACCCTACCCTATCTACCTACCTACCTACCCTACCCTACTCTACCCTACCCGAATTTTAAAAACCATCCTTGGACTTCAACGAACATTAAAAAAAAGAATTGGTTAAATTGGTTCAGGCGTTGTTGAGTTATGCGCTTACCAACACATTTTGCGATTCATTTTTATATTATAGATTATTTTAACCAAATATGTCTATGTAGGGTGTAAGAGTAGGGGTGGTGTGTGTTAGTTAAAATTAAAATAAAACACCGGAACTGCGGGATTTATTCGATACAAAAGCGCTTTCCATAATACCACACATCTCAACTTTAGGTAAATATGCATCCGAATACCCGATCTCTAGTGATAACCAAATCGCGACTCTGGATAATAAACCATGAAAATTGCAGTCGTTTTTAATGCTGCGATCCAGCAGCTGTGAAACTAGAATGTCAATTTTAACCAATAACGGTCAAGACGGTAGTAATCTGGCATAAGCGAAACATGTCGGTAAAGTACTTGCCGACAGTTATGCCAAGTATGTTGATAACCGCGTGAAGTAATGTTCAGGAGAATATTGTTGCATAAACACATAACTGTCGCTACTGACGCTCTCAGCTTGGTTATAGCTTGTTCACACTAGAGCTCAAAATAATACAGTACATACATGTTATCAGCAAAAAGTAAACAGTAACAGTAGGTACCGTAGAACGGGGCTATTTGGATTTTTGGGGGTTATTTGGAACAAACCAATGAGTTGACATAAATTCGAATTGTGGTCTTCGTACGAAAAATTGTAAAAGTAAACAAGACCAGAAATAAAATAAAAGCTGTCTATGGTGTTTTGGTAGAATTTATGTCAACTCAAATCTTACAATTACTTTATTCCAAATAACCCCCGAAAACCCAAATAGCCCCGTTCTACAGTACTCAAAAGAGAAAAAAAAAATTACTATCTACAAAAGATCTTTGTAGTTTTGACAGAATATCGAAATTATTTCAGATCTATCCCGGCCTCAGATAGAGGCACATCATCGCCAAACATAAATGAACAAGATGAAAGCTTTCCGCCTCGAAAAAACAGAAATGACAAAATTTTTTGGAGTGTTTCACTCGAATTCTTGACTTGTAACTTTCATTTAAAAACTGACACTAGGGCATTGAACTCGCAATGTCCCTAGGTTACTCTACAAAACCTTACAATTGAAGTTACTTCTAAATCTGCATCGTCCGTTGTTGCCTAGTGTCCAAAAACAGTTTTTTTTTTTACAAACCTCCCCGTTCTCACTCTTGTACAGAGTAGCACATCTCTACGGCCATATTAATCAATACCTATTAAAATGTTGTCTATTGAAAACTCAAGAACATAACAGCAGTTACTTTTTTGCAAATAACAACCGTAAATGCAAAAACAAAGCTTTTAAACAACAAGGAAAGCCGCCTTCAAAAAACCTAACCATTTAGAAAACTGCGTAATTACAAATTACAATTACCACGGTACTAAAGAATAAACAACTAATTAATTTCGTTCAGCACACAATACAAAACAATTAGAAAAAGGAAAGTGACTTTCTCCTCGATTCTCCTCGAGTGTATGATTCAACACGCCCACTGCCTAGCCTCTTTTGTAGCGAGCTTTATGGGTATATAGATATGCCCTTTTGGTGATGTGGTATTGTTAGACACTGCGATGTGGTTTTATGCTTAAAATTGCATACTGGGAAGAAGATTTTAAGATTATTTAGCGTATTTTAGAAGCGAAATTCGCTAACCAGGTTACTGATCAGGTAAAGCTACGTTGGCCGCGGTTGGTCGGTAGATGGGTGACCATCTTTACATACCGAGACCCCTCGGTGAATCCGTTAGTCCCGGCTGTCATTTGAAGATCTTTGACAGTTGTTACGGGTAGTCAAATCCCAGAAAATCTGACAACCAGTCTTACCAAGTGGTATCGTATTACCCAGTAATTGGGTTGTGGAGGTCAGCTATGCAGTAGCTTCATGTAAAATACTGGCATTCAGCTGCTTCCGGTTAGACTGGAATCCGAACCCAACATAGACTAGGCAAATGATGATGATTTTGGAAACGATTTTGTCTATTTCTTTGGTTGTCTTATACTTCATAGATCATTAATCAAAGGAAAAATAATATCATCAATCATTTCAGCCGAAATACGTCTACTGCTGGACATAAGCCTCCCCAAATTGGGGGTTTGCCATAATCGCCACGCTTGGCAGGCGGGTTCGCGATCGCAGTATGGTGTTAAAAATGCATAGAGAACGCTGCTGCCCATTCTCTAGTAAGTCCCTTAGTCGCCTTTTACGACACCCGCGGGAGGACATGGGTATACTTGTATCATCAATAGTATTGGTAAATTTGATACTAATATTGCATAGTCATAAAAGGCCATTTCCATGGATTTCTGCTGGTTCTTCTCCACACTCCACAGGACTATTATGTACAGCCAAACGCCTTGGTTTGTCACTTCATAGCAACCTACTCGTTCTAAGGTCCATTTCCAGGTGCGTTCACAAAAAAACCATGACACCATACTACATCAATTTATAGAAATGGGTAAAGTAATCGCCGAAATTAATGGTGTTTTCCCGCTGTGCCCACCGCCCGTGTCCGCATTAATGGTAATTCTTATAAAATGGCAATTTCTTTTTTTATTAATAATCAGATTTTGCCCGCGGCTTCGCTCGCGTTAATTTATAATTTGACAATTAATTCGGGTTAAAATACACTACTAAATTTTCTATAATAATAATAATATTATTTTATAAAATTTAGTATAATTCAATAATGATTCAAAAGATTTCGATTCGAAAGACACGTGACGCCATCTATTATCATAAGAACGTTATTGTTGTTTTCCTCGGGAACAGTTATTTTTTTTTTTTGGGATAAAAGTTATCCTATGTCCGTTTCTGTACACTTGATAACGTATATGCAAAATTTCAGGACGATCGGTTCAGTAGTTTAGGCGTGAAAAGGTAACAAACAAACAAACTTACTTTCGCATTTATAATATTAGTTAGGATTTAAAAAAAACATTAATTATTATTTCTAAAATCAGTACTTAATAGAAAATGAAACCTTTTATTTTCACAATTTTATATGAATTACCATTAATGGGGACACGAGCGATGGAGACAGCAGGAATATACCAAATGAATCAGCTCAAAACAGCTATATTTCTCTAGGTATGTAAAACAAATAAACCTTTTAAAATACGATACACCCACATTAAAATTACGTGGTTAAACATAAACCACATGCAACCAATATAATTTATAACGCTACTTAAAATTCTAAAAATAAAATATGAACCGTTTTTATACTTAAAACTTCACGGCTTGCTTTTAAAAAGGAAAGCTATGTAGAATGATAAAGAGCTACAATTTCATACATTTTACACTTTTTTGTTGAGTTTTGTGACTCGCAACATGGTGTTACTATGGTTACATTAGAATTTCACATGCATGACCTCTTTGCTGTGACATAGGGAGGCTTAGAACGTCTGATAGTGTCTTGCAAAATTCGGCGAAAAGATGAAAAAAGTTATTTGCGTTAAGTTGATTGATAAAATTAATTGATGGTATATTGATTGATGATGGGTATATTTTCGCCTGAACAGATTTCCGCCGAAGATCGCCAAAAATTGTCTTGAAAACAGCCTTCAATCAAAGACATTAAATTATACGTAACCTTCAATAAATACTGTGGTTGACATAAAACCAACACATCTGAAGGCCAATTCTATTCTATTCTATTCTTTCTAGCCGATTATTTATTTTAATGATTTTGTATTCTCAAAGATATAATATAACAAACGGGAAACGAAAATACTATGAATATGCATTTAATCAACCAAACTAATAAATACATTAAAAAAATCTGAAAATAAGGTTACTAGAAATTAAAGTATCACTAAGTGTCAAAATATCGTCTGCGTACATTGAACCAACATGAAAATATGTTTAATTTCGTAAACGAGAACAAAGTTGACGGCTATGAGACTAGACTGCAATGATATTGCGACCAGATTGTGAACAAACCGAATTTTAAGATTAGCAGAATACAATTTTTTGGTCCATTCACAATGTCATCGCATTCTGGGCCTCAAGTCTGCTATTACAATAGTGTCAGAATGGTCTCTTCATTGTGAGTTTTTGACAGATTTGCCATACAAACACTGTCAAATACTCACAATGGCGAGACCATTCTGACACTATTGTAATAGCAGACTTGAGGGCCCCCTATTTGCCATACAAACACTGTCAAATACTCACAATGGCGAGACCATTCTGACACTATTGTAATAGCAGACTTGAGGCCCAGGGGGCCAAGTCTACTAATGTACAAACGTTACAATGGTCTCTTCATTGTGAGTTTTTGAAAGATTTGCCATACTAACACTGTCAAATACTCACAATGGCGAGACCATTGAAATGTTTGTAAATTAGTAGACTTAGACCCCTGGGCCTCAAGTCTGCTATTACAATAGTGTCAGAATGGTCTCTTCATTGTGAGTTTTTGACAGATTTGCCATACAAACACTGTCAAATACTCACAATGGCGAGACCATTCTGACACTATTGTAATAGCAGACTTGAGGCCCTGGTCTCATGTTTTTCATATTGCACGGTAATTAGTAGAATTGACCTTCTGTTCTGTACTAGAAGATCTATTTTGCATTTTGTTTTCTTTATTAGGTATTCAAGTTAACTTATCTTTTTGTGTGCACTTGTTTGTGTGACAAATAAAACCTATTTTTCTCTCTTCTTTAATATTTACCCATGCCCTATTTGATTTATTCGTGTAGCACATCAAGCTCAAATGTCAAATTTCTCCAAACGATTTTAAACTTTTAAATGATAATGTTTAAGTTCAAAATCGAAAAAGAAAATTTGTCATTTTATGGTAACTTGATATGCTGGCCACCGTACAATATCCTAAATGGCTGCAGCGATAATGAGCTAAATTAGAAGTCATTCATAAAACCAGACAAAATTAGCTATGCGCTCCTCGAGCATCTTCGCCATTCTGTTCAACCGTATGTTCCCTAAGCGTCAAGTGTCCAAACGAGTAAATTCAATAATCTCAGTCTATTTGTCGAACAGTTATCGTGTTCGTGTGTCGATTGTACCGTCGTGTCATGTCGACTCGTGTCGGATAACGGAAGAGGACATCAGACTGTGTCGTGAGGAGAGTAGGTAGATGGACAGATGTGTACCGTAAAGGAACGATTAATGGTCTTGGATGGATTAATGGATGTTCCTGTGCGGGTCACAATTCATTTTTTTTTATTCCTTATTTATTTACTTATTCATGTACACTCACTAAAATACATAGAGATAGGACATTCGCACCATCGGTGGAACAAGGGCACAACTAACAAAAAGTCTGAAAATTTGTTAAGTATGCCAATGTGCTTTAAAAACATCCCTATAACTGGTGGAACAAAGTCGCTCATTAAGTTCAGTCTCATTTCGCTAGAGTGCTACTGTGCCTTTGTTTTATTGGTGCATTTTTTGTAAAATATTGGAACAACAAACCCTCATTGGTCAGTTGCGTCGTCGCCCGCGCGTTGTTAAAAATTACAAAACATGCATTTTGTGCCCTTGTTCCACCAATGGTGCGATATAACTTTTGAGTACAAAGATACTACTTATTTCTTAAGAAATTTATTCCAGCAGACCTGTGAGAGGAGAAATGAAAAATTAATGTAGACTTTATCTATTAGCTTTACTCCGATAAGCCTTCTTCTAGTGAATCAAATAACTATTCTACACGTGTACTGACAGTAGATCTCCGCAAGTAATTAACATGTCTTAATAGCCACCTGACAAACACGATACACCATAAGCAAAGGTAGCTGTTACATACACATACAAACTTGCTTATGGGAGGCCATCTTATCTTACAAGTACATAAGTATAATAAAGTTACAAGTAGTCATATCAAACCATAGAGCACGGTGCGCTGTGTATTATCATTCTGCGCACGCGCGGTACTCCGTCACCCCTCCCCCCCTCGCACACCGACCCGCCACTCACGCGCAGCACCCCCGCGCTAGCCAACCGCTATGATAGGTGCACAGAGGAAGCTAAGCGATGCTAACACAGTGTATAAGATAATAGGTATCTCAATTAAGACACATCAATCTATGCAATTCAGAAAATATCCAAAAATCTTACAATAAGCAATATTGTTATACCTATCTTACTAATTTCACTTCGGTGAGCCAGCAGAAGAAATTGTATCGCCGCCGTCAACCAAGGTAAGTTTTCAAAGTAAAATGCAAAAAAAATAAACGGATTTTCTGTCGTACTAGCGATGAAAGCGCTGCTGTGGAATCAATATAAAATCAAATTTTATTTAACTCGAAGTCAGTTTGTGCTCCAATTCAGCCCTAAAATATTTCGATTTGACATTTAACCTCTGGATCTACGTTCCGTTATATATGAAGGGTTAATCATTTTCACACAATCAAAATTAATTACGTAAGTACTTTATCAAATCGGAAACCCTTCATGTCATTGAAACCCACACTGCTTGCGGTAGCGTCGGGGGTCGGGTTGCCTCCTTATATGGCGGGGGGCAATGGCTGATCTTTGCGTTATGCTTGTGAACGGGTGCTGCTTGTGGTAACTGGTCGTCTTTCTGACCATGGTTTCGTTATTGTTATTGGAACCACATTAAATGGTTCTGGTTCTTATACAACTACGACAATCGTATCAAGCACCTTTTTAAGCAACCTATTGAATAGAAAAGAAAGAAAGAAAGAAAAAACGTTTATTTTCGGTAAACATGTCACAAAAAAAAGAACAAACACACAAAAAAAAAAAAAAACAAGTTGGGGGAAATATGCATCACAGCCACGCAAAACGGCCATCGCTCAGCATAATGCTGCGACCCTATGCGAGACAGAGCCCCAGCGCTGGTTTTCAGCGACAGCCGGCGTTGACGTGATGACGTCGACCGGTGCAGCATAAAATGAGATAAAAAATAACATATAATAATAATAATAAATAAAATAAAAATGTTTATTTCATCAACTTATGTAAATTACATTATTAAGTTTGGAGTCCCCTTTTAAGCAAAGATTTGCTTGTATTAGGTGGTTCTGCTCTTCCAGTTTACATTGACTATACATTGTGAGAGAATAAACAATAAATAATTTTGAAAGCATGCTAAAGATTTTTGACAATACAAAAAATTATAACATAAGTTCACAATACATATTATTGCTAAATGTTTTTATAAAAATAAATCAAATTTTTGTTGCTACAAAAATCTATCGCTCATCTCAGTCGGTGTAGCGTACACCGAAAATAGATAACTCAAACAAAACTGGTGTTGGTAGCAACAACAATGGAATTCCCAAATTGTAGCACGTTTGTACCGTGTAATGAGACAAACATGTTCCTAGTTTGTCCAGCAGTGGGGTTACTTAAAATAAATATTTTCTTAGAAACGATTTTAGATTTTTTGACAAGTCGTAGTAGGCGGTTTTTTTTGGTTATTTCTTGGACTTATACACAGTCCTAGAAAATATCATAAGTATATTTGGAAAAAACTGCAACTAAAAATTAAAAAAATATCAAAAATGTTGTCATCCGAAATGAGATGAAAATTAATCTTTCTTACGAAGAAAAGACATCAACGAGATCATTAGGTACATTATTACTTTCGATATTTTTACTAAAAAAATACCAACATGATCATAATTTAATTTCCTATGCATTGAACTAAACAAACCACAATTTAATCAAAGCTATTGTCAATTCATAAATTCGGTTGTCAATCAAACAACATAACGAGCTTATTATATCTGTCATATTATTATGTCATAGTACATCTCTTCAAATATAATGTCTATTTAAATGTATGTTATCTTAATTTATTTAATTTGAAAAATATGTATTCAGTTTTTTGGCGTATGTCTTATAATTATAAAATTGACATAAAATATGAAAGTACATATATATGGTACTTATAACAAAAAAAATAACATTTTTTTAAATATTTGCCTGTCTGTTTATTTCGGCTAATCTCCGAAACGGCTGGACTGATTTTGACGGGACTTTCACTAACAGATAGCTCATGTGATAAGGAGGAATTTAGGCTACTTTAAAAAAAGCCACACGGGTTAAGCCGTAGCATCAACTAGTCATAGATAAAATGTAACATGTTATCATATACCAATGAGAGACAACATATAATTTGTAACGTTAGAAAAAAAAACATTTAATTCAGACAAATTTTTGTCCATATTTTGTTAGTAATTCAACAAACTACTTAAAACTATGTTAGTCATGACGCGATCAATTAAGGCATATAAATATACAATAAAAACATGAAATGAAAATAAAATTGAAATAATTAACCAAAAATGAAAATAAAATTGAAATAAATAATTGAAACTAAATGAAAATGAAACATACAATTGGAATAAATAACTAAGATGACAATAAAATTGAAATAAACAATTGAAAATAAATTGAAATGAAAATTAAAAATAAAATTGAAATAAATAATTGAAAATAAATTGAAATGAAAATGAAAAATAAAATTGAAGTAAATAATTTAAAATTAAATTGAAACTAAATTAAAATTAAATTGAGACAAATTAAAATACAGACATAAAACTTAACTTCATCAGGCAACATGCAGCCTGATGGGCCTTCCCACAGCTGCCAATATTATATTGAGACTCCTACTCCTCCTGAGAAGTGTTATGTAGAGGAGCACCTTAGTAAGTACACCCTCATGTAGCCAGTTATGTTTAAGTCCCATGTAATAGGGGGCGTGTTTATACCCATCAACTGGGCATAAATTCAGACTCCGGGCTGCTATTCAGAAATTCCAATACCATAGATCCATAGATGAAAAACCCAATAGCACTTTGCCCGACCTGGGAATCGAACCTAGGACCGAGCTGATATTGCTACCACTTGATCAACGACGCCAGCAGTCACAATATTTCGCACCCGCAGTGCGACACAGGCGTAAGAAGAATATACTAACTTTACAGAAGAGCAAAAAATCTGGTCTGGTATATCTATTTAGCATTTGATCTTATGATCTTTTGTTATATACCATTAAACAGTAAAAAAATCAATCTGTTTTTCAACAATATTTCAGATACCTCAAATTGTCGTGTATAAAGAACTAGCTTTTGCCCGCGGCTCCGCCCGCGTAGATGTCAGTTATCGCGTAAAAAAGTAGCCGATGTCCGTCTCCATATCCCAGGCTATAACTATGCCAAATTTCATGACGATCAGTTCAGCGGTTTAGGCGTGCAAACGTAACATACAGACAGACAGAGTTACTTTCACATTTATAATACTAGCTGTTGCCCGCGGCTCCGCCCACGTAGATCTCAGTTATCGCGTAAAAAAGTAGCCTATGTCCTTCTCCATATCCCAGGCTATATCTCTGCCAAATTTCATGACGATCAGTTCAGCGGTTTAGGCGTGAAAACGTAACATACAGATAGACAGACAGAGTTACTTTCACATTTATAATACTAGCTGTTGCCCGCGGCTCCGCCCGCGTAGATGTCAGTTATCGCGTAAAAAAGTAGCCTATGTCCTTCTCCATATCCCAGGCTATATCTCTGCCAAATTTCATGACGATCGGTTCAGCGGTTTAGGCGTGAAAACGTAACATACAGACAGACAGAGTTACTTTCACATTTATAATATTAGTATGGGTAAATAATATTTTTACACACGTTTATGGACCTTTTTATATGAAAAAATGTAAAACTTATGTGACGCGACAAATGTCTTTTTTGGTATAATGGCTTAATTTTTCGTCAGATCTTAACGGACAAATTGAGCATTGTGTATCTTTATCTGCGCTATACGAAACTGCAATAAAAAAGTGACGTATTCTTACTTACGCCTTTATCGCACGGGGGGTGCGATTTCATCTCATAACAATACAGGTTCTAAACAATACAAAACATCGATCGATAAATGTGGAAATAGTCGTAACAACTATAAACAGTCGTCTGTATCTTAAAGTTCATACAATTCTGATCATTATGTCATTATGCCATAATTTGTTTTGTTATTAGTATTTGTATTGTCTTTTGTATTAGCAATTTCGACGTTTAAAAGCGGTAATATGTAGCTCAACAGTAATGGCTCGTATTGACAAGCAAGAAGTCGTGACTTCGACCCACACTCGTGGCACGATTAATGTAAGGCCCTTCTTTTTTTTGGTGTAGAAAATACTTATTAGTTTATAACACAGCATTCGTAAAAAAGGGGTTATTATCTGCCCCTAGCTTATGCATAATTAACCGCAATTTGTTTCCGACAGATACAGAGGAGAAAATTTATAGTTAGGAAATTATTTTTTCTAGTCAAAGACTTTTGTATGGTGGAAGAAGACATGCTCCAAATCTACTTAAAAAAATTGGTTGTCTGTAAAGTTGGTTTACGGACGATAGTTTAACGTGACAACATCATAACAAAACATTGATGCGGGACAATGAGCGTAACGGGACAATGAGCGTAACGAGACAATGAGCGTAACGGGACAATGAGTCATCCTTTTTCGTGCATGCAGCCAGCGTTCATCGATTAATTAGACGTTGTCACGTCAAAATAATCTTAAATTCATTCATTCATTCACTGACAGACAACGCACAGCGTAAACAGCTAGGCTAGATGCTTACGCTGTGCGTTGTCGACACCATTTGATCCACCTTCTACCTCGGGAATACGCAGAAAATACTGTCTGCAATACTACTAAAGGATTTAATACTTTCCTAGGTTCCCATTTCATAAAATAAATCGTGTCACAACGATCTATCACCTAACAACAAAGGTTTGCGAGAGAGCTCTAGTTGATTGGGTATATGGCTTAAATTATAAAGCAACTGAGGAATCACTCTCTCTCTTCTCAGTCGCGTACTTCATTACTTAAGGTCTTGCCCCTGAAATTCTTTGCCTACGTGGCTTCGACTTCGTTCGATTCTCCGCTTCTCTCAGAGCGGTCGTAACTCATGAGAAGAAGAGTAATCACGTACTCATCCCAAATAGTCGGTCCCTCTAATTTCCCTACACATATTAGATCACACATTTTTCCACTTCCCTTTATTTTATTTATATTTGTGAGTCTGCTTGTTTTTTTTGTATGTGATGCCCTATCCCTTCACATTTACTAAATAACTGATTATGTTTACATACCGTGTGGTGGGACCCTGGTGATAATATATCATCATCATCATCAGCCTATAGCTAATAGTAATGATGATAATATATGCTATACAGGTATTCCTAATGCAGACATCAGTCTCCCACAAACTAGTGTCACATAGTTTTTAAGCTTGTCTTTAAGATGTCATTGTTTTAGAAAAGAAAATAAATTATTTGAATTTAAATTCGACACAAAGCGAAACAAAAAATGAGCACAAAGAAATAATTTTTTGAAAATTCATCCCTTAAAGGGTTTGGATGACTAATTGTATTAAATAAAAAAGTATTAGCCAAATTCCAATTCTTATATTTTAATACGTACGTGTTTTTCAGTAACTTAGGTAACAACAACGTCAAAAAATAAAAAAGTATATAGAAAACAATAAAAAACTACCTAAAAAGAGTATTAGCAACGGTCGTCGGCCACAAAGGGTTTAAAAGTTTGTATGGAAGTTCGTAATTTTTGACGATTGGAAATCCCATCGGGGCACATGGCCTGTCCGAATAAATTGAGAGGAGGAGGTTTAAAATTTGATTACTGAATAACTAGATCAGCAATCGAAGTTATTACGGATTCGAGACTAAACTCAATTCGGGTGCTGTTCGAATAAAACCAGTACTACTACACCTTTTTTGACAGGCCTATGCCCAGCAGCGTTCTAACAAGAAATTATAACAAAGCTATTGTACCGGAGATTGGCAAGGCCTAATGGTAATCACAATGATTTATTGCCCCATTCACACCTCAATATAACGAACACAAATACATATTTTATCAAATCGATAGCAAGACTGTAAAAGTGACGCCCACGGAAAAAATACAATGTTGAAGATTTTTGACCTAAGTCTAAATCTTTAGGTATAATATACTAAGCAGTTTAGCCCCAGGTATAATCATAAACAACCAACATTTGTTAATAATGAAATTATACATTTATTTAAAAACGATTTCGCAATGTAATAAAATGTATAGAATATTCGATTTGCATTATGCAGATTATAATTTATATTATTATGTAGGCGAAAGAAGATTCTACTTTATATTTAATAAATAGAATATATCAGCTGTTTTATCAATGAATATGATATGATGTCAATCAGAAAGCAGTTTCGATAGCATGATAAATCTTAAAAAAAAAAAAACACTGTCTCTTTCTTTAAACATCAAATTTTTGTTATTTGCACTTGTTTCATGATTATATATATTTACATAGCTTTTTTTATTTTATGAATACAGTACACTGCCTGCCTAGCCTTTTCCCAACTATGTTGGGGTCGGCTTCCAGTCTAACCGGATGCAGCTGAATACCAGAATTTTACATTGAGCGACTGCCTATCTGACCTCCACAACCCAGTAACTGGGTAACACGATACCCCTTGGTAAGACTGGTTGTCAGACATTTTGGGCTTCTGACGACCCTTAACGACTGTCAAAGATCCACGAATGACAGCCGGGACCAACGGTTTAACGTGCTTTCCGAGGCACGGAGGAGTCTCGGTATGTAAAGATGGTCACCCATCCACTGACCAACCCCGGCAAGCGTAGCTTAACCTGACGGATCGACCCGTGCGGTTGTTATTACTTAGCCATGAGCTCTTACGTATACAGTATACATTACTAGTATATCTGTAAATGGTACACCACAGACTACCTGCAGAATTGTCTTTCAATTGTCCCCTTAATTCATCCAAAAGGTTGTCTTTAAAAGATCGCTTTTAGGGATAAGACCACCTATTGTGTCACCCTATGTAAAGTTCATACATTTATGTATGTAATTTTTATTTTGTTTATAATAAAGAGAATTCTTTCTTTCTTAATGACAAATATTTTTGCCATCAGCATGAGCTGTTATAATTTAGTTCGTACTGATACGATTTTAAGATGAATGCCATCAGGGCCTCAAGTCTGCTATTACAATAGTGTCAGAACGGTCTCTTCATTGTGAGTTTTTGACAGATTTGCCATACAAACACTGTCAAATACTCACAATGGCGAGACCATTCTGACACTATTGTAATAGCAGACTTGAGGCCCTGTTATTACGATCATTTTTGTATTTTCCTGTTTGCTTATTTAAATAATGCTTGCGAAACGCCCCTGTTTCACACTGGTGCAAATGCGACATGTTAAAACATCGAGATTTCTGTGCTTTATCTAACTTAAATATGAATCAAATCAATCTGCCTAGCCTTTTCTCAACTATGTTGGGTTAGGCTTCCAGTCTAATCGGATGCAGCTGAATACCAGTATTTTACATGGAACGACTGCCTATCTGACCTCCACAATCCAGTAACTGGGTAACACGATACCCCTTGGTAAGACTGGTTGTCAGACTTTTTTTTTTGGGCATCTGACGACCCGTAACGACTGTCAAAGATCCACGAATGTCAGCCGGGACCAACGGCTTAGCGTGCTTTCCGAGGCACGGAGGAGTCTCGGCATGTAAAGATGGTAACCCATCCATAGACCAACCCCGGCAAACGACCCGTGCGGCTGTTATTACTTAGCTACGAGCTTAAATATTAATGTATCATAAATATTATAGTACACATAAATATTCTGAAATAAATGCTCTAAATGATGAAAACCGGACCAAAATTCATGGACACACACAATGGATTTTGATCATTGTTTTAAATCATTTAGAGAGGTAATATGCGCTACGAAAGTTACTATTCTACGACCAAAGCGATCGAAGCCACAACAATACCAATCACCCTTTCATCTCCAAAGTATGTCATTACAGTCACGACTAATGACAACACACTCCTATTACGTCGAGTTCATAGTAACAGGTGCATATGACAGGTTCAACTTGTTCTATAATAGTAAAACATAAAGTAATGAGTCACAAGGTAAGAAACTATCGTAAAAACTTTAACATAGTGTAAACTAGTTTTAAATGTTAGTGTAGTAGTCGTTTATGGATTATAAGATGGTATATGATGAACCGGAGTTACTGAGATAGCTTGCAGAGTCAGCAAGCTGTAGGTGCAGTGGGCTGCCATGTTTGTCGCCCGATGGCCGTTGAAGCAGGCGAGTTCTGGAGTGGAGACCGCGTATCAGCAAGCGTAGTGTAAGACGCCCCGCAGCTAGATGGACCAACAACCTTAAAGAGGTAGCTGGGACAGTCTGCATATGGAAGGTGCAGGACAAGGTGTTGTGGCGCAGCTTTGGAAGCGCTTCTGTCTAGCAGTGGCCTGCGAAAGGCTGAGTTGATTGGATTGATTGGTTTGTTGGATGGATTGGTTGATCCAATCCATATTTTTGAGATAGTGTAATTCTGTTAAGTTCACTTTGAACTCTCTCTTTGGACTCAAGTGACCGCACACCGTCGAAAGCGAACTCATTTGTTCTCAAAGTCATCATCGGGGATTCACAACGAGACATCGTTTGAATTTCGAAGTGATGTGATGTTTATCAAAACGATGAAGGAACATATCGTGAGGAAACCGGCACGTCCTAGAACCAAAAATTCAAAGACAACTCTGTGTAATTACGCAACGTGAATTGTCTTTGATCCCTGCTCCTGACATCAAGCAATGGACTAAATTGTCAAACGTTTATTGCATGCGAGGGTTTTGGCTAATTTTTATGTGTGTATTATTTTTTTTTATTTTTAGTAATGTGCATTATGTTTGTACAAACACAGAAAAAAATGCACTCCAATCAAGTGACTTTTTAGCTTGATTGACGATATCTTGTTTAGATTAATCAAAATCTTAGTTAAGTTGATCATCAAGACATGATTGCAGCAATACTAGTTCAAATGCTTGAATGCTCAAACAAGTTTCTCGATAACCCTTAACATGACATCATTGTAGAAGTGTTAAAAAAGAGGCAAACTGTGTTTTGACCTGATTGCTGCAAATAGGTTTTGTGATAACTCCAGTCAAGATCCCGTTTCAAATCTCAATCAAATAAAAGTAGTAGCTGTGATCATTGTGCTTGATAGGCTCAGATGCAAACAAGTTACTGAGTCAATCTAAACAAAATCTTGATTATGGCAACTACTTTTTTTTTTTTGAGTGAAATTTAAAAAAATCTGTATTTTCTTTCTTTCTTTTTAGGTGTCAGAAAAGCATTCTCTCGATGTTCGGAATATACATAGACATTATCCTTATATAACACACAGTTCAATGAAATTGATTCATTTTGATTGAAAGGCGCAAAAATTACCTCTTTGAATGATTCACGTTGAAGTTTGCAGGATTTAATTTGATTGCTTCATTTAAAAATAAACCATGCAATTCATGTATGGTTATGCTTCATTCCCGTTAATTGACGCCTATCATAAGCTATTGCACAGGACATAGGCTTGCCCCAAAAAAGGTGGTATTGCCAAATGGCTGCATACCTAACACGGTGACTAAAGGCAATGCTTAATTTGATTGCAGATCTAGAACTAGACATTTTGGTTTCCTTTCTTGTAGAATTGTAATGCGTAAGCTATTATCTTCCTTTGGTATCAGAATATTCATTAACTATTACAAATATCACTTCGAACGAATAGGAGTATTTGGCAAACCCAACCCATATTATCGACATATACTCATCATCAGTATATTTGTTATACAGGGTAGAAATAATTTAAGGGCCCTGGAGGGGAACTACCTTAAATCCTTTAGTTAGCTCATTTTACTGAAAGGAAACATTCCTTTATTTTTTTAAAGAAACAAAACTGCATTCAAAGATCTAAAATTCGCTTGTCTCACCCGGGAATCGAACCAACTAAAAGTTAAAAAAAAAATCCTCGCTATTTTAGGATTATTGTTCAGGATAAAATTTGCCTAATAAACATTTGGCCTTTGAAATAAAAAAAAGTTAAATAAACGAAACAATTAAATGATTAAGTAAAACCCATTGACCTAGAAGCAGTAACCTTCATGCAGAGTTCTTTAAATCAATTATTTTTACCAATCTGTTAAATATTTTCGAAAGGCTCTGTTTTATGTTTCTTCATCATAACATTACCAACTATTACGAGTATAGGTACAGTGGGCAGCAAATCAAGCTACCCGAAACTGTCTTTCTCCAAACGATTTTAAACTTTAAAATTTTGATAATTAAGTTAAAAATCAAACGAGAAAATTCGACAATTTGTGGTAACTTGATGTGCTGGCCACCGTACTAGAAAATACACCAATGTAGCTAGATGATTTTGTTAGAAGATTAAAACTAAAATAGACTTAAAATCAAACTTTTAAGGCCAAAGAATCAGCATCGCCATCTAACGTGGCAATTCTAATTCAGATGACAGCCTTTTGTGCCACTTTTGCTATTGACAGGGATGCGGACGAATTTTTTGACGCCTAATGAGCTCTCCCCTTTTTTTTTCATATCTTTATATATAACATTCTGGGGTGTGTATGTGACTGAACTCCTCCTAAACAGCTCGACCAATTTTGATGAAAAGTCTACTATTAACAGGTATTAGTTTTTTTTTTTCACGTATCGGTTATGATTTTGAAAGTTGTTTTGTGTTGTTGTTGTTAGTTGTTATTATGACGAGTAGAATCTAAATAAAGACATAGTACAAGCTGTTGTATATAGAAAAAGATTGAGATTTTTATTTATTTTAATTTTTATGTATCATAAATTGTAGAAAACTTTTCTTTTCACTAAAGCTTCGAGCAGTTTTATTCACTTCCTGAGGACCCAGCAGTTTTCTGGACCCTAATAAAATCACTGAACAGTCGATCTGTTTTCAAATCTCATTATTCGTTTTGTATATAAATATAATTATGTACCTATGAAGTTAGAGTCATTCTAGGTAAATGTGGACCAGCGATATAACTTTGGACCACACCCTGAACAAACAATTTCATTATTTTTACTTGATGATCGTATGACAAATTAACATGGTCAAATGTCACCCGGAATATATAAAAATGCTATAAAATGGGTTTTTAAGGTGAGAAAAAATGTTGGTCTATTATTACCCCAAAATTAATTAATATAACTTTGGACCACGACAATTTCTGTCTCTATCTCAGGATTCACGCATAATTTATATACTTTTCACTGTAATATTTTTTTTATTTTTTTTTATTAAAAAATCGTTGCCCCACACTAGGAATTTCTCAATCTCAATCTGTATTGTGGGTGCGTTTACAAACATTTAAACTCACATACACAAACAGCCAGACCCGGAAAAACTACTTGTAGGTCATACAAATATTTGTTTCGTGCGGGATTCGAACCCGCGACACGCAGCGCAGCAGTCAATCGCTTAACCACTGCGCCAACCGTGCCGTCAATTGGTATTTAAAACATTAAAAAAAAACATAAATCTCAATTATTGAGTAGTAATTATTAATTAACTATCGGAAATTGTCTCCTAAGTGGTCTGGAGCGCAGTGGAACTACCCATCCAAAATTATCCGGAATGCGGCGAAATGTGGGTACACAGGTCCTCTCCCTTACCCTACGGGGAATACAGGTGATAGGTTATATGATAAGTGTGTAAATAGTTAAACAGTTTATTTCAAAAATGAAAAACGGCCAATCAAATCACTTGTCATGACACTGCCGCAGATAAACTTTCAGAAACCAGAGACAAGTTAACCAATGATAAAGAAAGCGACAGAAAACGATAGATTATTCTAAATCGATCCGATAAATCTTCTTGTAAACGTTTGGCACAAGCAGTAGCCACGTTCAGCCTATAGTTCAATCTAGTCTGACAGGTGCTCTGTAAGCATTATGGTCTAAGTTTAAAATTATAATTTCAAATGCGCGGGTTTTCTTGATACATTTTCTGTCACCTTGAAGTTCATGAGTGATTTATTGAATTGTGTGTGCGAGTGTACGAAAGTGCGTGTGTGTGTAATATGAGTTTTTATACAAGTGTACCTATTTGGAAACATCCATAGATATTCATGTTATTTTTTTTCAAAATCAAAATATTTTATTTCACATAAACTTACATGGGCACTTATGAAACGTCAGAAGCTAGGTGCACGGTTCCAATTAGTCGTTTCCTATGGAGAAGAGCCGACAAGAAACTCCACGGTTACTCTTTTAAAAATAATTGGCTTTGCAATATTATCAAATAACATTGTTAATAGGTATGGGAGGACAGTGTAGGCCTTTCAACAATTACCAGGTACTTAACTACTACTTGCAATCATGTCATTAATATTTTATATACTTAGATTATTTTATATTTTGTGAATGTGAGAACGTTGTAGGCCTAGTAGAGTGTAGATTTGTTGGCGGTTTTCTATTTTGTTAAGTACCTGGTAATTGATGAAAGGCCTACACTGTCCTCCCATACCTATTACTTATCACTGTTATTTAATAATATTGTAAAGCCAATTATTTTTAAAAGAGTAACCGTGGAGTTTCTTGCCGGCTCTTCTCCATAGGAAACGACTAACTCGAACCGTGCACCTAGCTTCTGACGTTTCATAAGTGCCCATGTAGGTTTATGTGAAATAAAATATTTTGATTTTGATTTTGATTTTGATTTTAACAAAATAGAAAAGTGCCAACAAATCTACACTCTACTAGGCCTACATTCTCCATTCTCCTATCCTTTACCCTAATTTATTTAGGATCGGCGTAACATGTATTTTTTTTTCTTTTTTTTCTTTAGTTTATAAGTTTTTACGCCCTGGCTGAAGGCTTTAAGTTTTTAGGAAAGGCCGGTTAAAGATTCTCAACCTCTCATGGTTAACTCTGAGAAGCCATAGCAATTTTTTTTTTTTTTTTTAACGGGCAGTATCCCAGCAGACACGACACCCGTCTGGTCGAAGGATCCTCCCTTTTCCATAGAGAATGAGTGAACTTTACACCCTGTTCCTCATACCTCGAAGTAAAGATTCGCCAATTGAAATGTGGTAACGGGGCTAACATCCAACGGTGTGCAGAACGTACTTTTCAGAATGACCACTTGTAGAGGCAATTTGAATAGTTCCTAAATAACACAAATGCGTATTATGAAGGATTACATTTTATATCTATTTCTGTGTGTAAATGGCAATAGCTCAAGTCAATTAAAGTTGTAATAACTTACCTAGATTCGACGATAATGTTTGTTTTGCAGATAATATTTACTAGTGTTTGGACATAATTAAAATGATATAATAGTCTAGCAATATAATAATGTACGCATTGCATAATAGTTAGGTAATTATACCTACGTATTTACTAAGTGGATTCGTGATAATTATCTATATTTATGTATATTCATACAAATAAATAAAACTGTGTAATAAACAACTTTTTACTAAATTCATGTGAAAGTACATGAGGAGCTCGTGGCTATGTAATAACAGCCGCACGGGTCGATCCGTCAGGTTAAAGGATTCCCGGCCACCGTAGGCATGGGCTTGCGGACGGCGAGCTATGGGCAGCTTGCCGTCCGGTAAGGACCAGACTCGGATCGATGGCGCGTTGTGTTCCACTCGCGCCTCAAAGAGATTTCAGCACGCACTGACGGGGTCCGCTAGGACCGGTGCGTGCCAGGGTTGTGGGTTTGTCAACTAACTGAAGGAACGCGGGTGGGTTTAAGTCAGTAAAAGCCTGACACGCCCTCCCGCTCCGCCCAGAGCCGAGAAGTTATTTCATAATTTTACACCAAAAAAAAAGAATGGTCGGAGTCATCTGTGAATCTCCAGCTGAGCAGGTTTCCGTTGCTCCGACCTCCCTGGACCCGGAGTCTATTTAAAGACGTCCAGGTAACCCTTGCCATAGATCCAATTTGAGGGTTAACTTTTATGATATTTCATCAAATTAAACAACAATGATAGCGTAGTGGTGTGATCGTCGGGCTGCCAAGTTATAGGTCTTAAGTTCGAACCCAAGGCCTCTGAATTTTCTGATTCATGTGCGTATTGTATAATTATCACTTGCTTAAAAAACCGTGAAGGAAAAATTCGTGAGGAAACCGGTATGCCCGAGACATATTTCTCGAAGGCATGTGAAGTCGAGTCTGAGGCTCATGGACGGAAAGAAACTCTGACATCAGGTTATTCACTAACCAAACGAAAAAGACGATCAGATTAAAAGGATGATGCTCATTTTGGTTCCCTCCTCCAATAGCCATTATAAGTATGTTAGTTACTGTAAGTTATGGCGCCTAATTCCAAATGCTTGTACGTTCAGAGTTACAGTGTACCAAACATGTCAGTTTTAGCAATACCCAAAAAAAGCTTTTTTTTTTTAGTTTATAATCATTCACAACATTACTACTTTCTTTTAATCATCATCTTTTCAGCCGAAAGACATCCACTGCTGGACATAGGCCTCCCACAAAAGGAGGGGAGGGGGAATTTGCCAGAGTCGTCATGTTTGGCAGGCCGGTTGGCGATCGCAGTATGGTGTTAAAAATGCATAGAGAACGCTGCTGCCCATTCTCTAGAAAATACCTTAGTCGCCTTTTACGACACTCACGGGAGGAAATGAGAAATTTATTTTAATAATTAGTAGCAAACGTCGGAAAATATAGTGGATAATATGATCGATCAGTACCTACTTCGAAAAGGGAAAGTTTTTTTTTTCCTTTTGTGAAATTTCTATTACTCTTACCTCAGTTGGTCCAAAGAGTCTTTGAATCCTTATATGAAACTGCATCGGCATTTATTATTGGCATCATATAAATAAAATGTGAGAATTAACGTTTTTCTAGCTGACTACCATTTTTCTAAAATCTGTGAATGCAGTTAGCAATTATTCAATAAGTTAAGTAAAGTCTCCTAAGAACGTTTTCATGTAGCTACAACGGTTAAGGTAGCTTCCCTTACTGCCTCGTCTCAACTTCCACCCTGTATTACACTGATCGGACAAGGAATCAAGACAAAAGCCATTGGAATTCTTGTACAAAATCTTAACACCTTTCTAATGATATATCATGAGTTCTTATTGGAGCGGGTACCAGCATCGATACATTTCGTGGCATCATCCTTTGCTAAATATGTTTTCAAAACATCTCAAGTCTCAATTTACCAAGTTTAAGCCACGTAGCAACTCAACAAGCAAGTGAAGGACGTACAGAAAATAACATCAATTAAGGTTATACTAAAACTACTTATTTATGTACCAGCACAAGGTCGTAGCACACTGAAGTGACTCAGCGGGCATTCATCATAATTGTTTTAAATTACCCCATTTAGATACGCGACAAAATAAACGACCCTCTAGATCCTTGTAAAAATAAAAACGGAATTCTGTACTATAATCATGTTTCTGCTCTTGTTTTGAGAATTATAGGAAAAATATATATTACTAGTTTGTTGTTTTAATGCTGGTGTTGTGTAGATATTTTTTATATTTTTTATGACATTCATTTTATTTTCTGTGTTTAATATACTCACATACTGACATAGGCCTATTAGGCTTATATTTATATATAATAAGATTTATATATTGAATTTATAGTTTGTAATAGGTTTATGTATATTTAAATGAATATTTATTCCTCAATTTTCGCTATTGCACCTACTACTGTATGTCTGCATCACCCAAGGGTTGACTGGTAGAAAATGCCTATGTCATTAAGTCCGCCTGTGTACATGTTTTGTGCTTAAAGTATTAAATAAATAAATAGGATAATAAATGTTAAAAGTTTACGGATGTCACCTGTAAATATGTGAGCACCATGTATCTAACGCATAATTAATTTGTCTGTCATTGCTTCACTTTTCAATCTTTTTACCTATTGTGGTATAGTAATTTTATTCTAGGTAAGTGCATTGTCTTCACATATAATTAATGTATAAAAATATTGTTAACATTTTAAAAGAGTAAGTATGGAGTTTCTTGCCCATTCCGTTCCATACGTAACTACCTTTTTGGAAGGCGCAACTAGAATCAATTCAATATTTTTTTAAATTTTGACTTTCAAAAGTGCCTTTTATGTGCCTATTTGAAATAAATGATTTGACTTTGACTTTGATAACCTATGTGGAGTGATGGGTTCTCAATGTGTAGATACGGGTTCGAGATTTTCTATCATTCTTTGTTTGAAAAGTGATTTTTGGTAGACTTTGAAGGTTGGTAGACTAGGCCAACAACATCAAAAGTCATTTATTCAAATTAGGCTGATCATTCATCACCTTTCAAACGAAAAAATTGATGACGAATCCCTGAACATCTTGCCTATAATCCCCGAAGGGTTAGGCAGAGGTGTACCTATATAGTGCGTCTACATTTCGCCAGTTTTTTTTAAGTCCCATGTAACAGGGGACGAGTCTAAAGGCTCCACTGGCGCGATATCGCGGGCGCGACAAGAGTCGCGCTGCCTGTCGCGCCTGCGACATCGCGCCAGTCTGCACGAGCCTTAATGCTATCAATTGGGCATATAAGGAATCAATCAAATCACTTGTCAAGGCACTGTCGTGGATTAACTTTCAGAAACCAAAGACTTAAATAGTATCATGTGGTGCCGGACGTAAAGAATAGCTCCACCTGATTTCATCCCGTGGGTGTCGTAAAAGGCGACTAAGGGACTTACTAGAGAATGGGCAGCAGCGTTCTCTATGCATTATTTTAACACCATACTGCGATCGCCAACTCGCCTGCCAAGCGTGGCGATTATGGATAATTCCCCCCTTTTGGGGGAGGATTATGTCCAGCAGTGGACGTCTTTCGGCTGAAATGATGATGATGATGTATTTAGTAAAAATCTGTTATTTTGACATTATAAACAGAAAGTTCAATTTTATTTCTTTTTATGTATAGATAAAGAAGGTACCTACCGACTAACATAAATGTATTCATGATGAACTTTGATCGATAAGCCATGAGACTCGACCCTTGAGTCATACCTGCATAACAATTGTTATTATTTTCTCAAGCAATCTTCAACTAACCAGTTGAATTAACTTCCTTAGAGTCGTCATCATAAACAAGAAGCTCTTTCAGACAGGTTCATACTTTGAAAAGTCTGTCATTTAGGGTCATCTTGAAAATATTTAGGTGTTTATTTTCAACCCTAAACTATGTTCCAAAAATAGGAGGCCTGAGGGGCTTGAAAAATTGATTAGCAAAACTTCGCCCCTAAGCTGACCCACTGACCCAATCCCTTAGGCGCCATCTCCACGGGCGAGAAAATCGCGGCGATAGTCTCGCCGTGCCATCAAATTCAATAGAAACTCTATGAGTCAATCTCCACACGGCGATATCATCGCGGCAATTATTTGAAGCATATATTAGTCTATGATTTGAAGGCCCAGCGTGAATATCGCTGCGATTCTCTGGTCCGTGGAGATGGTGCCTTAAAGTCATGAAAAAAAATCGTTATAAATATGATAGGTACGTGTTACTGTTACTGTTAGCCTGCATCATCCCACTGCTGGGCAAAGGCCTCTCCCCATGACTTCCTGCTCTTACGATCCAGGGCTAATGTGGACCACTGGTCCACTGGTACGTGTATTAATATTATATTATATTCATATGATATAATTAGAGATCGGATATTCGGATGCATATTCACCTAAAGTTGAGATGTTGGTTAATATGAAATGCGCTTTTGTATCGAAAAAATCCCGCGGTTCTGGGATCTACAAATTTAGGTTTCTGAAAATAGAATAGTATCATGTATATTATCTTCCTTACAAATGATGGCTATATGGAATGCACTTTTGTATCGATCGTAAAAATCTCAATTTTAAATAAATAAGCATCTGAATAGCTATGCAATCCAAGAACACCGGTTTTTTTTTGTAAATATTTTTGAAGAAGTCGCTTTCATTCTACGCACTCGCCTAGTTTAAATTCCCGTTTTTCCTGGAATCACGGGTTTTCTTTACAAAAAAAAATAAAAAATATGAAGCCGCTTCCATACTTTCATAACTAAAAATTAACTTTAGGTAAATATGGATCCGAATATCCGATCTCTAGATATAATACAATATTAATAAAAATGTCATTTAATTAAGAGTATCTTGAAAACAAAAATTCAAATGATCCCGCTACGTTTAAAAATACCAGAGAGTCAACCATCACACAACGTTTATAGAAACTTGCGAACAATTCCACCATTATTCACAATAGCTCAAAACCTGTCGTAATTATCAAAAAACACATCACTGAGTTTACGTTTAACTTCGGTTTATATTCAAAACTTGATTGTGAAAGTGAGAATTAATTGTTTACGTTTCGCAGTAGTATTATAAAACACTATTCTTAAGAT
The DNA here is from genome assembly GCA_947523025.1 of Dryobota labecula. NCBI lineage: Eukaryota > Metazoa > Arthropoda > Insecta > Lepidoptera > Noctuidae > Dryobota > Dryobota labecula. The sequence goes on along the minus strand of OX383302.1, from coordinate 17,036,184 downwards.
TAGCCTCGCTATTTCCATCGCGAGGACAATACTGAGATCATAAAAATAATTGACTTAGCCTATTCATGGCTGCGACAATTATACCAGTAATTATCTCGAAGGAAAAAATATTTTCCTTATAATAGACACGCCTGACATACCTAGAGCCAAGAAAAAACAAGTTCTTACTATTATTATAGAAACGTAAACAATATACAAAACCAAATTATCTATAATTCAAGCATTGAATAGTTTTCACGTCGTGACGATGCCATAACAATAAAGCACACCCAATTAAAACTAGCTTAAAATAATAACTCACCGAAAATGATCCGAAAATGTTCGTCGAATTTGTCGAAATATCCAAAAATTATTGATACACAACACAGGCTCACACACACTTCGTATAATTCGTTCAACAACAATACACAAACACAGACACTTTGAAAAAAGAATTTTTCAAAAATACGTTCACGTGATTGGTCGGTTGCGGAGGCGCGCGACCAACTCCCGCGCAAGTTGGTTAGAGACTGGTGCGCAAGCGCGGTATGGCCGCGCACCTGTCTCACTAAAAAACAATGGCAAACAATACACATAGTGGCATGAAGTAGAGGCTAAAGCCTTATAGAGTGCATAGTTCAATAATAATATTGAGTAGGTCATTTGTTGGAGGTTGTAAGAGAACACGTTTTGAAAATACATCATATTTTATCTTCACGTTCGTATTAGCAGTGTTCTTAACAATACACTCTTATTTACTACTAGCTTTTGACTGGTTACAAATGGACAGAAAGAGTTTCTTTCGCAATTTTAATATTAATATTAAACATTAATATATTAACCTCTCGTATTAATTACAGACACAATTAAAAACCCATTGTGTCTCACGTGGATCTACGTTCGCGGTGTCTACGTTATATGAAGGGTTAATAAGTATAGATGTACTTTTGCTTGGCACCAAATAAACAAACCCAACCTAAAGAAACTGTCACTGCCCGGCTGCCAACGGTATAGCGAATCACTCTTCGCCGATGGTACGGTTCGCCGAAGTCACTCTTAGTCGACGGTTGATTCCACGAATAAATCCATCACCGATAGAACTATTCGCCAAAAACACCGTTCATCGATGGTCGCTTCAGCTACAACACCTTTTACCAATTGAACGAGTCGCCGAAATACTTCAAACACAAATAATTGAAATTTTAAATTATATTATGTATAATTTACCAGATCCCCTCTATTGTTGGTGAATCATTTGAGTTAGATTAGGTTAGAACTGTGACCATTAAAGCGCGGTGGCAAGCGACCGTGGGGAGCGTGCCGCGGCAGCGGCCGCCGAGCGCCAGATCCCCTCTAAGTGAAATTGTTTTTTTTATTTGTACCGTTTCGATCTGACGGTAAATCCAAATAAATATTTGTAAAAACCATAGTTTTTAATTTATTAGAAATTTACATAAGTATTTCGGCGACCCGTTCCAACGGTAAAGGGTGTTGTAGCTGAAGCGACCATCAATGAGCGGTGTTTTCGGCGAATATTTCCATCGGCGATGGATTTATTCGTGGAATCAATCGTCGACTAAGAATGATATCGGCGAACCGTATAACCATCGACGAAGAGTGATTCGCTATACCGTTCTGAGCTCGTCACTGCCAGTACCAGTGCTTTTCTTTCAGCCAAGCTGAAAGCCTCAATTTTCTTTTTCGTGTGGTTACTGACTTGTTAGTGTCAGAGTTTTTATGCCGCCCATGGGCCTCTGACTTGGCTTCACATGCCGTCAAGAAATATCTCTTAGGCATTCCGGCCGGTTTCCTCACGATGTTTTCCTTCACCGTTTTTGAAGCATGTGATAATTTATACAATACGCACATGAATCCGCAAAGTCAGAGGTGCGTGCCTTGGATTCGAACTTGAGACCTATGAATTGGCAGTCTGACGATCACATCACTAGGCTATCACTGCCTCAACACGCAAAGCAAAGGAATGGAACTCTCTGCCTGCGTCTGTGTTTCCGAACGCATACAACCCTAATCTATTCAAAGTGAGAGTGAACAGGCTTCTTCTGGGTAAGCTCAATCCATCGTAGACTTTGTCTCTGTCACCCCTAGATTCAAGAGCAAACCCATTGTAAAATAAAATAATTAAAAAAAAACAATGGATTGGGTCATTATTATAATGTCCAAAAACTCATAATGCGCTTTGGTTCCTCGTGTGACGTCATCTATAAAGTCAGACAAGCTTAAGCTTCAGCATCATTCCAGAGTACCATCTTTATACATAATAGGTACCTTTACCAATTTATCACTCCAGTTTACATATTAACTTCATACTTTATAGTGTCAACTTGTCAAACCATCTACGGACATCTCAGTCATCTCAGTAGCTCTAAACATTCGTAATGTTCTAAGACTCCATTACATACCCAGCACCTGTCGACTCAGACATAAATTATCGAGACTAGGTTCGCTTAGGGCTTTAAAATAACCCGTAATTGTCAATAGAGAGGCTTTTTGCATATTTTATTTAAATGGTGTGAAGTTAACTGTTAACTTATCTGTCACCATGCACCTTATTCTTATTTTGTTAGATTTGCTTTAATGTGATGAACGATGAAATTTTTGATATGTTGCATGTTGACATAATTTATTATTGTATGCCTATTAGGCAGGACATAATGGATCTGTAATTTACCTAACATCTGTCTGTATAACCTATGCCCACAATACAATAATTTGATTTGATTTGATTTGATTTAATTATAGGAGAGCCTCTTTCTTCCTGTCAGCAGATTAAGGGGGCTTAAAGAGTTAGTAAACTTACAACTTCTTAAGAACGTTTTAGGACCTTGTAAACACGGAGTTTACTCAAAACTCTTTTAAAGGATTCAGTTTTTCTTTGCGTTGCCAAAAGACTCCTCTCACTTATAAATGTGATATGTTCACTTTGAAAGTGAACATATAGTTTTTGGAGTTCCGTAGTCAATAAGAAACCATTATTTTATTTTATTTTATTTGGGAAAACAAACGGTTACACATTACAATATAAATGTATAACCAACAACACTTTCCACATAATATAAAAAAGCCAAACAAACACGAACGACGTGCTATAATACAAATAACATTGAGTAGAGAGTATGTTTAAATATAAAAGAAACTAATCTGTAACTAATACAAGTAAAAACAATAACAAGAGAAAGAAGATAGTATAATAGAATATTTATAAAATAAATTTTGATTTTATTTTAGGATAGTTATTCACCTAATTCTGCTATAATATTAAACGCAATACTTCTAAATTTTCCAGCAGAAACAGCAATTATAGTTTCACTATGTCCGTCTGTCTGGCTGTCTGTCCGCGGCTTAGCTCAAAGACTCTTATTACTAGAAAACTGTAATTTGCCATTGATCATGGTGCTTGCAACAGCGCCGAAATATCGGGAACTCACAACAAATAATAAATATGGTAAATATCCCGTTCGTGTTAATAATAATGCCATTGGTAATATTGGTATACATATTAATCACGTAGACAAAGGGATAAAAAAAAAATATGGGTACCTCCCTTGCACGTAAAGTGGGGATAGAAAGAAGGAAAACTATTACAGAAAATTTACCTTTACAAGATAACGAGTAATAGTCAACCAACTTACAATAATTGCAGTTGGAATGTATGGAAGAACATGTATTTCAACTACAATGTTAAATTTGTTCTTGGGATAAATTCGTCCCAACTACGGAACCCTTCATTGTGCGCAGTCCAACACACACTTGGCCGGTTTTTTATTTTACTAAAGTAACAAAACGACGACTTGACGGCACGGTTGGCGCAGTGGTTAAGCGATTGACTACTGCGCTGCGTGTCGCGGGTTCGATTCCCGCACGGAACAAATAGTTGTATGATCTACAAGTAGTTGTTCCGGGTCTGGCTGTTTGTGTATGTGAGTTTAAATGTTTGTAAACGCACCCACGATACAGGAGAAATTCCTAGTGTGGGGCAAAGTTTTCTTAGAAAGAAAAAAAAAAGATAAACAGGAAGTTTTTTTTTTGTAATATGCGTTTTGTTTGTGCAGAATAATCAATTTTTCTTTATTTATTTATTTCCTTTCTTTCAGAACAACGAAGGCCTTTTTTTAATTTACTTTTGGCGTGGAGACACCCTGGAAAAAATAAAAAATCCTGGAAAGAATTTTGCCCAGAAAAAAAAAACGTTTCTTTCGTGATCATTTAAAAATCCCAGGTAGGTAATTAAAATTTCCTCCCTAGGTATTAAATCTAACAGCTCCCAAAACAACTCTTCCCACTTAACACTTCTCGTAGACAAACTACTTAAGTAATTACTGAAGTTTAAAACATAAATCCGAGTGACTCTACGTGTTGTCTGACTGACAACACAATGGAGGTCTCGCTCTACCACTCAAATGGTTAATGACTCTATAATTCACTCAAACATAGTCCATTTGTAACTTACTTGAAAAATGTTCCTTAAAATGTGGGTTGGCTTGAAACTTGAACCACGTGTACCTACACACATCAAAAAAAGTTTGCGATCACTTTGAAAAATCAAAATCTTTTTTGTTATACTCCATTTATATAACATTAGACAAATAACTGTTCTCACCCTTTCGTTATTTCGATGTAAACGTTTAATAAACTCCGTTATTTCACGATAAATAGAAAGCACTGTAATCTATTTACCATTTACATTAAAAAAATTACTCTAAAGTGCAGTGATTTTAACAATATTACACAATAACTGTCGTTATTTAGCCGTTATTTGTCTAATGCTATAGTAAATGGAGTATAGGTACGGTGGATTATATTATGATTCGGCTCGCCTGACTTAAATCCAATAGAGCACGTATGGGATGCTCTTAAGCGAGCTGTTTGGAACCGTCAGCGGCTTCCTTGAGCTCTGGCACTGTCTGGGGACGTCCCCAGACAGTGCCAGAGCTCAAGGAAGCCGCTATTCAAGAATGGGACAGGTTACCCCAAGAAATGCTGGATAACTTGATTCTCAGCATGCCCAGGAGGATCACCGCATGTGTTCGAGCCAGGGGAGGAGTTATATTATATTGAATATAAACCTTTTATTAATAAATTGTTGTTTAAGTTTGATTAAACAGTCTTTTTCTTTCAATCAAATTTCTGGTACAATTACATTATGATTAATAACTCAATTTTTTTAAATACAAATTAATAAATAGTTTTATTTTTTAATTTCAAACAGGATACTTCTATTTAAAGAAAACACACAACAAAGATTTTTTCTTGATAAAGTTCAATTAAAAAAATTATATCAGCTTATGCTAGTGATCACAAACTTTATTTGATGTGTGTATATAGGGTGGATCTATTCAAACACGAAATATTTTAAGTTATACACCTATAGGTGGTAAAGAAGCCATGGAACCGATTTTTTTTTTTTTAATCTGAGTATATTATTTAAAAAATTAAATAATTTAAAATTACTTGATATGATGATTCATTATCAAAATTCACCGCGTTCGGGTTGCTACCATCGTCGCCGCGTTCGGGCGGGTAATTCATAGAATAAGTAAAATTTTGGAAAATGCAAATCCTTTGCAAAATGTCTCAAGCAATTTTAAAATTATAATAAAAAATCAATCTGCCTAGCCTTTTCCCAACTATGTTGGGGTCGGCTTCCAGTCTAACCGGATGCAGCTGAATACCAGTATTTTACATTGAGCGACTGCCTATCTGACCTCCACAACCCAGTAACTGGGTAACACGATACCCCTTGGTAAGACTGGTTGTCAGACATTTTGGGCTTCTGACGACCCTTAATGACTGTCAAAGATCCACGAATGACAGCCGGGACCAACGGCCGTGCCTCGTGCTTTCCGAGGCACGGAGGAGGCTCGGTATGTAAAGATATTATTATAATAATTATGTAAAAATATAAACACTTAGATAAAAAAAATATCACTGCTATGGCTTTTTTACCACCTATAGATGGACCTCTTAAAATATTTCGTGTATGAATAGATACACCTTATATACTTTGACCTCTGAGGTTAAAAGATGGTAAACAACTGTAAATGAAAGTTCACTATTGGGAGTTTTACCATGTTATTTTAAGACCATAGACTTCTTATAGGTTTTCCTGTAATCTATAAGTATAAGACTAATTTCTTTATTTATTTCAAAATGTTTTTTTGATCAGTAGTTTCGAAGATAAGTGGGGAATTGTCAATTTTCATATATTTGCTTAAATATCTTTAAAACTGTTATTAAACAATATTTTTTCTTTATTACTTATTTTACATAGAGCGGCTGCCTATCTGACCTATACAACCCAGTTACTGGGTAATACGATACCCCTTGGTAAGCTTGGTTGTCAGACTTTCGGGCTTCTGACGCCCCGTTACGACTGTCAAAGATCCACAAATGACAGCCGGGACCAACGGCTTAACGTGCTTTCCGAGGCACTTAGATATGTAAAGATGGTCAACCATCCACGGACCAACCCACGGGCTGTTATAATTATAACTTAGTCACGAGCTCCTCATTCCATTTCACTGACTTATGACTTTTGACTTATGGGATTCTGACTACCCCTAACGACTGTCAAAGATCCACAAATGACAGCCGGGACCAACGGTTTAACGTGCGTTCCGAGGCACGGGGGCTCTCGATATGTAATGGATGGTTTACCCATCCTCGAACTGACCGCGGCAAGTGTAGCTTACCCTTCGATCGACACGTGCGACTGTTATAATTTTTGCCATGAGCCCGTGGACAAAAGAATGAATGAATTTTTTGACCTCTGACGATTAAATATGAATATTAGTCACATAATTATGTATTTGCATGCAAATAATAAGTCTCATATTTCAAAAACACAGTTATGTTCATCAGACAACTAACGACACGATGCTGTTGGTAACTAATTATTTCGATCACATATTAGTTTGAAAACCATGTCAAAAACAGACCAATAAAGCATAAACTATGTTTTTTTCAAACACAAACTAATTTAACAAGAACCATAAATAAATAATCTATATCATTTGTAAAATAAATAATATACAGACCAGGCATATTTATAAAAAAATGTAATCAAAATATTTGATGCAAATTGCATGTTTCAATATTTATATTTGAACGAGTTCTTTAAAGCCAAATTATTAATGTTATTAAAGAATTTAAAAAAATAATTAAGTGTCGTTATTCAAATATTTGTGAATAAAACACCTATTTTATTTGAGTTATTATGTAATTTTATAGTGTGAAACATTAAATATATAAACGTTTTTGTCTGTTTTCTACTACCTAATTATTATTTGAAATAGGTTTAGTGACGCATTTTTAAAATTATGTTTTTTTTTTTATATTAAATATTGGTAATTGATGGGTTTCGTTTTACGAAATGACATCGTACATTTATATTTAGTATTAAATTATTTATTTACAATATTATTATGACATAGAAGAAGAACACATTAATAGTCGAAAATCTAATTAAAAACCAGAAATTTTAATTAACGATTCGAAAGTTTTTATTTGTCATCTAAATTCTTAGAAAAACATTCAAGTACAGATGTGGCAACTAAGTTGAACTAAGTAATTTCTAAGTAACTCACGTGTGGTCTCGCAGTATAACTCCGAGTAATGTTAAGCAATGATTACCGGTATCTTAAGATAAAACAGCATGATAAGCAACATTTTTTATACGTAATCTACTAGAGAACTTAATTAAATTATAATTATATTAATATATGATTATGCTGTAGTTTTTGTTGGAGCTGGTAAGCAGGATTTCTAATGAAAGGTTAAGTTTTTCTTTAGTAAGGAAATGTTGACTTTACTTACTAACTAAGGATGTTGCTTAGGTACACAACTTCTAAAATAATAAGGTTAAGTAGAAATCTAATTTAATACATACATACATACATAAACTAAGTTGATTGATTTGAGTTGGTAGTTTTTTTAACATTTCATTTTTTGGACTTAACGTAGTTAACATTGTATTGATTTAGACACAGATTAAATATGATGCGTCTAAGTTTAATTTATATACAAATAAATTATATGCATAATAATCGACGTGTATTAGCATATTTGATCAAATAACACTAAATTAAGCATAATGAGCTGCTGTTTTTGAATTTTTATTTGCGTTAATTTAAGATTGGCAATGCGAATCGATTTAATTAATTAAGATTTATTAAGTAGTCGCCTCTCACGCACGAGGTTGTGGGTTCAAATCCGGGCAAGTACCAATGTCACTTTTTCAATTCATATTATTGTATTTTCTGAGTTTATCTTGAGCAATACTGACATCGGTGAAGAAAAACATGGCGAGGAAACCTGGAATTATCTATACATATAATAAAATCGTAGTTAATATAAGTCTGAAATCACCATCCCGTCTTAAACAAGCGTCGTGATCAACGCTCGTACCTTCTCTGTAGGAGAAAAGGCCTTTGCCCTGCAGTGGGACAGGAGAAGAAGAAGAATTTATCTTTATTCGAGTATCCATGACTCAAAAGCCCTTAGTAAAACTTATTAGTTGTTATTAATATGCTGGTATCATTATTAAGTTTTATGATTTTTTTTACAGAATAATAGACATTAGCAATGCGATTTATAGCATTGCAATTAAGACATCCCGAATCCAAATAGTTTTGTCATCAAGATATCACACATCGGCAACAAGAGTACCACAACACAATAAAATCACCTTTTTTTAAAGTTAATAATAGCATATATATAATATACCATTTCAATTTTTCGGAGAGAGCATATCGGAGGACTTAAGGCAACGATAACCGACTTTTAATGATTTTATACTGAAGATCACGTCTAAACGAGTAGTGTTAATCATCATCATTTCAGCCGAAAGACGTCCACTGCTGAACATAGGCCTCCCCCAATTGGGGGGTTTGCCATAATCACCACATTTGGCAGGCGGGTTGGCGATCGCAGTATGGTGTTAAAAGTCATAGATAACGCTGCTGCCCATTCTCTAGTAAGTCCTTTAGTCGCCTTTTACGACACCCACGGGAGTAAATGGATGGTACTATTCTTTACGTCCGGCGTCACACGGCACAATAGTGTTAATGATTTGGAAAAAATATAATGTTAAATTATAATAATATATGAATATTTTAGATTATGTTTATATTACATAGGAAAATTAATTTCTAAAGTTATGTCTAACGCGGATAAAAAACTGAGAATTTTACTGAAACCTTCACCTTTTTAAAGATAATAATTTAATTATTGATCTTTTAGTATCCGTGTTTTAGTAAAATACCTTTTTTTTTGGGACAATGCTCTTGGATCCAATGGGCTAGTCCTATTACTGGCTGGACGTACGACGCGTTGCGTGAGCTCAGTACAGAACACGCAAACTAACCAATCAAAGTCACTGGCATATATCTAACTCTTAAAATAATAATATATTTAAGAAGACTATTTAATGCTTTATTATATTTTTATGAAAATTTAAATCTATAGATATTTTTGACCCCTAAACTTCGTATTTTTATGTGTTTTGACTCTCTTGTAGACGATGTGCGATGTATAGAATATAGTTCCGAGCTGACGTAAGCTAATTCTGTATAACTTTTTTGAAATAAAGAGAAAATCTATTGGTCAAAGATACATCATTGCGAATTCTCTAAATAAGTTTATATAAGACTTAGGTATGCGTTGTAAGTACATCCCAAATTCTGACGAAATATAAACACCTAAATTGGCAGTACCTACCTACCAATTATTTTAAGGCTTCGTATAAATAACTAGCTAATGTCTGCATGCGTTGCTATGCCGTAACAACATTTTTTTTTGAAGGAGCCTTTTCCAGCGCCTAAACAATAACTTTCCAAAGTTTCATCTCAATCGGTCGAGCCATTTTCGAGTTTTTGCGAGACTAGCGGACGGCAATTGATTTATGTATATATATAGAAGATAAATAGACTATTCATAAAAAAAATCGGCAATTAAATGATAACAAATTGTTTAGACAAAAAAAATGACAGTAGGTAGGAACATACTAAAGATTTATTTCACCAGACCCTGCCATTTAGAAAAAATAACCGTCGACATACAGTATTTTTATTTTCCCGAAGCGACGCGCGTTTTACTTGTGGTAACTAACTGTACAAACACTGTGAGCGTGAAGACGACTAGCACATAACACACACGCGATCACACACATAAATTACCGACTTCACCATTGTCACCACCGGACGGTACCGAGAGCTCCTGCGCTTACACACATATTCACAGGGTGTTTGTGCACTTGTCTTGGTAACCACAAGTCATGCATGCGTCGCTTCGTGAGATAAATATATTGTACAAATGTTTTTTTTTTTTTTTTGAGGATTGGAAATCATCAAATGACCCCTCCCGCTTTGAGTGGAGCGGGAGGGAGTGTCAGACTCTTACTAACTAAAACCCACCCGTGTTCCTTCCTTGGCCCTTTATGTTCCGGGGCAGCGGTACCCCTTTCGGACAATCCCGTTGACCCGACAGACTTGGGCCCTAATGGGCCCCCTTGTCGTTGCTGACATCTCTTTGAGGCGCCTGGAACACGTACGCGCCGTCCGGCACGGGCCTGGTCCTGATCGGACGGTGACCCATTACTCACTGTTAGGAAAGCACTTCCAGCCTATTTTATGAAGTCTTCCCTTCTAGATTAAAGTATGATCTATGTATCATTTTGGTTGCTAGGCTACACTTGTTACTATAATTTTCTTTTACATTGTCGCAATATATTTTATAAAAACCTAATTCCACTTCGTTTACTTTAACACTCACCGCCCACAGGCCCGCGCCTACGGCGGCCAGGAGTCGTCACGGGGCTCCCGACGATATGGCTGTATGGGATAACGGTTTCGTAAGAAGATTGTGAGAACTCTTACAATTAGTCTGGTCAATAACCCATCACTGTTAAAAACCATAAAACCCAGTACCCCACTTAAAACCATACAGTTTCCATAAAAATTTACAATCCAATAAGTTAAATAAAATACGTGGATTGCCCGTGTAACAACTTTAACCGCGTTATAAGACATTGTGTAAACAAACCAGGCTAATGTGTCTTTAAGCTGACATCGGTGACGGAGAGAATTGATAATGACCGGTTATTATGGTTAATTGAGTGCAGTGAGAAAGTTAGATGCTTGGTAGAAGTGAAATGGGTGGTATTTGTTATGTTTGTTTTAAGGTTTTCCTTAACTAACGCAAAACAAACGCACTGAAAAAAAAAAGTAGTTGCCACAATCAAGATTTTGTTTAGATTGACTAAGTGACTTGTTTGAGGAGCTCGTGGCTAAGTTATAACAGCCGCACGGGTCGATCCGTCAGGTTAAGCTACGCTTGCCGGGGTTGGCCCGTGGATGGGTGACCATCTTTACATACCGAGACTCCTCCGTGCCTCGGAAAGCACGTTAAGCCGTTGCCGTTGGTCCCGGCTGTCATTCGTGGATCTTTGACAGTCGTTACGGGTCGTCCGAAGCCCAAAAATTCTGACAACCAGTCTCACCAAGGGGTATCGTGGTACCCAGTTACTGGGTTGTGGAGGTCAGATAGGCAGTCGCTCCATGTAAAATACTGGTATTCAGCTACATCCGGGTAGACTGGAAGCCGACCCCAACATAGTTGGGAAAAGGCTAGGCAGATTGATTTTTGACTAAGTAACTTGTTTGCATCTGAGCCTACCAAGCACAATGATCACTGCTACTACTTTTATTTGATTGAGATTTGAAACAGGATCTTGATTGGAGTTATCACAAAACCTATTTGCAGCAATCAAGTCAAAACATAGTTGCTCCAATCAAGATTATTAGATTAAAGTTTCAATAATCTTTATTGAAGTAATCAAAATGCTTGATTGACACAACAAACTTACTTTGTTAGTTTTTTTTTTTTTTTTTTAACTCTTCTACAATGATATCATGTTAAGGGTAATCGAGAAATTTGTATGAGCGTTCAATCATTTGAACTAGTATTGCTGCAATCATGTTGTGATGATCAACTTAACTAAGATTTTGATTAATCTAAACAAGATATCGTCAATCATGCTAAAAAGTCACTTGATTGGAGTGAATTTTTTAAGTGTGGTGTGAAGTTTTTGAATGACAGATCACCCAACTTTCATCATCATACAACCGTTGTGGCATCGATCAAAATTCCGCTTGATTCCCGTGTTAAGCGAAGTATCTTTACTACTAAAATATTAAACGCCATTATTAACTACGCAACAAACACAGTATCGTCAATGCGTTGATAGAAACAACAGGTGCGCGTACGCAGCTGTTGTGGCGCGTGCTCTAGCGTAGATCCTTTAGTTCAGGGGTTGCCACAAGCAGGGGATGTAGCGGAAACTAATTATCAAGCATTTTTGTGTGAACAGAAACTTTTTTAGAATTAAATTATAGGGAACTCTGGGGTAAATAATATTATGAAGTACGTGGATGAGGGGCAGGGCTACTTTAAATATGATTATCATAATGAGACAGGCAATCCATAGGGCCATAATTAATCATTACTATATTTTAATACCGTGTGGTGCCGGACGTAAAGAATAGCACTACCCCATTTCCTCCCGTGGGTGTCGTAAAAGGAGACTAAGGGACTTACTAGAGAATGCAGCGTTCTCTATGCATTTTTAACACCATACTGCGATCGCCAACCCGCCTGCCAAGCGTGGCGATTATGGCAAATTCCCCCCTTTTGGGGGAGGCCTATGTCCAGCAGTGGACGTCTTTCGGCTGAAATGATGATGATGATATTTTAATAAAGATAAGATTTCAAGGGCATAAGTAATTATTGAAATCTACAGACGTTTGTTGGTGCTTACTACCAAGTAAACTAATAACATAAAATAAAGCCTTAAAATTACGCAAAATTCCAAAGTGTTTTTAACGTGAAATTAAAATTAAAACTTAAAAAAATTGGTCTTTTAATTTTTTTCTTATGGTTTTTATATTTAATAATATATATGAGGAGGTCCGGAATAAAAGCCGATAAATCCACTTTTTTTATATTTACAGGAAATACAAAAGAATGATTTACGTACGGTTATGGTCTTTGCTAAACTAATCAAAATCAAAATCAAATCAAAATCAAAAATGTTTATTTCATGCGTGATTTGGAGATCACCTTTTAAGCAAGAAGATGCTTGTGTTAGGTGACTCCGCTCTTCCACCTAACAATTATACAGTGTATGCAATTGAGGAACAAAATAATAAAATAAAAGAAAGGAAAAGAAAAACAAACAGGGGCGCACTTGTGCGATGTTTGCGAGTGGGTTTTGAGTGTGTGTGCGCGAGTGTGTGTAATAGTGTGAGAGATTGTCTGCGCGAGTGTGTATAATAGTGTGGGTGTACATTGTGTAATATAACGTCAATTTGGCATGTAGCAAGGGCTTTCAAATAGATAAGATTTAAAAAATCTAATGTTGATAGTTTTCCCACAATTTTAGTTTCAATTATGGAATTATCGGGTTTTGGTCCCACCATAATGTAATTATCGGGATTTGAACGGCTATACTGTAATCATCGGCTTTTGTCCCGATACTTCCGTAATAACCGACTTTTAAAAATAATAAGTGATAATAAAATAAATAACCCCACCGCCGTATCTCTACGTTGACGTCCTGGTGGGGCTTGCGCGCTCCGAGCTCTAGGTCTGTGCCGGTAGAGTTTACTTTCCCGGAACATGTCTAGGACGCATGTGGCGAGCTGTTGAGCAGTTGCGACCCCACGGACCCTATCTCCCGGGAGAAGTCATGTTCCTCATCTCTGGCTTGCCTTTATTGGCCGACTGGAGTGAACACTGACGAGGAACTGAGCTCCCACCTCATTCTTGCCTTTATTGGCCGGCTTGAGTGGAGATTCGCAAGAGCAAACATGCTCGGAGGAAGGAAGTAGTCCAGTAAGTGCTTGTAGGGATCTTGACCATCTTCCGGGCTCTGGGGGCATGAGAGGCGAGGCTTTAACCAACGGGCTACTACTACTATACTATACTACTATATACTATACTACTGATAATAATCATAACCCTGATTTTATCCTGCCACCGTCGGTCCCTTGCCATCCTCACTCCGACTCTGCCCTAAGCCGAGGTTCGTACCCCACAGAGGGTGCCCGTAGCGCGCAGACGTTTAGTTTATAAGTTTTATACACCTTGGCTTGAGGCATTAAGTTTCGTTAGGAGCTTAAGGTAACCACAGGAAAGTTCGGTTGAAGAGTCTCAACCTCTCAAGGTTAACTCTGAGATGCCCTAGCCAAAAAAAAAAATATTCCCAGCATTTTTCTGACACGTACGTATCGTATTTAGGTTTTTTTTTTTTACTTATTTTTCTGATACGTCTTGGTAATAGAAGTAGTTTTGTTCAAAGTACTTACTTCCCCGGACGAGCTATGAAGCAAGAAGCTCTAGAACTAAGAATTATTTCTGTGGCCTGATGCTAAAAGGGCCAATATCAATCATTATTATTTTCAGTAATAAGCATTAAACAATAAACCAGAACTGATAGTTATTATTTACATACATATTATGTTGTAGAATGACAAAAAACTCTTTCTGTTATTTGATACTTATTTGTAGATTGATTTATGAATTAAATTTAAATTTTATTTAATACTTTAAGCACACAAAATGTACAGAGGTGGACCTAATCCCATAGGCATTTTCTACCAGTCAACCTTTGGGTGATGCTTTTTTAGCACTAACAAGAATCTTATGAGTTCCAAATTATGTATACAATTAAAAAGGACATAAGTTAACTTTGATCGTTTTAGTTCCAACTCTATTACCAGATTAGTGTTAAAAAAAAAAAAACAGCAGCCCTTTTAACACTTAATAATTTTTATATAACATTAGAAAAGCACACACCACATTTTCCTTTTTAACATAGTATCTTTTGAGAGAGTGTCGTTACACTTAGCCATAAATATATTACTTTTTCAATCATTTGACAGTAAAATCTCATTTCTTACAAAAACGTACTTTGGCCCTTTTAGCACCAAGCCACAGATTTATTCCAATTAAACCACAAGCAAAACACTAAGTT
Organism: Dryobota labecula; assembly: GCA_947523025.1. NCBI lineage: Eukaryota > Metazoa > Arthropoda > Insecta > Lepidoptera > Noctuidae > Dryobota > Dryobota labecula. The sequence goes on along the minus strand of OX383302.1, from coordinate 17,021,156 downwards.
TTTCTAATGAAAATGAAAGCGTTCACACCGCCAACCGACTCGGCTGTCCGGTCTAATATTGATAGTTACATTTCACAGGCACACTTGGTGAGAAATATATTCGATAACGTTTTAATGTGCTTCCGTTAATACAATTAATTAACGGAAACAGACGAGTTTAACCAACTAATTAATTTTAAGAACTGCTTAATTTTTGTGTGAAAATCTGGAGAATTATATTTTATTATATTTAGTATATGTTATGGGAAAGTTATAGGTTCGTTATAAGAAATAAAAATAAAAACGTTTATTTTCAGATATCAAAGGCCCATAACATGTTAGTATTACCAAAAAACTCAAAAACTATGTTAGTATTAACACACAAGAGTACAAAAATAAAAACACATCATCCAATTAGAGGAAGATTTATCAAGCCCCATGTCTGACATGTAGCTTGATAAACCTATCCATTGTAGGTCCTTCTAACCTATCTGAAAAAACCTTCAGAATGCTATTGCTAGTCCCGAGTAGCAATCAGTCTGCGCATCATTGATGCCACTTTCTAGAGTATGATCGCGAAATAATCGTCAGTGTCAGCGAACATCCCTGACGCACTACAGTAACGCACACAGTATAGTCGTAAGTATGCTTACAAAATCATAGAATAGAATACTCTTTATTATGTACACCATAAAAATTACAGATATAAATGTAGAACTGTTACATAGGGTGTCACAATGGGCGGTCTTATCGCTAAAAGCGATCTTTTACAGACAACCTTTGGATGGATCAAAAAGTAGACGGAGAGACAATACTCAAATCATAATGACATTAGGCCTTGATACGCATTAGTCCGCCTATGTACGGTCAGCTGCAGAGAAATCTCACCCCCTAGCAATGAATAAATACATTGCTAGGGGGTGAGATTTCTCTGCAGCTGACTGTACCACTATATTGTACATGAAGTTTAAATAAATAAATAAATACATTTGGGTCAGAGTTTTATTTTCTACCTTTTCTTTGCATGCTTCGGGGTGACACTTCACACTCCTTTAGTACTTATAGTACAGTAGGAACCTTGGGGTAGGAGTCCGACAAAACCAAACGAAGACAAAAGGAATTCCATGATTTCCCCGCTGGTAAAAAAGTACCCGAGCAATGTTGGAGTCGGCTTCCAGTCTAACCGATGCAGCTGAATGCCAGTGTTTTACGTGGAGCGACTGTCTATCTGAACTCCACAACTCAGTTACTGGGTAATACGATACCTCTTTTTAAGACTGGTTGTCAGACTTTCGGGCTTCGTAACGACTGTCAAAGATCCTAGAATGACAGCCGGGACCAATGGCTTATCGTACTTTCCGAGTCTCGCTATGTAAAGATGGTCACCCATCCATAGACCAACCCCGGCAAGCGTGGCTTAACCTGATGGATAGACGACTTGTCTATACTCATTTTTTTTTTTCTAATTGTGTATTCTTTGCTCGAATTAATTTGATCGAGTGATTTTAACATAGTCAAATCTTTGCATAAATGAAATCCTGCTTACCTAAACAAGTTCAGCTAAGTTGAACCTCTTCAGATTAGCTTAATGATTAATTTGATGGGGTTTAAGATAGCAACACAGATAGATAGATAGATATAATACTTTTTATTATGTACACCATCAAAATTACAGATATAAATGTTGAACTGTTACATATGGTGTCACAATTGGCGGTCTTATCGCTAAAAGCGATCTTTTACAGACAACCTTTGGATGGATCAAAAGTAGAAGGAGAGATAATACTACAGGTAGTCAGTGATGTACCATTTACATATACAATAAATACATAAAGCATATAGATACTTATCCATATAACACAAGATATTATGTCAGGCAAGTTGGTTGAAAAAATGCCTCGAAAAGTGTTCAAATATAAATTCAAATCATTTGGTACATCATGGATACATCATGATGACTTGCTCTAACACATTTTGGTAATAAAACCAACATTGTAATGATAATAAAACAGTGTCCAGTGTAGCCTAACGCTAATCACACACGATCATTACACGGTCCGGCTGTCCGGGCGTACGGCACCGGACCGTGACCGGACGTACGATATGGTGCTTTACTCCTCTGATTGATAACGTGATTTAGATAAATAATATCTATTTTTATTAAACCTCGCACCTCATGAGGCTGTGTTTTCAATCCAGACTTTCTGAGTATTCTTGGACATTAATGATATCGGTGAAGGAAAACATCGTGAGGAAAACTGGACTTATAGTATTAATTATCTTGCTTAAGGCTTGCTTAAGGGCTTTATCACACTAGCGAGTTGCGAGCGAGTGGAAAGCGGGGCGAGTAAGCAGCGAGCTCACCGCGAGTTCGCAACGTGTGCGCGGCGAACACACCGCGAAGACGCCGCGGGTGCGCAGCGAGCTCACGGCGAACGGCGCTGTCGACGCCATTTTATGAATGGCACTGAACGTACAACTGGCACTGAATGTACAAAACGCGCATCATACACCGCGAACTCGCTGCCCACCCGCGGCGAGCTCGCTGCGCACCCGCGGCGTGTTGGCCGCGCACTCGTGGGAACTCGCGAGTGTGTTAAAGCCCTAAGACATTGTATTAATATAAGTCTGAAATCGCCAACCCATCTTGAGCAAGCGTGGCGATCAATGCTCGTGCCTTCTTTGTACGAGAAGAGGCCTTTACACTGCAGTGGGACAATATTATATGCTGGTATAGATGGATTCTCTTTCATTTGTGATGTTACCCCCTAAATGCACCTCCTATGGACACACCCTGGACATTAAACCCCGCTACCATGATCTAGCTGAGAGATTAATGTTTTTACCTCGGCATGGGCTAACACAGGGTGTAAGGGATAGCCCTCCGCAAACTAACAGGATGCATTCAGCTCCTTTTTTGTAATCATATTACAACGGAAATTAAAAAAAAAAACAATGTAAAATTACATTCTCTGTACGCTGCACTCCATTTATGTAAAAAAAATCTGCAATGTATGTTGAAATACTCTAACGAACGACGCACGAAATCGGCTGTTCACTTTCTGCCTAGCTACAGATTTTAAAGAATTCACCGCGCCCCGTGGTGGGAAGGACGGCCGAAGGCTCACTGCGCTGCCGTTCGCTACGTGCGTTTTTCCACGGTAACGAAACATTGCGTGTGAGGTAATAAAACAAATCAGGTTTATTGGATTCCCATAACGGTCCTGAAATAATTTCATGTACCGTTCGTCTAAGTATGATAAACTGAATTCACCCCATCAATCTGCGGAGGGCAGTCCCTTACATCCTATATATACTAATATTATAATGAGGTAAAGTTTGTAATCTCTGAAACTACTGATCAGATTCAGAAAATTTGTGTTTCATTAGTACGTTCATTAGTACATAGCTGCTTTATCCCTGATTGCTACAGGCTATAATTTATGTTTAATATGTTTATATCTTGCATATTAGCCGAGCTATTACAATTTTTCTCAAACAAGTTAGAAATATACTAATAATAAAGCTGAAGGGTTTGTTATTTTTATCACGCTAATCTCAAGTCTGCTACGCTGTGAACGCCAAAAAGAACGCTAAGCGAAACCGAAGTAAAAAAACGGGCGGACGGGGCGATGCGACTTGACGGGGGCCGAGGGAGTTTTATAAAAATGTGACTGTTATTTTAGTATATTGTGTATCTTACGACTTGGACGCAAACGAAGTCGCGGGCAGAAGCTAGTTCTCATATAATATGAATTATGATGCTACCGCCTAAATGCACAGCTTATGGATACATCATGGGCAGTTAAGCCCGGCTACAGCCTTATAGATTGGCTTATACTTATACCACGGCTCGGGCTATTCTCATATAATAAAAATATGTACATATGTAGTTCGTAATTTACATACGATCTATACTCGTACATAACCCGTATATTCGCCGCGTAAGTAAGTAACTCTACTAATGCAACTAAAAAATTGCTCGAATTCACGTAGGAGCGGTCCTCCTACGTGAAAGATCAAACAGGCGGAGCCGGTGAAGAGCATAACAACTGAAGGATATTTATTATCTCTTTCTACCAAATACATATGTCGCAGATGGATTGTCGAATCCGCTGTTTTTACATAACCGGTAGCTGTTTTACAAAATGGATCCGTTATGTAAAACAGTGTTCAGCTGTTTTATATAACTGATCTGTTTTCCGTTCATCTGGGTTGCCATTGCAAAATCCATTTTCTTTAACTGGTTAGCAACACGAAAATTACTTTCTTGTTGCTACCCAGTTAAAGAAAATTTTACTTATAATATATGCTTACTAATTATTAGTAAGTATTTTTATACATTAATGACTTTTCTATCAAAGGAAAACTATAGGCATGTATTCATGATAACAAATGATCTACCTTTTGTAAAGAACGTACAATTAAAGGTTTGGAACTCAATTATTAAAAGGATTGCTTTCCGACGCCATTACAAGGATTTTCTTTGTCAAACTTTGATTAATTATACATGAAGCGGTTTGGTCAATAATACCTATTGTTGGATCGTTCTATGGAGCGAACTGGCACCTTGATTTAATGTTGTTTTCTATACATTTGTTGGGTTTAATGGATTAAACATTGTATGTACTGTTCAAGTTATTTTCGTAATTTTATGGAGTACCAAGCTATGATTAGAAATGATTTGAAAGAGTATGTAGGAAATGTAAAATGTAATGGACGAAGGCTTTATAAATATCAAGGGTAAGTAGAAAATACCACCATTTTCAATTTTTTTAAGTACCTGGTACCGCGCCTGGACAGAAATAGTCTGCGCCTGGTGACAGGGACCATCACGGGACACTGCTCGCTAAACAAACATTTTCACACAATAGGGATAACGGACAGCCCTCTTTGGAGGGCCTGCAAGGAGGTGGAGGAAACCGTTGCGCACGTGCTCTTCGAATGCTCAGGCATCACCCAGATTAGGACAGAAACCCTCGGGGCACCCAGATCCTTCACCGATATTCTGGACAGACTGGAAGGAGGTGGGCTGGTTGGAATAACCACCGACGGCCGCTATGGCTTACGCACAATGGTCCGTCTGAAGGACGAAGTGCGGAAACCAAACCTTCTAACATAGAAGTACCTGGTACTTGTTGACAGGCCTACACTGTCCCCCCACCTTCTTCTTCTTCGCTTCCGTGGTCACAAAGAGTTTTGTCCAATCGCAGGTGTAGTCGTAGCTCGCCTCACGATTTCCCTCCATCTGCTTCTGTTAGATGACAGTCTGGCGCATTCACTAACAGGGCCAACCGCGGATTTAATTTGATCGATCCACCTAATCGGTGACCTGAGCGTGATCTTCTACTCTGCCTTGCACCACTAGATGCTCTATGGAGTTATTATTCCGCCGAGACACGACCGTGTGGTGCCGGACGTAAAGAATAGCACCACCCCATTTCCTCCCGTGGGTGTCGTAAAAGGCGACTAAGGGACTCGCTAGAGAATGGGCAGCAGCGTTCTCTATGCATTTTTAACACCATACTGCGATCGCCAACCCGCCTACCAAACGTGGCAATTATTGCAAACTCCCCCCAATTGGGCAGCAATCCAATTCAGAGTGGACGTTTTTCGGCTGAAATGATGATGATTATGACACGACCAAAGAACTTCAGCATTCAAAACTGTACTAGTACTTATAGACGCTGTTTGATGCCGAGTTCTTGGAGTATCACATTTGTGCGGAATTCTATCCATGAGATCCCAAGCATTCTTCTCTAGCTCCACATTTCTAGACCCCCAATACCTATTAACAATTGAAAATATTGTAAAAAATAATTATTTCTAAACGAGTGGAGATTCCTTTTCTTCATAGGAAATGACGAATCGGAACTGTTCACCTAGCGTCTGACATTTCATAAGTGCCCATGTAGGTTTATGTGAAATAATAGTATATTATATTATGCAATTAGTGAATAAAGGACAGATTTAAAGCGAGGGCCATAAATGAATCACGAGCAAGTGAAGGATTCTAACGACTGAATCACGACCGTAGGGAGTGATTCATGATGATTGAATCACGAGCGTAGCGAGTGGTTCAAGTGTTAGAACCCCGAGCGACGCGAGTGCTTCATGGCCCTCAATATAAATCCGTTTTATTTAAGTGTTGCATACTATACTTTATACCATGACTACGAGAAAAGGAAAGATTTAAGCGAAAATAGACATTCAATGAAGAAAAAAGGAAGATTAAATAAATTGAAATGCCACAAAATTTGGAACAATTACTAAAATTAAGAGTAATTAGGAAAATATATCGGCCGCCCTCTCTTTCATAAACTCAAGTGTTAACACATCTTCTTCATCACTTGAATGCATTTCCAATCGATTTATTATTAAGTAACACTAAGCTCTATGTTCGTTTATCTTACAGTATTCAAAATAGCGCCAATTTACAAATGACAGCAAAGAACACAAAACAGTTTTTATTCTAATGCTAAACTCCTTTTCCAAAATGTCGACAAATCAAATCTCGAGGAGTTATTTACACAAGGAGTTTGTATCGAGTATTTTTTTACAAGGAGGTATTGGTGTGTTCTAAATTCAAACACCAAAATAGTGATTAAAAGTGCTTTTTATTCACTGTTTTCAGTGAATAAAATAAGCTTTTTAGAGGGTATAAAATATTTTAAATTTAATTGAATTCAACTGATATAAAAAAAACACTGAATTATGTTTTTTTTTTTTCTTTTTTCCGATACCTTTTTAACCGACTTCAAAAAAGGAGGAGGTGTGTTCATCGATATTTTCGTCAATAAGGGACCGATTAGTTTATTTTTTTTTTTTTTTTTTCATTTGGAAGAAGAAGCTTGCGCAGTAGTCCCTTATATATTCCCATATAAATCTTATCAAAAAAATCAAAATCAAATCATTTTTATTTGCATTAAAATTTGGTATTACAGATGTTACATTAAAATCACTGCTTCCATGTTTTGCTATACATACATAGCATGCAAACTTGTCGGTATGCGTGACATCACATAATGTTAAACAATTGTTGGAGCATATTTAGTCTGTATAAATTCTTTAATAGAATAGTTTTTTTTTTTTTTTTTTTTTTTTTTTGTTAACTTTGCTTGGATAGTTTTTGAGTTAGCTTTGTTAATACGTATTTAATGCATTTTGTGTATCTTGGTGATGTTATAATACTTCCTGTCACTGTTGTTTACATAGCAACTAGTGCAATACAAATTGGTGTAGGGTAAATATGGTACTCGTATCTACCCCACGCCAACTTTAAAGTCGGTGTCTTTGGATTTGGATTTTAGTTTTTGCCACCGACTTCCGAAATTAAAGTTATTTTTCACTTTATAGTGAAACGACTCTTTTGGAAGTCGATTCATTTTTTTTTTTTTTTGTGCAAAAATATTATTTTTTCTTATCCCATACAGGGTGGATTTTTGAGATGGGGCAGTAAGGGCATCAACCATTGTAGCTACAGGAAAACGGTCTTAGGAGACTGTCCTTATTTTTTAGAGAAATATTAATCCACATTCACAGATTATGAAAAAAATGTGCAGTCAGCAAGAAAAAAGGCATTTCACAAAAACTTTTTTGATGCCAATCGATCCTGTTTCTTATAAGGATTAAAAAACTATTGGACCAACTAAGGTTTGAGTACTAGAAAAGTCAGAAATCGCAAAAAACTATTCCCATACAATTCAAAGTCAAAGTCAAAGTCAAATAATTTATTTCAAATAGGCACGAAGATGCACTTTTGAACGTCAAAAATTACATGAATAGTTAATTGATTCTAGTTGCGCCTTCCAAAATGTAGTTATGTATGGAGAAGAATGGGCAAGAAACTCCATACTTACTCTTGTAAAATGTTAACAATTATCGAGAGGGCCAATTTACTTTTTCACTATGGATTGGCGGCTACAATAGAACCCGGTCGAAAATGAAAAAAAAAAATCGGATTTCGAACGAAAACGCGTTTAAATAATTTTATTTATTTTGAGAACATAATTTAGATAGGTTGTTGCTTGTGATTTCGGTCTGAAAAAATATTCCTTTAATAGGTTAGAATGTTTAGACTGTTTAAATGGGAAAAGATTTTAGCGATTTCTGGTTTTTGTAGTGGCCAGTCTATCCATCATAAAAAAGTACTTATTTCCTACGAAATGTATGGGAAAAGTTTTTTTACGATTTCTGACTTTTCTAGTACTCAAACCTCAGTCGGTCGCATAGAATGTTTTGATCCTTAAAAGAAACAGGATTCATTGGCAAAAAAAGTTTTGTGAAAATGGCTCATTTTCTTGATGACAGTTTTTTTTTTTTTTTTTTTTTAAGATCTATGAATGGGGTTCAAAATTTCTCAAAAAATTATAGTCAGTCTCTTTAAACCGTTTTTCTGTAACTAAAACGGATGAGGTACTACCCTACCCTACCCTACCCTTACCCTACCCTTACTACCGTCTAAAAAATCCACCCTGTATAATTGCTACGGGCAAACATAGAAGCTCTCAGAATATAAATTCTAAACAAAATAATGCTATGTAACGTGTACCTACGTAAAACTAGAAAAAATACTTTATTAGCCTCCTGCCTCATGCTGCAAGTTTAACCGGAATGACAGCTTTTGTTAACATCCGAGAACTAAAATAGACGTCATGTTTCTGTGAATATAGAACAAGTAGATTATATTGCCATCGAATTTACGCGGTACGCGGGATGTGTGTACCCGTTGCTAAGCAGTGCTTACCTCACGTCCCGACGTGTGCGTAGTCGCAGCGGAAAAATGTCGAATTTCTTAATTTCAGTTTACAGATATTTAGTGTATGACGTCGTGTAAATGTGTATGGTAAGTAAACATTTGTGCATCCAACCTTTGGAAAGCGTTGGAAAGCGTCATCCTAGCGGCATTTTTATTTTCTATGGATGTACTAGAAAAAAAATACATTTAATAATTAGTGTGTAACGAAAGGTTCTGGAGTGGCGACCGCGTACCGGAAGACGTAGCGTTGGAAGGCCTCCAGGGAACAAGGTGGACCGATGACCTTATGAAAGCCGCAGGAATCCGCTGGATGCGGGAAGCACAGAACCGGTCGAGGTGGCGGTGCTTGGGGGAGGCCTATGTCCAGCAGTGGACGTCTTGCGGCTGAAATAATGAATGATGTGTAACGAGAGGTAAATGTGTATGTTCAAATGAAATTTGAATCGAAACATGGTTTTCACAAACCCACAATATTTTTGAACGGCCTATCCTACGATACCCTACACTATGGGACAGCGGAGAAAAAAATATCATCTCAACTTTACGTAGGGTAAGGTCTAAAAAATTTATATTTCAAGATTTAATCTTACCACTTTGTCGACTCATACTAAAATAAGCACTAAGTCTCTGAGCTAAGCCGCGGACAGACAGACAGACGGACATGGCGAAACTATAAGGGTTCCTTGTTTACTACGAAACCCTAAAAAGTATATAATATTTTTGCTGCTTCAGAACTAGGCTTGGCTAAAATACCATGGAACATTCCAACATCCATTACCGACCATTTCATCGAGAAGAGGAGTGCGTTTCATATGTTTGTATATCAGACACATTCCACCTTTACATGCTGGGCATCCTCTATTTTACCCAATTTTACCACACACCTCAAAAAAGTTGTTATTATTGACATTATTATTATTACAGCCTCTTTATTTCCATAATGTTAATGTTTTTATGTTGTTCCCATTCTCTTTCCGTAGCTAAATCTAATTTAGAAACAATTGTAAAAATAATGAGGGTATTCCACCACTCTGTGGGTTCCCCGAGCGTCTTTAACGCACGTAAATTCTTAAGTACCTACTATATCGATTAATCTATACTAATATTATAACGTTGAAGAGTTTGTTTGTTTGTTTGAACGCGCTAATCTCAGGAACTACTGGTTGGAATTGAAAAATTCTTTTTGTGTTGGATAGTCCGTTTATTCAGAAATATTATAGGTTATATAACATTACGTTACAACTAATAGGAGCGGAGCATAAATGTAAAATGTTGCAAAAACGGGAAAAAATATTCCTTTTTGAGAGCTTCCGTTGCGTGCGCTGCGTAAACGGTTTAAGTTAAGCAAATATCATGTAGGATGGAATTGTTCCTCTTTAAAAGTTCTAAAAAAAAGTCCGCGACAGCATATGTCTATCTTTTAAGATTGACTCACTATAACCTTTTTTATGGTAATCAAGTTTGTTCGAAATTAATGCATTATTTGCGAAGGAGTTTTCATAAACATGGTATTAATCCTTATCCAAATAAATACGTTATTCATCACAAGTATTTAATTTTGAACAAAGTTGCCCTTACATCATTTCATTTCAATGAATATTTTAGGAGATATAACTGTTTTATAATAACTCCGCAGCAAAATAATGATCAACTCTGCGAGGTAGTCTATTCCAAAGCTGAAGAGTTAGTTTTTAGGGTTCCGTACCCAAAGGGTAAAATGGGACCCTATTACTAAAACTCCGCTGTCCGTCTGTCTGTCTGTCTGTCTGTCCGTCTTTCACCAGGCTGTATCTCATGAACCGTGATAGTTAAACAGTTGAAATCACATATTATGATGTATTTCTGTTGGCGCTATAACAACAAATACTAAAAAACAAAAAAAATATATATGTAAGGGGGGCTCTCATACAACGGACATGATTTTTTTGCCGTTTTTTTTGCTCCGCCCGCGTGGATGTCGGTTATCGCGAAAAAAAGTAGCCTATGTCCTTCTCTATATCCCAGGTCGATCGGTTCAGCGGTTTAGGCGTGAAAACGTAACAGACAGACAGAGTTACTTTCACATTTATAATATTAGTAAGGATAAGGATTTGTATGGATGGTACGGAACCCTTCGTGCGCGAGTCAGTCCGACTCGCACTTGGCCGGTTTTTTGTTTTTTGAACGTGCTAATCTCTGAAACTGCGAGTTGGATTTGAAAAAATCTTTCTGCATTTTACAGCCCAATTCTTGAGGAAGAATTACATTCCTAATATCTAGAACACCATTTTTTTTTTAAATGAAACTTTATGCGAAAACGAAGTAAAAGCACGGGCAGGCAATCTGTTGCGACGGCGTGGGTCGGGGGAACAAGAAATTTAACGCGGACGAAGTCGCGGGCAGAAGCTAGTTTTCTAATAAGATGAGGTGATTCTTTTGTCATCGATTGTGAAGAAAATAACGTTTTTACAAAATTATGCACTAATAAGTTACTGTTGTTAAATCTATGGTTAAGCAAATCCCATGCTATTATGTAGTTTTCAGATGAGAATTCTAAAGATTTTATCACCTAACTGGCATTCCCTGTAGCTCTTAAATAATGGAACTTTTGAGTTTTTTTGAAAACAAATGTATCATAAGATTACTATTACTTATATGTGCATGCATAAAATAACAAAATTATTACAATTCATTTATGATTATAAATTTACAATCTCAATTCTAAATTAATAAAATAATTTCTTTCCTTTTATATGGATTTTTAAAATATTAAATAAATTAAGTTATCAAAAAAACAATTTACAATTTAATTTATATATATAATTATATTTTATTAATTATTTTATATATTTCAATATGCATCCGTCAACGGGTGGAGGCCTCCTCCATTTTGATCCATGTTTGTCTGTCCTTTGCCTTTGTGATCCAATTTTCACCGGCTTTTCTTATTATTTCATCAACCCATTTTTCTTTCGGTCCTTTTATTTGTTGGTCCTTGCCAGATAGTTACTGCCAGGTAGGTATTATTGACATTACAAACAGAAAACTCAATAATATTTATTTGTATGAATGTACCCTATAGAATATAATTAAAATTAAAACGGTGGATAGAAAATCTGTCCCTGGATGGCGAATATTGCTACGAAAGTTATTCAAGCTCCCTTTGAAACAATTAAAAAAAAAAAATTAAGAACTAAAAACAATTCTAACAAGCAAAACTCTTAAAATAACTTCAAGTAACCTGTTTCTAACATTTCAGCTTCTACATAACAGTAACAAGAATAACAATTTACTTCATTTTCTTTGCAATTCTATCACGAACAATCGTTCTTACTGACCAACTTATAACTACGAGTATAAACCGTATACTGGAAACGTTAGAAAAACTGAAACTGTTTCACGATTACCTACAAAAACTCTGACAAAAGCGTTTGAGTGAAATGTTTCTTTAATAATAGCAAAGTTGAATAAAAAAAGCGGCCAAGTGCAAGTCGGACTCGCACACAAAGGGTTCCGTATCACCGTACATACAATATTTAACACTATACTCCATTTGGTATTAGGCATTAAATAAACCTTTTATAAAGTCCGTTTAACCGATTTTGACTTCTATTGCGTTGATGGCATGACAAATGGCAACTGGAGTAAACAGTTGGTATTGTAACCACTTTTTTGCTTTTAATGCCATCCTTATGCCTATGGAATATAAGTCAAAATCGGTTGAACGGACTGTAAAAATAGTACATTGTGATACAAGGGTAGAAAGTAAACTCGTGTCATTAAAAACCCTCGCCTACGGCTCGAGCTTGTTAATGACAGCTCGTTTGCAATAACCTACACACCCGTGTATCACACGATGTTTTTCAATACAGTTGTGGGAAATAGTAATAAACAAATCAAAGAATATACACTGGCATTCAGCTACATCCGGTTAGACTGGAAGTCAACCCCAACATAATTGGGAAGAGGCTAGGTCATCATCATCAGCACTTCAGCCGAAAGACGTCCACTGCTGGACATAGGCCTCCTCCATGTGGGGGGGTTAGCCATAATCGCCACGCATGGCAGGCGGGTTGGCGATCGCAGTATGGTGTTAAAAATGCATAGAGAACGCCGCTGCCTTTTCTCTAGTAAGTCCGTTAGTCGCCTTTTACGACACCCACGGGAGGAAATGGGGTGGTGCTATTCTTTACGTCCGGCACCACACGCCACAGAGGCTAGGTAGATTGATTGATTTATTTTTAGAGCAGCCCTAGTAATTCACACTCTGTGGTAATTTCAAATATCTACCTATTACGGTTCAAAAGATACGGCCTTGTGACAGATGGACGGATGGACAGCGGAGCCTTGATGATGATGATGATGGGGCTCCCTTTTCCGCATTTAGACTCCCATTTGGTCCGTTGTGCGTGGGGATTCTGGCTAGCTAGAGCCAGCCTAGCTCCGCCCAAAAGCACAGAAGCTTCCTGGGAGCTTCACAGGCTTCACGGAGCGACCTCACTGTTCCGAGGATTTCTTCAAGTTGTGGAGCTTGGCCTCAAAAAAAAAAAAAGTCAAATAATTTATTTCAAATAGGCACGAAGATGCACTTTTGAACGTCAAAAATTACATGAATAGTTAATTGATTCTAGTTGCGCCTTCCAAAATGTAGTTATGCATGGAGAAGAATGGGCAAGGAACTCAATACTTATTTTTTTTTAATGTTAGCAATAGTTTGTATACATTAATTAATATTTATAGATGAAGACGATGTACCTAGAATAAAAAATAAAAAATATAAAAAAATTAATCAAAATTACTTACCACAATTGGTAAAAAGAATGAAAAGTGAAGTAATAACAGAAAAATTAATAAATGCGATAGGTACATGGTGCTCACATATTTACAAAAATTGTATATGATTTCCCAAAAAATAAAAAAAAACAACATATTATAAGTCAGTGTGAGTTAAAATATTAATCACAGAAAATAAAATTAATATCATAAAAATTATAAATTATACAGCCTCGCATTCCAGAATGACGTGGGCGGCTGATTCCGGCAGATTCTGATGACAGCGGAGCCTAAGTAATAGCATCTCGTTGGCACCCTTTGGGTATGGATCCCTAAAAACTTTAACAAAAGTGTTTGAGTGAAATGTTTCTTTAATAATGGCGAAGCTGATTTAAAAATAGAGAAAATGTTTACTACTTCTTCGCGGTAGATTTTGCATTGGAATTTATTTAGCAGCTGAGCTATTTTAGGCCTAATCTTGTTCTAAATCTTAGAGTTACAGCATTGTTACACGAGGAAGTTTGAAAAACGTTTTGTCCAGTTGTGAATTTGATGGATTTTACTCTTGGTCGATTTAAATTTAAATACATTCATTTAAAATCTGGAGTTTCAGGGTCACTATTCCATAAATAGCTGAAGGCCTTTTTAGACCAAGTGAAAAATTTGAGGCTTTTGGTATTTTGGGCTTTTAACCGCCAAATTGCTGTCATTATAACTTTTTTTATAAAAATACTAGCTTCTGCACGCGACTGCGTATGAATTTGCTCGATCCACCGCGCCGCATCGATAGCGAGGTGCTAAATAGTCTAAAACATTCCTCGAGAATTGGGTTATCAAATGCTGAAAGATTTTTTCAAATCCGACTGGTAGTTCCAGAGATTAGCGCATTCAAACAAACAAACAAACAAACTCTTTAACTTTATTATATACAGGTTATCAGGTATATTATTGTATAGAGGTACACTGAAAAAAATGTTTACATATACATAACCAAACTTTTGTCAACATGTAACACAAAAAAGTGACCACATAACTTTATGCAACATGTAACCAAAACCAAAAGGCTGTTTTGTATTTTAAAGACAAATCACTTTTATTAAATCAATTTAACTTTTATAAAGTCTTGTCAAACTTTGATTATTCCTGAAATAGCCGTAGTTAGGCTAAATATTTCTTTCAGTGTAGTTTCTTTTTGCAAATATGAAATAACGCGTAACATATTTTCTTGATTATAAAGCTTAACACTGTAATTATAATTAATATGATATAATTCAAAAACTCGCTTAGTTATCGAATGAAAAAATCAAACAGTAGGTGTTTGAATCCTTACTGACCAAACATACAGATTCTGATGAGACAGACACTCTCAAATAACATACCTAGTTATTAGTCTGGGGTCTCAATTAAAAGTCTCATAATATTTATATCCTTCTGTTTCAGTTTCCAGCTAATTCGACATAACACGTAATGCCCAATAACCATACAATAGCTGGCATTATTGATAACAGCCGCCAGCAGACGGTGAAGCGAATTAAAATGAGATGCTCATGAGATTTCCTACCGGCATGGGTGTGGTGAAGTTGAGAGCTGCTGCGCAATACGCCTATACCCGAAGTCTCAAATTCAGATCATTTATGTAAGCAAAGGATTTACCTTTGACTATGTTTAAAAAAAAGTTAACGCAATGGTTAAAAGAAAAATGCTTTTATAATCTTAATGAATACATGTCAGATCGCGGAGAAGGAAACATGAATCAATAATATTGGTAATGGTGGTAATTGGAATGGTAGTATGACCTTATAATAATTGATTAATGTTCAAATTTTACACACTTTTAAATTATAATACTTATGACATTATCAATTACAATTTACATTATTTATTTATATTCATAATCTGACATTTTATTAAACTTTATCTGTTGAACTGACATAGTTATAACTCTGACATCAATTAATTAATTTGTTCTTATAAATCCTGCATGAGATCTTATTTGTTGTTGTTGTCTATATTTTTTATGTACCTAATTAAAATAATAGCATTGTGCAGGTTACAATTAAATATTTGCACACCATTAGAATGTAAAGGGGCCATTATAGTTTTAAGATCATACCTTGTAAACCTACATTCTGGCAAATAAATGGATTTGATTTGATTTGAAAGAGGATAACATATCAAAAAAATATCTTCGTAATGGTAATTCACATAAAATGGCGAAAAAAAAAAAGGTTTCATTTTCTTTTAAGTACTGAACTTAAGAAATAATAATTAAAAAATAATCATACCGTAATTATTTTTATAAATTTTCGGTTTTAAACAAAGTTATAAAAAAAAGGAGATTTTCTGGTATAAAATATTTTATGATACTGGTAACAATGCAGGAGATCCAAACATTTTCACATTTTTTACATCTTCAACAACACTAATAATACAACTATGATTCATAGCATAATATATGTAGCATATCTAGCCACATTTTGGATGAAAACGGCTGTAAGCTGTTTCGAGTGGAAATCGATTTTGGGAGGCCTACGTCTAGCAATGGACTTAAAATGGCTGATTATGACGATCATAAGCTGTGTCTCCGGCACACTACATAAAACATTGTTTGACAACGGTATTTTGTTTGCATAGTTCTTATAATTAACTCACTTTAATTTCATAGATGATTATTTAGGAAAACAAAAATGATAAAATGTTTTGCACCACTGTCCTGTCATTATGACAGTGACATTACTTTGTGTACATAAATTATCTGAATTAGAGACTTGGTATAGATTATAATGTATTCTACTATGGCGCTAACAGTTGACAGCAATCGAAATTTTATTAATTAAGAATCTGTTAAAATAAATTATTCAACTGATGAAAACTGCGAGGTACAGCCAAACGCATGAATGACAAACTGTGGCAACCAGATTATCAAAGGGTAGAAATACAGGGTGACTATCGACCCAATAATATAAACAACTTTTAATATGGGATCAAATTCTAATACCCAAAAAAAATCGACCTTCTTATACAAAATGGTCCAATCTGTTTATGGGAAGTATGTATCTTTATATGGGAAGATCAGTTTTTTTTTTTTCGCGAATTCTAAGTTACCCCCTTAAATTTTGTCGATTATTTTCAAAGTAACCCTGTATAAAAACTAGGAATAGGATTTCGGTTGCAGTGATTAGGAGCAGTCGCTCCATGTAAAATATGTTAATATCAACGTTAAATCTTTATACCTAAAGTGTAACTGTAGGTACAATATTTTACACTCATCCACTCTATAGTCGCTTAGATAACAATAATACCGCGCAAGTTAAATTTGATAAGTTTTCAAGAGAGACAAAAAACCATTTACGGAACACAGCGTAAGTCTAAACAAAATAGTTTACAATACCGCTTAAGTCAATGAACATTAGACTGAAAAACCGCCGATGTATTGACGTGTATAATATCGCGTGTGTAAATTATCAGTAATTTCACTCTACCTTTTTAGTGCATCAGAACTGTCTGTCTCTCAGATAAAATCATGATAAATAAAAAAACACAGATATTAAGGCGGACTGATGACTTAAGACTCGTACAGACTCGCGCGATATCGCGGGCGCGACAGGCAGCAACAAAGAAATTGTGCTACTAGTGTCGCGTCGCGCCCGCGATATCGCAACAATCTGTATGAGCCTTTATATGGTTATGACACGACAAACGGTTTACACGGTGCCAAAACTATTCGAAAAGCGCGCTGCGATTGAATAATTTTGAAAAAAATATTGACTTAATTCAATGCGCGCCAACAAAATCTATCCAAGACTTAAGCGGTATTGTTACTTAAGCGACGATATTCTTAATCCAAGATGCGAGAAGCATAAGACCGGAGTTCTTATGTTATGTAAAAGATTCAGAAGTGTCATGGAAGTGTTTCAGAATTGCTTAAAGACCAGGAAGATTGCCAGTTGAAGAGCGATTTAGGGTTAATCAACATAAAGATGAGCTTAAAACAAATTTCTTAAGACTCAATCCGCCACAACTGTGCCCCTATCCTTAGGCGCCGGCGATCCGCGCCGCCAACATTGTCATTCAACGCACAGCGGCCACATGACACAAGCCACTCTATTGTGTGACTAGGGCATTGTTGGCCAACATACACCATGCTTTACGACCGTTAGTCCATCGGGAGTTATTACATGTTCCTGTGTCCATGTTTCTGCAATTAGGAATAGGGCATAAATGCAATTGGTTGGATTAACATATAGTTATCTTGTGTTTCGTTTTCTCATGTTTCTAATTTGACAACATATAACATAACATCGCGCCTGTGCTCCCCTAAAGGTTAGGCAGAGGTACAGCACCCCATACACAGTACACCCATATTACGCCAGTTATTTTTAAGGCCTATAACATAACATAGCTATTGGTGCCGATTCTCTTGTCAAAAATGATGAATTCTGAATTTGACGTTTTTCACCTAAAATGTTTTTTTTTTTTCTGTCTATTTTTAAACGCGATTAAAAAGGTGTGGAATAAAATTAGTTGTCATGAACTAAAATTCACACCAACACCTCGACTTCAGGTGCAAAAACAGTACTGTATCGGGAATCGACCTCATCCTCTGCAGTAGCGCTTGCGACTTCTAGAGTCTAGACCAATTGCTGATTTGGCTTTCTATCTAAAACATAGACTTAATTTACCGAGTTGCCTGTCTTATCAACTGACTCCACGGTCGATAAAATGGTGGGTAAATGTGAGAAATACAAGATACACCGGCCCAAGAAACGGAATCGTCACAGAAAGAAATTGATTCGAAAGAAGATACAATGCCTACATGAAGTATTAGCATTTTTGGAAATAGTTTCGTGAATTCAGAGGTTATAATAATTCATTTTCAGACCTAGCCCATAACATTAAATTCAAAACAGATAAACAAATAACAGCCGTATTAGATCTCGAAAAATTGGGTCGGTCCGTGGATGGGTGACCATGTTTACATACCGAGATCCATCCGTTACTCGGAAAGCACGTCAAGCCGTTGGTCCCGGCTGTCATTCGTGGATCTTTGACAGTCGTTAGGGGTCGTCAGAAGCCCGAAAGTCTGACAACCAGTCTTACCAAGGGGTATCGTCAAGTCTTACCCAGTAACTGCATGGTCACCTCACCTAGTTTTAAAAATATGATTGACGTGTAAAAGTGTTTGTACAAACCTACTTCATCATCATCATCATTTCAGCCGAAAGACGTCCACTGCTGGACATAGGCCTCCCCCGAAAGGGGGGATTTGCCATAATCGCCACGCTTGGCAGGCGGGTTGGCGATCGCAGTATGGTGTAAAAATGCATAGAGAACGCTGCTGCTCATTCTCTAGTAAGTCCCTCAGTCGCCTTTTACGACACCCAAGGGAGGAAATGGGGTAGTGCTATTCTTTACGTCCGGCACCACACGGAACTAAAAAACCTACTTACTGAAATAAAATCATTTATCTTTATGATATTACTCAAAAAGGCGCTCTGCAGACGGCGGTCATTTTGACCGCTAAAGACCGCGAGAGACATGATCCGACAAGCACCAGCGGCGCGGTCTTTTTGCCTTTTATGTGCGTTGGTAGTTTAGGATTCCCTTTGCACTATCGTTCGCGGTCAAATGGATCAGCCCGGCCCGCCCCGCCTTGTGTTTCGCGCCTAACTTGGTTATGGAGATAAGATAGGGACTCGCTCCATGTAAAATACTGGTATTCAGCTGCATCTGATGATGATGTATTAGCCTACACCTTACCTACCTTATACACACCACATCTAAAAACATAGCAAACTAACCAAATATCTAGCTACATTAATCAGTAGCCATTACTGAGCCACAAGCCTCTGGTCAGGGCAGTAATGTTACGAAATTTCCATAATTCGGTATAAGTTTAGCCTCACTCGCCCCCCTGCGCTGCCAACCCCCTGCCACTTCCGGGCGAAGCAGCGCGTGACGCCGTAGTCACGCA
Organism: Dryobota labecula; assembly: GCA_947523025.1. NCBI lineage: Eukaryota > Metazoa > Arthropoda > Insecta > Lepidoptera > Noctuidae > Dryobota > Dryobota labecula. The sequence goes on along the minus strand of OX383302.1, from coordinate 17,001,693 downwards.
CTTGTGGGGTACAAGGTGGAAGAGACTGCGGAATCGCTCGGAGAGGATGGGTAGGTTTAAAATGACAGTGGACAAGTAGTGATAGCCTAGTGGTGTGACCCTCGGACTGCCAAGTCATAGGTCTCGGGTTCGAACCCAAGACACGCATCTCTGAATTTTCGTAGCGGGCGTATTGTATAAATTATCACTTCCTTAAAAAACGATCAAGGAAAAACATCGTGAGGAAACCGGCATCCCTGAGAAATATTTCTCGAGTATAGCCAAGTCAGAGGCCCATAAGCGGCATAAAAACTTTGACACTATACCCAAAGTCTCAAATTCAGATAGTTTATGTAAACAACGGGGATAACATATCAAAAAAATATCTTCGTAATGGTAATTTACATAAAATGGCGAAAAAAGAGGTTTCATTTTCTTTTAAGAACTGATTTTAAGAAATAATTATCAAAAAATAATTATACCGTAATTATTTTTATAAGTTTTCGGTTTTAAACGAAGTTATTAAAAAAAAGGAGATTTTCTGGTATAAAATATTTGATGATACAGGAGATGCAAACATTTATAAAAAAAATTACATCTTCAACGAAACTAACTCTCATTCATAGATTCATATTGTAAGTAGCATATCTAGCCACATTTTGGATGAAAACGGCTGTAAACTGTTTCGAGTGGAAATCGATTTTGGGAGGCCTATGTTTAGCACTGGACTTAAAAGGGCTGATTATGACGATCATATGGCCGTGACTCCGACATACTACACAAAACATTGTTTGGCAACGGTATTTTGTTTGCATAGTTCTTATAATAATTCACTTTAATTTTAGCGATGACTATTTACAAAAAAAGAAATATGATATTATGTTTTGTACCACTGTCCTGTCATCTTCACAATGACATTTCTTGACATTACTTTGTTTACATAAATTATCTGAATTAGAGACTTTGGGTTATAGGTTAGTCACTAGCTGTTTTTGTCGTAAAGTAAAATCTTTATTTTTCATAAAATATGGTACACAATACAGGATAAGTTTTTAACCAGAGCGCATTTTTTTTTTTTTTTTCGTGGTTCTTTATCAGTAATAGAACATATTTCTATAAATTGTTCAATACTTTTTTTTTTTGTCCACTTGAAATCAGTAAAATATGGATACAATCCATTCGTAATAATATCAATGGTCGAGCGCACAGCTGATAGGTACCTACCGCTGGCGCGTTGCGCGAAGAGTATCCATTATACCAGTTTCAAAATAAACATCTTTCGTTAACGATAACGGGTCACATCAGGGACACAGGGTAAACACAAATTACAATGTTTTATGCTTAAAATGCAAATACGCTTTTATTTATAATAATAATAAAATACTTTATTTCAGACCATGGAGTCCATTTTGTTAATAACAATGTTCTTATAGACTAGTGTTAGTAATACTTAAAACTACAAACAACAAAACATATAAAAGAAAGTAAACTCAACTGGAAAGTAAACTCAACAATCACTACTACGCCCCTCCATGACAAATGGCGCAGCAATGACCGATGTAAGCACAATCCAGCCGACTAGCGATCATGCTCAGGATGCTGTTGGCGCTGCCACGCACTCTACGCACCAGGGATGCGCGCCTTTTACGCATCGTAGCGTAAAAGCAGTCTACGCGATGTTCAACAAACATCCCATATTTACGAGTACATGTATCTGTCTGGCACATCGAAATTTTGAAATTTCAACACATCAAAATTCTCCGTTTGTATCCATTTTAATTTATTGCGAGCGTGCGCAATGTGGATGGAGTTATAGAACTATGGAGCTGGTCTTGACGCTGCGTGAGCGTGCGTGATCTATGTCCATCACGCACAGGATGGATGGATTGCAGCACATGAAGTAATTTTTTTGTCTGTCATGTAGATTCATCATCATCATCATTTCAGCAGAAAGACGTCCACTGCTGGACATAAGCCTCCCCCAATTGGGGGTGTTTGCCATAATCGCCACGCTTGGTAGGCGGGTTGGCGAGCGCAGTATAGTGTTAAAAATGCATAGAGAACGCTGCTACCCACTCTCTAGTAAGTACCCCCAGTCGCCTTTTACGACACCCACGGGAGGAAACGGAGTGGTGCTATTCTTTACGTCCAGCACCACACGGTAAACGGTCATGTAGATTATTAAATAATATTGGACACATATTTTTTCTTTTTTTTTAAGTAATCAAAAAATTATGGCGGTACATTGAATTCAAATGTGGCATGACGTCAGTCTTTGCCAGATTTTATACGTAGTTACACTGAAATAAATATTTAGCCTAACTACTTCGGCTATTTCAGGAATAAGCAAAGTTTGACAAGACTTTATAAAAGTTGACTTGATTCAATAAAAGTGATTTGTTAGATGTTGCATAAAGTAATGTGTTCACTATTTTGTGTTACATGTTGACGAAAGTTTGGTTATGTATAAGTAAACATTTTTTTCAGTGTAGTTTGTTAGAATTGTGGCGTTATGAGCCCCCCACTCCCCAACTTTAATGAGATTTATCTAATTAATTTTTTATTAATATGACAAAACAAAAAAATACGGGTCTAATATTTTTTTTCTGTCTAACGGACTAAACAGTTTTTTTTTTTTACGTAAAAACGTCCCTATCTTTACCCTAACTGTAAGGACTTGTCTAACGAAGAACCCTACCTCTTTCTGTTACCAAGCAGCATTGCTGTGTTCCGGTTTAATGGTTCTGAGGTGAGACCATTTAACATTGTCTCTAAGTACCGCATCAGTGAACAGTGAACACACATTGATGTGCAGGTGTCTAAAGACGAAAGGGGCCCGTCCACCTGTTTGCCAACTGAAATTAATTTAAAAATAAAAAGAAATTTCTTAACATCAGAAGCAACTTACCTTAGGGAAATAAATGAGTCGTGTCACATCTAGACAACATCATCAACAAGTTTCGTTCGGCGCGTGGCTAACATCCAAACTGACGCCGCCATCTTGTTTTGTTAATACAATGTGTGTGTGTGTTAACGTGTTCTTTCTCTTTCTTTCAGGTTCTTAATTGCCAAAAACAATAGAGTTTTAATACTCATCTTGCTCTATTTACGATGATAGATTCCCTTCTTAATTAAACCAGCAGTCTCTTGTAACTTAGGCACAATAATAATACGTAAGTCGTCCTTTGTTATATGGCCTTTTCCACATCTTGTATTCCTTTACTTCACGCTATCGTCTTGAGAAATGCGCAGGATTCCCACTTGTAACCATGGAATGATAAATCATGGAGGAAACTGACAAACACCATAGATCTGACATTAATCAATCTTTGTTTTGATTTTCAATGATCGAAAATATAGTTTCTCTTTCCAGGATAAAATTCGATGAATAATATTTGCCTTCTACATTGGCGGAGGGATGCTTAAAAAGGACAAGCTCTGACCTTATGAAATGTCCTTCTAAAAGGTTACATGCGTAAGTATAAATCCGAATGCACCCTTGTAAAATAAAAGTATGTGTATATAGGTAAATGTGTTTACTTAGTTTGAGGGTAAAACTTTTAAGATGAGAAGGTTTTTAGGGATCGCACGTGAAGTTTCATAGTTTCGTGCTTTTTCTCAGAAATGGTAGGTATCGCAACAAATACATGGATTTTTGCGAAATAACCGTCCTTAGCCATGAAGATTCGGGATCTTATGTAGAATGCTCCATAGTATGTTCCTACTGTAGAGGCTGTAACCATGCTATCAGCATCCAACCCTCGCGAGTTTAAGTTGATGGCGCGAATACGAGTTACGACAAAAAAATCTATATTTAGAATAGAAAAAAAAAAACGTAGAAACCAGGAGGACATAATAGTGACCTAATTGGTGATGTTCTTCAGTAAGGTCAGGTGCCTAGCACTCGCAATCGGAGTACGTGTATGACCGTGAAATGTATGAATGTAAACGAAGCAAAAGAAGTATGTAAGGAGCGTAGCAGGTGGCTTTCTATAGTTTCTGCCTGCCTCCTTTCTATGGGAAGAAGGTGAGAGTTTATGTATGTAGAATAGAAAAAAAAAAAACAAACGGGGCAGTCTTTGGGGACTGTCGATAGAAGTGAAAACTAAGTAACTTGAAAGCGTTCGGTGACGATGACGCGAGTTCCACGATTTTTGTTCACCAAAAAGTACACAATATATACACAGTATATATAGCTCAAAGAAGCTCAGAGGAGCTCGTGGCTAAGTAATAACAGCCGCACGGGTCGATCCGTCAGGTTAAGCTACGCTTGCCGGGGTTGGTCAGTGCATGGGTGACCATCTTTACATACCGAGACTCCTCCGTGCCTCGGAAAGCACGTTAAGCCGTTGGTCCCGGCTGTCATTCGTGGATCTTTGACAGTCGTTAAGAGTCGTCAGAAGCCCAAAAAGTCTGACAACCAGTCTTACCAAGGGGTATCGTGTTACCCAGTTACTGGGTTGTGGAGGTCAGATAGGCAGTCGCTCCATGGATAATACTAGTATTCAGCTGCATCCGGTTAGACTGAAAGCCGACCCCAACATAGTTGGGAAAAGGCTAGGCAGATATATATATAGCTCAAAGAAGGTTTCACTTAAAAAATCTGCGGGTCAGCTCCCCAAGCTGACAAGCGCATGACATGAGAAAAAATAAATCTGTTATAAAAATAATAAAATGTATACAGGGCGTCCCCGCGACTGTACCACATAGAGGGAAAGTACCTACCTTAAATACTGTAGATAGAAAAATTTACTGAATGAAGACTTCGTATTTATTTTAAAAACTATACGAACTGCTTTCAAAGAATTTTAAACAATTGCCTGTCTGAACCTGAAATCATCGCCGCAAGGTTGCCTGTTTGTCGGTCTTCTACAGATTGTGCTTCGGCGAGTGTGCCCATGAACTCCACAACCTCATTCCACCGGCCCCCTTCTACCATCGGACATCTAGACGCACTGCAAGTTACCACCCCTGCCTAGTTGATATTCCACCAACTCGCACTAAGCGTTTTCAAATGTCTTTTATAATGCGCACAGCAAAGGAGTGGAACTCTCTGCCTGCGTCTGTGTTTCCGAACGCATACAACCCTAATCTATTCAAAGTGAGAGTGAACAGGCTTCTTCTGGGTAATCTGAATCCATCGTAGACTTTGTTTCTGTCACCCAGACCTAGACTAGAGTCAAGAGCAAACCCATAGTAAAATAAATAAAAAAATCAAACCCTGTAAATGTGAAAAAAAATGTGTGTAAATTTACTGTACCAATCGAAAGGCTCAATCATATTATACTGCTCCTGTATACTGAAGGATCCTAAATAATTATTACGTTTTATTTATGACGGTACCGTTAGCTCGCGGAGAGCTAACAGTACTTTAATTTTGGATCATCAGAAATCTTAATAACTTTCCCCAGTTTCATACCACCAGGGCCTTAAGTCCGCTATTACAATAGTGTAAGAATGGTCTATCATTGATTTCATAATTGTTGATTTTGACAAGTTTGGTAGTCTACTAATATAATGGCGTCATTATGACTTTCCAATGGTCAGCCACTGACACTCCATTGAAAGAATTGGTAATCTCGTACTTACAACTTCATACTACTTCAGAATAATTATAACATTAATAAATAATATGTAAAAATATAATATGAATGAAATCTGGCATGAATAAATGTTCTAAATGCCATTGTAATACAATTCTATTACGAGACCATTGACCGACCAATGATCGACCATTATGAATTTAGCAGATTACGAACTTTTAGCAAAATGACAATGGGATCGTGTTGGAGTGACGAATTTATAAAAATAGCAGACTTGGGCCCCAGCTATTATGCCAGAATAGCGTGAATGAAACTCAGCTATTACTCCAAAAAGGGAGCTTTATTATTTTCGTCCAAGACTATTAAGAAAACCAAAATACAGTGGAACCCTTAGTTATGATTAATGGTGTTCTATTACGCATTAAACGCGGCGGTAAGTGGACGAAAATTCCTAATTAGTTTCACCCTAAGGTGGTGGCAGAAAAAAATAAAATTCTTTAAGCTTGAAGTTACAATCTGGGTTATATGAACCGTATCCTGTGTTGGACGGCGCGGCGTGCGTGCGTTCGGCCGCTCGTTATAACTTGTTCGGGGGATTAGAGTGCAATTTTTTGGATGGATAGATAATGGTGCCGATTCCCTTGTTCACAAATTAAACTAAATTTAAGTTCAATACATCTTTTTCTTTCAAAAGGACAGAAGATAAATTTTAGTTTAGTCCTCTAAAAAAAACGCTTAACGAAGTCGAGAGTCACTTGTACTCCCCATTGGACTATTTGACGGCATGGTTGGTGAGTGTTTAAGCGATTGACTGCTGCGCTGCGTGTCGCGGGTTCGATTCCCGCACGGAACAAATATTTCTATAACCTACAAGTAGTTGTTCCGGGTCTGGCTGTTTGTGTATGTGAGTTTAAATGTTTGTAAACGCACCCAAAATACAGGAGCAATTCCTAGTGTAGGGCAAAGTTTAAAAAAAAAAACAAAAGCTGACTATACCTGGGAAGTGGGAACCCTTTGGTTACGGAGATATTGAACGTCAAACTAGAATTCCAACTTTTTACGAAAACGAGTTTTTAATTGTATAACTTGACCTAACTCCTGTATCGTTGCATGTGCCCAAAAGCACTATTGTTTTGCAAGTGATACATTCAGCGCTAAAACAACGATACTTCACAAAAAAAAAACCGTTTCTAGCAATAATTTTCGCTCAATGTTTCTTAGTTTGATGTATAGAATGCGTAGATAACCGCTATGATGGGTCTTGTTACTCCCTGTATAATATCATGCCTGTATTTGCTGAAAGGATAAGCAGAAATGTTACGTTACCCATAACCACTTTAAGTACCATAAGGGTCACTTCTTTTCTCATTAACAAGGCATTAAATTCAGACCCTCTGCTTACTAAACCTAATGGAAAAACTCAATAACTCTGACTTATACCCAAAGTCTCTAATTCAGATAATTTATGTAAACAAAGTAATGTCAAGAAATGTCATTGTGAAGATGACAGGACAGTGGTACAAAACATTTTATCATATTTCTTTTTGTAAATAGTCATCGCTAAAATTAAAGTGAATTAATTATAAAAACTATGCAAACAAAATACCGTTGCCAAACAATGTTTTGTGTAGCATGTCGGCGACACGGCATAATCAGCCCTTTTAAGTCCACTGCTAGACGTAGGCCTCCCAAAATCGATTTCCACTCGAAACAGTTTACAGCCGTTTTCATCCAAAATGTGGCTAGATATGCTACTTACAATATGAATCTATGAATGAGAGTTGCAATATTAGTGTTGTTGAAGATGTAAAAAAAATTAAAATGTTTGTATCTCCTGCATTGTTACCAGTATCATAAAATATTTTATACCAGAAAATGTCCTTTTTTTAATAACTTTGTTTAAAACAGAAAATTTATAAAAATAATTACGTTATGATTCTTTTTTAATTATTATTTCTTAAAATCAGTACTCAAAAGAAAATGAAACCTCTTTTTTCGCCATTTTATGTGAATTACCATTACGAAGACATTTTTTTGTTATGTTATCCTCTTTGTTTACATAAATTATCTGAATTTGAGACTGGGTATAGGTAGTTGAGGTCTTACCCAGCACCCCACACTGCGATCGACGCGGGAAAATAAAAATTTCAAAGGTTTTATTAATTAACTTACCGATAACATCAAGTTACCGTGCAGGCCCCGCCTGGACTAGAATAGCCCAAGACAGAGAGAAATGGCGAGATGGAGGAAACCTTCTCCCTTAAATGGGCACCCATTAACAAATGCAAAACATTTTTGTAGCTATTTTATTTTATTTTATCTGTCATATCAATTTATTTATTAATCTATTCATGTGTATCCAATTATTGTTAAAATGTAAGTTTAATTAAATTGTAATGAATGAATGAATATTTTAGTTATAGGTACACACGGCCACAAATCAAGCTATAATTTCCAGTTTAGGCTGATCTTGCATTGTATAGGATTTACCTACAATGAGAGGTCAGCTTATACTGGAAATCTATAGCTTGATTTGTGGCCGTGTGTTATGATGTATTTTTCAATACAGTTGTTAAATAATAATAATAATAATAATACCATTTATTTCAGGCAACATAGGCCCATAGAAATATACCTTAACCTAAACATACATATTTTAATATAAAACTTAGTACTTCACTTAGCACTAGCTGCACTTTGTACTGTCCTGTGGAACTTGTCCGCGGAAGCGACGGAACACCACGTACATGGCACATGGCGTACTTTCAGAGGCTATAATTATGATTCGAAAATCAAATCTTTTATTATTGATCGAAGTTTTGCATAGGCATCTTTCTGTTACGCGGTCGTGACTTTTGTTTACGAGCTCGATCTGCTTTGCAATTTAGTTTTAAATTTATAAGTCAACTAGCTGACCCGACAGACTTCGTTCTGTCAAAAGCTATAGTATGAACTCCACTACTCTACCCTACCCTACCCAACCTACCCTACCCTAATTTTTCGTAAAAACCATTATAAAAAATAAAAAAAAACCTATAAACCATCCTTGGACTTCAACGAACATTAAAAAAAAAGAATTGGTTAAATTGGTTCGTGCGTTCTGGAGTTATAGCGTCAGGAAGGAAAACCCGACTTATTTTTATATAGTAGATTTAAAAAGTTTAGTAGCAAGGAGTTTTCATACATAGAATAAAATGGGCTAGATTTTATACGAGGAAAAATGAATGAGTCCTTACGTCTTAGCATTGAATTCTCAAATGTCTTTTAAATTGTTGTTTAATATATATAATTACCAGTTTTAATTTAATTATTTTCACATCATAATTTGTCAAAAATCCAATAGGTTTAATAGGCGGTTTTCATTGTAAAAAAAAAATGTCCAGTTGTAAAAACGCGCCATTTTCTGAAAATTTTAATTTGTATAATAAAATGATATTTTTTTAAATTTGTTTTTTACTATTTCCCACAACTGTATTGAAAAACGTCGTGTGATACACGGGTGTGTAGGTTATTGCAAACGAGCTGTCAATAACAAGCCCGAGCCGAAGGAGAGGGTTTTTAATGACACGAGTACTTCCCACCCTTATATCACAATGTTCTATTGATTATTTTATTTTTATTTGGCTCACCAATAATTGAATACACCGATACAAAGATATGAGATACATCCAATAGACTTATAGACTAGTGTACCAACTTCTTACGTAAGCACATCATGCATAACTTATTTTTCGAATGAAATTGAGCACCTACTTAAAGTTAGATGAGTTCTTATACTCACCGAACATAAACGTTTTCAACAAAAAACCAAAATTAAAATCATAATTAAAATCATATAAAATCAAATTAAAATTAAATTAAAATCCAAAATCAAATCAAAATAAATAATGAATGATGATGATGATGATAATGTAATGAACGATTTAAATTGGGAAATAAAAAGGCTTATATAAAATATAATTTAAATAATAAAATAAATAATAACATCAACGAAAACAATCATAATTCCTGCAGACTTACAGGAACTGTAAGCTTGTTAAACACCGGAGATACTCACTTATTAGAATTACGGCAAAACAAGACAAGTCTTTACAAACACAAAATAATAACCATGTATTTTAAATTACCATCCATTACTACTAGTAGACGCCAGTCAGACATTATTCCAACTGTCATAGTATTATTTTAAATCCCCTTAAGGCGAATGCGTCCGGGTAGCCCACGAAAGTCAAATTTTCGGTTTAGTCTAGGAATAATATGACTAATTCGCGAAATTACTATAGACTCTGTAATTTACCAATTCTTGGAATATACACAGCTTTTGTGTCATGGATACTCGAATAAAGAGAAATTCTATTCTATTTCTTTATATGCCTGTTTCTACAAATTACCGATTCTAAAATTGACTGATTCTGTATAAGGTGTATCTATTCATACACGAAATATTTTAAGAGGACCATCTATAGGTTGTAAAAAAGCCATAGCAGAGAAAAAAAAGGTTATATCTTAGTGTTTTATATTTTTACATACTTAATTATTATAACTTTAAAATTGCTTGAGACGTTTTGCAAAGGAGTTGCATTTTCCAAAATTTTACTTATTCTATGAATGACTCGCCCGGACGCGGCGACGCGACGCGGACGGTGGCGGCACGAGCGCGGTGAATTTTGATAATTAAACATCATATCAAGTTATTTTAAATTATTTAATTTTTTAAATAACTTCACAAGATTTAATAAAAAAATCTTTTCATTGCTTCTTTACCACCTCTCACCGATGATCCTCTTAAAATATTTCGTGTTGGAATAGATACATCCTATATATGACCGATTCTACAATGTAATTTGATATAATTTATTTTAATTCGACTCTGTAATAATTTCGCGAATTATTCATTCCTAGACTAAACCAAATTTTCGTTCCTTTTTTGCAATTTGCAGGTTTGTATCAGGAGGTTGTATGTTCATCTAAATATAATTCGCGGCTGTATCAAACATTTATTTATATATTCATAAAAATTATCAATACAACTCTCTAATTTCATATTACCTACCCTATTGAATGACTATTTCATAAAATCATGATATTTGATGCCAATTCTAACTTATGATTCTAATGTATAGGTAATCATTAGAATCAGCATACAACTCCTTAAGTTAGAATTGGTCTCAAATGTCATGATTTGTGTCATTGTGTGACATTTTAGGTCAATTCTTACTCGATGAGTTCAATGATTTCAATTCTGTAAAGCCATATTTGTTACGGCCGCGAATCATATTTCAATTAATATACAATCTGTAGGTCCTGTAGGATTTTTCTTATATTCCAAATTGCAAAAAACATAAGAAAAATCGAATTTCGCAGGCTACCTTAACGCATCCCCCTTAACAAGATGTGGTTACTGCTTTATTACATAACAGCTACGTTAAATGGCTAATTTTCTTACTGTTTTCACCGCAAATTCTATTTCTGTTTATAGTGGGTAGTTTATTATTTGGTGATTCTAACGAATTATTCTTGTAACTTGTACGTGGTCGCAATGATAGTTTTCACCACAGAGACAAAGAGGAATCATTTTCATTAGTTTGTGAATACGATTCTTCGTACTAAAATTGGTTTCTAGACTCTGCACCTTGTTGATGAAAATGACTGAAAAGCTAGTTTATCTAAACGAGGTTATGCTTAACTTTTGTCTTAAGTTAATCACTGGGTTTTAAGGTAACTCTCCCGAATACGTCAATCAATATACACCGTGGCATTTTAGTCGTCTTACAAAGACAGCCCACTTCATGTATCCAATGACTCCTAATAATTCATGTAAAAAAAAATTTTTTTTTTTGAACATTAGTTTTTGTTTTTTTTTTAATTAATTATTATGCATGACATAGTTTAAAACACCCTGTTACGAGTGCAGTCCGAGCCTTGTCTTACAAGGGCGCCGCGGAATGGAGCGGCGACATCTTTATCAGAGTTCATTCACCCGAACGCAAAAATGTGTTTCTTACTATTGCAACTTAAACATAGTCTAAATCCATTGTGCGGCGCCCTTGTATCACAAGGCTCGGACTGCACTTGTAACAGGGTGTTTTAAACTATGTCATGCGTCATAATTAATAATAATAAAAAAAACGTTCAAAAAAAAATTTTTTTTTTACATGAATATTTAGTAGTCATTGGATACATGAAGTGGGCTGTCTTTGTAAGACGACTAAAATGCCACGGTGTATAATAATGTTTAATAATTAATGCGCCATCAGCCATCACTGATATGATATCATGTGCGTCACCCACTTGATATTTAGTAGCTTCGCTGACCGATAGATGTCACTGTGCGCTAACGTCACGTTTCTGAATCGCGGTGTTAAGATTCTCCGTGAGTGAATGACCACCCCTGATTTTACGTTCTTTGTTATCGCTTCTCGGCCTTTTGGCTAAGATCAAAGTGTAGTATCTGTTCTTTTCAGCTTAATATCTGAAAGTTCCCTCAATGAGGGACCAGTATATTAATCTGATTTTTGTAAGCTGACGGGATGTTCGGGGCTCGCTCCACTCCCGTCGCGGGTCGGCCCGGCATTGCAGTGCCGCCGGGATCGGCCCACATAAAACTTGTAAAACTAAATCTACTCTCTCTTTGAATGGATCTACTTTTTGATCCATCCAAACTGCAAAGGGTGTCTGTAAAAGATCGCTTTTAGCGATAAGACCGTCCATTGTGACACCAACACCCTATGTGCACATTTATATCTGTAATTTTTATGGTGTACATAATAAAGAGTATTCTATCTATCTATCTATCTAATCTCTCTAAGAAATGAGTCATAAAATAACTGTGTCTGTATCATAATGAAATAGTATTTGTGTTTTATTGTGATAACTGTATCACAATAATTAAATCCCCTACAACACAGTTCCACATATAATTTAGTTGCCACGAAAGTAAAATAAAGGATACTACTACCCTCGCTGATCAGCATCTACGATCAACTTTGTATCCCACAAGAAATATGAAGGCCTGTTCTTCTGATCGCTGCGAAGATCTACTAATCAATGCTAAATAATTACCTACTTACAGTTGGTTGGTTGGTTTTGATGATGGTATTGATAGCTGTCCGCCCAAGTTTGCCTTGGTTTCAGTAAACGGTGGGAGGAAAATCATTTTCTTCCCACCGTTTCCTTCGAAAAATGTGTAGTCCTCGCCTCTCACGCACTAGATTGTGGGTTAAAAATCTGGGTAAGACTTTCAGTTCTTGTGTAAGTACCTACTGACATCGGTGGAGGAAAACATCGTAGTATCGTATAGTTAATACTAGCCGCTGCCCGCTACTCCGCCTGCGTTGCTCTTTCTAAAATAAAACCCTAAGTTACTCTTTACAACATCAGCTATCTGCCAGTATAAGTCTCGTCAATATCGGTCCAGCCGTTTCGGAGATTAGCAGGAAGCCCGGAACAAACAGGCGTGCAACAATTTTAAAAAAGTTTTTTTTTTTGTTATAATTCGGTATATACTTTCTTATGCATTTAGTAAATAGCTGTTATTTTGACATTACAAACAGACACTTTTATTTGCATTTTTTGGGTTACTACCAGGAACTCAAGCCTGCTATTACAATAGTGTCAGAATGGTCTATAATTGATTGGTAATCTACTAATATAATGGCATCATTATGACTTTCCAATGGTCAGCCACTGACACTCCATTGAAAGAATTGGTAATCTCGTACAAAATGACAAATGAAACTTCCTACTAAACTTCCAACTTCTGACCGACCAATGATCGACCATTATGAATTTAGCAGATTACGAACTTTTAGCAAAATGACAATGGGATCGTGTTGGAGTGACGAATTTATAAAAATAGCAGACTTGGGCCCCAGTAGTATCGTTTACAATTAGCGACACTACCAAGCTTTGGATATAATTTTACAGTCAACACAGCAAAGTTCATGTTGTATAGATAAGTCTAAAGTCGCCAACCTGTCTTGAGCAAGCGTAGTGATCAATGCTCATGCCTTCTCTGTATGAGAAGAGGCCTTTGCCCTGCAGTGAAACTAATAGGCTAGTATTATTTGTTTATTTCTTGCCAATGACCTGTGATTTCATCTTCACAACTTCACCAAAACATGTCCTCCATCAAGCCAAACTAAATCACTGCACCAGATTCAGCCGAACAACCAACACGTCGTTAGTTTCAAGTGTAATCTAAGCGATTGTAAGCAAAGATTGTAGGATTGGCCCTTTGCGTGTAGCGCTGACCCGTAGAGTTAACTGCACGTCAGAAAAACTACGAAAACCTCCCTTAATGCTACGAAATAAAGCCCCTGTAAAAGTCAAATTGTTATAATCGTTGTGCGGTTGACCCTACATAGCTAAGTATTATTATTGCTGCTATTTCGGCTACATAATTAATTTCCTTTTTTATTGTAATTTTGTGATTCTAAAATTGTAGATTCATCGGTAATTTCTATGTTGAGTTTTAGAGTGGTTTTGCTTGCGTGGGTGAAATGACTGATGAGTTTTCTATTTTGTGTAAGGTGTAAATTCAAATTCTTTATTTCAGACATGAGTCCATAGTGTTAGTATAAAAATTGCTTAAAGACTAGTGTTAGTAATTCAAAATTCAAAATAAGAAATATGTACATATTTAGCTGGTGTGGCTGCTTACCCAGTGGCGCAGCAGAAGGGAGTCCCACCGACCTTGGAACACACTCAGGAGACTATTAGTGGCGGTGCTCAGCCGACCGGCCATGGATGCGATGCTTTTTCTTATTATGGCGGAAAAATCGTCTGTGTGCGCGTCCGCAAACATGCCGGACGCACTACAACGCCACGATGGCCCCAACAGTATCCTGAACACGTTATTGTATTGGCCACGCAAATCGCTGTATGTCCTCTGCGTAAAGTTTTATGAGATTGAGAAAGTCATCAAGATCAATCTCTTGATCAAGGACAGGTTTGCTCTAAGCTGAAAGGCTAGTATTCAAAGAGTTTTTTTTTTCTTTCTATCTATCACCAGCTCTGAAATTGCATGGTAAAGCAATCTGATACCTACATTGTTGTATGCAAACGCTGCTAACGTTTGTGCAGAACATTATGTCGCTTTATCTCTGATTGATCTCAAAGTGAGGTTATGTAAGTTTAGATTGTGTTTTCAGTTTGAATTGCTTCGTAATGTTTACTGTTCGTAACAGGTTTGCGTGTGGAATTAGGGAATTTATCGTGACTGTCGTGATTATGCAGGTCCACTACTACTTATTAATTTATATTACCTCTTGTGGAGACGACGGGGACGCTCTAGAAGGACATAATAATAGTCTCCTTATTGATGATATTCTTCAGAAACAAACAAGACACAAATTCTAAAATAAGGGTGTTTAGCTGCCACATAAAGTGCCCTATTGACCTAGTTAAATGCGAGCTATTTTGAAGATTTGTTCAGCCACCTTGAGTCACATCTTTCTACTCTACAAGTCACACGTGAAAAAAAAACTTTTTAGTTTTTCTATCGTCAAACTCTCATATAAAGGCATCAAAGTCTATGTTTTCTGCAATTTCATTTTCGATTGACGAAGGTGCCAAGTTTGTCAATCTCGATTGAGATAATGTCGATCGCAGATAGATTTTTATCAGCTTAAGGTTAGAAAAAGTCCTTTCCCCCCTTTCGCTACCGTTACAGGTATTAGCGACCAATATTCTCAATGGAAGGACGAGATGGGAAACCAGAAATGAAGGAGCGCCTCTTCATGCCTGGCGCCCTTGGGCGGTCGCCCAACCGCGCCCTACCCTAACACTGCTATTGTGCGTGTATGACCAGATGTATGAACGTAAACGGAGGTACCGTGTGGTGCCGGACGTAAAGAATAGCACCACCCCATTTCCCCCCGTGGGTGTCGTCAAAGGCGACTAATGGACTTACTAGAGAATGGGCAGCAGCGTTCTCTATGCATTTATAATACCATACTGCGATCGCCAACCCGCCTGCCAAGCGTGGCGATTATGGCATATTACCCCCCTTTTGGGGGAGACCTATGTCCAGCAGTGGACGTCTTTCGGCTGAAATGATGATGAATGAAACGAAGCAACGATGTAAGGATCGTAGCATTTTCTGTAGGTTCTGCCTATCCCCATGGAAAGAAGGCGTGAGTGTATGTATGTGTATTTTCTCTTGTTTTGTTTTCAGGTAGTTTTTAGGGGTGTAAAGGAACAGGGTGTAAAGTTCACTCATACTCGTAAAGGGAGGATCCTCCGACCAGACGGGTATTGTGTCTGGTGGGCAACTGCCCAACGGTTGATGTCGGGATGTTGTATATGTATATGCTAGTCGCGCGGTAAACTCTGCTAGCGCGTTGCAGGATTTGTGACGTCAGGTCTTTGATGCGTAGTTCGCATGTGGCGTTGTTGATACCGCCACAAGTTATTTCCTAGTTCCTACCTAACCATTCTTGTGGTTGATTTAGGGCACAACTTACTAACAAATGTCTCGGCATTTCAATAGGAAAGTTATTTTAAAATCAAACAATGAAATATTAATTTATAATTTTTATTTTCATTTGTATGAATTGTATTGGCATTTTTACAAAATATAATGACCCCTTTATTTTAATGGAAGAATTAAAACAAGGCTTATATTAATTTGGCAAATCCAAATTCACCTCAGTAACAATTACACTATGTATAAAAACTCCAAGTAAATAATTATAATAAAAAATATACATTTTTTACAAAAATGTAACATTACGTAAAGATTACAGCTAAGAGACTATTGTATTCTTGTTATAAAAATACTTAACATCGACTAATATTGCTAAATAATTAATTAGAAATAATAATAGTCATAAAGTCAAAATTCAGATATGCAAATTCTTTTATAAAACGTATTTTTTATTCAGATTATTTACACAGATTTCTTAAACTAGAATAATAATATTAAATATGATATGTACAAAATGTACAAGTAATGCTTACATCAAGTTTGAGTTCAAAAATATATCAATTTGTTTAAAAAACCAAACAATTTTTTGTAATTTAGAATGTGTAACCAAAAAATGTAATTTATTAAAAAGTTGATATATTTTTGTTCACAAAATACTAAATATAAAGTCTTTATTTATAAACGCTGATTTAGAGTCCTTTGCTGATGAATTTGAATAACAAATACATAGAAAGGAGCGTTTAAGGTAATTCCCCTAAAGGATCAACGTTTATAATTAAAGATGGCGGAGTTTAAACATAAGAATGATAATGAGTGAGACAAAAAATGTTCAGTACAAACTCAGATCTGTTAACACACATGGAATTATAAGCTATTGATATTACGTCATATATTGCACGTATAAAACGACAATGTGCCCGGGTACGTTTGTGAGACCTAGAAAATTGTAACTTATCATAGATTTATTAGGCACGTACTTTAATACAAGTTCTTATTTAAATATGATGAATATTTGTGAACACAATAATTGTTGAATTTAGGTTAAAATAGTGTTTGTAATTTCAAATAATTTCTAGGTCAGTAGAGTTTGAAACATTGTGTAGGGCAAGTACTCCACATATCTAAAGCCTTATGTACACAGCTTTCTTTTTGGCCTTTCAAGTCCTATTTATTCGGTGGAGAGAACCCTAATCAGATATAACTTTTGCAAAAATTAAAAACATAATTGCAAAGTTAGTCAAATTGCAATTATTTATTGTTATTTTGAGAGAATTTTAAAATTTTGCAAAAATTATTTGTGTTTATTTTTTATTTTATCTACAGATGAACTAAGTCGGTGGGTCCGCAATTTTACGTATTTTTATTTACAAAGTGACCGTAACCCCACATTATGTTCTAATTACAATAAAAAAATATGTTTGGCATACATTTTGTGACTCATCATACAACTACTTTGTACCTATTCACCCCTTTCTGGCATGCCTTCTATGGCACAGTCGCAGGCTATCATTTCAGGCACCAATATTTAAAAGGCACAACTTTACCCCTGAACTACAAGTAACATATTTTTTGAATTGGCTACATTTGTAATATCAATAAGAAAATGTGTTGCAAATTTTTTTGTATTACTAGTTAATCATATACAACTTTAAATACATAAGCATACCTATATATGGACGGGATTATATCAAATCATACTTGTTTTCAGGAGTTCCTAACATTCAAAATTTTGTTCTTTACTTTGTACATACAATACGATACATAATAAGTGGTATAAAAATGAATAAGATTCAATATAGTAATCTTAATTTTATGGCACTCTATTTGCACATATACGTACATGTATTAGAGTCCGGATATATGTATATAATATAACCAATAACATATATATAAGTTCTCGCTCAGTCTTCGATCCAGAAAATCTCAATAGGCAATAATGATCACAGTTATATTTAAATATTGTTTATTTGAAAAAATTTAATGGTGCCATATTTCGCCATAGGCCATACTAGAGCAGTTTTGCATCGGTTGGTTTAAAATAAATGTTTATTTTAATTGATTTTGTTTGTGAAACTTTAAGATCAGTAATAATTGAGAGTTATTGCGCAGGAGTTGGGGTGCAGATTGATTTATTTGCAAGAAATTGGCATTTTTTTTTTCCTGCTAATCATTAAGAGCGTTGTCACCAGTCCACTCTTTTAAAAACATGTTATCTCGTGACTGAGAAGGAATTATGAAAAACGGCTCAATCAACTATATCGGTAAGTGTGTCTAGAATTTTTTAATGTGGCCGTTTTTATTTAGATCGAACTTTGCTGCTTCGTGTCTTAGTTTACTTGAATTTTTTCTTTTTCGAGTTATCTATCCCTTATGTTGCACCTGCCATATTTTGTCTCTGCATCACCCTAAGGTTGACTGGTAGAAAATGACTCATGCATTAAGTCCGCCTTTGTACAGTATTTTTTTAATTGTGCATAAAGTTTTAATAAATAAATAAATATGAAACTTTAAAAACTTTATTAGAAAATTCTAGACACACCGATATAGTTGATTGAGCTATTTTCATAATTCCTTCTCAGTCACGAGATAATGTTTTTAAAGGCTAGTAGACCGGTGACAACCCTCTTAAGGCAGCAATGACTGCTCAAATCAACAGAATAGTTAAATCTAGCAAAATACTACATCGCAACTCCCGCGCAACTACCCCAACCTACCCCAACCAACCGCTGAAAACGGCTCACCTTTCAAACCTGAACACCCAGCACTCTATCAACCACAAAGTCATACCTCACCTCATCAGTCTTAGTGTCATCCTTCGCCTCTGTCGGACCCTCAATGTTCAAACAGGGATTCTTGCACTCAACCACTTCAGGCACCTCTTGCGTAGTTGCTGGGAGGTCTCTACGTAGCTCGTACGAGGTTTTAGAAGACCGTCCGTCCGGTGTACGTCGTTCTTCTAAATCTTCTTCCCAGTCGTCTTCTGATAGTATTTCGTCGCCATCTTCTCCCGGTAGGAGGGGGATTGTGGTTTTGGTGCGAGTGAAGAAGGCCATCTTTTCTCTGTGGAGGGGAATTTCACTGTTAATTAAATTGTTATTACACCTAAGTTTTTTTGTAGTAAGTACCTATATCGTCGTATCCTACGAATAGGGGCGTAACTGCATAATAGCTACTTTTCAGGAGATACTTTTTTGTGATTAATTAAATTAAATATGAAAAAATATGTATTGATGATTTCTTATAACGTGTATTGGTATTTTAAGGTTCGGCTAGGATTATTTTCAATAAATTATCTTTATATTTTATAAGCATTTTATCCTTTAAATCTCGTTTTTAATTGTTTTGTTGAACTGGTTATATGTGGTATGATGAGCAGAATTGAATTATGCAATAAAAAAAGAAAGCCCCTATGTTCGTTAGGGCACTATTCGTAGGATACGACGATATCAAATATATTTTTGTTTCGAACTCACTAGCCATATTGTATAAGCCATCAAAGGCTTCTGTGGTTCTTAGTATATTATTTTAAACTCTGCGATCTACTTTTTGAACATTAATAAAAAATAAACCTACAACGCCATATGCGAACTACGCATCAAAGACCTGACGTCACACAAATCCCGCATCGCGCATTCAAAGTTTACCGCGCGACTAGCATATATGCAACATCCCGACAACAACCGTCGGACAGTTGCCCACCAGACACAACACCCGTCTGTTCAGAGGATCCTCCCTTTTCTATAGAGTGAGTGAACTTTACACCCTGTTCCCCATGCCTCTATAAATGCATGTAACTTAAATACTCACTTGAAGGTGACGAGGTCAGGTTTCCGTCCGCCCTGGCGCGACTTCCTGAGGCGGTAAATCTCGCGACAGGTCCGGCTGAGCAGGCGAGAGGCTCTGTCTGCGGGGGGCTCATCTGGCGCTACTAAACGACGTAGTGTCTCGTCCTCAGCCACCCACGCGGCTACCGCTGGGTCGCCACGGGTCCAGGCTTCTTCTAATCTGGAAAGATGAAGAGCCGTAAGTTTGATTGTCTTAATTAAATTAAATGTTGCGTATTAAATTGATGATTACTTATGAAGAAAAACATTGTATGTCAAAGTTAATACTATATTTTAAGTTCAAAATGTTCTCAAGTGAAATCCTTGTAATTTCTTATTGAGAAATAAATTTCTTTAACCATAATTAATAGAGTAACCGTGGAGTTTCTTTCCGGCTCTTCTCCATAGGAAACGAACAATTGGAACCATGAACCTAGCTTCTGACGTTTCATAAGTGCCCATGTAGGTTTATGTGAAATAAAATATTTTGAATTGTTGAGATATTTAAAAAGGAACCGGTGAGTATACAGGTTTTCTTATTATAATTAGTCAATTGGCGCCCAAAACAATTTTATAAATCACTAGCTTTTGCCCGTGGCTCCGCCCGCGTGGTTGTCGATTATCGCGTAAAAAAGTAGCCTACGTCCTTCTCCATATCCCAGGCTATATCTCTGCCAAATTTCATGACGATCCGTTCAGCGGTTTAGGCGTGAAAACGTAACATACAGACAGACAGAGTTACTTTCACATTTATAATATTAAGTATGGATTCTTGACCTGTCAATTAATATTCCAGGCTAGTAAGGCACCTGGGTTACGGGTTTGTCCGAAAGGAATACCGTGGCCCTGGCACACAGGCAACTGAAGGAACACGGGTGGGTTTTACTCAATGAAAGTCTGACACGCCCTTCCGCTCCGCCCCGAGCGGGAGAAGTTATTTGATAATTTCCCACCCAAAACAAAGGCTAGTAAAGCAATTCAAAGTTGAGCTTCGAAAATTGTAGATAAAGACTAATCGAATGGGCAATTAAAATTATCAAAAGTTTGACTTATTTTAAACGTTGACTATCCAAGCAAAATTTACTACGTGGGTGATTCTTAGAAAGGTAGGATAAAACATGTCCAGTCCCAATACTTCTTCAAAATTAAACCTTCATTAATAACAATAGGGTTTTAGTATACTTTATTAACCGGCACAACTATTTACACAACAAAAATAATATTATACAGAGTTTAATTTAAAATTTAAACTAAAATCTTCCTCAAACGTCATTATCTCGCATGTCCCACAAGACTGCGCTTGGTTATTTCGTCTAATAAAAAAGTCAAACAAACTCGTACGTCTTATTTTTATATGCCAAATCATCTTTAAATGATCAACGTTTCAAATAACCGTGCATTATATACATTTCATTCATTTTATATAAGAAACCAATAAGACTTAAAGTTTGTCATAAAAAAAAAACATTATACGCAGCAAGGTTTGCTTCAAATATTTCTCTATGGTTTTCCAATTTACGTTGACTTTGAAGCACGCGGTACGCTTCCCGCACCTCCCTCAGTTGGTCTTCAGGCTTGGAACGGAGTGAACGTGTCGTGTTTATCGAGCAGGTAAGTTTACATTTCGTTCTCAATAATTTGTTATCAAAGGAATCATTATACTTTCGCTGACTATTGTTGCAAATAATTGTCACATTAATCACATTGTTTGCTAGTATTTTGTATCGAAAGTGAGCTTATTCATATCAATGTGTTTTAAAGCAGAATTTGTCCGGTTTCGACAGGTTTTAACTTGTTTTCTCGATTTCGTCATTTTCACCAACATCATTAGCTTCAAAATTTGTGTTGCGTATAATGACAGATAAAGAATATAATGATTTGTTCTGTTTCAAATAATGACAGCTTTTGGGTATAATGATTTGTGGTATTTATATGTATACTTAAATTGTAAGTTAGAATATAGTAAACAAATAAATAAACATTTTAAACGATGTCCTTCTGTTTTAAGGTCAGAATGCCACCAAAAAATATAAAGGCAGTAGAAGAACGCCGTCGGGCACAGCAACGACTTTGTAAAAAGAGAAAATATTTAGAAATAAAAAACGATCCAGAGTTATTAGCCATAGAACAAGAAAAAAGACGTTACAAGTATAAGAAAAGAAAAGAAGAAGGTAAAATCAAATCTATAAAGGAACAAACTCCTCGCGCTCAACGTGAGCAAAGAAAGAAATGGAAGGAAAATTCCAAAAGGTACTGAAATTTTATTGATAGCTATATTTTGAATTGCATTTTTAAAAGACACAGTTATGATTTTTTTAAATTTAAAATAGGTACAGACAAATGAAAAAGCAAAAAGAAACAACGCCTACATTTGATTCAGTGGTAATAGAAGCTTCGGAGGAGGCTATAGAAAAGACAGAGGGGCAGATCAAGACAGAGATGTCACGTGATCCATTGCATCAATTTTCTCCTGCAACAAAAGCGGCAGTAAGGAAAATACGCTATAATGAGTATAAAAAGAGATGTGTGTTGATAAACACTATTAATAAATATAAAAAGACAATTGAAAGCCAAAGAAAAACAATACAAAGATTAAATAAGAAACTTCAATTGCAAGAAAATAAGGATAAACATAGCCAAACAATCATCTCCAAGTTCGTAAAACAAGGTAAAACTAGATTATCATCCGTAGGCATAATAACAGGTCATAAATCCTACAAAGAAGAAATTCATAATTTTTATAACGATGATGCTAATAGTTCTATAAGTGCTAGTAAAAAAGAGTTTGTGACGAAAAATAAACTTAGGATGCAGAAACGGTATCTAAATGCCCCACTGAGGATGCTTTATCAAAAATTTATATCTCAAAGTAGTATAAAAATAAGTTACTCGACTTTTTGTAAACTTCGACCCTTTTGGACAGTTTTCCCTAAACCTACCAACAGGGATACTTGTCTCTGTGCCCGACATCTTAATATGGAGTTATTCCTACAAGGTCTGCATAGAGCTTGTATAGTAAATGTAAGAACTTGTGAGCAATTACTATCAAAACTGTGTTGTGACTCGAGAAATTTAGCTTGTTTAAATAGAAGTTGTAATACTTGTTCGTCAAATCATCTTGAATATTTAAATGTTTCCGATAACAATGTATCATTTTACGAATGGCGAAAAACAATAAAAGAAATAACTAAAAATGGAACTAAGAAAAAACAACAGTTGACTGAAAAAATAAGGACTACGATTAATATTAAAACAGCAATAACCAAATTTGAAAACATTCTTGAGTCATGTCCACAAAATTAATTTTCGATATAAATTCATTAAAACTCTTAAAAACAACCTAACAGTTCAGGAAGCATGTCTACATGTAGATTTTTCTGAAAATTATGCCCTGAAATTTGCCGAAGAAGTCCAGGCTTTCCATTTCGGTGGTAGCCGCCAACAAGTGTCTTTACACACTTCTGTGGCGTACACCCACAATTTTTCTTCCGGTCGTGTTACTCCGATTTCTTTCTGCACAGTTAGTGATTGCTTGCGGCATGACGCACCAGCTATTTGGGCACACTTGATGCCTCTAATTCAGCACGTTATTGAAGTTAACCCTTTAATTGAAACCCTACATTTCTTGTCAGACTCGCCATCATCACAATATCGAAATAAATATATGTTTTTTGTAATATCACAAATTTACCACGATTTTCATCAAATTAAAAAAATTACATGGAATTACTCTGAAGCGGGACATGGAAAGGGTGCCCCTGATGGGGCTGGAGCAGTTCTTAAAAGGACTGCTGACCGTATGACTCTTTTTGGTAGAGATATTGGCACTTATGATCAATTCTGTGATTCATTAATGCAAAGTATTGATAACATTACTATTAGGAAGGTGGATGGACAGGAAATAATAAATAAAGAAAAAATAATTCCCAAAAATTTGAAACCCTTCAAGGGCACTCTTTCCGTATACCAGGTAATATGGGATGTCACTGTTCCAAAGATAGTTCTTAGACAACTCAGCTGCTTTGATTGTAATGCGGATAAGAAATGTATCCATGGCTATGATTTAGGAAGTGTACCAAATTATAGCCATGGAAACATTGAAAACATTGATCCTAATTATGTTGCTCCATTGTCCAAATTCGTAAATCGTAACCAAGAAACCCGTACGCAAAATCCAAATAAACGAATAGTTGTTCTTTCCGACATTATAATAGGATAAAGCAACTTTCTTTATAATGGTGATTAAGGAGAACCAAAATCCAAATTTTAATTAAAATACTATGTTTCAATTAATAGTGCCTATTATTAACATTAAGATTTATCTCATAATGAGTATTTGTCTCGAGTGAACGGATTAGTGGAGGCGTTTATTGTTAATCGAATTTAAAATCATCTTCATTTAGATAATGAAAACTGTAACGTTAATAAGCCTGGATCTTCTGATCTAGGCTTATTAACGTTATAGTTTTCTTCTGATTCTTCAGAAGTATTGTCGGACCGTCATATTGATAGTACTTCAGATTCTGATATTTTTAAAGGTTTTGTGTATCTACATTCAGAAACACTGTATAATGTTCCTATCATTAGGTTTATGATTACCAAATAAATATGATTACTGTAAAAGTGTGAATCAAACTATTGAAATTAGAAAAATAAGTATATAAATACCATCATCGTCATCTTCCTGCCCTTATCCCAAGTTACTTGGGGTCGGCGCAACACGTTTTCTTCTTCCATGCCGTCCTGTCAGCCGTCATACTATCAATGACTCCCTTCTCTTTCATATCATTCTTCACACAATCCATCCATCTTTTCTTCTTTTCTCCCTCTTCCTTTCCATCCATCCACAATTATGTTCATGACTCTTTTGGTCACATGTGTGTCATCCCTCCTCTTCACACGAAAAGTTGAAAGGGAACCGTTTATCTTGGTATGGGCACCAATATAAACGGTTCCCTTTCAACTTTTCTGTCACTGGCGCTAATTTCATACATGTTCCTTACCTTATCCATTCTGGTCACACCACAAATCCACCTCAACATTCTCATCTCCGCAACATGCAATCATTTTTCATTCGTCTTCTTTCAATATTTAAATATATATGTTGTATTTTAATTTAGCATTTAATAGGTAGCAAATTTCACAATTGGTGTGTTGTCGGTTTAATCCTTTAGCCGTGAAAGGTAACAGAGTTACTTTCGCATTTATTATAATTATCAGTAAGGATAAATCATATAAAAATTATGTTATTTAGACATAAATATACTTTCTATCTGTGATTTTTTGATTAAAATATTGTGTTGATTTTTAATTGAATTGTTTTATTTCATTTTTTGTAACTTTACACATTAGATTTAACACAAAATCATTATTCGTAACAGTCGTCATTTTTCCTCACCATAAAATCATTATCTTCCACAAGTTGTCATTATCATCAACAGTGCTTTTTTTTAAATTTGATTTATTTCCGAAAATATTAATTTTACAATGATGCCTCCGTTATCAATTTCACTTAAATTAATCAAGAAATGATTCTAGTACAAAATAATAGTTGTACCACACGGTTTTATTTTTTTCAATAAAATCGGCGAAAATATATTCCGGACTAAGATTCACCCACGTACCACGAGACGTCCGGATATTTTTTTCGATTTTGCATTAGGTAGTCAGTATACACAATTAGCTTGGGTAGATTTCGTATAGGTATTTAAATTAAATTAAGAATTATAAAATTCTATCGATCCGTATTCAAAAAAATCTCAACCATTTATGCAACGGGGGTCAGCTAATTGTGTATACTGACTGACGTCCGGATAATTTTTTTCGATATATATATTATGTAGGATGGAAGATCGGCAGAAATAAACACCTTTTAATATTTTAATATGTTTTTTTATCCTAGTACACCTGTCACCTTTTTTCACCTTTTTTTCGTCTCTTTTGTTTTTCCCCGCTTCCCCTCATCTACCCCATACTTACTGGTTAGAAACTAAATTATAAAAAAGAAATTAAATCGACTAAAAAAAATATATTAATTAAGTACAATATATATTATTAAATAGCCCACATATATATATTTTTTTGGTGTTTTAATTTCCTTGTATCCTTGTCTATACGTCTGCCAAAAATATTTTTTCTAGTTCATACGTCCAACTCACAAAAGCCAATGTAATTTGTATTACCTAACGCATTAGGTACATGTAATGCACGAACGTCATGGCTGAGTCGGAAATGCATTACATTAATGCACGAACGTCATGGCTGAGTTGGAAATGCATTACATATAATGCACGGACAGTCAACGTGTTAAGAATTGATTTTGGCAGAATAGCCTATGTACCGCGTTTTAGTGAAATTAAGTAATTAGTTTTCAGTGTTCAAGTGAGTTTTTTTATTTTTTTTTATTTGTTTAGGTACCTATCTGACATTCATATTCATATCTTTATTTGCATTCCATAATCCCCTACAGTATTGTTATTTACTTATCCACATTTTAAACATGTTTTTTTTTTTTTTTTAAAGATGCTTACCTCTTCTTGAGCGCGGTAAGGTTGGCGATGTCAGTGCGCAGGTGATGTAACCTGGAATGCTGCGCGCGCAGGTCTAGAGCGAGGTCTAGAGATGTTCGCGCAACCTGCCAGCCCGCGCGACCACGACCGCCGCGACCACACGAACCTGAACGACCCCATCTGTGAGGGAAAGAGAGAAACTTAATACCATGATAGCTACTAGCTATCAAAAGAGGAGAAAGAAAGTTTATTTTTTGACGCATGTCTTAAGAGGGTGCTCACCGATCCACTAGCCACTCCTTAAAAAAAATATTATCTCGTGACTGAGAAGGAATTATGAAGAACGGCTCAATCAGCAACCTCGGTAAGTGTGTCTACAATTTTCTAATACCTTTTATAAAGTTCCATATTGAGACACGAAGCAACAAAATACGATCTAGAAAAATGGGCTTATTCCACAAACCCCCCCTGAAAATCCCCCTTAAGAGGAAAAGTGGAATCTATAAAAAACAGTCTAGAATTCACCAAACTAAATTCAAGTTCAGTGCATCTTTTTCTTTCTAGTTCATTAAGAAAAGGACAGAAGACAAATTTTAGTTTAGTCCTGTCAAATTAATCAGCGCTTGACGTAAATTGACGTAATTTTAGTAGGCAAGTTTTTAATTGCGTTTAAACTTGTATGGAGTAGTGACAGGCGCTGATTAATTTGACAGGACTAAACTAAAATTTATCTTACGTCCTTTTCTTAATGAAATAGAAAGAAAAAGATGCACTGAACTTAAATTTAGTTTAGTTTGTGAACAAGAGAATCGGCACCATTGTATCTCAACATATTAACACATTTGAGATTTGAGCACATTGATAAGGCGGTCTAAGTTAAAGTCGCGTGATTTATAAACATTTACGAATTGAGTTACTAATTCGACCGGAAAATTGTCATTATATTTATTGAAATTTTCGCATGATAGTAGTGATATTTAAGCGAAGCTTGTAAGTGTTTTTCAGATTGATCGTGTTTTTTTGCTGCCGTAGGAAAATTATTATGAATATCGGTGTAACCAGTGTAGCTCCAGACGGTTTTATTGTTTGAAAGTAATAGACAAGGGAATGTGTATGCTAGTGTATGCAACCTGTGAGCCAATAATATGAATCATATTGTTTTGTATTGAATTTACGATTGAAGGCTCTTATAAACAGGCGCGATACGCGACGCGACTCAAAGCCACCGCTCGTCGCGCGACACGCGGTGTATAGCACAATTTTTATTACTATATCACTACTAGTGGATACCCCGCATGTGCCAGTACGCTAAAAAAAGAATTACATTTATTTGTTTTTAAGAGTACCAGAGCTTTTATTAATTACTTAAAATATAATAAATTAATAGCTACCTAATAAATATCTAGCATATTCTAGGTATAGA
The DNA here is from genome assembly GCA_947523025.1 of Dryobota labecula. Taxonomy (NCBI): domain Eukaryota; kingdom Metazoa; phylum Arthropoda; class Insecta; order Lepidoptera; family Noctuidae; genus Dryobota; species Dryobota labecula. Next base: position 16,973,986 of record OX383302.1, on the reverse strand, counting down.
AAAAGAAACCTACAAGAAAAATATGGTGTCAATTACGTAAATTGATATACCGCAATAATATTTATTAACTTAATAATGTCCCTTATTATGTTTACCTACTCAAAGAATAATTAGGTAGTTTTAAAAACATATAATTATTGTTACATATGAACTAAAATTATAATTATAAAAATATCAAAAAGAAACAAAAAGTCACAGACAAAGCCAAAAAGCATGAAAAATATTTGAAATATTAAAATGTCATATGTGCCCCTCAAAGACATTCCTCTATAGAAGAAGAAATCTTAATAGGAGACACAAATATTTCTATTGCATGTTCTTAGAAGACTGTGGCTACATAGCACACCGTCTGTGGAACCATGCCAGAATCGAACGCACGACCAACTGCACGCCAGTCGAGGCTTTTACGAGTCCGCCATCTGCGCTATCAGCAATTTGTTGAAAATTGCCTATACATTCAACACATTATCATCATTCCATTCAGCCAATGAAAATAAATTGTTGAGCTATGAATATAATTACATTTTAATAAAGTATTCGCTAAAGAACTGTACTAAAAACCTACTTTATTAATACAATAATATTTCAAAACAAAGTTTAATTTGATGGATCGATCAAGTAGTGTCAAACACTTGCTAATCTAAAAACTTTAACATTGGTGCCGATTCCCTTGTTCACAAACTAAACTAAATTTAAGTTCAGTGCATCTTTTTCTTTCTATTTCATTAAGAAAACGACAGAAGATAAATTTTAGTTTAGTCCTGTCAAATTAATCAGCGCTTGACGTAAATTAACGTAATTTTAGACGGCAAGTTTTTAATCGACAGGCGCTACTTAATTTGACAGGACTAAACTAAAATTAATCTTCTGTCCTTTTCTTAATGAAATAGAAAGAAAAGAACTTAAATTTAGTTTAGTTTGTGAACAAGGGAATCGGCACCATTGTATCTCAACAGAAGTAATTTTATGCACCTTTTTTTGCCACATTTTTTGCGAAATGGATTTAAGAGCATTAACGTGTTGAAAAAGACACATCGTTTATATTAGTCAATAAATCTAACAGATATTATGACTTTTCTTTTAAATATGCCAATACATTTTAGCGTAGTTTCAATAGGAGTCAAAAATTCTATTCCGCTTAAATTGAATCTGATTACAAGTCAAAGAAAGTAATTATTCGGTGGTAAATATTTGTAAGAGCTCATAGAACTCTAGACCATAATTTTATAACGTCAGCAAAATACGTAACATAACAATAAAATTGTGCATACCTAAGCGAGCGCCTCTCGCGAACACTGCGGTCGAAGGGAATGCCGGAGGGGGGCGGCGGGTGTGACGTCACACGACGCGCGTACGCAGCCATAGACGAGTCCGACTCCGAACGATTCAGTCTGAGGACAAAAGAAAGATTTATTACTTCAAATAAGGTTGAAAACCGACTGTAGCAAATAAATAATAATCTCCATCCTTTGAAACGGGGTACCTTTCGAGCTGAGACGAATCAGGAAACACAAGCAAAATTATTTAGAAGCAAAAAAATTAGAAACCTATACCCAAAGTCTCTAATTCAGATAATTTATGTAAACAAAATAATGTAAAGAAACGTCACTGTCAAAATGACAGGATAGTAGTGGTGCAAAACATTTTATCATACTTTTTTTTTTTTGTATATAATATCTTTAATATTATAGTGAATTCATTATAAGAACTATGCAAACAAAATACCGATGCCAAACAATGTTTTGTGGAGTGTGTTGGAGACAGCCTATGATCGTCATTATCAGCCCTTTTAAGTCCACTGTAGTCCACAAGTATACGTAGGCCTCCCAAAATCGATTTCCACTCGGAAACAGTTTACAGCCGTTTCCATCCAAAATGTGGCTAGATATGCTACTTACAATATGTTAATATTAGTGTTGTTGAAGATGTAAAAAAAATTAAAATGTTTGGAGCTCCTGCATTGTTACCAGTATCATAAAATATTTTATACCAGAAAATCTCCTTTTTTTAATAACTTTGTTTAAATCCGAAAATTTATAAAAATGATTACGGTATGATTACCTATTTTTCTTAAAAGCAGTAGGTACTTAAAAGAAAATGGAGCCTTTTTTTCGCAATTTTAAGTGAATTACACGAAGATATTTTTTTGATATGTTATCCCCTTTGTTTACATAAATTATCTGAATTTGAGACTTTGGATATAGGACATGAGGAAATCCTGGAGAAGAGGAATGTCCTAGAACCAAAAATTCCGTGATAACTACCAGCCCGCACAGGGACCGCGTGTTAAAATGAAGCCCACTCCCTTTCGAAGAGAGGAGGCCTGTATCCCAGCAGTAGGAATATTATAAGCTGATTATTCTTATACTAAAGAAATGAGAACCCCCTGGACCTCCATAACAACATGAGTACATAATCTTGTACGTGCAGTTTCTTGCCCGTTCTTCTCCATAGGAACCTACTACGCTTTGGAACGGGCAACTAGCTTCATCTTTCTGACTGACCGAACCCTTGACAATTCAAAAGTGCCTGTAATTGGTTTATTTGAAATAAATGGTGAGTTTGTACTTTTAAAACCAAACTACTCGTCAACTGTGAAATCCTAAATTTTTGTCGCATAATGTGTAAAAAAAGTACCCAGTGCTAAGACGTGGCTAACTATAGACTTCATCCCTATTAGCAGGCCGAGTTGACTGATTGATTGAAGTACAAATATCAAGTATCAATATTAAGTATGTATGTATAATATTTGGAACAAATATTTGTATGACGTCCAAGTAGTTATTCTGGGTCTGGCTGTTTGTGTATGTGAGTTTAAATGTTTGTAAATGCACCCACAATACAGGAGAAATTCCTAGTGCGGGGCAAAGATTAAAAAAAAAAGAAATGAGAAATGAGTTGAATATTTGGACAATACTACATATCGTCGCCTTAGAGTGAAAACCTCGGAAATGCAGTATTGATCATTTTGATTTTATTACATTTTTGGAAAGAAAAGATCACAACGCACGTCCTAGTTTCACACAATAAAAGTTTTGCACCATGTAACGCCATCTATGACGAGTTTGAATATTGCAAACTAAATGACACATATTTGAAGATGCTGTGTTAATATAATTTTACAGGGCGCAGCTTTTTCTTCCTCCTGTAAGTTGCCTTTTTCGCATATACGAGATTTTCACTCTAAGGCGACGATATCTTCTAGAACGTTCTAGTACTAACCTGCAAATGTACTGGGCTTTGGCGATGCTCTGTGGTTGCGGCGAGAACGTTTGTGACCTCTTGATGGTGGCCAGGGGCTCGGCGAGGCTGGCGTTCGCTTGCTGGCTTTTTCTATAAGGAAATATAACTATATTGTAGATTATGCAAACGTTGGAGGGCCTGTTAGTATGCGCAGAGCATTGTTTTACTCAATTTCATAACCAAGATTTAAAATACAATGAAAAATCTGTATTTTTTTACATTATTAAATATCTTTTCAAAAAAGGGTTAAAAATGTACATGTTCTGGTCCGGGAAAAAAGTAAATTTCAAATAGGTAGGCAATTTTAGGTGTTGATGAAATTGAATAAAATAATGCTGAAAAACATTAAAGATACATCCACATTGTGCCACGTTTCATGCTATTTCATGCATATAATACTTGTGTATCGTAATATAATTTGAATATAACATGCGAGGTGACATACCCAATACATTACTAAATCATTATAATTTTCACACAAAAACAAGACAAACTAAATAAAGAGACGAATACTGGTGCCGATTCCCTTGTTCACAAACTAAACTAAATTTAAGTTCAGTGCATCTTTTCTTTCTATTTCATTAAGAAAAGGACAGAAGATAAATTTAAGTTTATTCCTGTCAAATTAATTAGCGCTTAACGTAAGTTGACGTAATTTTAGTCGGCAAGTTTTTAATCACGTCTAAACTTGTATGGAGTAGTGACAGGCGCTGATTAATTTGACAGGACTAAACTAAAATATATCTTTTGTCCTTTTCTTAATGAAATAGAAAGAAAAAGATGCACTGAACTTTAATTTAGTTTAGTTTATGAACAAGGGAATCGGCACCAATGTCAGTATATCTTCATAAATAGTTTATATTGGAGATAAATAACACGAAAACAAATATTTATTGTATTAGCTTCTCTCCAGAATTCTCAAACAACACTCAATATTCTTAAAAGTATTTCTGCCCCCTAACTACAACACAGTAACAACAAGAGGAAAATACAATCACTCGATTTCTGAAAAGCTGAATGTCAAACCAACAGCTGTGATTGGCTAACTTAAATAACAGCCAATGAAATCACTTGATCAAATCGTTTTTTGCAGGTCAGTATCAGGTTGTCGTTGAGCTCCTTAAATCCTGAGTTGAGCTAAACGATTACTGACAAATGCTTGCACTGACTGGACAGGTCCACTCAAAATTGTGTGGTTCTTTTCTCAAAATACCATTTCAGACACGGATCTACATAGTCCTCACATGATCTGACTGGATAAAAAATTTACCAGTGCGCAATTTTTTTTGGTGGATCCGTATCAGTAATATATAATACATTTCCATTATTCGTTCTATATATATTTTTTTTTCAAATATTAAAATTGCGATTAATAACCTGCTTAAATACCTACATCAGCGAATTGCGCGGGTGCACAGCTGATAGGTACCACAATTGCTTTCCGCTTTACTGCACGTGCCGTCGCGCGGCGTGTATCCAACAAACTAGTTTTAAAATCTTTCTTTAACGATAACTTATTTTTTTTTTTCTAAGACGTATCAAAATAAGAAATATGTGGTTAATAAAACTTGTTTAAGTTTAATTTGTCAAAATTTGCGCAGTGGTTAAAAACTTTTCCTGTATATGACGTGTAAAATTAATTCCGATATCCTATTTACAGAATAAACGATTTCATTTCATTTTTCATTTCATTTTAATTAAAATAAAAAAAATCAGTTCAAATATATTGGCGACCGTAACAAATATATGTATATTGATTTACAGAATTATAACCATTAAAATCATCAATACGACTCTAGAAAGTTCAGATTACTCCATTGAATGATTATTTCATTAAATCGTGACACTTAGATGTATCGATGAGTTTCATAATTTTAATTATATAAATACACATTTGTTACGGTCGCGAATGGTATTTTGATCAATATACAACCTGACACTGACTGGAAAATTACAATAAACGTAGGAATATTAGAATATCGCGGGCCACCTCAGCGCATCCCCCTTAAGTTAGATACTCCGACACCTAGTAATTGTGGCGGCATTTCAGAACGGGGTGGATCGGCAACTTAAAATTGAGTTTCGTTTGAGAAATTAACCATATAAAAAATATTATACTATTGAGCACATCACCACTATTAATCAAAAACCCAAAACATTGTTATGGCTATAATAAACCAACCCGACACAATGTAAACATACCTATATACAACTATGTACACAAGGGGGTATATTATTTCTCTAGCGGCGCGCGCTGTGGCCGGCCGTCACCTGCCGCGCGTCTCAACTTCATATATCTGAGAGGAAAACGTACATTGTAGCCCGACACCAAGGTTAGTAAGCCTCAACTACGCTTAGGATTTCATGATTGCTACAAATTAACTCATAGGTTAACCTAGGATTTAAATTGATCTAGTAGTCAACAGTGTGGCTGATATTATTAATTGTTACATTGAGGTTTTTGTTACCAACGTCACAGATTAATACAGATGGGACACTCAGCGAAATCATTTAAATAAAAAGCGACTCTTGTTGCGACACCATAAAGTGCAATTCAGGTCACACAACGCTTATTACCTACAGTTACATTCACCTCCAAGTTGCCTCTCTTTCCATCGCACAACTCTTATACCGGCGGCGCGAGGCAGTCCTACTGTTTTGGCCCAGTGAGGTGGGCGAGCCGCGTACTTGTAGGTTCTTACCTAAACTGCGGAGTGACCCATCTGTATGAATCTGTGCCAACGTTGACTTGGAAGTAAGAATATTTAACACTTTCGCTGTCCCATGAGTCACATATGATTCACGTTAATTGTTTAACTATTGTGTCTACTTTGTGGACAGTGAAGTGGTTAAGGTACCTATTATGTGAACGAGACATTGAGATTGCCTCGATTTAAGTAACTGTCAAAATTACAAAAATAATTGAGATTATCGTTTTAATTTTGGTTTTAGTCCTTGTTAAAACAAGGTAACAAACAATTATGCAACTAACAATTTTTATGCAACATAAGACATTGAAATAAATCTTAACCATTACAATTAAGGCAATTTAAAGCTACAATGAAACTACGAAAAGAACCTTACATAAAAATACACTTTAGTCAAATTACCAACACCTTTAAAAAAATACCTTTACCCAACAAAAAATCTACTTTACCCTAAAATTACTATAAACAAAAGGCACAGCCTATTCAAATTACTTTCACCGTGCTGCCGAGCTAACGAAGAACGCAATAACTTGATTTTGGACAATTTTAAGTTATATATTCGTTGTTATATATTTGGAGTCAGCGAATCGAAATCTATGAACTCTCTATAAGCAACTTTTTATTGATCCTTCAGGAAATCTGTTTGTCAAGCAAGAATGCAATAAATAAAACTTCATATCAGATTCAATCATCAAAAATACAATTCACGGAAGCTGCATAATCGAGCTATTGCATTTTTCGTTAGTGCGGCAGCGTGGCACAGTATATTAAACGTACCGTCTATGCATCTACCACCATTTAAAAATACCTTTTACCCAACAAAAAAATCTACTTTACCCTAAAATTACTCTAAAAAAGGCACTACCAAATAAAATTACTATCACCGAGGTACAGGGTACGTACCGTCTATGCAACTGCCTCGCTCCTTCAGGGCAGAAGTTACATTCAGTGTTGGTCTCTTTCTCAGCTGTGGTGGGGAGAAGGTATTCCTCTTCTAAAGCAATGTCTTCTTCCGGAATGTAGTCCTCGAATGAATCCTCTTCCACTATCTGCAAGACAGAAAATATTATAAGTAAAAAATTCTATTCATGTCAATAAAAATAAAGCTGATATTACATTTTACCCTATGTTTACAAAATGAATAAATGAGAGTAGTTGGTAATGTTGGAAGGATTATTACTGATGGACAAAAGAACCAGCAAGATAGCCGTCGTGTACAAAGTTATCTTTAATAAGAAATACACGTAAACGAACAACACTTTGGTCTTTTGTCTTTACAGAAGATGATACGAGAGACAATGAAGAAAATCATTATATGCTTAAGTTTTTTTTAATAATATTTGCTGACTTTATTTCTATGGCATACTTGGCTATTTGTACATCAATTATTATTATTCTTCTTAACATGTCGATGACATTGATGATCATTTTTATTTTTATTAGATTTTTTTTTTTTTTGTTTATTTCTCAGTTAGTTTTAACGATGGTCTGGCATTTGGAGTACTTTATGCGGCCTACCCAAATGTTCATTCTTTGGTATCGTTCGTCGAGTCGTTGAGCTCCTAAGTTGAGTTACACGATTACTGACAAAATGCTTGCACTGACTGGACAGGTCCACTCAAATTAGTGTGGTTCTTTCCTCAAAAGACAATTTCAGACACGGATCTACATGGTCTTCGCATGAGGACTTCAGGAGTCCTCAATGACCAAGATTATGTCTGGACTTTATAAGAGACTTTGACCCTTCTCAGGGGTAGTAAGATAGGAAATGTCAACTCTATCTAGCTGTTTTTTTTTATATGACGTGTTAAAGTGTGAATAAACGATTTCATTTTATTTCATTTCAATCCAAATTCAGTTTGCCCAGGTTTATTAAGGCGCTTTATGTGGTGTGTGTGTATTTTCTGCAATTACCTGATTTAGTGGCTCTCTAGACTCTTCGTCCTCCGATGCTGAATTGTCACCACAATCAACGTTGCATTCCGCACCTGTCATACTTTCTGGTCCTGTAAAAATAGCACAGGTTTTTAGTATGCTGTTCTTTCTTCTATCTGGCATTATTAATCTCTAATTTGGTCAGGGTTTGCCTTTCACAGCACACTTTGATGCCATTTCTTTTGTTATAGTCTTAAAAAAAAATATATATATTAAAAAAAAAATTGTATTGTTTACATTTTTAGGTAGGTTAGGTTATTATACTTTTATTTAAATAGTTTGTTAGTTAATTTACATGAACTTAAATAAAAAACTCGCTTACCTCTATTCCTAGTCAACGTAGAAGTCTGCGACGATATAACAGTAGACTCATCAGAGCTCTCATCTCTTCTCATACATCTGAAGCTAAGCACGTTGTACCATTTCTGAGATACAGAATCCGGCTCGAAGTCTGCTAGACTCACTTGAGCACAGCCCTGTAGGGTAAGGGGTAAGGGTTAGTTTGAATTATGGTAAGGGTAAGAAGGGTAGAGGGTAAGGTTGGTCAGAAGTTAATCGCTCTCGCCTTGTGGGGTATTCACATGGCACTCGAGGCTTAAAGCCGAATACTCGAATTTGGCTAGTTGTCATCATTTTGTTGTTTTTTGTATTATTTATTTACGATATCGAAGTGATTTAACAAAACCCAAGTAATTTACCATCTGTGTTGACAGTAAATGATAATATGTCCTTCATTTTTAATTTGGCAATAAAATGTGGCAATGGTGCTGTATAAATTCCGATGATAAGATATATTCTAGATAGAAAACTGAATTTATACAGTGGTGAATCACTTGCAAGACTTCCATAACCAACTTGCTTTGCTTGATATGAGAAAGTTGAAGGTACTTTTAGATGGTGGCATAATTAATATTTCTAATGAATATTTCTATTCTTTTAAAATGAAGGCACGTGAATATATTCGTAAAAGAAGTTGGTAGAACCATCCCAGCGTTGATTTGCTGGATTAGTTTTCTACTCTACCTATCGTTATTTCTCCTGACAAAGTTTATTCTGTTTATACAGGAAAACTTTTTAATCAGTGCGCAAATTTTGACAAATTAAACTTAAACATGTTTTATTATTCATCTATTTCTTATTTTGATATGTCTTAGTACAAAAAAATTAAGTTAACGAAAGATGTTTATTTTGAAACTAGTATAATGGATACTCGTCGTGCAATGCGCCGGCGGCGCGGTTAGTGAAGCGGAACGCAATAGCAGGTACCTATCAGCTGTGCGCTCGCCCATTGATATTATTACGAATATCTATATTTTGCTGATTTCAAGTAGGACCAAAAAAAAAAGTATTGAACAAATAATGGAGATGTGTTTCTATTACTGAAAAAAATATGCGCACTGGTTAAAAACTTACCCTGTATGTACGTATGTATTATTATTTATTATTTTTCGAGTTATCTATCCCTTAAATGTATGATGCACCTGCCATGTTTTGTCTCTGCATCTCTGCAAGGTCGACTGGTAGAAAAAGCCTCAGGCATCAGTGAAGCAAAGATACTCACCAGGCACTCGGCGCCCGCCGTGAGGTTGACCTGCAGCGTGGCCGCGCGCAGGGCCCTGGTGCCCGGCAGCGGCGCGGCGTGCGTGTGGCGCCAGGCCAGCGCGGCGCCGCGCCACGCCGCGCCGCGCGCGCCCCACGCCACGCCCATGCCGCCGCCCACCACCAGCGCGCAGCGGACACCGCTGAGCAACAACACGCAGCTTATTCACATGATATAACTTTAGGAACAAGGATTGGCCTCCAATATTTAAGATACACCCATGCTATAAATCGTCTATAAAAGTTTCTGAAACAGTTAGCTTATTGCCAACATCAAAACAACCGGTGTCATAGTAATCATAATATCATCCAAACGAGTGTTATAATGGTGTACTAAATTTCATTACGCAACTCCTTTGTGTTTTCGATCCCTTCCTTACTTATCAAACAGTCACATTAATGAATTTCGGAAAAAGAACATTGTCATGCACGCGCGTTTTACTACATCAGCACCGTAATTAAAAAAAAAACTTATACGTTATTCGAGTTCACGTCCCGCCATTTTTGTTCGATATTAGTATTGCTAAAATTTCTAATGCAAAAAAGGACATTTCTAACCAATTATTACCAGAAAAGTCGAGAAAACAATATGAAAAGGCGTACCAAGATTTCATGAATTGGAAAATATTAATTAGTAGATAACATGGGTGTAGATAAAGTGTTGTATGCAACTGTACATAATTGGGTATTAAAATACTCATATGATACTATTATCACACTTGGCTTCGCCTCGTGTGATAAACTCACATTCATGTTTTCATGTCCCTTATTATACAACAGTTGCATAAATAACTATTAAAAACTTTTAACACGGTAACAATAATAAAGATGTTTCCTGGGTAAAAAAAAGAAAACTGTTTAGTTCGTCAGTCAGATAATAAAAAAATATTAGACACGTATTTTTTGCTTCATCTAATTAATAAAAAAATACTTAGATAAAACACATTAAACTTGGGGGCTCGTTACGTCACAATTCTCACAAACTACGTATAAAATCTAGCGAGCAATGACGTCATGCCACATTTGTACTCAATGTATCGCCGTAATGTTTTGAATACGTAAAAAAAGAAAAAATACGTGTCCAATATTTTTTTAATAATCTACATGACAGACTTTTTTTTTGTCAATATCCCTATTATCTGTCGCTATTCCAGAACAAAATGTAATGATTTTTCATATACAAGAAAATCTTTATTGTTAAAACCAGAATTTTGTAATGCAGTAATCTCAGCAAAGTGACTAACGTCTAATATTTCCAATACAGACCTTTGTCAGAGAAATAATTATATGTCGTAATTTCATTCCATACAAAAACTTTATGACGTCAACATTATTTCACGAATAAAAGATATCTGACGTTTGAAACATCTGCCCCAAATAAAGTTAATACTTCAATGAAGACAACCAGCAACAATGCAAACAAAAGACAAAGGATTTATTATAATTATTATCAACTTACTATTAATACTCCATTTATTATAAAATAACACAAATAACTGTTCTCACCCTTTCGTTATTTCGATGTAAGCGTTTAATAAACTCCGTTATTTCACGATACATACAAAGCACTGTAATCTATTTACCATTTACATTAAAAAAATAACTCTAAAGTGAATAATTTCAACAATATTACACAATAACTGTCGTTATTTAGCCGTTATTTGTCTAATGCTATAGTAAATGGAGTATAAACTTGCATAAAAACCACTTACTATCTATCCTCTATATAAATGAACCAAAATCCAAAACCATCCTAAACCATTGTTCAGATTGTGATGAAACTTTGGTAGGATGTCTGGACGCCCGGCAGGGTTTCAGAAAAAAAAAAAAACGACCAAACAGTTATCTACTTTACATTGCATTGCAACGCATGGCCGGGTGCAGCTAATTTTATTAATAAGTAGTTTTCATGCAAGTCACCACTTAAGGCGCCTAGATTAATCGTTTGATGAAATTCGATCATTCAGATCGATACAGTGTAATGTATGGCAGCCGGATTACGTTCATCAATCGACCACAGATTATAATTACTTGTTGAATCAACTATTCGACGCCAACCGCACCCTTTTAAGAGGCTTAGATACACTTATCTGTATCACACCATTCATTTGTTGTTTTGAATGGTGTGTTATTCTTGTTAATGATGTAGATAGTAAAGATAATATGCGTGCATATGAATGTGAGAACTATGTGAGTCATTTTGTTTTTCGTTTCGTTTTATTGATGGCAGTTTGAGTACTTTATGCGGCCTGCCCAAATATCCTTGCTTTGGCAATTGTTCAAGTGGCTGGTTCGTCCCAGGTGTCACGTAAGTTAAGTAATTTGATATTATACCTTAATTATTGCCTATTATGATTACGTTATTGTGTAAAGTATATTATTGCCAACATTGGTAATGTGTTAAATTATTTAATGGAATACTCATGTTCCTTCCTTTATCCATACTAATATTATAAATGTGAAAGTAACTCTGTCTGTCTGTCTGTCTGTCTGTATGTTACGTTTTCACGCCTAAACCGTTGAACCGATCGTCATGAAATTTGGCAGAAATATAGAATGGGATATGGAGAAGGACATAGGCTACTTTTTTACGCGATAACCGACATCCACGCGGGCGGAGCCGCGGGCAAAGGCTACTATTATTATAATAATGTTGCTATTAATCTGAGTAAAGGTTCAATAGATATAATTATCTGTTTGAGATAACTGTAATGTATGGAAATGTAAGAAATATGATGATAGAATACTTTAATGCTGTTTCCGTGGAGTTTCTTGTCCATTCTTCTCCACGAAGACCTAGTTTTGGAACGGACACCTAGCTTTCTCAGTAACGTTACTTTGACAAGCCTTATTGAAATAAATGCCTAGTCTTTGTCTTTCTGTGCTTTTCTTTATAAAATCCTTTGCCTACACACCATATTCATAGGGACTTTCATACATAGTAAACTACTAGTTACCATTCTGATACACAAAGCTTGCTAATAAAGTGGCTATCAATACCTATAAATGTAGTTTACAACCAGTTTCTGACAGTCGAGTCGTTGAGCTCCTTTAGTTCTGAGTTGAGCTACCCGATTACTGACAAATGCGTGCACTGACTGGAGAGGTTCTTTCCTCAAAACACCGGTGCAGATACTAATCTACATGGTCCTCACAAATGATCTGCCCAGATTATGTCTGGACTTTAATCTTAGAGACTGTGATCTGAGTAAGTTTCGGTATTTCTTCTCAGAGTAGTATTATTGACGTATAAAAATACTTATAGACATAAAATCATTATCATTTATGATAACAATAATACTTACACTTGAGTGCCGATATCAATGAACAACGCGTGCAGATTGCGCGCGCGCAGGATTCCTATCTCCAACGCGCTTTCTTCCACACAGTAGCGCAATTTGATCTCAATTTGGGCACTGTTCACTGTAATAACAAAATAAAAGCATTTAATATCCCAATCCAAACTATTAACACACTAAGTAAAAGATCAAGTCAGTCAGTATTAGCTCTTCGGGAATATTTATCCATATTAATATTATAAATGAGAAAGTAACTCTGTCTGTATGTCTGTCCATCTGACTGTCTGTCTGTATGTTACGTTTTCACGCCTAAACCGCAGAACCGATCGTCATAAAATTTTGCAGAGATATAGCCTGGAATATGGAGAAGGACATAGGCTACTTTTTTACGCGATAACCGACATACACGCGGGCGGAGCCGCGGGCAAATGCTAGTAAGAAATAATACTATAGAGACCTATGAAACATTCGACAATATCTTTAAAAAAAAATCGTAAAAAGAATACAAGAAGAGTATTATTTTTAAATATACTTAATAAAAAATTAAATTTATTAATATTTTTAATCAAAAAGAATCCTTAAAGACATAATCATCAATGAACAAACAATATACCTGCCAAAAACCCTACCAATTTGTTACACCTCTCAATCATACAACATAAAGTCATCCTTATTTTTATTGAAATATAGTACAAAATAAATTACCTGCGTTAGAAGGATCGTTCGCCGCCTGCGCCGCTTCGAACACACCAGAGTCGCCCGCCACTGATTCGTCGCTCACTGCCGCTGATACTGATCTAGTGTTTGTACCTGTAAGTAATGTAAAAACCTTGTTAATGTCTAGGCGTGAGTATGGAATTTTCTGTAACCCCTAATCAAATCTCAGTGAAGTTTTTTTTTTTTTTTATATATATAAAATATCACAGACAGTGATACTTTATTACTACATATTAGCTAATAAATAATTTAAATATAACTTAAACTGCTAAGAAATTATAAAATTAAGAAATAGTCCAATAACATCTTTCTTATTCACTATGTTAAGGGGTTGTTAAGACACTTGATTCATGTGTTTTCTAAAAGTTGAAGTTTACGACGGATTCTTTGTCCTAACTAAAACACAAAGGGCAAAATTCACCAATGAAACTAAACCCGATAAGCACATTTAAACCGCGTTCCAGAACTGCTAGTATGCTTATAGAGAAAATATCGATGTATCGATACATCGATATTTTTGGCGTTATTTATTATTTCGATACATCGATATATATTGATTTCAAAAGCAACAACGTTGTCTCCTCTGACTAAAATCGTTGGAATTCAGACCCGCAAAATAGTATACTTATTTTTATCAATATTTTATTAAATTAAGATTATACATTTTTTTTATTAAAAAACATATTTTTTTTTTTTTTAAACGTTGCCCCACACTACGAATTTTTCTCCTGTATTGTGGGTGCGTTTACAAACATTTAAACTTACATGCACAAACAACCAGACCCGGAACAACTACTTATAGGTCATACAAATATTTGTTCCGTGCGGGAATCGAACCCGTGACACGCAGCGCAGCAATCAATTGCTTAACCACTGTGCCCACCGTGCCGTCGAATTTTATAAAACACAAATATTTTTTTGGAAATTTTCAACAAGATAGAATATTGAACTCTTTATTGCACACCATAAAAATACCAGGTACAAAGACCCAAGACACCAGTTTGGTCTGGTACCAAATACCAGGTACTTAACAAAAATAGAAAATGGTTAACAAATCTACAGTCTGTTAGGCCTATCTACAAGGTTATTTAAATACATGCCGTAGAAGTGACAAAATAAATGATACTGACCACTAGACGAGGGAGTTCTGGGCGATGGTGGAGGAGGCGTCTCTGAAATGGGCGATAACGGCTCGCACGGCCGCCCGGGGCCTTGCAACTGTACTGGAACTAAACATACAATATTATAGTCAAAATAATTTAAGTAATTCATAAGCACTGCTACAAGGATCTTTTGGCGCTCGAATGACGTTGACAGAGGGGCGTTGTTGGTAAACATTTGTAGAATTGTCACAGAAACTGTATTGACAAAACAAGATGGCGTGACTCTGCATTTGACAGGGTTTTTACATCTTCTAATTACTACCATCGTCGCCATTATATTCATACCTACCTATATATTTTGTTGGAAATCCTAAATAAATAAATCCCAGTAAATTAAAGTAAGCTACAAGAATCATATTGCGCTTGAATGACGTTGACAGGGGAGCGCTGTTGGTAAACACATTTGTACAAATTGTTTCGTGAAATTTATCGAAAAAACAAGATGGCGGCGGTAGTTCCGATTTTGGCCACGCGCCACAAGAAAATTGTAGTAGCGCTATAGGCATGAAGATGATTTTTCAAATATGTGTCTTTAATTCAGAAACTATTATTTAAAAAAGTCAAATTAACAGTGAAAAGGGACGGTTTATAAAAATAGGAAAGCTGAATCAAATATTTTGATAAAAATCTCACAAGCAATAAAAATAATTGAATTTTTTTGTTGATAATGAAATTGATAAAAACATATAAGAATCATTGTTTATCATTGATATTTTGTACAGAATTTTATCTGCTTATAATATTAAATCATGATTTAAAACAATGCAATTGAGAAATAAAACTAACTTACTCGTAGCAAGTCCTGTGACTTCATTCAGTCCAGTGGCGACACCTATCCTCATTTCTGCTAACTTTTCTTCCAACTCTCTCTGTTGCCGTCTTTGCCTTTCCACCTAGAAAAAAAAAACTAATTGATAACCCTTCAGAATAGAATATCTTAAAGAATAACACCACCCTATTTCCTCAAGGGTGTCTTAAAAGGCGAATAGGGGACTTTCTAGAAAATGGGCAGCAGCGTCCTCTATACATTTTTAACACCATACTGCGATCGCCAACCCGTCTGATCACCCCCTTTTGAGAGAGACCTATGTCCAGCAGGGGACGTCTTTCGGCTGAAATGAACCCTCCGGAAGACGTTTTTGATTGTTTTGTGTAGGTCAGATACAGCCATTGGTACCAGACTAATGATAAAATAATATCGTCAAATACGACATTTCCCAGGTAGACGGTGTTTTTAGGGTCTGTAACTCTAACATTTCTCTGGATATGATAACAGACCCCTGAATTATCCAAAGCCACTTAATTTTGACTATTTGTGTCTACAATACACCTTCAAATGACAACATGAGACTTCACTGCGATTTAAAATCGTGTTTGCGTATTCGGCCGTAAGTCAGTTTATGAAAAAAAATATTACAAGTGTGATGGTTATGTCATACAAAGATACTTTCTCATACAAACACAACATTAGAATGACAACAAATAAACTCTAATCTTGTCTATTTACCGTTCATAAAGTGAAAGCAAGTGACAGGCGAGCCCGGGGCGTTTAATATGATTTAGCTTAAAAACATCTGATAATGTTATGACTTGATTCTGCATCTTTAGCCCGTCTTGACTTGAGCAAGAAGGTGCTCAATGCTCGTGCCTTCTCTGCAGTGAGACAAAAATAGGCGGGTAATATTATCATAATGTTGATCAAATACTAGAAATTACAGGTTGCTAAGTATTTTAATTGCATACAGATTGTGAATTTATTTATATTTAGGGCCCATTCACACGTACCATAACCACACCACATCGCAGCGACAAAATGTGGTCAAGCTGTGTTGACGTGTGAATAGTGTCGCTGCGGCATCTTGCGGTTGCGTTGTGGTACCTACAAAATGTGCCGGCCGCTAGTTCACGGTGACGCTGGTGGTTGCATTGTGGTTACGACGTGGCTGCGATGTGGTCGGTATCACACACGCGATCGATAATGACGGCAAAATGTGGTCCGTGTGAATTTAACTATTAATTTTCATATATTTAGCGTCCAACCAAGTGTTGTGGTTGTGGTGTGGTTGTGTCGTTGTGGTACGTGTGAAACAAGCCTTATATGCACATGGTACACACGGCTACACATCAAGCTATACATTTTCAGTATAAGCTGATCTCGCATTGTATAGAATTTCCGTATAATGAGAAGTCAGCTTATTCTGGAAATGTTTAGCCTGATATGTAGCCGTGTGTACATAAGCAAGCTTAATGACATGTGGCATTTTCTGAAAGTTGACCTTTAAGCTTAAAATCATGTCCAAGTAAATGAAATCATCGCTTTCAACAGTGACGTAGCTACTTGTAAAGGGTCCCTGTATCAAAACTTTGTTGGGGGCCTCTTTACCCGACTGCCGCGAAGCTCCAAAGCAGGGTAGGTATTTTTAATTGCGATTGTACTAATAAAATGAAATGAGCATGACGGAAATGAGCTCGAAAATTGGAGCACCCTGATTTCGATAGGTTATATTTTCTGTGTGATTTCCAGGGTTCCCAACCCTCCCCGGATTGCCCGGGATACTCCGGTAATAATGGTTAACCTCCTGACTTACCGGGATGCAATAATTTCTCCGATTTTTCGATTTAAGAGAGTTAGATGCAACCACATCTGTTTGAAGCAAATAGAGTGGATTTACGCTGGGTTGACTTCTTTACGAAATCGAAAGACAGAAATTCCTATCCTGAATTAAAAAAAAAAAAACACGTTTGTTCTTTCCATTCCTGTCTCTAATGCTTCTTGCGAACGCGTATTCGGCATGATGGAACAAGTATGGAGTAAGAAAACGAAACCGAATGAATATTTCTTTAGTAAAAGCAGAGTACAAATGAATACTAAGAAACTTCGATTTTCATGTAAAAACTTTTATGATATTGTGGTAAAAAACCGTCAAATATTAGATGCTGCTTAAACGCAAAGTAAATATAAATTCAAAAATCGACCCCTACTCGATTTCTTAAAACTCTCTCGGGTTGATCCTTTCGAGAGTTGGCAACCCTAGTGATTTCACTAAATGAATGCAAGAGCTTCAGAATTGGGCCGCGCCTGGGGGCCGTGTAGTTTGGGGGCCCCGTACCAATGATACGGCTGATACCGCGGTAGCTACATCCTTGGTTATTAATAGCCAAATAAATAGCCATGTTAAAAAGCAAAATAGGATGCTTTTGTCTGTCTGTCTGTCCGTCTGTCTGTCTGTCTGTATGTTACGTTTTCACGCCTAAACCGCTGAACCGATCGTCATGAAATTTGCCAGAGATAGCCTGGGATATATAGAAGGACATAGGCTACTTTTTTACGCGATAACCGACATCCACGCGGGCGGAGACGCAAATAAATGTAATAAGTTTTAATCTGCACATTGGCTTTAGATATACTTTCTTTTTAATCTTTTTAGTAGATGTAGTCACATAGGTACCCTTAGTAGGTAACTACTGTACGACTTCAAGCAAATCATTGCACTGCAGACGTTCTACGTCACAAAATAGAAACGATACGCATGTTATATGCGCTTACGCCCTGTGTACACCTGAAGAAACATTCGTCACACTGTGACGAACACCGATAAGTGTGCACAATCGTGTGTCAATTACAATCACACACGCTTTCATCTTTAAGGTTAGGAAAAGGTTGTTTACGTAAAACACGAATTTATATTTGTTTTGTGTTTTTTGTGTATCTTTTCTGAGACGTAGAATTAACGTAAACATGAATAAATAAACAACTTTAAGGAACTAAGGCCTATTCAGATATAAGCGATATCGCTGTCTCGCTGGGTAGCGATACTGCCGACCTTTTCTGTAAAAATCTCACCGTGAAAACTTATACTCCATTTGAAATAAGATAAGATATTTAAAAAATACCTTTTTTTACAGTCCGTTTAACCGATTTTGACTTCTATTCCGTAGGCATAAAAGCAAAAAAGTGGTTACAATACCAACTGTTTACTGCAGCTGCCATTTGTTATGCCACCAACGCAATAGAAGTCAAAATCGGTTGAACGGACTGTATTTTTTTTTTATTTAAATGTCTAATCTTATTTCAAACAGAGTATAGGTTCATTCAAATTCAAATTAATTTATTCATTTTGTGAACATAGGGTAAAATTATACAGATGTTAAAAATAAAAAGATTGTTCCATACTATGTCCCGCCAGAGGGCATACAAAATAGCTTTGGTAATCGAATGTCACATTAACAATATAAAAGCAAAATAGAATAAAGTCAATAGGAAATTAGATGTCACAATTTCATGCGAAACGCTAATTGTTAATAATAATTTGTCAATAAATTAAGACGGCACAATAAACAAATAGGTAGAATTTAGTCGACATTTCGTATAAAATAATAAATTAAATAAAAATGTCATTAGAGAATATCATTACCATAAGGGAGCAACATTTTAATTTTACAGATAATTATATAGATAATATAATTATATTTAATACAATTATACAGATAATTATTATTTTAATTTGTCATTATGATATTCATTAACCGAATAATACGCCTTGTCATTCAATAATTTAAAAAGCTTACGTATAAACTCACTTATGTTGCTGCTTGATATAATTTGATCAGGTAACTTGTTATAAAGTTTTGGAGCCATTGCATATATACTACAAGTATTGTAGAGAAATCTGGTTTTAGTCCATCATGGGTGCAACTTTTTGAGCGCTGTTGACTTTCGACAGATTTATATAAATTCATATTGTTTTTTACAAAGATGCAGGCTTCATAGACATAAAGTGATGGTACAGTCAATATTTTTAAATTTTGGAAATGTGGCTTGCAGGTGAAGTGAGCTAGTCAGTCAATAGTGTCAATTCCTTGCATCAGGTGGAATAACAGCTAACTTCACCTAATTTTTCACGTTGATATTTTCACAGAATAGACCGGCTCTGGTACGCCTTCTGGTTAGTCACTTTCGACGAGTATCGCTACCGAGCGCGACAGCGATATCGCTTATATCTGAATACGCCTTAAACTTGGCTGTATGTGTACTTTAATGAGCAACATCTTTATAAATATCTTGCTATAAAATCTCCAACAAACAAATGCATTAGAAGTATCATCATAATCCTAATGGAATTCTCCATATAACCAGACATATATACAGAAATTGCCTATTATCATCCTTTAGGACTTCTCCGTGTAAATAGACAATGGTGCCGATTCCGTTGTTCACAAACTAAACTAAATTTAAGTTCAGTGCATCTTTTTCTTTCTATTTCATTAATAAAACGACGGAACATAAATTTTAGTTTAGTCCTGTCAAATTAATCAGCGGTTAATGTAAATTGAGGTAATTTTAGTGGGCAAGTTTTTAATCACGTCTATACTTGTATGGAGTAGTAACAGGCGCTGATTAATTTGACAGGACTAAACTAAAATTTATCTTCTGTCCTTTTCTTAATGAAATAGAAAGAAAAAGATGCACTGAACTTAAATTTAGCTTAGCTTGTGAACAAGGGAATCGGCACCAATGCAGAACAACATTTTCAATTTACTATAAGCTCCTCATAATCTTCCTTTTTTTTTCCTAAAACTCAACTTTCAATAAACACAACCCAATAATAAATAATAAACTCCACGACCTCATTCCACCCTTCTACCATCGGACATCTAGACGCACTGTAAGTTACCACCCCTACCTAGTTGAGGTTCCACCAACTCAACTCGCACTAAGCGTTTTCAAACGTCTTTTATAATGCGCACAGCAAAGGAGTGGAACTCTCTGATATCGTCTGTTTCCGAACGCATACAACCCTAATTTATTCCAAGTGAGAGTGAAGTGTTCTTCTGGGTAAGCTCACTCCATCGTCGACTTTGTCTCTGTCACCTCTGACCTAGACTAGAGTCAAGAGCAAATCCATCGTAGAATAAAAATAAAAATTACAACGACAAATACTATACTGTAGTACATAAAAAAATAATAACATACCTGATTATAAGAAGGTGGTGGTGGCGGTGGACTGGCTGAAGAGAGGCTACTTCTTGGAGACAAGGAAGGCTGAGATGGAGAACTGCTGGCACCAGGAGTTGCACTCTCTGCGTTGTAACTTGTACCACGTAGTAACCTGGTGAAAATAATTAAGTTTTATAACAATATTCGGAAGCTGGATGAGAGTAGCCAAGGATTGAACTAAATAACGTGCTATTTATTATTATAAATAAAATAATATAGGTACAATATAAATATTATATATATAAATCATTCCATATAAATAAATTAACCAAACAATTAAACGATTACGATATATATATATATTTTTTAATTATTATTGATTGATTCAATTGATTGATTTGATTATGTTTTATTTTGTTTCTAGAAAGAACAAATTAGAGCTTGAATTTAAAGTATTTTCATTTAAATTGCATATAAAATAAGAATAATATCATTATATTTATTAATATAATTTTATTATTATTTTTCTATTTATTGAAGAGGTGAGACGACTCTCTACAAAGTTTTTTTTTTTTTTTTTTAACTCAAAGTGCCATATTAACTACGGCGCCGTAAAAAAAGAAATTGCTGTATTAGACAAATATCTGTTAATTAAACCATAACTTTTAAAAGTCTAAATTACCAAAATCATAGAACAAGTGAAGTCTATTCCATAAACATGTAAACTTTCAAAGTATGAGAATTCATAAAACAATAGTCAGTAAGTATGTCAAAACTTGTATCAGTTAACCTTACATAGAAGTTAGGACAAACGAAGATATGCAATGTAATGATTTGGTAATCCTAGGAGAAAGTAACATTGCACTAAACAATCCTTTTAAGGTCGCGCTTGCAAATATTTGGACTGAGAAAGTAGAATCGAACCAAGAAAGTTCAAACCATTGTCCGAAATTCAAATTTATATCATAATCCTACTTTATAAAGGTCCTAAATCGAGATATTAGCATAAACCTATCCGGATGACGCATAAATTTGCTTGATGTATCGCAAAACGTGTTCATAATAATTTACGTTGACGTTTGAATGGGGAAAAGTATTTTGCACTCACCTTTCAACTCTTCGATGCAAATCGACCATATCGATAGGCTTGTCAGCTGAGAACGACGTCGCAATTTGTGGTCCACCGTAAATATCGGTAAAACTGATGCCGGAACTTAGAGAGCCTTTACTACTAGCAGTAGAAAGGGACCCTAAGCTTGAACTACTTGAGACTGAGAGCGTACTTGCTGACAGCGTCTTCAACTGTCCTTCTAAGGTCGTCATTGATGTTAACGCATCTTTCAACTGTTGGAGTAACAGTTGTTTTTCTTCGTGTAACCTCAGTCGGTCCGCAATGCACTTGTTCGACATTTCAAAGGCATTTTTCAGGTCTTGCTCTAATCTCTTGCACTCCGTTTGGATTTCCGTCATTTCTTGTTTAGATCTTGTTCTTGGGGTTATACTCCTGAGCTCTCTAAGCAACTGTTCTTTCTCTTGGAAGAGTAGCAGTCTATCCTTGTCGGATTCTGCCTGTCCAGGTTGAACTTTATCCTCTAAGTCAGCGAGTTGTTGCTGTATTTGTTGTATTCTCTTCCTCGCTTCGTCGTATTGTAGGCGAACCCGCGCCATTTCTGCTAGTCTCGTACCGATGGGAACTAAGTCGGCACAGAGGTCAGTTTGGGAGGCAGTGCTTAGTTTCTCCTGAGGGAGAGACAGAGTTGACAGATCAGGTGATGCGTCCCCAAGTTGCAGTCGCGTCAAATCGTCTTTGAGTTTGGCTAAAGACTGCATGAGATCTGCCCTTTCTTTCTCTCCGGAGGTGAGTGATTTCTGAATGTTTTTCAATTCAGTCATGATTGCTTGGGCTTCAGTGATGTTGTAGCAGCCCTGTTGGGCACTGATCTTTTGCTCTACTCTGTAAAAGGAAAAATTTAAATTAATAAACGTCCTGGTAACCCACAATTTTAGCCTAGTTTTTAATTCAAACAATGATGTTCTAGATTTTTCTCATTAGAAACCTTTGTAACACCGAAGATGGGGAAGTCCAAACCAGTCTCTTGGTGCCATGCAAAACATCTGCACTGTCTTATACTCACAGTAACGTCGTCTTGCTCCCAGGGTTTTCCTAACTACACTTATCATTTCTGTCCTTACCATTATTCCACCGTTACCTTCAGCTACCATCTCCAAACCATTCAACTCACCAGTCTTCTCCATCTAAAATCTAAAGCAGTCCCACACAAGCATACTAACTCTGCAAGAGTATCGACTCCACGGCGTGCACTGGCGACCTCAGCTCGGGCTTGCCTTAGCTCCTTGCGTAGCTGGGCTACACGGCCGCGCGCCTGCGTCACCTCCGACCTCAGAAGCTCGGGGTCGTGCCGGGAAGTAGTTGACGTGGTTGTCATCGACGTCGTTGATGAACACACTACGATTAAAAATGATAGATTAATAAGGTTAGGAAGATCACCTGAGCAGTATTTAAGCTCTACAACCTTTTGAAGATTTGCTCAGAAGCGATTGAGAGGTCTAATTCAAAATTAAAGCGGCCGGTTTGGGCCGTGCGCCCAAAAATATGTATGAATGAATGAATGAATGAAATGCACCGATCCCAGCGTGGTTTAACCAGACTCGATTACTCGAATGAACCCAAAGATTCACACTAGCCCCTGGAGCGTATAATTTTGGCAACCGACAAAATGATACTCGAGAAAATACTAAACTTTCAGAATTAAATAAACTTATCCAAATAAAAATTGAGAGTCAAGAAAACATAAACAAATTGTCTCCATCAAAGCAGAACAAATAAAACCTACAAATAAAATAATGTCGTCAGGCTGGATTATAATAAAATACAAAATTACATACAATAAACGGACACGCAGCATAAACATTAAGAGGCAAGTTTTTGCGATAAAATGTAGACACTATCTATGGAATCAGATAAAAAATAAAGCTTCGCACTTCGGTTTTATTGGGAAAAAAATAATTTTAAATCGAAACGCTTGTACGATATAAATATCGCTAAAGAAAAAAACCAAAAAAAATTACCGATTGCTTTTTTAGTCTGGAAGCTCCGTACAATCATTTTTTCGCTAAGCTCTAACAAAATAAGATTGGACTTAGAAGGCAGGCAATAATATTCTTTAACTATTCAAATTTTACAATTTGCAAACCATAACAGGCAAAATCATCATTCATTATTTCAGCCGAAAGACGTCCACTGCTGGACATAAACCTCTCCCAATTGAGGGTGTTTGCCATAATCGCCACGCTTGGCAGGCGGGTTGGCGACTAAGGAACTTACTAGAGAATGGGCAGCAGCGTTCTCTATGCATTTTTAACACCATACTGCGAAGAGTCGCCTTAGTCGCCTTTTACGACATCCACGGAAGGAAATGGGATGATGCTATTCTTTACGTCCTGCACCAAACGGCACATGCACGGTGATTGCAGAAAATACAGTACACAGAAAATACTGCCAGCATAATTTCTCTAAGTAAAGTCGAAACGCTTTGCTTACTCACCGACGGATCCCTAATAAAATAAGAGGACCTCAATCGAACGGGACTAAAATGATAATTTTCAATTTATCCAGATACCCTTCTTGAGCATATGCAAACGTATTGAGTACTTTTGTATTGATTACAATTTACTATCTGGTTCAGAATACGACGACGCTAAGCTCTTTAAGCTCTACATATTATTAATTTATAAAGCTACGGTCGATGTGCCTGACGGTTAAGTGGCTTAGGTTCTCGGTAAGTATTTTCCATAGAGTTAAATTAGAAAGGATTCGAAATATGTATGGCCTTAGCTAGATGGAACAGTTGAAAACCAATGCCTGATTTAAAAACCTTTTTAGGATTCCGTAGTCAACAAGGAACCCTTATAGTTTCGCCATGTCCGTCTGTCTGTCTGTCCGTGGTTTAGCTTAGAGATTTTAGTACAGAAAGCTGTAATTTGGCATGGGTATACATTTCCATCACGCCGACAAAGTGGTAATAAAATCTTAAAATATTTTTTTTTTTCTCGTATATCTCATGGTATCGTTTGAAAGCCTGTTCAAAAATATTGTGGCTTTGTAACAACCATTTTTCGATTCAGGGATCCGTTTGCGTAATATTAAGCTTTGAAGTGCTAATTTTGGTTAGAGTCAAGTGTCCTCCCCTCCTGCCAGCTAAAAGATTGTTCCAGGATATGTGAAAAAATTCACGACAGTAATATATATAACGAATTTATAAGGAAAACTATCACAGTTAAGCTTTACAAGTTAACGAGTAATAGTCGACCAACTTATATTTGCAGTTGGAATGTATGGGAAAACATGTATTTCAACTACAATGTTAAGTTTGTTCTTGGGATAAATTCGTCCCTACTACGGAACCCGTAGTTGGAGTGGTCCGACACGCAGTTGTTAATTACATAGTTTGGTAGGTATATCCGTAAAAAAGTTATCAATTTAGAATAGGAGACTATTATTCGAGTCAATCATTAAGCACCAAAATTTACGACCTGTATGTACTGTAAGACAAACAATTCGTTATTGGCCTGTGGCCGCCCTATCTATAACGCCACATGCGAACTACGCATCAAAGACCTGACGTCATAAATCCTGCATCGCGCAATCAGAGTTTACCGCGCGACTAGCATATATATATACAACATCCCGGCATCAACCGTCGGACAAGCCACCAGATACGACACCCGTCGGGTCGGAGGATCCTCCCTTTACTATATGAGTATAGTTTTTTATATTTTGAGTACGAGTGAACTTTACACCCTGTTCCTCATACCTAGGCCCGTACAAACCAGGCGTAAATTATAAAGGGAACTTTATACTTTTTATGTATTTTTTATTATTATGGTTACTTTTATTGTTATTAGAGTTACTTACGACTAGTCCTAGAGGCTGCGAGCGTGGAGAGCGCATTGTTCAAATGCTTGTACTCATCCTGGGCTAAACACAACCTCTGCTTCTTCACATCGTACATCTCCTTCTTCGCCTGTGGACAAAAAGAGACAGAAATTAATGATTAAATTCAATGTTGTTGCGATGCAGCTTTGGTGAATTCTAGAGGATGTTGAGGTTGCAGCTTGGGCCAGCTCCATAAGTCTAAATCTTCCACGTTATCCTAGTTAGGTTGCATAGTCCATTTTAGACCTTATAAGTGTGAGTATCAAGTTAAACCATATTACTATATTGTAATAACTGAAAACATTGTGGTGTGGTAATGATAATATAAATAAGAGAATGATTAATTTGAACTTGAAATTCATGTGCCCTTTAACAGTTTTTTTACATATCTATCTCTGCTTTCGTTTTTGGTACAAATCTACGATCGGAGAATGAATACATGATTTTTACCCGAAGTATTTTTCTGCAATTAACATACCAAGAGGTAACATAAAAGAAAAGGTTGTTTCTCTAAAGAAAAGCGAAGAAGTTTTAGGAAATTAACAGAAAACAACAACATCCTGGTTTAAATCTAACCCACTGACAGAATATCCTACTGACCGAATAACAACGCAACATTGGCCAAGCCATCAGTCAATCGATCAGATTTGAAACATAAATTAAGAAGAGTTATATACGCGGATGTTAAAGTGCCGTACAGATTAATATTGCAAATTAATTCTATTTGCATGATTTGTATCAAGGAAACAAAAGGCGGTTGAACTAAATCTCTGGCAGCTTCCAATGCTATCGTAAAATTCAAAACAGAATGCTTTAACGTAAGTCCCACCAACAAAAATCAATTTCGGCAGCTGTAATAGTGCCTAAACAATTTAATTTCATCAGTAATTTCTTTAAGAGGAAAATACTGAGCTCATTTGATTTAAAAAGGGTACATTATTATGTTGATGAGTTGTTCAGTGAAGTTTTTGTTGGTAACATAAAAATTGATTGAATTACAAGACAAAGCTGCATATAAAAACTTAATTATTTTGCTACTGGTGCTCAACGATGTTTTACGTCAGATTTTATTCGCGCCAAGACGCCAAGTTTAGTGATGTTTACGGTTAAACTGACTGGCGGGTAACACTTTTAAGACACAGGTACCTGTGTCTTAAAAGTGTTACCCGCCAGTCATCTTTCGACAGCTCGATCAATATTTAACAAAATCGTTAAATATAGTGTAACCAGCTAAAAAAAACTTAGTTAAGCTGCCTAGGTGTTGAACAAAACGCTAATAATATCATTTCGCATTGCGCCAAATCTTCCTATTCAACCTAACATTTGTCTTAAAATATTTGTTTTAAGACATGAGCTAGAATACGTGCATCATAAAAACGTAATAATTCTTAAAGATAAGGTTAAAATCGCAAGTCCATACGAAATTCATCAAGTCACTTACAAAATTAACGAGTCATTAGAACAAAATACCGAAACACGCATTTTTTGCTCCTAAAGTTAAATACGGTATCATAAGTTGGGCAATGACTTTTTTAGCTTGGAATCCGTGTAAAAACACCTTCGAATCATCGTACGGTTATATCCTGTTCTATAAAAAATCACAATTAAATAGCTATGAGCATTGTATTCGAAGGAATGACGTCAAATACTTAGGCGTAGTGTGAGCATATTTTGAGTGGAAAAACAAGTGACATTTACGGTGAAAAGTCGCAGCGATCCATTGGGCCTGCATGCTTGCTGCAGCCGACTCCAGGTGTGCGGAGGACACTGCGGGAAGGTTCCATTCCTGCTGAGCACCTGCGTAGCCACGTAACCTTGACCTTCGTAGAACGCCACTTCGGACACAGGCACTAAACGCACTTCCGCGGAACGTATCTGACGCACTGACAGTATGTTTTCGTAAATAGCTTCGTCCTCTAGGTTCTGACCTTCAGGGCAGAGCCGGTAGCCGAACTCGCGACTGATCTCGTCGAGGTTAGCGTACTCGGGTCGCTTGCGCATCTCGTCTATGTTCTGGTACTGGGGTTCGTCGCGCACGCGCAAGCCGGCGGGTTGGACGGACGTGGGGTCGACACGGACGCCGTACTCGGGCGGCTGGCGGACCATGCGCGCGAGTTGGCGACTGCCGAAACAGCCGCGGCACCAGGTGTGCGCGCGCCCGCGGACCGTCTGCGTTTCGGGCTCAGGGGGAGGCGGCTGGGACCACATAGTGAGCGCTCGCCGCAACGGACACATCTTAACCCCCAAAAGGGCGCGCGTCGACTGGCGCGGGCGCTCGGAGCTCGGATGGCGCGCAGTGGAATGCGCCCGCGCCGCCGAAAGAATGCAATCTCGGGCGCATTTCGGAGGTCGATCTCTCCGAAGGGCCGGGGTCCGCCGGCGCTCCCGCCTCCCGGGCCGCGGCCATCTGTCGTAATAAGTTCGTCGAATCGAAATGCACGGCCCGCCGAGGTGTCGGCGCGCGGCAACGCACTAACGGACCATCATTGACCTCATCCCCTTACGCGAAATCATTCACACAATTTTGGTTTATTCGATTTTATTTTAATAAATCAATTTAATTTTACGACCTTAAGATTTTTCATTGTGTAATCCACTGTCTTTGGATTTTGAAGACAAATTTTAGAGTGCAACGGTCCAAATCAGGACCAATTTCAATGATTGTAAGTTGATTTGATGAATAGTATGAAATAGTCAATAACTGTAGATAACTGCAACTTATCGAAGTCAAGCTGAAACAATAAAACATCCGCTAACTCCTACTTAATTTCCTATTTCTGCATCATAAAACCTCAGCACTTAATGTTTTTAGTAATAGCAATAAAGTGGCAACCCTAAACGTAACAGTTGTTTAATTATTCAGAATCAGCTTAGGCTCGTTAACTAGGGGGCGATAAACAATCGTAATCACAGCAATCCTCGGACGACCGCGGCGACAACAGCGCAGTGGAATGCAAAAAAGCAGAGCAATTTCACATGTGACACTGGCCATGTAGCGGTCACGCGCTCACAATACTTAGCGCGCGATTTTCTCAGATTTTCCACGTAATCAATTTACATGGTTTAATGGCGGTATGCGAGAGGGAGGTGCGCGGGGGGGGACTCGGGGCGCATCTGCCGGCTGCAGGTAGACGCACACATTTTTGTTCCGGAATTCCTTTACACGCATTTGCAATCCCGTCCCGACTCCGAGCCTTCGCATTGACCCGAAGTTCGGAAGTAAGAAAAAAAATTAAAGCAAGTGAATTTACGCAGTGTTTTTCGATCGGTCGATGCAGCCTGCTATTCTCACGCTGGTTCGATGGAATAGCTCGCGTTTTTTCTAGCTAACTAACCGCATAATTCCAAAGCCACACATGTGCGCGCATGTTTGATTTTTCAATAGACACGCGAGCACGTTGTTCTAAAATGTAATTTTATGTAAAATACATTATGAATATCATACCATGAATTGAATACAATGCAAATATTAAAAAAATGTTCTAACATAACTTAGAATACCCTGGGTATTCTTGTTACGTCCTTTTGTTTCGACGCTATTAAAATTCAATGTTATGCAGCATAAACCGCTGTTAAGTATAACGCTCTGTCAGCAAGAGCTACAAAATAGGCAATTTAATTCATAAAACTCAACGTTAACGAGATGATGGTCTACAGGCAGGTAATTTGGCATGGTGCCTGCATTCCTTCGTGCGGTATGTACGGCTAATAGCACCATGTGTTTTTTGCTAACAAATACCGGTAAAATTTCAGGTAATGACGAAAATAACACGGATAAAGTATCTACGATTACTAGTTTTAATTCTGAAGTCGAAATGCATAGGAATTTTATGGTTCAATACGAAGATTTAGGAACGCAGCATACATTTATTATGAGTTAACAAATTAGATGGAATTATGATAGAAAGGAATCATATTGCTGTAGGTACATTTGCGTACTTAAAAGTATTTTAATAATTCTGAAAAGTAGAACTCGTTTAGGAGAAAGCTTGATATTCTTGAATTGTTTGTGGCATATTATCAATCCTTATTTTCAATCAATCAAAAGAGATCTGAGATTAAATAACTCTGCTTTTGCTCCTAAACTTTTTATTAGTTGACTAAGACATAAAAAAGTAATGAAAAATTTCCATTGTTCCTTTTTTGTGTACAATATTTTATACGAACGCATTATAGGCATGCCGCATAAGATATATGTGCATACATATATCTGACTATGTATGAGATGAAGCCCCGTACTAAAGCCTCATGAGAGGTAATTTTATTTCCCATGCGAAAGCCAGAATCTGGATAAAGGTTTTACTGGAATTGTTTTTAATAATCATTTTCTTATTGTTGGAATCTGTAAGTTTGCCGTGGGGGTTTCTAGTGAGAGCATCTGCCTCCCCTGGACCGGTTGCTTTTCGACGCACTCTGCCATACTTGCATCTCTTTCTTTCCTGTACAAGTTTACTTATAGAGCTGTCCTTATCACACCTGCAGCCTACGGAACTAATTTTACGTCTTTTTCTTCTCGTTGGCTATCTGTTGTAAACGACCGACACATTCGGAGTTTTCTTTCCCTCTTAAAAATGTTTCGAATTATTTATCATAATTTATACTTAAATATATTAATTATTTAATTTAAATTATAGTAACAAAAAAAAAACAACTGTCAAAATCTTATTTCCTTATATTTTTTTTTTTTAAGTGAATTAATTACTTTAACAAAACCCATCAAAACACAAAATATTTTTAAATTAGCACACGGAACAAGTTATTCTTAATTTAACGCTAAATAAAATTCATTGTTCACGAAGCACATTATTAGAAGCATCATTTAAAAGTTTAAAACTGAAGGTCTTGCTAGATAATGCCTGTTCATATCCAAAATTCAAGCTGGTCCGAGGCTCCAAGTTTTGTTTTTATTACTTTCGGATGGCGGCCAGCGGCCGGGGGCTTGGAAGCGATTAAAATTCCTGAGATACCTCACGCCTGCCTTCCCTTGGGCGTTGCGATGACCATAGACCGGACAAGCCGTGTAACTTTCCTACGCTATTGTTGCTCGGTACTAACAAATTGCTGATTTTCTGATAAAAATGTACCTTTTTATAAAACAAGGTAGGAAACCAGGTGTCTGTAGCCACGCTTCAGTGTAGTTATTTACGTTTATAAAGTAGAGACTTGTATGGAAAGAATAGGATAGATCAGTGATGTTTTTGTATTTATTAAGTCCTAAGAAAATTGTTCGGCAGCAGGCTGCACTAGATGAAAAGACTATTGTTATAGCAGATGTGAGGAAAAAGAAAAGAAAAAAAATATAATGTTGTCTTGTCTCAACATTATAAAGGCGAGACTCGCCACGGGGCCCTCCGAGAGCAATCTCCTGTAAGAAGCAAGCCCACGGGCAGGCACTGGCATTACCATATTACAGAAATTATTACCATTACAACATAATACGACGCTGTGGTGCGACGCGTCTGACATGACTACGAAAACTGTTAATAATTACATAAATATAATAAATGAATAGGTTCCTAATGAATATCTAGAATATTCTAGGTAGAGAAAAAAAAACCTACAAGAAAAATAAGGTGTCAATTACGTAAATTGATATACCGCAATAATATTTATTACCTTAATCATTTTCCTTATTATGTTTACCTACTCAAAGAATAATTTGTTAAACAAACATATAATTATTGTTACATATTTAATTAAATTATAATTATTTTTATTTACAGAATATACAATATATGTCGCAACTAACTATTTACACTAGGTACTAAATTAAAAGACTAACAAACTAAATATACAAAAACAAAACAAAAAAAATACAAAGAAAAACAAAAGGACTCTTAGACGTCGAAGTACTCGTCCGCATCGCTGTCATCCGGAAACGTGCCAAAAAGAATAAATATATTAATAGATAATATAATTATAATTTTAACATACATGTTTAAGTTATAATTAAAAAAATATCTAAAAGAAACAAAAAGTCACAGACAAAGCCAAAAAGCATGAAAAATATTTGAAATACTAAAATGTCATATGTGCCCCTCAAAGACATTCCTCTATAGAAGAAGAAATCCTAATAAGAGACACAAATTTTTCTATTGCATGTTCTTAGAAGACTATGGCTACATAGCACACCGTCTGTGGAACCATGCCAGAATCGAACGCACGACCAACTGCACACCAGTCGAGGCTTTTATGAGTCCGCCATCTGCGCTCTCAACAAGTTGTTGAAAATTGCCTATAAATTCAACACATTATCATCATTCCATTCAGCCAATGAAAATAAATTGTTGAGCTATGAATATATTACTTTTTAATATGCTATTCGCTCAAGAACTGTACTAAAAACCTACTTTAGTAATATAATTATATTTCAGTACAAAATTTAATTTGATGGATCGATCAAGTGTCAAACACTTATTATTACGGCTTTTTAATTAGCAATACCCCTGTAAGTTATTAACACGAAATATAAAATGAACACCATTAAATTCACGAGGGAAAATAAAACTACAAAGCGGACGTAAGAGCGATGTACAAAAAAGTCATGTTACTATCAATACAACCAAAAAATCAAGGACACGCATTCACACGAGTTTAATCTCATCCATCATACATACAGACAGTACGTACAAAGAGAAGAATGTACCGAATATTCATATTAATAAACTCGAGTCGAATGCGGTCTAGCGTTATACACGATTATCCTTCCAGGGGGAAAAGAAAAAACGAAGGTAGAAAAAAAAAGGAGGGGGAGGCGAGGTGCGCGGGCGCACGAAACACGCGGTTTGACGTATTCGTTTTTTACGCTCATATTCTTATTATTGGGTCCAACCGCTCCCGGTGTTACGGGCGTGGAATGCGCCATAGATTCAACTCTCGCGCAGACGCGGCAACATTTTATTTACTTACCAAGCTTTTATAAGTGAAGTTTGTTGTTTTTGGTTTCAAGTCCTTATAGATTAATATACGTTAGCTCTAGAATCTATGAAAATTACTAGAGGAGAGTAACACGATATGACGATACGCCAATACAAGACATTTACTTAAATTGTAACTAAGTAATGTAAGAACTTAAAAAGATAAATTATTTATCTGATAAGATCTGAATAATTTCTGGATTCATATACGATATCTATATTCAAATATCATGTTCTTGGTACTGAGTTGAATAATGTTACATTAATACAGAACGCGTACGAATACGAATTAATTCAAGGAATAATTTCCATGGAACCAATCAAAGTGGCTGAGCCCTTAACACCGTAGTTCAGTGCACCCTATTACAAAATTCATTTCATAGTATACGCCTATTATCAATTCCATAAATATTTTTATAGTAATCAACCTATCAGGTTGGAACGCCAGTCCGTCGGCAAAGTGGCTATTACTAGATAATTGTACGCACTAAACTTTATGAAATGACATTCATCACTGCCCTTACAAAGGTTGGGAGACATTTTAATAACTAAAGACCTTCGTTTTTGTTTTTTTACACCTCAGTATTTGGCTAACATAAATTCGGAGTAATTCCAGTTCAAAAAGTCATTGATTGGTTGCATAAGTACTAAAAAGAAGTGATGGGTATTTCCCCAGTAACAGTTTTAAACAATTGTAAGAATACAAGGTAGCAAACGGTACAATAATATACAAATCACGTAGCCCTTATTTAACAAAGAAAAAAAAGGAAGAAGGGAAACGCACCAAACAAAAATACACGACCAGAATGCAGATCTACCTACGACCTTCATAACGTAAACATTTAGGAATTTGTTGAAAAAACAACAAACGAGCGAACACCCTCGTGAGAAATGGTTGAAAAAAAAAACAGAGATCCTTTGTCGTGGATGGGAATCGTGAGTTCCAGGAATTCGCGTGCCATCCATACAATAAATACGTTTGTTCATAGCACAGGCACCGCCGTTGTGTGGAAGAACGCACCAACGACTGCTGGAGACGTAGATGTTAGGAAAAAACCGCTGGAGCTTCAATTAGATGATGAACATTCCTAGGTTTTTTTTGTTTCGCTTTGTAGGGTTTCCTTATCGTTGTTTAAAAAAGTTGTAAGACGCTTTCCAAGAATCGGGCACTACATTATCTTCAATATTTTACGAGCGTTCATAATTGTATATGTACTCGAAAGATTGATCTCCTGGAACACTGTTTCCACGATCATCAATTTTGCTCAACGAAAATAGAAAATCAACAAAATTACAATTTACTTGGAACAGGCAAATTACACTATGAGTAACAAGCTCGTAAATCACGCGTGTACCTTTAGTAGGCAAGCACGAAGACGAACAAATGATGTACCCCCAGGCAATGCGTTAAGCATCCCTTTATGAGGCCGTTGTTACTGCCCACTTGCGATGTTGATAGAACTAAGATCGATCCGGGTCGCTCATACAAAGGCTGTGACAATACGTAAAAGGAGGAAATGTTATGAATAAATCAATGTAGAGAGGATCCAAACGAAACTACACACGCGCATGTAATTGAGACTGAAAAAAATACCTAAAAGAGAAGCATTATAAATCAACGCCTCATTGACAATCAAAATGAAACCGATATAAATATATCTAAGACTTCCAAAAACATTATTCTCACAACAATTTTAAAGCAAGGCAACCTTAACAAAACGCGCGAGCGTAGGAGGCAAAGACCTACAAAAGGCTGCGAGTGAAGCCAGAATTAAGGACATTCTTCATGGCATTATTTGTGTTACGTTTCAAGTTTATACTTATTCATACTGCTGTACTAAATACTGCCCACATGCGCATAGCTCGCGTAACGCAAACGCGGTTAAAGGCATGAATACACATAATTGCGAGTGCGTGAGTATTCAATGTAGGGTTACCAGACACAAGGACTTGGCCTGGAAGTAATGCCAGTTTCTATATTGAATTCTGAATTCAAGTCGTGCAAAAAATTGTTACGTCATTTTGGTACTTCAAAATGACATTTGTCAAATTATTACGTTATTTTCAAAATTACATACAATTTTCTTGTCTCGGATTTACGGAAGTCCTATGGCCATATATCTGACACATATTTGTCTACATGGACGATATAATTCACGCATAAAACTCTATACAAAGATTCCAAAATTACTATTTTCGGAAACAATTTCTCTGGTAACCCTGCTCCAAGGTCCAGCGCGGAGGTCGTCCTGCGCGCACGCGTCTCGCGCTTCGAAAACAATCTCGGGTTACGAGCAGCCAGCTCGTGTGGGCACGAAGTACCTACGCCGGGACGACACGAACTCACCCGATTAACATCCAGATTGATACGCTCGTGCAAAAAATGTATGTCCGAAAATGCGGAGGAGAAATTTCGTCCGTGAAAATATTTTCTGAAACGTGTGTTGTATTCATGACGTGGTGGGACACGTAGAGCTGATCTATCAAGTGTTTGATTACTGATAATGCATTAGTATTCAGTAAACAACGTTGAAATTGTTTTAATAGTTATGTCTACTTGTCTAGCCGGTGGGAATGGAACCAACGACCAAAATGTTTTTAAAACATTCATGTATGGTTCAAACCGGCATCATGAAGCAGTCCTGAGACTTTAATCCAACAAACAGGATCAACAACCAAGTGTAATAATTCCATATTACTGGAAAAACAGCCATGCAAATTGGTAAAATGTGAAAATATGTCCACGTTGGCTGAGAGCGCTGGTCACGGTGCGCGCACGCAAGTTTACGACGGGTGTAACATTAGCCGGGCGGTGAAACAATGGGCGCACGCGCTGAGGTCGCTCGCCGGGTCGAGGACGGGCCGGGACAGCCTTCCCCGTCCTTCAGCCCTGCCCGCTTTATTGTACGTGTTGCTATGGACCTATAGCCATAACCTCAATATTTAGGCTCAAGCTGGATTTATGTTTCAGAACTTGAAATCCGGTTGAAACAGCTCCCTATGAGATTTGAAAGTTGATTCGGGATCTAAAAGGAATAAACTATAGAAAGCCATCATGATTCATCTTCTTAAAATGGGGAACCAAATCTTAAAAACGCAGATTCCAATATACATCTGTCCTGGAACCAATCAAATGGTAAGCAGACAAATTGTAATTCAAATGCCGATGGAAATTATAAACCCATAAGAAGCACGGTAATTCAAATTCAAAATTAAATTGTGACTCAAAAGACAGTCACGTAACAGAATAACGTCCATAATTCAATTCGTGTTGAAACATTTTAGAGTGTTAGTTAAAAATGCGATGCCCGGGGACTCATGTCATCTGCTTATGATTGGGAGGACGCATTCCATCGTTGATGCACGACCGACGTCTTATGGGTGAATACAAATAAGATAGGACATGGGTTTTATTTTTGTTTTTTGTTCAATTTTATGTTCAGCTCAATGTTATGTAGAAGTGGAATACATTGAATGTATGATTTATTGTAAAGTGTCATATGTACCACGTTGAATTTGAATGGCTTTATGAATTGAAACATTTTGGGAATTGAAAATCCCATCATAGTACGTTCATGTACATAATATGTTCGTATTTCTACATGGTGCTCCTAGATTCTCATTTAAACGTTATTTAGAATCGTTAATCTATGCAGCCATCTATAAATGTATTGCTTTTACCACTCAAGGACACTAAAATCTCAATATTTCATACCACAAGTTTCATAGCTTCTACTACTGGTTCATTTACACCTTCGGAGGGCTCAGCTCTACATACCGCGTCAAACTTGTTTTATTTTTATGACAGAGATTTAAAAGGACAATGTGTTTCGACTACTGAGCTACGCCAAGATTAGATAATATTAAATGATCCTTTGTATAAACTACCAGCTCTTAAATTTTGTTGTTTATGACTATACCATGTAAGTTGCTATCAATAAGTTATGATGTTGACTGTGTAATCTTATTAGGAATGTCGGGATTAACTTTTTTAAATGTTGCAGTATCTTTGGTAGTGTATGACATTTATGAATATTTTGAGTTTTATATTTGTTTAAAAATGATAGATGTCTCGTGTGTTTTACTAACTAGTCATGTAACGCTCCGGTAAATTTAATAGAAGGTGTCTATTATTCTAAGCATGCAAAGGCGCCAGTTCATCTTTAGTAATCTATATTTAATAAGCAATGTAATTACACCATTTAAGAGATAGTATCCTTACATAATTAATAACCATTTCACATTTTGTTTAATAAGGAATTGATAAAAAGTCTTACTTTCACTTTGTATAAGAGATCATCAAAGGCCTCGGGCGAAACAACTACGTAGACTAGAATGACTGAAGTAACATATATACAAAAAAAAAAACATTTCTACATTACATTTCTATTTATGCTAACCAACAAAATATCAAAATAATCGTATGGACCAGCGTGACCTTTAACGGTGTACAGCTTTGACAGATGGTGTCATTAACTGCACCGGCTTATACGCATGATGAAAAAAATACACATTTAAAAAATTTAGGAACGCGTCTATAATTATAATGAAGCATGAACGCATCGGGTCAAAAGAGTGTGGTAATGTCACTGGTTTAAAATAAAACGTACCTATGGAATGTTTATCAGGAGAATTCTTTAGTTTACGACGGGTGTTGGACTTGAATGCTGTTTAGGGTAGCTTAAGAATTACTTACATCATTAGAAGTTTTATCATCCGTTCCACAAATAAACAACGTCTTTACATTATATCATAGAAACAAAAATGTCGGTGTCGACAAAAAATTAACTAACACTGAAATGATTACCACTAATTTTCACATCTACCAAGACTTTAATAGAGACTGAAAATACAAAACACTCCCAGAAAATTCCGATCGACTCTTAAATCTTCGACGAGGCGAACCAGATGCGCCAAACAGGTATAATATTAGCGCAACATTTCTGTTCATACCCCAACCTACAATTATTGGGAGAAGAACAACCCGTAATTTATCTACAGTAGCCTGCACGTACGTAATAATTATTTTTAAAATATTAAAAAAATACCGGCCCATGTAAATTGGACGTTAAGAATTCTCTCGAAATTGTATGCATCCTTAGTATTGGCGGTAGAGAATTCAATGCCATTTATGTTATTTTACTTTGTTCTTACATGCCATCTTGTATTACTCATGCCATAGCCCTTGAATGTGAACAAAAACACGCAATATTTAACACGTGTGGTTGTAAAGTAGAACATGTAACAAAACATTTTCATAGTAATAAGTTTGTATTCAAATTCAAAGGTAAGGAACTAACTAAACAAGGAAGGGGGGACCCTAACATATTTTTATATTGATTTCCCATAGAAACATAGCTATTGATTTAATAAAAACTGTTCCCCAAAAACAGGGGTAAAGGGAAACTTTTGTGCAAAAGGAGTTACTAACCAGGAAAACCGGTTGTAGGTGCATCCCATGGAATAGATATTTATCTATTCCGTGGTACATCCAATGCCTTAAAGACAATTCAAATGATTCTCTATAAGCAGTGGTCACTGTAATTATATCTTAGAGATAATTTTAAACCTCAATCCAAGTTACGTCAGCAGCCAATAAACGAAACATATCAACTATGTTGGAATTTTCCCATAAAGCTCCGAAGTAGATCGCGTCCAAGATAACTTATAATTATACAGTGTGTTACAAGTTTTGTCGAGTGGAATGCGATATACTCGTGACCCCAACGACCTGGGTGCTGTCAACATTTTTATAGATTTATACAAGTATTTTTATGACAATCGGATTTTAATACCAAGTTTTTAGTGCCAATGGAATTTTAAAACGCGGAGCTAACATTCTTGTAGACTTAGCAAAACAACATTTTACTGTACTTATTTTCATACAAGGACTAACCAAACAGCTTAATTAAAAACCAAAATTCTGGTTAATTTTGACATCGATCGCAAGCGTCCAATCATCCCGTAAAATAAAACATACGATTCCCATATTTCATTTATCTCGAATGCATCGATCACATTTCTCTTGTAAGCCATTACCACAACTTTGGGCCCGAAAATATTCATTCACGATTACAAGGTGAATTTTAAAACGCTACCGGGTGAAACATCTTGGTCCACGCGACTGTATCGAAAGGTACTTCTTAAAATTCCAACATTCTCATGATAACGATGGCTTTACTCGTTAATGTTATGGCCGTTACATGTTTTATACGACCCAACGATAAAACTGTGGATTTTAAACAAAAGCCTTTTATATTTGATTGCACAAGACACTTAAGTTTGCCCGAAAAAATATGGGACGAAAGTTAAAATAAGTTTAACAAGTTATAGTGTTGGAAATTGGCATAATTGGGAAGGAAGAACCTTTAAAAAAGAGTTTTAAATGCTTGTCGACGTTGAAAAAGTTACGCTATGTATTTTAATGCAGAATATAGCGGTGTATTAAAACATTTTATCTGAAAATTATAGCATGGATACTGTACCAAATAAGAAAATATAACAATCCAAAATGGGTTTAAAAAGTACACAGAAAGAGATAAACTAAAAGGTAGCAATCGTACTGCCACTTCAGAGAGACAACAAACATGAAATCTTAATTTGACGTAATAAACCTTTGAAGACTAAAACGTTACAATAAAAATACCAAAGAAAAATGTTACCGCTGGATGCTCTGTCATCGTATAGTACTTTCGAGCTTTTTATTGTACAACTGATCCCCATTCTGAACATTCCAAGGGTATGACTGTATGATGCACGTGTTTTAATGGCTGCAAAGGATTGGAAAAGGTATTTGAATATGAAGGGGGATTTGTTCATTGGTCTTTTGTGAGACTGTCTCGATGTCTTCTGCTCGATGTAGGTAGATGATATGGTTGACTGTGAAGTAACAGGAATTGGAGCTATGAAGATTGAAACACAGTCACATAATTAATAAGCTAGGAAACTCTCGCAGCACACTTTATGATAAAGAATATGTACTTGATAAAACGTATAAGAGACGAAATTATAAACCTCTAATCTAAATTAAATATATTAAAAGCATTATGAAACATGAAGCCAATAATATAAATTAGTCTACCGGGCTAATTATTTCAAAAATTCAGGTTAACTATGTTCATAGCATAGATTATAATCAAATATTCAAATCTGCCTACATTGAAGCGAAGAAATTAAAATACATGTCACTGGATTCTTATGACAAATGCGTAGACTCAGACGATTTATATCGACGGTATTTTAATGGATTTAATCAATTCCCCTAGTGCACTAGTGCGTTTACGATGAAAAATGGAAGAATCGCTTTGCATATTATCTAGATGTATCGTTTCCAACTGCTACAGAGAACGTTCATTTATTATGAGACTTATTGAAATAATGCTTTTAAACTTTCTACGTGATATCTGTGAATGATACATGTATTGTACAATTTAGTAGTTATCAGATGACCTGTGCAATTTGTTACCTAACTAAAGTTTTCTCCGGCCATGGACCATGAAATTGGCGTAATAACCCACGCATCCTCGTAAATTTACAGCCCGAAGGCTGTATAGGGCGAGGCGGCGTGTAATACGAGCGGCAGATATATCATAATCAAGCCAGCATCTAGAATCAATATATTATCTGGGCGGTATCCAGTCGAACGGTAGCCCAACGTTGCATTACATTAACAAACGACCCGTTTCTAACTCAGCGGCCTTTTATTATAATATTATGCGATATTGTACATCCACTGTAATTACGTGTTGACCTGTTTTATGGTCAGCTAGTGTCTGACCATCGTTTTGCTTGTGCTGTCGTTTATTTCTAGATTACTAATTTCAATGTTGTCTTATTTTATTCTTTTATGGCGATAGTTATAACTACAAACTGGTTGCTGGTCCACATGCTTCTTCCATCTCCAATGCTAATCCTTACCTAACTTATACGTATAAAGAAACGTTGGCCCATGGTAAGGAATAGCGCCCAAGAAAGTTTATGCATGATGCTGCAACAGACATATGTGTACCACCGACCAGCCTGTCAACCTGACAACTTTACGACAGCGCTCTTCTTTACGATTTCCGATGGACAAGACCAAGATCGGCTGTATCCAATTAGCAGGTACATCAATTTCTGTGTCATGGTTATTACAGCCAATTAGGGATGGGCGATACCTACGTTGCGGGACCGCATACAGATCGACTTTTTAGAGCAAGCCGGGATATAGATCGACTTCATACAAGTCCGTGTGCGCTCAAATTTGCTATCACTATCGATGGATATTAAAAACTAATTGTATTAAATGCTGTTTCTCATATATTTTATTGAGACAGTATTAATATCATTGGCATTTAATTTTTCAAGAGAAATAGATGCAGCTTGATCTTTTACCTCTTTTTTGTCGTTCACATTACAACTTTAATGAGATATATTGTAATGTATGTCAACAATGAAAGTCTTATTTATTTGCCCATCCCTACTTACATTTTGAGTATTCATTTAAGTATTACGTATGTTGTACATACATCGATACAACCAACTAGCTTATCTAACATCTCGTTAGAAAGAACCGATTTAAGAGGCACAAGGAGAAAATTATTCAATTTATTACTAATTACTGTAATATCTGATTTAAATGAGTGAATTTAAATGGTATGAAATTTTATTGGATGGATAGATTGGCCGCTGGTGGCCGGATGCTCGGTTATATAATAAGAGTAACAGGATTTTCGTAGCCTACAGATATGGTTTTAGTTATTAAATCTAAGTCTTATGCGATGTTTTGATTTAATATAGTGAATTATAGTAGTGGTGTTGACAAAACTGAAGTCAAGTATCAAGTTACTTTTTGCCGTGGTTTTTTGAAATTTGTTAGTTGAACATAGGATGCCAACCACGCACCATAGAATCAAAGACTACGTTAGATTTCCACAAATAGGCAAAAAATATATATTGTCCAAAATCCAGTCAAAACCACGACAGGTCATGGCGTCACACATATGTGTACCACCGGTTTTACGCGAACCGTACGAGCTTTCCACGCATGTGTTACTTTATTACCTAATACTGATTGCGTAAACATATTTTATGAGGATTGACGTGGTCTAAAAATGGCTTATCGCGTATCGTAATGTGCTACAATAATAGTAATGTTTAAGAGAAAATTTCTTTGTCCCAGGCGTTTTCAACTGACGTGAGTTTAGATTGGCTTTTTTTACTGTATGGTATGAGTCAGTGGGAGATATTGTTTGATTATGCACAAAGATGTCGGACTTGCAACCTGAGATGGTTATGAATGGAACAATAGACCAAGTCGCGTTCTGTACGAAAGCCATAATATACAATCTGTTACTGTATTAATGCACAATATAAAATTTGTTTGTTCAGAATCGTTTAGCGAATCGATTTCTGTCATTTTTAATATAGGTAATTTTTTATCCCAAAAATAATTCAAACTATGTAAATCATAGTCCCAATTCTGTTGTACTGTCAAAATAAACCAAAATGGATGAAGTACCTACTACGCTAAACCATTATTCGTGTGCAACTATGTGCGTGCATATAGGTATTTGTAATGTGACCACAATTTTCTCCCACAATCACGATAACTATTTTAATAAATAAACAATGTTATATACATAGTACATATAGTTTTTACATATAGTAGAAACTCTGTACATGTATTATGACTATAACATAATATTCTAATTGGGGTGTTTGGTGGTGTGCGTTAGTTCCGGAACATGTTGTATAATTATTACACTGTAGTTACTGTTAAAAGTATGTGCCTACATTGATAATGCTTACTCAAGAATAATACAATAACTTCTTAACTTTGTTCTATGATAGTTATAGCTAGAGAAAATAATACTACAGATTATTTCAATGACATCTCACCTCTATCTATGTCAGCTAACGAATTTCAGCCGATTAAGCTAATTACTGTCGTTGCAGAAATAATTCCATTGAATGAGATTAATGAATAGGATTACGACGTGAGTAATAACTAAAAACAATGATGCACCAGCATTTAGTCAGCATCGCATCATACTTTTGTTGGTATTGTTTGACAGAAGCTTGACGACTGACGTAGAATAAAACGGACGAGCGTCATTGCAGATCAAAACATGACAAACATGTTTCTAATGCTACAATTAATTTCTGGAAGAATTATACTAATACAGCCCAATATAAAAGTAATTGAATAAATTCCTAACTAGCTTTTGCCCGCGGCTTAAGCTCGCGTTAATTCAGAATTTGACTCTTAACACACTACTAAAGTTTCTATCCATACTAATATTATAGATGTGAAAGTAACTCTGTCTGTCTGTCTCTATGTTATGTTTTCACACCTAAACCGCTGAACGGATCGTCATGAAATTTGGCAGGGATATAGTCTGGGATAAGGAGAAGGACATAGGCTACTTTTTTATGCGATAACCGACATCCACGCGGGCGGAGCCGCGGGCAAAAGCTAGTTATAATATAATTCAATCATGATTCGAAAGACACGTGGCGCCATCTATTATCATAAGAACGTTATTGTTGTTTTTCTCGGGAACAGTACTTTTTTCGGGATGAAAGGTACCCTATGTCCGTTTCTGTACACCTGACAACATTATGCAAAATTTCAGGATGATTGGTTCAGTGGTTTAGGCGTAAAAAGGTAACAAACAAACAAACTTACTTTCGCATTTATAATATTAGAGTTAGGATAATCAATTGAAGCATGCAATTTCTAATAGTTTTATAGGATCAACATAAAGTAATGTCAAACAAGGCGATTATTACAGCTATGTCCTTCATACAACGAAGTGGGTGCTTAATCAAATGTATAGGCATGTAGTTGGCATTTACCGCGTTGTAGGTAGGTACCATCCCACAAGAAAGGTGACATTATCTAGCGACCAATCATTTCATCATATTATATTATAACCAGTAAATCAATAGGTGCTTGAGGTATAATAGAAGAATCCAAAATGAAACAGACGGCATTTTATTTGAAGAAATTTCTGTACCTAATATAGTTTTCAATGTTGACAAGGAATACCCATTTGGCTGCTCATAAATAAAACTAAAACTGGATTAACTAGAATTTGTTGTATTTCCAATCATTGGAATTCCAGTAAATGTCTTACGACAGACGGGGATTTTCTACGGATTTCCCACCGTATTAGACCTGTTGAGTTGATCAAGATTCGTTCAAAACATTTTATTTTTAAATGTTCAAAAGCCTTTATTATCTTGGTTCTTGTCTTCAACCACCGGCATTACGTGTCTTCAAAATACAGCCTCATTTGTTAGGATCTAATAATACCTTGTTTCATAAAAAGGCTACATAATTGCTTGTTGGGATGCTAATTTTCTTTTTAATCCTCTAAAATTGCCTGTGCTAGGGAATAGACTCTGCAATTAGGACCAATGAAGTGAGTCCTATAACCGGTTGATCGCATGTTCGAACCGTTACGACATGGGACTTTGATTACCCCCTAGTAAATTAAGTATCCTATGTGTCATATTAATGTATTATGTTGCTTTGCTGCTTGTTTTCTTTACAGGATGTGCAAACTTTATCAAATGTCAAGTTAGGTGAATGTTTGCCATTCAATGGGTCTGAGTTACGACCCAATGTTTTCTTATGAGACATGGCATAACTTATGACCAGGAACATACTCATTATAAGGATGCGGAGGAACTCATCTCAGCAGCAATGTATCCAATCATGACCTCAGTCACGCACAAATACTGCCACGTAGACAAACTTGTCTACAAAAATGTCCCGAACAAAATTTTAATTACATCAAAAAGCAAAAGTTCCCGTACATGGCCATCCGACACCCCGAAATATACTGTTTTTTCAATTAAAATATTTCGAGACCCAAAATCGAATGCGGATTGGGATTCCTCGGTTGGAAGCAATACTTCTGATAAATTATCGCTTGTGTCGTTTATCACCGGCAACATTGTAGAGGTACTAAAAAACTGTCGGGCAAAGATGAGTATCTGTTGCTGTTGTGTTCGAAATCTGAGGTAACGCGAAAGTTCTGGTTTAAAAACAAAGGCTTCTTTTGTGATTTACTTGCACGCGACGACTCAATTATTTATGTTATTGATTTTGAAATAAACAAGTTAGTGAAAGGTAACGAAAGTT
The DNA here is from genome assembly GCA_947523025.1 of Dryobota labecula. NCBI lineage: Eukaryota > Metazoa > Arthropoda > Insecta > Lepidoptera > Noctuidae > Dryobota > Dryobota labecula. Next base: position 16,929,377 of record OX383302.1, on the reverse strand, counting down.
CAGCGAGGGCTTTATAATTCATTGTTTTACTAAATATCATTGCGTTTTACGAATATACGATCTATTAATCTTCATCTTGTCCACAATTCTTTACCAAATTTTTGATCACCAACTTAGCTATATTTTTTCCGCACATTCAACATTTTCATATTCTTTTTTTCCCTTCTATCCTGTTTATGTATTAAGCACCCAACACTTTAATTTCTTTAATTTTCATCATCAATTTTGAAAAACAGAGCATTCCAATAGCAACACTATTGGAATGCTCTGTTTCAAAATTTAAAAAAGGAGGAGTCGTTTTAACAAATCTCAAGTCCAAGAAACATTTTCCATTCCTGCGTTTGCCTGATAAAATAAAGTGCATGCCACGTTGACCCGTGTTCCTCGCACACAGCCTCCCATCGTACCTCTCATACTTTTTGCTTACAGCGTAACCTGGTAGCTGTATCATAACTATTATTTATGGACGCTTTGTTTCATTTTAAATTTAGTGTAATGATGAGTCTTGGCCGCTGCCATGCACACTTCAGTTTAATCGCTGTCCATCTCGGTTATGCAGGTATGGAGTAATGTTGAAAAAAATCTCTAGAGAAAAGTATTTTTAATAGGTACTTTTTTTTTAATTTTACGTTTGGTTTGCTCTTGACTTTAGTCTAGGTCAGAGGTGACAGAGACAAAGTCGACGATGGAGTGAGCTTACCCAGAAGAAGCCTGTTCACTCTGTTGATTTGCTATATGGAAGCAGCTTTAAGCGTGAATCAAATTTTCACGCATTGAATATATTAATTTTTCCCTTTACTCCAGCCCTGGGCATAGGACTGTTAAAACAACATTGTATCTTTTTACTCTCTATACATCTGCCTACAATATTTATTACATCTTTTACGGTTTTGATTTTGAACAGCAACATTTACTTTGGCCAAGGTTTAAAATATTAAATAAGTGTTGACCGTCACCAGTCAGTATAGAAATTTTGTTGGCGGGTCTTGATTAATTTCCCGGAACGCCAAAATCTGGATTTATGATGGCCCAAAAGACGTTCAATCAAAAATAGATAGAAAGATTGTAGCAAGCATAGAGGGCAATTTACGTATTTCTGAAGAAACTCCTTCATTATCACAGATGTGACGATTAACTTCTTATGTGTACTCGTATAAATGTTGTCAAGCTTTTAAGTATAATTTAATTGCTAATGCTATCATCGACTACAAACATACGCCGTGTCGACTTGTAATAGGAAAGTTATAAATAGAGAATTTATCAAAGTTCATGTACAGCCACTCTGTCTCATTGGACAAAGATGAGTACCTATGGAATGTCAGTGTTTCCTGTTATTTTATATTTCTGTGGCTACGCAGTTAAATAGAATTGTGTTTGCATAACATTTATCTTTTTATGTCGTTGCTCATCCTCAGTATATGAGCCAATAAATGATTTACGAGAGGAGCATTCCTTTTTTGAATCTAATGTGTAGGACGTGCCATCTGGCTAATATGACAATTTCATGGAAATTCTAAGCTAAGTACCTTATGAAATTACATGTCGAATAGGTTATACGGGGTTATTGGTAAAACACTAACAACCTAGAACTGTATTACTTATTTTAAGTCTGATGAATTATTAAAAGTCATAGAACAAAAGTTGCTGTTTATGATGTTAGTAATATAGTCGTGAGTGGTTGAGTGTTTTACCAATAACCCCGTATTAGTACAACTTTTAGAAAGGCCGAGGAGAACAAGTCCAAAATCCTGGTTTCTCAAAAAACTCTGACACATTTAAGGGGAAAAAATAGGACACCAACATTGTTTTAGGACCTTGCTTTCAAGATTAACCACGTATGTTGACATTTGTCAGTGTGTAATGATAATGACCGTAATCGGGCGTTTCCGAGAATGTGGACAGAGGTGCCTCACACAGGAAAGAGCCTTAAACAGAATGCAAAGCGGACATCTTTTATGTAATGTAATAGGTTGGGGAAAAAGTTTCTTCGCATTTTTTAAGAAAATTCAAAACATTTTTTAATATAGTTTATTTACATTTAACTATAGTATGTAGGTACCATTTTGTTCGATAACTTTTTGCCATCTTGTAGGTAGGGACATGATCCCATTGCTATAGAAATTTTGGGACTTCTGATCAAAATACCGCGACAAGTGGTTTCGGCAGTCCTCTCGTGATGTTAACCTGACACTGCCTAAAGAATTCTGAAGAGAATCGATGGTCCTGCCTGGTGGTAACAGCTCATAATTAATAATGCCCTTCCAATCCCACCACACACACAGGATCACCTTGTTGCGAGTTAACCCGGGTTTCGCCAGTCTGTGAAGCCTGACCGGCCTTTGACCACGACCTTTCTCGCACGTTCTTGTCGTACGTGATCCACTTTTCATCACCAGTTATCAGCTTCTTCAAAAATGGTTCGGTTTCATTACGTCGTAATAAAGAATCACAAATGAGTACACGGTTCATTAGGTTTCTTTCAGTGAGCTCGTGAGGTACACAAATATCGAGCTTTTTTGTGTACCCAGTTTTTTTCAAATGTGCCAAAACTGTTTTGTGGTCAATTCCCAGTTCTTCAGCTACGTCGTAACTACTGATATGCCGATCTTGCTCCACTTTGCCGATCTTGCTCCACTTTTTCAAAAATGGCATCCATTCTATCTGTAATAGGGCGACCAGAGCGACGTGCATCTTTGGCATCAAAATATCCGGATTGAAAACGCTTAAACCAAATTTGTGCTACTCTCACAGACACTGCACTAGGTCCATAAACATCACAAACTTTTTTCGCGGCTTGCGTTGAATTTTTACCTTTTTTGTAGTAAAATTTTAAAATGTATCGAATTTCTTCATTAGATTCACTCATCTTGACATTACGAAAAGCAAATGAAAATCACACATTTTCCTAATTTGAATTTGGAATTATGTTCTTTAAAATTTAACCTTTCAATGATACCAAAACCAGCCAGATACAAATAGTATAGCCAAAGAGATTTTATTACAAGTTCATACATACTATAATGCGAAAAGACTTTTTCCCCAACCTAATATGTTTTTCACCAAAACGTTGAGGCAGATTCAAGAACTTTGCAAGTTTTGGATTTAAGAGGGACGCCTTGAAAAACATAGGCATCACGTTGCCGGGTAGTTCTTTTTTTTTTTTTTTTTTTTCCAACTCTGTTAAAATTTAGTCAGCTTCACTCACAGCAATTTCATAGAAAAACAGGTTTTGGTACACTGCCATCAACAACAGACTATACCCAAACATGCCTTCAACTCCAAACCATATCATTATAGTTCATTAAACAAAGCTACCATAAACCCGTATTCCAAACATCCGAAACTTCAAAACAACCTTGTCTACGGTAAAAAAAGAGATCTGGTAGCTATGCCCCTCCCCCTCATCTGTGGTGCCTGGGGCTATGGTTCACGTCGACCTTGGTTCCAGGAACGACCCGGGTCAAAAATAATAACCGTTCGCAGCAACCATCAATTTTCTACCATCACAATCAAAATAATACAAATTACACGTATCCCTTTTTAGGATACCGTATAAAAACGGGTGAGGCGTATTAGACTCAATATATTTATTTTAATAGTTTCAATATATTCCTTTTAATCGTTTTTTGTCATTGCTAGTGCTGTAATGGCCTTACTTAACCTCCAATTTACAATTATAAAACTTCATGATAAATTAGAACTCAAAAGTAACATCTTTTTTATCTCCCAAAATCTTTTTCCAAGACCTTTTTAGAAAATTCGATTTCAAAATTCTGAGGCACATAACCAGTTGTTACGGCGCATATAAAATGTACAGGGCGTGCTCAATTAAATATGTATTAGCGTACGTTACCGCTCAGCATTTGAATAAATGCAATGCTAAACAGAATTTGCAGTTGCCTCCTGACAATGAAGCCAGGAGAAGTCTTCTTTGAATGGCAAAGTTTGTAAATATAGGGAACAAAGATCCGTGGACTTGCATGTGAGAATGTAATTGTATTAATTAGACAAATCTTCACACTGGTGCTCGGCTCTAAATCTTTATTCAATTAGGCAATTAGAAGGGCTTTGAATAGTAAGTTGCTTTGCTACCCACTCGTAATGTTGATTTGGTTGGTAAAAATTGGAAAGAAAACGGAAGTTTTTAAGCAATACTAGACCCAAATTATGAGTAGTAGGATTATGGAATCCAAATTTCAAATATAAATGGAATTCGAACAGTGTGGGAAACATTAAAGTTTTCGATGACAATCAGATAAGTAAATTCTAAAGAATGGAATTCGTATCATCCATCTACACATCATTCTACACCAAGATTAAATTAAACAATGTTGTATTAACATACCCAAGGCATTCCATCTAAAAAAGATAACGGACAACAGTTAATGATACTGTTATAGGTTAAAAGAAAAATTATATTACAATGACCACAATGACAAAGATAAAAAGTAAATATGGGCTCTATTGTTAGCGTAACACTAAACAAAGGTGACATCATGGTGGTACCGAAAGTGACGCTGGATGATCGAATTACTGAAGTGGAGATATGAAAACAATAGGCCTGTTACGGTTTAAGCCGGAATGCTGTAATAGACAGGAATGCTTTAGCTCCTAATATGGAAACGTGTTTTAGTACTTACACTTTGAGAAATCTTTATGAAGCTTTTTATGTAAGGCTTTATCAGAACTGGATTTTAGAAATGCAGTTTCTTGCAATAAAACTTTTAAGCAGTCGTTAATATAGCTTTTACCAGAAGGATTGAAATCTCCTTTGCATTAAGCAATTATTAGTCTGAACAATCTAATACAAAGACGTGATTAGTGAAACAAACAACTTATTACAACAAGATTAGGACTAGAAACAATGAACAAACAAGCTCTTCTTTCCAATTGTTATAAGCACCTGCTTGCAAATAACTTCAAGTATTAAGGTCCTTTGTAATCGGATAGCGTAGATACTGGCACACGACCAGTGGCACACGCGCACAGTTCGGGGAACACGCCAAATCTGGTTGGATCCTTCCCGGAAATATTTTTGACTACCTAATATATTCTCTCTAAGGATTAGGTGGAATAAGATAGTTAATTTGGAGGAAGCGAAAAAATTGTCTTGAAAAAAAGGTGGATTCTGGTAGATGGTTCTGGTGGATGGTTTAAATCTTTTAAATTGCTTACTTTGCCAGCTATGTACATCTACGAAACTGTTTTGTTTGTTATTGAATTTACACCTTTTTACAAAAATTTCCGATGTAAAAAAAACTCCAATGCGTTCTCAATATGAAAATCAATTGTGCGACATAAAATGCAGAACCACTTTGATGAAAAAGAGCTTTTTTGGAATGGCTTCGAAAATTTATAATAAAATACCCGATTGTATAAAAAATATGCCCCTATCAAAATTTAAGAAAGTTCTTACCTCTCTATTAATAGAAAAATGTTATTATAGTGTACAAGATTTTTTAAATGATAATATTTTATATTTTTTAGTTTATTTTTGGTTTTGATTTTATTGTTTGTTTTATTTAGTTTTTTAAGCAAGTATTTTAGTTTTTTTTTTTAAATTACATTATATAAAAATTTGTATGCCTAAGCGGCAAAACATAGCGCTCAAATATGTTAACCTAACACCATTAAGTAAATACCTATGTTTAACAAATAAAGATTCTGATTCTGATTCTGGTATGCATAAGAGGTAATTTAGCAGTGAAAGGTGAAGGCTGGATAGGATGATGAAATTCTAGCAATAAAGCATCAGGTAACCGCCTTTTATGTGGGACGGTAGATATTTTTCACGTATCCGGTAAATATTCATAGTAAGACCAAAGGCAAAGTGCAGTTAGTGCTAAATGAAGTACCTACTAAGTTTTATATTAAAATATGTATGTTTAGGTTAAGGTATGTTTCTATGGGACTATGTTGCCTGAAATAAATGGTATTATTATTATTATTAAAGACCTTAATATAATTCGAAATGAAATAATTGATTCATAACATGCAAAAATATACATAATTCTACCTGAATTTTATTCACCTAGAACATTAATTTCCAAAACGGTGATACATTTTTCCTTAACCACACGCAACCGCATTCCTTGTTACAAAATTAGTGGCGTGAGTAGGTTCTAGGAAGCGACACGAGAAATTTTATACTTCTGCGAAGGACTGATGTCTTATAGACCAAATCTAATTCTGTAATCGCACGATACGACGGAAATACCTGGAGTGTATGCAAAAATAATGTTGCAAGAACTAGCCAGAGAGAAAATCTCCAGAATGTCGTACTGAAGTGTTGCTAAAATTGGTTTGTTTGTATCCAAGATAAGAATGCTTGGAAACATGCTGGTCCTGCTCCATAGGACAAGAGTCTAGACAAAATCAAACTGGTTGCTAATTTAATTGTATAATTTATAATTTCATACTCGTATTAATTGTATTTTCTGTGATTAATGTACCTCACACATTATATAATATGTAAATTTTTTAGGAAAATCATATACAATGTTTGTCAATATGTGAGCACCATGTATCTCAGTCATTACTTCACTTTCCATTATTTTCACCTATTGCGATATAATAATTTTTAGTCTAGGTACATCGTCTTCACCTATAATTATTAATTAATGTATACAAACATTGTTAATACTTTAAAAGAGTAAGTATGGAGTTTCTTGCCCATTCTTCTCCATACATACACACTACATATGGGTAGTTCAATGGGAATCACTACCGCAGGGTTTTTTTTAATTCACTAATTTTTGTTATCATTTTGTTTAAGCTAATCTACTAATCCTATATTTTAGTAAAAACTTTAAAAGTTTTGCCTAGTTTTAGAATTTATCGAATTTTCTCCAACTAAAGTCAGATCGTTAGACTTGATCAATGGTAGTATATTTTTTCCAATAATGCAAAACTGAAAAAATTAAGATCTGTAAAATTGACAGCTCGCGCTTGGTCGCTATTCGAAAACAAATATTTTTCTTCTGCTGGTGCGTGAATAATAATTTGGTTTTTACAATATTTTAATTACTTTCACCAGCTTTTAAAACAGTCCCCTTACCTGGTAATGCCCGTTACTAAAATAGTGGAAAAGTTTGTTTAAAATCTAGCCTACTGCATACATTATAAAATGTATTTGAGAAAGTAAGGTTTTGATTGCAAGTAACTTATATTTGCGATATTTTTGATATTTGGCTTATTCATTTATAAAATATTGAGGAGGAATATCATGTAAAATATCAAGATATTGGGATAGTGTTTGATATGATATTGGGACCATAAAATAATGACAATGGGTTCGGTGAAATGTTCTAAACTTTTCAACACAGAGTTGTCACAAATTACGGAACGGTTTTTTTTTACATAGTTTTAACATCAGCTACTTTTTTTTGTCCCGATATTGCGCTTATTTGGCCCAATAAAATGTTGATTATGGGTTCGGTGTATAGTTTGAAGCTGGAATTACCCATATACAACTACCTTTTGGAAGGGGCAACTAGAATCCAGTTAATTATTTTTGTAATTTTTGACGTTCAAAAGTGCCTTTTACTTGCCTATTTGAAATTAATGATTCTACTTTGACTTTGAGGTTTTGGAAATGTGTCCAATATACGTACGTGTTTGTAATGTGTTTGCATTCAATATACTTTGCTCTAAGCACTGTTCTCTTTCTCAGTACACGATTAAGTAGATTTCATCACTTAGCTCTCATTAAGGCCTTTTACCGAGCACAAAATACAATCGTCGATCAAGCTTATAACAAAGATTAACCCGTTACTTTATTTACCACCTTTAACGAGAACAATTATCACAGCCATTTTAGGTTACGTAGGCGACGACGTCCCAATTAAAATTCTATACGAGAGCTTATTTGCTAATTAGTAAGCACGATTTTATTCATATTGCTAAACTCTTTGGGTAGCTAGTGCTAGTCACATCTTCCTTGCGCAAACGCGTCCATACTAGACTTAAGCATGTATACGATTGGGCAAACTGTAATTTACTGTTGGGAAAATGTTAGGTTCTTTCTATTCTTCGGGCATTAGAGGTTGTTTTTGCTTGGAGTGTATGTTGTCTACTAGTAAAATGTTTTGTTTTAATTGTGTGCACATGCTTGCACGTCCCCATAGTGGCGAGGCTTCTGTACTATTATACTCGAGATAAGTCGGTGAATTTTTATATGCCCCACTCGCATGTTGTCTGCCATGTTAGGATTGAATTACGTTGTTAATAATAACGTTGGTTGTAACATTCGTAAGGCAAGTTTTATTGTGAAAGGAGACTCTACAGCTGATAACTTTATAAAAATGTAATTGTTGGAAACATTCAGCAGTAACACTTTGTAAAAGATTCAAAATTTCAAGAGTTTCAAGAAAGGCTTGAATAAAATGACTAAATACAGGGTGTAAGTGACAGCCCTCCGCAAACTAACAGGATTCATTCAGCTCCTGATTTTGAATCATATTCCACCAGAAATTTGCTCAGGAAAATTTTAATTTTTAAAATCTTTTTTTCAGTTACTATTCATTTATTTCAATATAAAATAACATTATCTGCATGCAGCACTCCGTCTATGTAAATAAAATAGCTAAAATCAAAAAACCAGCAATGGATGTTGAAATACTCTAACGAACGACTCGCGAAATCAGCTGTTCACTTTCTGGCTAGCTACAGCGTTCATTGAACTCACTCGCTGCGCTGTCGTTCGCTACGTGCGTTTTGCCACGGTAAAGATACATTGCGTGTAAGGCAATAAAACAAATCAGGTTTACTGGATTCCCATTACGTTCCTGAAATAATTTCATGTACCGATCATCTAAGCATGATATACTGAATTCACCCCATTAGTCCGCGGAGGGCTGTCCCTTACATCCCGTATATACGAAGAAATCCACAGATACAACAAAACCCATATCTAAAAGCTATAGTCAACTAGCATTATCGGTTCAAAGCTCCAAGACGATTTGCAACTTGACTAGACGTCTCCTATCTCCAGCTAAGTGACTTTGATGGCCTGTTCAGCTATCTGCTATGATAAAACTCTCGTAAAACGGACAATATGCACAACTTTACTGCTTATGTCTTTGTTATCTTAAAAGTATGAAATGGGGCATCAAGTGTCGATACCGATTTACGATGTGTCGATCGTTTATGAGGTCATAAAAGTGCCTCTTGGTTATAGTTGTTGAATATATTTTTACATTCTTTTAACATTTTTAAATAAACATTTTTGTCTACACACCCGCACTGGGCCCGGGTGGTGGATTACGACCTCTCCCAGAGAGGAGGTGTCCCAGGAGTGGACGTGTTATGTAATTTATAATTTATTTTAATTAGTGGCTGATTATGCTATGCTACCTTTTATTGCAGTACAGACGCGTTTCTATTTTTACTCTTAGTTGAAAGCATCATCTTCTCCAGCATCTTCTCTTTACATTGTATTTTTAAGCGACTTAAAAAAAAAGGAGGAGATTCTCTGTTCGTCGGAATCTTTTAATTTTTTTACTAGCTGCTGTCCGCGGCTTCGCTTATGTGGCTTTTTTTTTAAATAAAAGTAACCTAAGTTACTACTTATAACATCAACTATCTACCAGTGAAAGTCCCGTCAAAATCGATCCAGTCGTTTCAGAGATTAGCCGGAAGACACAGTTTTTTTTATTTTTTTTTATTAAGTACCGTATATACTTTCATATGCATTTAGTAAAAAGCTGTTATTTTGACATTACAAACAGACACTTCAATTTTATATATTTTTTTTTTTTTGTATCTTTAGGGGTAATGAATACTTCAACCATAATAAACTTGTAACCCCAACTAACAGAAATCAAGTTAACATTGATTCTTTCCAACAATTCCAAAAAGAAAACTTATGTTTTATACCAAAATTAAAACAGACGCGAAAACCTGCGCATGCGTCTATTCGCGGAACAACTCGCTACGCAGAATTGGAGCGCCTATCGAAAGATTGACTCACGCATCGGAACGCAATATCCGATCAGTTCAATGTGTTTGCACGCAATGTGTATTACAATTTCGTGGTTAACGTGTTACTAAGGTATTTGGCCACTGCAGAAGATAAAAACCGCCGCTTGGGATATTCAAACCACCATTAATCTCTATGTCCCTACATCAACTTCATCTTTACTGTTTTCTGCCCAAATCCAGACTTGGTGTATTTTTAATTTAGATAGAAAAAGGGCCTACTCTTAGATCTTGAAGCCACGTAATGGAAGGCGATGGTCCACGAATGATGATCAGATAATCGGATGCATATTTACCTAAAGTTAATTTTTAGCTATGAACGTATGAAAGCGGCTTCATAAAATATGTTATTTGTAAAAAAAAAACCCGGGATGTCAGGAACATCGGGAATGCATAACTAGTCGCGTGTATAGTATGGAAGCGACTTCTAAAAATTATTTATTAAAAAAAATACCTCCGGGTATCTTGGATTTCATAACTATTCAGACGAGAATTTATTTAAAATGATTGTTTAACCCCCGCTGCAAATATGTATGTAGGGTGTAAGAAAAGGGGTGGTGTGTGTTAGTTAAAACAAAACAAAAAAAAAATGTTTTTTTTTTTTTTATATATCCTGATTGGGCGTAAATATTACCTCGGCTACTTAGGTGCCCTAGGTAGATATGCAGCCGATTCTATAGTCTTCTTTAATTTATCGATCCGGGAACCGCGGTATTTTGTCGATACAAAAGCGCATTCCATTAGCCAACATCTCAACTTTAGGTGAATATGCATCAGAATATCTGATCTCTAATCATAACATAATCATTGAATGAAAAAAAAAAAACTCTCCAGTATTATTAAACTGATTTTCTGCAGTTCAACCAACATGCGTAAAGTTAAACATTCTAAGCTATGCAGTTGATATCCCAATCTAAAGCAAACTCTGACCAAGACGGCCATATCATAAATCCTTGACCACTATGTCCTGATGTAGCTCGCTTTTACAACGTGTTTGAGCATCTGATTCATACAGGTTGTTTAACCTAATAGCTTAAAGAGTTATGAGAAAAGATACCGCTGTGTGTTAAAATTTCCTGGGCAGATATTTCCGTACAAGTATGTTATAAACTTGAGATTAATATTACAGTAGTGATATTGATTGTTATTAGTCTATCAATTAACGGGTATCTTAAGTTGAGTGTCATTCTGAATTTCGACAGTGAATTATTTCGACACGGTCTTAATTTCTAAAAACAATAGTTCGACTACTCATTGTTTCGACAAGCATTAATCCGACAGAACATACTTCGACAACACACACCTTCGAATAACACTACTTCAACAGAAGCCTTCTTCGATAAAGCTCTTGTTTTTCTTGTACAAGTTATTGCTGCTGTTTTAAAAATGACTACTTTTCTCCAATATTACTAGGTAAAAGAAAATCCCCAGATTAAGGTCTTTTCTTATGAATGAATGAAATGCACGGACCCTAGCGTGGTTTGACCAGACTCGATTACTCGAATGAACCCAATCAGACTAGCCCCGGGAGCCTTACATTTCAAGAGGCTACAGAGACCATTGCACATCAAGGAGTAGACCGGAGGGCGCGATAATGGTAGGGTTGACGTGCCCTTAGGATATGGAAGGATTATTTGAGCCATACCGGATATGCATCCTAAAGTAGGCAATGGAATTGTACAGAGATCATTCAGGGGTCATTTTTCGTAACAAAACCTATTAAAGTATTTACCCAACCTGTAAAGGCTTACTCTTCCGGTCACAGCCCAACTTTCGACACCTACTGTTTACATATTGTTGTGTACCAAAACACGTGGGGATTACATAAATGATGCTAGAATGCCATTTTCTTGGTATTATGACTAAGCAAACGTGTTATGCGAGCTTTATAGCGAGATAGAATATCTACAAACTATTTTACAATATAGTTTTATCGTTAGAAAACATTGAGTCACGTTGTAAGCTCAAATGTCATCATCTCTATTTAATATGAGGACTTTGCAGAAAAGAAACTGGCAGATGAAAGAATGTAACCAAATGTGGTTTCTAAAGTTAACTAATTAAACTTATGAATATTTCATAAGTAAAAATAAAGTAAAGAACAAAACACAAAGAAAGTAACCCACAAATTCCATCGCTCATCCAAAATCAAACTACGAAATAAACTATTAACCGTACGACATATTGACATCTAGTAGACATGAAAATAATGACAGAGTACATTATAATCTCCCTACTTCGAACAGATCCACATCAATTTGCGCTTACGCACAGGTCTTAGGTTACGGTAATTGATCACTCTAATGTATCTTTTTGTTTACTTGCACCGGAGTTATCAATCAATTGACGTCAATTGGCAGAACTGAAGGTTATCTCTGATGACTGCTGGTAGTCTATCTAGCGTCTGTGACGTCTGTCGCATTCCTATTTGAAATTACTGTGCTGATTGGTAGGTATTTGAAGTATACGTAGGTATATGAAAACTGTTAGATATGGCTTTGCTTTTTAGAATATATAGATGCTAAGTTGCAACGTTATATAAAATTTACTCTGTACCTAGAGATTGCAATCCCGCAGCTCATTCAATCCCGCGGGATTGATATGCGGGATTACTCAATCACGCGAGGGATCACGCGGGATCACGCATCTTTAAAATTAAAACTACAGATTTTTGTGTAAAAATCAACTTTTATTAAACATTTCTTACTAAGCAACAGAAATGATTTCTTTCCTATTAATTAAGTATAAGTAATTAGTAATCTGTTCTCTTAGATTCATGTTTAAATGTTTGGCATACTGGGTATTTTCTCGTGGTCCCCCTATGTTGGTCCTACTTAAGTTTTGAAACTAAAATGTACCAAATTTTTTATTTGCGGGATCCGCGGATCCGCGCTTTGAAGGTGCGGGATCCAGCAGATTAATAAAAGCAGCGGGATCCTGCGGGAATGCGTGATCCCGTTTTGCGGGATTGCAATCCCTATCTGTACCACACCCGGAAATATTGAAGTAAATTAAATTTTATAGCAGAAATAAAGCATTCGGCACATTTTAAAGTTATCCACTACGTAGCTGCAAATTCTGAAATGTCTCGGACATAACAGCCTCAATATTTTGACAGTTGAGAGCAAACTAATTGGAGCTAAATATCAAGGTTCATTCCTTAAAATTGTGTTCATTTAAATATCATTTCCTTCTTAATGCAGTACTCGAGTATTGTTAGTAGGTTGAATTAAGTTAATTTGGTTTACACAAGTCCTTTATAAAATCGAGGCATAATTGAAAAACAAATTCCTAAACTTGTAGTAATTAGCCTAAATGGATCTAATTTATATGGCCTTCTGAATCTAGTCAATTTAATTCTAAACATAAAAGCGACACTATCAAAAAATCTAACTGAAGATTAAGTTTTTCTGAAACCATCACGATTCTGGTTCTAAATAAAAATCTCAAAAACCTAATGCGAAGATAAAATCACGTATGTTTTCGCTAAACGAATGCAGATTCGTCGTGATAACGGTATTCGGAGTGCGAATGTGGACGTGAGATGTTTGAAGTCCATAACCTAGTATTCGTAGGTAACAGGAAACTATTTCAAATGGCCTCCTACATGGTTTTATCATTTTCTGATTTCACGCCAAACCCGAGAAAGTTGAACCAAAAATTCTTAACTTTAAATGCCAGATAAGAATCAAGATAACTTTATGTAAGTCCATACAATAATTTGGAAATTAATTCAAGCACATAGGTATCAAAGAATTTTAATTGCTGTTGCAATGACACAGAAATTAAACTACAAAATATAAATAAACCCCAGATTACGGCACGAAAAAATATTTTGTTGTTATAATCAAAATTACAATCAGCAAGTAAGGAAGTACTTTTTAACCTTTGCTTGTCATTACAACCGCGATAAATATCATACAGGCAAACAATTGTATTTAAAGCCCTTATTATTGTTATGATTTTAGATCAACAAACGACGTTGACCTTTATATAATTATGTACGTCAACTTCAGCATGTTTTTACTGTGTTTTTCTTTGGACGATGGATAAGTAATCACTCAAATTGGGACTACTGTACGCTTTTGCACTCTATCAATAATTTTGACTCAAATAGACATTTGAATGTAAACAACATCATCCACGCGTAAATGACTTAGAGCATACACCAGGGTTGGCAATGTTTAAAACTTTTGTTTTAAACAAATGTTTTAAACACTGTTATAAACACTGAAATTCGAAAATCAAATTTTGTTTTTTTTTTAATATGTCGTAGGTATAATGTAAAAAAAGTTTCACTCGAATATCTCACACCATGAAGGTTTAATGTCAATTCAAAGTATCTATTACTATAAAACGGCAATTTCATACTTAAATTATTATTAAAAATTACTATTAATGACTAATAGAGTTTCTGTGTGAGTAATAAATATCTTTTTTTAAACGTCTTCATCATTTGATTTCATTTCCAGTTTTTACGTCCCACCATACTTAATTATAAAACAATTCAATTATTAAAAGTGTTTTAAACAATGTTTAAAACATGTTTAATACAGGTCAATTAAAACATTTACGTACAATTGATTTAAAACATTTTTTTAATGATGTTTAGTTCTTTTTGAAAAAAACTGCTTTTTTTTTTCAACCCTGATACACTATCTTCCAGAAAAAAAACTAAAATAAATCTTTGGAAATTGACTTAACAACTCAAATGACACGCATCTGTTACCCCACTTTTTCTTTATTTTTTAATCCTTACGATGAGAAATTAAAACTGAACTGCGTCCAACTTCACTTCCTGAGTGAACTTTGATCCATCAAGTCTCGTCTCATTGCGTGCTCAATTCGAAACAATACCACGACCACTTATCTCTTATCTTTGTATCAGGGCACGATCGCATTCCATCGTTATCTGTCGGAGAAGCCACTAAACGAGTGTTTAATGTGCCTTTGAGCACATTAATTATAGATAGCCGAGTTTCATTTAATTTCATCACATTTTAATTACTAGGTTTACCTTTGCTTGTGATTTTGATTCCCCGTTCTATAAGGATTCATGTAACTGATTCATCGTCATCATTAATTTCTGGTGCATAAAGTTCTGTATAAATTTGCTTTTCATTAACATCTGGATTAAAATAACTCATACATATAACAACTATTTATATAATAATTTGCATTCGTATACGTCTCTCAACAGAGATAAGACTTCAACCTTTGACAATGGCAATATACATTGTATGTATTGTTAACTATTAACTTGCATAATAGACAGTAGAGCGATATTATCACGTTTTCACTCTAGATAACAATTTAAAATGAATGCAGTGCTTGAATAATTTTATATTCATCAACCTCTCATTACAGGAAATACTCTAACTAAAGTACACTTGAATGGTTTATTGAAAAAGACCACGTTTTACATCGAGTGTCGAAAAGTTAAGCGGGATGGAAATCATCAAGGTGCATTTAGCAATAACAGTAGGTAATGTTACGGTGAATATAAACGAAAAGGGTCACAGCAATTCCAAATGACATTTAAATCCATGAACTTGATGGTCGTGTACCGCTACAGAAAGTCCAAATGACACGCAAAACGAGGCTAATTCTGTTTTCTATTCCCACCGCTGTCAATATATTGTATTCATGTACAGATGCTCCTCCCCCGAGAGTGGGTAGAACTTTATGGTACTCAGCTGTGTCTCTCATACTAAATACTGTTTTCTTAAATATTTAGGTCAAGATAATAAGGACTTGAGCGACAAATTCACGTATGTATATTTCACTATTCTGAATTATTTTAATCTAAACACATCTATGATTAACAGATATGTGGACTGACCACGCATTGATCGTTCGCCCCAAGATTATATCCAAAGCAAAAAAGGCGCGCCAACTTCTCAGTCATCTAGTGCAAACGTCACAAGTTAATTGAATTAAAATTAAATCCGATGACATTGCTCCACTGATACAAGCTAAAGCGTTTATCGATGGATGTCCGATAAGTAACAGCTGCACTCGATAGACGATGAAGTCAAGTTGAAATTATCGACAACACTGCCTTCGTATCAGCACATTAAAATGAAACTGATCGATTGATGAACTAAGATAAACCATTAATCTATGCAAAGTAAGTGCTTTGAGACATGGACGGCAAATTGTCGCGGGGAATACACTTGCTGGTAATGTTAAATAATTTTTCAGTATCTCAAGGTATGATTAAGTTAAGAGTATGTAAAGGTACAGCGAGGGATAATAAAATCGTAGTTTTTCATGTTGGTTTAACTATTTTGAGCCAGTTTGATTGGGTAATAATATGATAGACACATAGTTTTGGATAGTTTACCTAAATTAGTTCTAATATTTTTTGTTTAAAGTGTTATAATAAAATACCTCCCACAAACTCCAACTGAATGAAACAAAATTTAAATCTTTTATAAATACCACACTATGCAGCCAAGCATATTATAAGTTGGGGGATTACATCGCTGACAAAAATGCTTGGCTCAACGCTGGTCCTGCTCTACAAGAGCGCATAAACTAATTGATTAGCATTCGAAAATATTGTGGGAGCTGCTGAAGATTGTAAAAAGTATCTTTGCATTGTATAAATTGAATCTTTTAGTATTGTATAATTGCATAGCGTAATAATGTGTGAGCACTATGTCCCTACTATAAAACTACCATTTACTGGGTACGAGTCGACTTTCATTGACTTGAATGTGCCCTGGCGACTGAGAGTATGTCATGCTCACTTAAATGTCTCGCTGGTTGTGGCGTGTGTGTTGGATCATTAAGTTCCCTTCAAAATGGTTGAGCTGAATGGTGCTGATCCATGCGTCACGTTCGTGAACGGGCGCCGTCAATAGAGACTGGTCATATCTTAGCACCCAAGGCTTATTTTAATTTTTGAATTGTTTTTGTTTTTATATTTGATTATAGATGCTTCTAACCGTCTCACGTCTTTCTACATTGCTTTCAAATGTATAATTTCAACAAGAATCATGTAACCTATATTTTGTAACAATTTTTTTTTAAGAGTTTCCGTTGAGTTTCATGCCCGTTCTTCTCCATAGGAACCTACTACGCTTTGGAATGGGCAACTAGCTTCATCTTTCTAACTGACCTACCCCTTGACAATTCAAAAGTACCTGTAATTGGTTTAGATGAAATAAATGCTTTGAGTTTGAGCTTTAGCACACAATATCTCCTTTATGTTCTCTCCCTTTTAAGGGTTTCATTTTGAATAGGAACTCTCTTCAGTACTATCTCTATTGCTATTGTTAACCCAGTGCTGATTTCCATCACTGAATTGGTAGTAGTAAATATGAGTACTAACCTCGAGAGCCTCCTGTGCTGTGTGGAGGTACTCTCTCAGCATCGCTTCCTGAATGCTGAGCCATTCTAACCTCGGGTCTTCCAACTGCGTCACCTCTGTAACAATAATTTGATGTTATATTAGCTTCCTATTTTATCATTATAATTCACATATCATTAAGAAGCGTATTTGTCAGTTGTTCTACAATTTTCAATTTTACACGACTATAGCATTTGACGATAGAATCTCGCTTTATATCGCGTCGTAAAGATCAAATCTTATCCAATTTTTTTATTCTTACGCTTACGTATCATACAAATCTGGACTTATTGAACATAAATTTCTTAAAGCTAAAGGAATTTTAATAAATCCGTTTTCCCCGTGCTCAATTACTTGAGACAAATAAGCAGCAACCGCAAGCCAATATGCGAACCAGATTAAGGCTGAAGAATTACTCATCGTCAAACTATGCGATACGGTTGCCGATTACCGACCGATTAATGACGAGGTAGTTTTTGATAATGGTGGCTTTCAATAAACAGTGATATCGATCGCTTTTACAGCGGATAGTGACATTTGGGACGAGGCTTGGTGTGATTGTAATTCACGGTCGTTTATCTGAAAAACTATTGCGAAGTAGACTGTTTTGGAAGCTAATTTGGTTTTTGATGATAACTATGCTTTTTTTTAGATTATTACTATCTTGTTATACCTTTAAATAGCTCAGTATAAGTAAAGATCAAGGACCAAAGATCAAAGATCTCACGTAGTAGGTACTGTTTACTTCCAAACTTTACTCATCTACTGTTAGTGACAAATCATCTTCATAAAAATGACTCTTACTAGATGTTTCAAATAAAATGACCTACACTAAGCAAATGATCCACTTTTAGTCATAAAGCACATAGCGACAGGAACCAATCATAGAGTCAGTCATCATCGGGCAGCTGCATTCCGCCATCATTCGCACACCGCGTGACATCCAAAGTACGCATGCGGCGATCTTTCAATTATTATTCTCAATTCTGAACCCGACAAGGCCGGAACGATTCTACGGACAGATTGTTACTCACTTTATATCAGATTAGAGAAACAATGCCGTCGAAATTGCTATGTAATTTGGCTACTGTTCGCGATGAAGGTAAAGTGATAGTGGTTAATCAAAAAGGTAACAAATAAGCAACTCATGGTTAAGAGATTATATCTTAAGGATTAAAGTTAGTATTTAAAACTGTTGGCAAGATACTAATTGTTGTTGGGTTCATGACTAGACACAAAACAAGAACTTACTAGAAAGAGCTTATCCCTAAAACTTTTCGAATAGGGTCTGATAAAGATAAGGACATGGAATTAACTGCTAGCATGTTAGTAATAAATAGCCAATAATGGAATCGTCCCTGTCCCGTCTGGCGAGAAAAAACAGACAAAACGTGTCCTGAAAACATTATAAAAACACACATTTCAAGGTGTGAACAAAGGAATCAAAGTCACGTCGCACTTAATTATTCATAGAGCTCCTTTCGAAAACCGATAATAAACAATATCAAAGTTAAATCAAACCCGAAGGACCATAAACAAGCAATGCACGTGACTTTGATCCCTTTGACGGTAGAAATTGACCACACACAGCCCAAATTATTGATATTCAACGACACGAGGTAGGTCCATCTATAAATCCATGTGATTGAAAAGACATGCAAATGAAAGTGATGCCATTGCCATTGTAGAATAATTAGTAAACAAGAAATGAAGAAGAATCATACACCTTGAGGAATTCAATTAACATAAATGAAGTTCTATCGTTGAAAATGGTCACGTTATAAATAATATTATTTGCAACAAAACTGAATACCTACTACTCAGTTCCAATTAACCAAGAAAGCCAACTCAAAGTATCAAATGAAATTCTCAACACAGCGCGGTGTAAAATAAAAGCTGGTATGAAGCGTATAAACATTGCGGGCTTATGCAGAAAATAGGTATGGGGGAGATCGCATACCTTGATAAAAAACATGGATGCTGTAAACTAAATATGCAAAGTGGAGGAGGCATTAACAAAGTAACATATACATATTAACACCGGTATGCAAACCACCAGGTTCAAAGACTTAAATACTAGAAAAATATTCAAATTAATTGCACCGCTCATTTTAAACGAGTTCCAACTTCATTATCGCTTGTCCTTTTCTAATGAGAACTGTGATACGATCATTAATGAGTGTGTCAATGTTTTGTTGATCTTGTAAGATATTATTTCATTGCCAATTTGTCTATGAATCGGCCATGTTAATATTTATTTTAAATATGCTATAAGCTTCATGTGATTATCTTGGTCGGTCTCGGTTATGGATGTTGCTTAAATGTCAATTATTTCTCATTCGTTGTGCTCTTTCATTTGCAATCAATACTTTACTTACTGTAAATTAAAATTACTTTATTACTTTGTTTTTATCTGTAAGATTTTAATACTCTGTATTAACATTATACCTTGAGCAGGATTATTAAGTTACTTTAACACGGTATGGGTGTAGAAAATAAATTCAATGTAGAATTTAAATTTTCTCTTGCAAGTTCCAACATTCCAGTGAATTTATATTGACTCGTATGCAGTATCTAAGCACCAGCGCGAAATATATATGGTTCTAGAAATATAAACTAGGATCCTTAAAGCTTTGTGTAGGAATTGAAAGGAGAAATGTTTAAGACACGGGTTGTCCAGAACCCCTAGATCCTAAGCTCGGTGAAACTAAAGGAGACGTATTATTTGAATGAAAGCTATCAAGATCCCATCTAAATACTGGGAAGCTTGAACTGGCCAGCATGAACCTACTTATAATATTTATAGGTACATTAAACACTACAAGATTGAATGCGAAAAATGCATAGCTAGAGGAGCTTCGATGTAAGTTGGCTTTTATTTTCATTATTACGCTAATGACTGGCCACGTTAGTGATGAATAATGTTATCCGCAAGGCATTCTTCAAGAAATGAGCTTTTAAATGATGGGCGAAACATTTGTAACGTCCTGCATTTTCATATCTAATTTGACCGCATTATTTAGCCGTTTTACTACGCCACTTCGAATGTAATTCGCTATTATAGCGACGTGCTTAACTACCAAGGAGATATAATTCTGTACGTGTTACTGTTTTATCTGGAATTTCTTAACGATAGGCATATATTATAAGGAAAGTAATGGTACGGTAAATTCCTTGGTTATGTTGATCATGAGAAGCAATTTGATCATTGAGGTTCAATGGATTAATCCACATAATTGATTTAAAGTTCCTTGACAACGGTTTGATTACTTCCTTTATTTAACTTGATATACTTTAATTTCCTCGATGAGCTTTTTGATCGTTGTCCATCTAGAATTTCTGTACCTAATTCTCTTAAAATTTATGACCAACGACTATAGTAAACTTAATCAAGCCTACATGTAATGATAGCGTTGAAATTACACTAAAAATAAACGAAACTACCATAACTAAGAAACATTAAATTGCAATAGAAGAGAATCTTAAAATGAGTAATACGGTAATACCTAATAAAATACAATCAAATAAATAGTTTTAATTATCAATTAACATGGAGGAGAATTTATGCGATGGCGTTGGTGCTATGGGTAAGCTATCCACGAATCTACACGCGTAAAACACCATAGTACCATAAACGAGTTGGGAGCCATTTGCATTTTGTATTGAATATTGCAAATGGACACTGTAGGGCTACTGTGCAGGAATTTATGAATATACAAAGCGTTTTTGAGTTATTTTTTTGTATGGGAGTAGTTATTCTTGTGGGTTTATTTAATCCATCCAAAGGTTGTCTGTAAAAGATCGCTTTTAGCGATAAGACCGCCCATTGTGTCACCCTATGTAACATTTCTACATTTATATCTTTTGTTTTTATGGTGTACATAATAAAGAGTATTTCTTCTATCTATTCTTTCTAGCAATTTTTGCATGATCAATTATAGTAAGGACATAGTTGATCAAACTACTTAATGCTTTTGCAAGTTTTATTAAACTTTTTGTGCGTCATAGGAAAATATAAATGAAATTAAAATTATGAATTCTATTTTATTGCCTCGAATTATCTTGTAAGCTGCGGTATTTCGCTTGAAATGTTATTATTACGCATCGCAAATTTTTTCACTCCATATAAGTATGAACTGTTTGTCCAATAATTTGAATAGAACGTACAACAGTAACCACATTCGTTGCCATAGCAACCCTACACAACACGGCAGAATAGTAAATGTGACGCATAGCAGCGCCGACGCATGCAGCCAACAGCTATAAGAATAGCACCCCACTCCACAACACACTAAATAAACATCCAATTTCCTTCCAACACGTTTAAATTAAATTTAAATATCTTAACTGTAATCAGTTTAAGTAATGACATAAGTTACGCACAGAAAATGGTTGTTTAAATCGCGTACCTATATAATTTAAAAACCGCACAAGCCTGTTTGTGTTTTGTGATAGGATCTAATAAAATGAACAGTAATGAAACCCATTTGAATCCTTTTGCATAATTTGTTCTGGATGCCTATGTATAAATTAGCTTAAGACAAATATTCCAGTTCGAGGAACATTGCCTAGCAAATACTTTTAATGAGCTCCGAGAATTTATTTGCTTGAATATACATATTATTATGTTTTGCCGTAGACGACATAGATGGCAGCACGCTGGCGCACGCAGCGGCTTTCGAAATTGCTACAATACAAATGTTTTAGATTAATTTTAGTAGGTACGGTGGCCAGCACATCAAGTTACCTCCAGAATTTTTTAATATCTTTTATAAAGTTTCATATTGAGACACGAAGCAACAAAATTCGATCTAAGTAAAAGCGGCCACATTCCTCTAGATCGTATTTTGTTGCTTCGTGTCTCAATATGAAACTTTATAAAAGGTATTAGAAAATTTTAGACACTTACCGAGGTTGCTGATTGAGCCGTTTTTCATAAAAAAAAAAAAATTATTTTTTTATTCTACTATGAGTTTGCTCTTGACTTTAGTCTAGGTCTGGATGACAGAGACAAAGTCTACGATAGAGTGAGCTTACCCAGAAGAAGCCTGAATTCATTCTCAGTCACGAGAAAATATTTTTTTAAAGGAGTGGCGCTAGTGACCGGTGAGCGCCCTCTTAAGAAATTCACCCATACGCGACAATTTGTGTCTATTTAAAAAAGTTACATTATTTACTTCCAAAAAGGTAAGGTAGTCACAAAAATTCGGAGAATTTTATTAAAAATATTTTAATCTTATCAGAATAAACATTGATGATAATTATTTTTTTTATTTTTTTTACATCGCAACCTTGAAGTACTTAAACAATAATTGCTGCATACATACCTAATATTAATGCATAATAACATTGATTAATATGACATGACGTACTTTCATCAAGAACTAACGTAGTAAGAGTAGTATTGACGTCCGTGGAAAATGAGATGACATAACATTTCAGTTTTTCATGCGCATTAAACGGTCTCTCTTCGTCGACTCGTAAATTCACAACGCTAGCGACCATTACTGTAGAAAATTGCACTGCGCAAGCGACTCCTCAGAAATTAACACCGAAAAAACATAAAAACTAACAAGCTACGATCAAATGCCGATCCGATCAGCAAGAGTTGATGGGTGGTCTCGAAAAAAAGTAAGAAAATGGCGGAAAAGTTCTACGGTCTTCATAAATAATGCATAAGAATGCGTGAGCGTCGTGCGAAAATGCACGCCGTGCGTTTGCGCACACCGTTATCGGGTGTTCGTAGGTCGTCAGATATTGCGCGTTTTCCATCTTATAGCGCGGTCATTATTGCCTTTTTACCTTTTATAGCGTCCTGTAGATAGGTAACTATATTGTCGTGTTGAAAGTTTTCGACACTAACCATAAAGCTTCTTAGAAGTCATTTATAAACTGGATTTAAGTTGCTTCTTTAGGAATAATTTACTGTTGTAAATGTGGATATCTTGTTTGACATTGCCGATCCTAGTTAAAGTGTGTTCTCAGCATTGCTTTAAAAGGCGGAACGAAATATGTGCGGTATCCTAGTGAGTACTTACTCACTAGGATATACTAGGATACATCTACAGAAATATAACTTTTGCTTTATCTTAAGAGAACCTTGGCATCTGGTTTTCAGGTCATGACTTATTCGTTTTGAATTGTTTATCAATAAAATCGCCACAGTTAATTAAATTGTGTCTATGTAGGTAATTTTAATAAAAAAACAGATTTTCTGCTGTAGGAACTCTCTATTCATAATATTCATACTGGGTAATATGCATTATAGAAATGTATTAAAAATTCAAAACAACACGTTTATTTTATCTGCATGTGAGATTACACGGTAGCAAAGCAATATCTATGCAACGACTAATCAATTCAATACGACTCACGAAGATGCATTTGCGTAAATAAACCATACGTAAGCATTCCATTCATAACACGACTTATTTAGTGCTCCTCCATAGAATAATCTAAGGATTCACATAAAAACATATTATATCCACGAGTCACGACTGCACGGACGTGCATCCGAACATACGCGCAACGCCATCTATTTTTCGTGGTGTGACGTTAAAACTCTTGCGCATTTCGATTTCAAATATCGAATTCAAGATGGTGGCCGCAACAGTCGCAACATTCTATAGGCTAGACATGAATCAACCTGTTCAATAATTCATAGGGAATAACTAAAGCACCGTGGTACTTCATAAGCCCCCCGCGTAGTACATTTTTCACCCAACATACTGAATAATCCAGGGGATAATAAATAAGAGTTCGCCTGTTGTAACCGGTACAAACAATTCATTGTGCTAAAATGAATTATTGCATTGTTAATATACAGGTCCACTATTTCGCACTCAGTATACTAATCTTGATATAGTTAAATTTCTCGGACGAAAATATGACAGACTTGTTACCAAAACAACTGGTTTTCAAGATATTGTCAATGTCTAAAAATACTTTCTTATTAATATGCAATGAACTCTCCCAAATGACGAAACTATGTATATAAAAATATAGTAGATAACTTTTTGTTCTTATAAAATATTGTATTTCTAAATCTGACATCACATTAAACATTCTTAAAGACTATTAATCTCAATATTCAAAACACATGCTACTCCACAAAATACTAAGAACAGATTAGGGATCTGTTCTGTCGGAAAAACTGCCAAATAAACAGCAGGTGTTACTTACGGTTGACATGATTGATGTAATAGCGTCCAATCTGTGGATCGTAGGCCTCCTCCCATCCAAGAGGCAGCTCATTGCCAATGCAGTCCGCGAATGTCTGTGGCTTAGTATATCTGGAACAATAGACGTTTTTTGTTGAGTCTAGGAAACGCTTGTGTACTGTGATCCTAGAATTGAGGTTGAAGGGAATGTGTTCTTGTTAAAATTGGATGAGTGCTTTTTTGTGGCGCAGGAAATTGTTTTTAATCGGATATTAGTTGGTTCTGTTACAAGTTTTTTAAGTAGTTGTGAGTTTCCTAAAGCCGAAAGCAATCTTAGTTCTCGAACTATCATCCATAAGCACAAAAACACTGCTTACATGCTTAACTTTTATTTAAAACCCGCTTCAGAAAAGTCGAGCAAATACAAAACAAAAAAAAGCTTCCCATAGAAGGTTTACCCAGCGTTCTTCCCACGAACAGGGGCGAGCCTATTACTGCGCTTCTATAACTATCATTAAGGCAAAATAATAATAAGTTATTATTTCGAATCTTTCGACTGGATAATTTTACTGGTCATTCGGTAACGTGGACTGGTCGGAGTGATTCCGTATTTACTCTGTGTGTAAACATGCAACTGGCCTCTTTTAAACCAACCAATTTTTTGAAGTCCCACAAAAATTCGACACCGATATCTTATGTCTTTAAGAGCTACCAGTTCGAAAATAGATTAATCGCCAGACCGTTCAAATCGTTTAGCCTTCAATCAATTTAGAAGTTACGGGATCAAGAGGACGCGGTCAATATCATTGGATTTATACCAGTCGAAATAGCACCTCGTTAGTCAATCACATCGTTCAAAATAGAGGCAATTAGGTTACGAATTGATACATAATATAGGACGAAGAAATCGCCGTGAAAATTACAAGCGAGAACATATTTTACATTAAAGATTTTCTGATTCAAAATGTAATGTTACGAGCGCGATGGAATTATAGATAAAACAGAGTATCGAACAAAAAACAGGTGCAAGTTTCTAGATTCAAGTTGTGCCTAGACGTGCAGATAATGCAGGCAGGTTGTGGCAAGAGAATAATTAATGATGGGCGATGCGGGTGCCCGGGAGCTGGCGCGCGCAGGGCGTGGTGCGCTGGCGCCGGCGACCTGCTCCACTGCTGCTACAATTTCGATCATGATTCACGTACAACCAGTTCACCAACAAAAAGCGGACACACTCGCATTTCCGATGGTGACGAAATCAACCGAACGCCGCGTCTCATACGCATCCCACTTAACGGTTTTCGTGACTTTTAATATGGCGTTTATACGGTAGTCGGTTATTAAATAAGATTCTTCGGTTAATTGGCCACGTTTATGTCCAGTTCGGTGTACGTGCAACTTTTGAAATCGACGTTTTCGATGTTCGCGTGATTCTGTTTTACCGTTTGCTGGTTGTTTTACAGTAAGCAATCAAGTAAAGGCTGTTTAATGAGTGCGTATAAACTTCGTGTAAGGTTATTTTCACATGCAATTACAATAAACATCTTACAGCTCAATTTAACAACTATTTAAATGCATTGTTTCGTGAATTCCTTCAAAATGCATTATCCATTAAAAAAATATTTGTTAGAAATCGAGCGTAACAAAAAAGCTAAAAGTACATCCTTTCTTTTTGCTATAACATTTTATTGAGACAAAGTCGAGAGGGGTAAATCTTCAATGGGAATTCGTTACTCCTTCCGCACAGCTACCGAATGCGGCGTCCATTTCAAAACACGATCACTCTTATCGAGGTGAGGGGATAGAGGGCGCGTGCGTGTGCGCATCCAATGCATTGGTGTGGGAGCAAGATGGAGATACAAGAGTAGTAAAAGTGAGCGAGACAAATAGAGAAACAATGTTGCTGCGCTATGGGAGAACGGCAAAACCAGTCCTGTCAGCGGGACGTCAAGACGAGTCGAGTTCTTGGAAACGGTGACCCGTGTCACGGAATCCCTAGCCGCACACACAGGCACACTTTTACACACACGCGCCCGCGCCCACATAAACGAAACACTGACTCCAATCAAATACCGCTGCGACAGAATTATTGGTGCTATAATACTAGATAAACATTTAATTGTTTCTGGTTCTGTGTCAGAAAATCCGCCAAGACCTTTACACAGATTGTTGCAATTGGTTAGCAAACAACTCATTTTTACAGCATAAGGTCGCATTCCTTAGATAGTATTGAAAAAACACTTATCAATGATAATGAATGTATTTTTGCGTTCAGTTTGTCGATAGAAATGGAAGTGATAACCCAATCGTTGTAGACAAGATTTTAACACTGCATTATCTTGAAATAGAATTCCAAAACGTCGGAAGCAATTGTTTCGAAAACAAAAGCTATTCATAAAGTGTAGTTTTAATAAAAACAAAACACTGGTTTGGGTTTAGGCGATATTTTTAAACAACGCCATCTACCGAATCGAGTTAGAATTTTGCTACCTGTCTTGCGCGCTAAGTTCAAGCAGAAGTTAAAAGAACCATCACCAATAATTTGTTAAAATTGTGTTTGAGGACCAAATGTCCTCGTACATACTCTTTGATTTGGTTTATTTTCACGACTTG
This sequence comes from Dryobota labecula, assembly GCA_947523025.1. Lineage (NCBI taxonomy): Eukaryota > Metazoa > Arthropoda > Insecta > Lepidoptera > Noctuidae > Dryobota > Dryobota labecula. The sequence continues at coordinate 16,902,272 of OX383302.1, read as the reverse complement.
AGTGAACATTTATAAACAAACTAAATTCATGACATAAAGTTAATATATTCAGTTTTAGACAGTGTGAAAGATACATTAATCGCTACAGTGAACTTCATAACCATAACGTACTGACAAATATGCAGCAATTAAAATTCTACATGTCTTGTTTTGGTTTTTAATTGGTGAAATAATTAGGGTCTATTAAATTTGAATTTTATATGAGTTCAGTATTGTAATACGTATATTACACAAAACGAACGCATAAAACATAAACAACTGTACATAATATTATGAATAAGAAAAAAAAACATTGTCCTCTTTTTTAGCAATCACGTCCGACTCAAATTATATAAGTTGTTCTACTTTACCTCACTCTCCGTACAAGTTTTCACATATAATACAGTTCGCAACAGAATTGAGTTCACACACAGACGTATCGCGTAATCGATGCGAATAAATCCGCAAGCTATGCCGTGCGATATGCCAGTGCATCACAGTCTCATTGGAAAATAGCGCGGGAGAAGGCCAATGTACCGCCGTTCAGCAGCCGCAAATAGAAACAAGAAGGTTGCTGCCCGCTTTGGACTATTTAATTACATACCCCAGCAGATTTCAACGCCTTTGCAGGTGTAAAACCTCTCAAATGACCCCATGTTCTTAAAATCCAAACGTTATTCCAAACCAATGTATCAGACAAATCTCGTTAATGTCTTCCCAACACGCCAAAGAATCAAGCTCACCGTAAATCTAAATGATTAGACTATTAGTCATGTGTTAACCAAGTATCATTTCGAAAGTCCAATGATCAAATCCTGGATTACGACAAACTTGGAGCATGTCTGGTGGGAGGCGGTGCCATGCTGTCTCACACATGTCGACCGACCGACAGACGAACACGCACACCTACTAATGCTCTATAAATACCGCCAGGGAAATATTTTAATCCGGATGGCCCGTTTAATGCACATTCCTTGGGCTTCGGAACAATCTCGATTTTTTTACTCCTTTACTCCAAGAGGGCATTGCCCCACTTAGATTTTAGTCTGTAAGATAATCTGTCATATGAAACTGTGTCAGTAGACACGGCTAAGGATAATAATGTTAGGTGAATAACCTGTTCCATACAAAGTTATAAGTAAATTCCAACGGCGTGATGTCACGTATCGTATCCTATGTGCTTATTTAAATAAATCGTCATGTGTTGTTGAAATACACTCACGGACAGGAAGATTACAAACCTTCCGATGGCCAAAAAAGGAATCGCGTTAGGGGTCAACGTGATTTCCTCTCGCATTCCGTTCGGCTGACACATTACACAGTACAACGTTATAATCGAATTAAACACTGCAATGGATTCATCGAAGCATGCCGACCGGATGATCCAATGCGTGAATATAAAATTTGTATCTGAACCGAACCATGCATTAAAGTAACCACACATATAAACATTGTTCGCTTCTTGCATCACGACCAATCACCAAACTTATCCACCAAATTGCCTCAGCAATCGTTCGAAAGTGGTAATTATGTATTGATGGTAAACGCAGCAAGCTAATGTGACGCTATGACGTCACACGTTATTCGATCATTGACAAACGACATTCCAACGCCTAGTGTGAACTGTGTTGTTGAAACGCACGTCACGTCATTCCCACCAAGGTCTCATGCTCGTCTTGAGAGACTTGAGAATATACACACATTAAATCCGAATAATAAAGATCTCTTGACACTAAATGCCTTTAAAATCTCGAAATCCTTCTTCTTATTTAATGAATTACGAGCTTCATTAGCAATATCCGAAGTAATGTTAAGTTGTTAGCGGACATTATGAGGTTATTTCTCATTACTTAGATACTTTTTTATAACTGCTATTTGAAATAATTTGAAGTAGTCTGATTTTGACTATACTTCAAATTGTTTCAAATAGCAGCTTGCACTCGCACATCGAATAATCATAAAAAAAAAAAATCGTAATTTATACAATTCAATGTTGCATGCTGTCTGTAGAAGTGACGGACGGACGGACAGCGGGTTGCATAAACACTGAATATATAGGGTTTCCGTTTGAATCACGCCGCATACCAGCCGCCTTCGTCACGCCGGCAGGCGGCGCGTGCGACACAATATCGTGAGTATCACGACTCCGCTCACAAACATTCGATAATACGATACTAGTCTAAATAATGTCTATACAGAATGACGAATTGTCGGCCGCCCTGCTTATAATATCGCCGAGACTCAGGAATTTCTAATTGATACTGCATTGTGGTCACTCCCATTCTGTTGCTTGTTTGAGTAATAAGTACCTACAGTGTGATGAAGGAGATTAAACACTATAAATCTCAGTACAAGCTAGACATGACGTTGTAAAAATTGTGGTAGTAAATCAGATAGTTCTCTAATTCGCAGGAACAAACTTTATGATCGTCGTAATTTATTATTGTATTTTTGTTATTTTTAACGATGCATGTTAATTAATTAAACGAATGTTACAAAAAAACTGCCCATTCATCGACTTGACTGACCGGTTCTTAGATTTACATACATAAAACAGAAGGGTACATCTAATATTGAGAAAACACACACATACACCAATTTTAACGATATCTGTGGCATTCAAATCTTCTCATTATGCAAATATGTAATAGTTACAGAATGTAGAAAAGCAATCACAAGCAGTTGCTCGTTGCAACTTCGAATACCGCCCTCGAAGTATGGCAGAAATGTTGCTAATGGCTTGTAACGATGTTTGCCGGCAACTTCACGACTGCACAAATGATACTTTCCCAGCGGTAGAAAGTCAAACATTAGGTAGGAATGGCTCCAAAGCGGCTCCATTCACATATCGTTGTTATTAGAGCGGTGTCAAGACCGGAAAGTATGGATTATACAGAGGCCAAACAAGCAGATATCAATGTGCGCGAACGCATCGCCAATGAATGGGAGGCGCCGGCTTCTGCGAATGTTTGTTGAGGAACAAAATTCCTTGCTCCATTGTTTCGTGAGTGATCGACCGCGTGGAATGGGGTCGGGGAAATATTTGCGATTTTTACTGCTACACACTGTTGCCAATTTCTTTGGTAATACTACAATGCAGCAGGAAAATGTATTCAGCACTGTAAAGGCATGAAGGCGAATAGAAGCAACCATTACAAACGTAAATACAGCGGAAACGAAGCGCTGACAAACAATAAAATAATTCACAATCTGCAAGGATATATTCTTTTTACAGTAGTATGGGAAAACATAGAACAAGATAAGCTAAATCATGCGTCAAACTCAAATCTAAAGGTTAAAAGTTACCTAGTTAGGTAAAACTGTAAACACAATTCATCGACACAAACAGAACACTATCACCTAATCGCTATTAAATACAGGTGTTTTCGCATACCAAACCGCTTACGATCATTTGCAAATTCACAAACCCAGATATTATGTAGCTTAGTATTGCTAAGGAACAAGGTACATATTGGAATAAGAAAATTGTTTATTATAGTCTGCTGTCGCATATTTCGCCCACGCCCAAATGGCGGGTCGTCAACAATTTATTCAAAATCAAGGATTTGTGCCAGTTCGCCTCACCGTGCCTCTATTTATGGACACCTAAAAATTAAACCATTCACGGTATTAACATTGGCAATAGGATATACAAAATGTACGGATAAAAGCAATACAATTTGGAAGCAAATAAATCGGAATAAATTAATCGAAAGAACACCTGCTTGAATCTGCATAAGTTTTAGATCGTATATCAAAGCCTTGATTTATATCCATCCAAATTATTGCAGAATGGCAGAGAATTTTACAATCTGCGTAGTAGTGTCTATCATATCTTTATAATGTCAGGACTATGGGAATTTAACCAAAAAATACCATCATCATGTGATGTTCACCTTATTAAGTGCATCGTTAATTACTTTCCCATAAAAAGAACTTTCTTTAATGAATACGCCCGTAAATAACGATATTAATTTTCATTAGACGTTTTTAAGTCGAATAGCGGTAAAGTATCGGTTTCGTTCCATCATCCGACAGATTGGAATCGTACATTTTACTGTGGACATTAAATCGTCCCAAACGTTTATAGAGGAAATATTAAACAGGCAACATTCTTAAGCCAACGACGTCTGGGCGTCCTCCAATGGCTAATCAAACACTCTTATGCAAATCAAGCAAATAGTTATACAATTTTATGAGCGACGACTATCGTCAATTTATCACTCCCTATATGGGGGGACAAACACGCAGAAATTCCATCCGACCGTTCCTAGGCCCGCTATGTCGACACACCATATTTTGCAAGTTTATCATTGCTTATGCTAACTTCATGAAGTTATGGGGCGGGCCCACTATCCAAATATACGTTAGACCATTTATAGAGTTCCGAATGACAGAACTAAATAAAAGGTGTAACAATGGTGCCGATTCCCTTGTTCACGAACTAAACTAAATTTAAGTTCAGTGCATCTTTTTCTTTCTATTTCATTAAGAAAAGGACAGTAGATAAATTTTAGTTTAGTCCTGTCAAATTAATCAGCGCTTGACGTATTTTGTCGTAATTTTAGTCGGCAAGTTTTTAATTACGTCTAAACTTGTAAGGAGTAGTGACAGGCGCTGATTATTTTGACAGGACTAAACTAAAATTTATCTTCTGACCTTTTCTTAATGAAATAGAAAGAAAAAGATGCACTGAACTTAAATTTAGTTTAGTTTGTGAACAAGGGAATCGGCACCATTGTAAAGATACGAAAACTAAAATAGATGTGCACAACAATGAAAAAGTCGTTACAAGTAGGTAAACAACTGCTTTATGACGGCATATAGATAAGAGAGGAATGCCAATTTTGATTAGAAACGAGAGCAGAACAGCTTTTATCGCATACTCACATAGATAACTTTTAAACTGCGTGATTTTAAACACATTTTCATTATAATGTAACGATAACTACCTAAACGGATTTCGATTCGCCTTTCGAAACATGTTACACTACACTAGAAGTAGGAGTCGACGATTGCTTATATCCTTAGAAATAATTATTACATGATTTACTTTGAATGTTAGTCAGGTGTTAATGAATTAATTGGATTTAGAAGTGAGTCTACATTGGTTTAGCTTTTCGAGATTCTAGACTTTTTAGACGACCATTCGTCTTATTAGTTGTTGGAATCAAAATAAATCTGCAGTGTAGCCGGTGTCGGCGGCGGCGGTGTCGACGCGCGTCTGGGTGTATAAAATCGCCAAGGACATATTTATCTGAGAGGAATGCGTAGAATAAACAATGTTGAACGCTATTTCGCGTCCGTTCGCCGCCACGCGCCGCACCCTGCAGTACACACTCCAAACTCTAACAAATGTTTTGTAAATCTTCTTTGCGGAACATACATACAATTCTTGCGCCTAATCTAATAGAATAAGGTCTAAAAGTGAACAAATAAACCTATTTAAAACGCAGTCGATTAAAGACAAGAAACGTTGTAAAATGCCCAGCCCCTTCATCGTTACGCATGAGGGAGCTCAGAACTTGTGCAGTGCGTGGGAAGCACATACTTGGGTTACACAATCTTGTGAAGATACCTTCGTTAAACACGATTGGTTTTATACTTAAAATGTTGCTGGAAAACTGTTACAAAGAAAAGGTAAGAGATTTGTATTAGCCATAGATAGATTGAAGATATTTGTAGTAGTCATTGTTATTGAAGGAATAGTAGAGTCGTCTCTTGTAATATTCCTGTTTCTTCAACAAAGTTGAGCGTAAAAGGAAAAAGTGTAAAAGGTTGTATAAAAGGTTACACACTCTTTTGAAGATACCTTGGTTAAACAAGATTGATTTTATACTTAAAATGTTGCTGGAAAACTGTTAGAAAGAAAAGGTAAGAGATTTGTATTAACCATAGATAGATTGAAGATATGTATTTGTAGAAGTCATTGTTATTGAAGGAATAGTAGAGTCGTCTTTTGTAATATTATTGTTTCTTCAACAAAGTTGAGCGTAAAAGGAACAATTACATAATAAAATTAGCCATCAGGCCACTAGCTACTGACCGCAGACATGCAGATCGCATTGAAACATTCCAACGCGAGCATCCTTGTATTTCCCACATACAATTTGCCTGCACCTAGGCGAGTACGCATAGATACCTAACGCAGATTTCACTCGCAACATAGAATTATGCATAACGATCAACTGAACGCAACACTCTGGTATGCAATAGAACAATGTACTGGCTTAGTGAAACTGCATTCAACCGATACAATTAAAGTAATAAACACCGGCAAACGCAGGTATAAGTTCCCATTCGCTTGTTAATCGACGTTATCATTGTCTTCGCCGCTTCCTTGCTTAAAGACACAATGAGTAGTTTTTCCTCAGTTCACAATGCGTAGCTGTCGAACACTTCTATGTAGTTTAGTTTTTTCCATAACTACATTACGCCGCTCATCTAGTTACGTATCACGCTTGTCTTTGAGATCTGCGAAAACCGCAAAATGCTCATTCGCACGCAACATCTCGTTACAGAAGCATTTGAGAAGCCACTTATTACCGTAAATGTATAGTCTTAACGCCCAACGACACCATAAAGATCTTTATCTTGTTAAAACAGCCATATATATCGAAATTCAAGGGCAAATATTTCGTTATAAACGGCGATCTCTCGTCGTCAAAATGAGACCATTATATATCTGCATGTAAAAAAGCGGGTCTACTAAACTGACAACATTCTTAAGGTAGGTGAATAATTGCATTCTGCCAAAGGCAGTGACGAGAGGGCACATTTTTCATAGTACAACGTTTAGGTTCCGTATAAGGTTAATAGCGTCGTATGCGCCCGAGACGTGGCCGGGTTATTTTTAGCATTAATAAATTGGCTTAGTGGCTCGGTTTATTGTGTGCGCGTTTCGCACAAGTAGATGTCGACGTTAGAGTGACATCCGCGGTACCTCCGCTCCTCACACCAAATTCTAGGTCAATTTTGGCTGCCGTTGCTCTTTTACTATCCACTTGGTTCTTTCAAAACAATATTTTAAGTGGGCAATTTTGCGATAGTAGCTGCTCTTTAACCCCAATTAACTCCAAATTTTTCCGTAACAATCATGTTTTGGATCTAGATTTTTCTTTTGCAGGGGGATCTGTGCTTCAAACATGATAATGTAGGACCACAAACAGAAAAGCCACATCGTCGTATGTTTTGAAGTGCCAAGTTGGTAACCACGTCTCAAATATCATACTGTAAAGTTGACTGTATGGAATGCAGTTTGCCAAAAGGTTCAATAAAAATACCACTTTATGTTTCCTGTGTCAGCGGCGAATTTTATTGTGGTGTCAATGTACTGGGACCAGATTCTCATGTGCCTTCTTAACTTGAATCAATTTAATCCACATTCGCATTTTTATGCAATATTTGTTCAATACTTAAGTCGGTTATAAAATTTAATATAACCGAGATTCCCCTGTGCGACTATAGGTCTGAAATGAAACGCAAATGAAAATTGTATAAATTCGTCCTGTTTCAATCATTAACTTGAGAAGTTTACATTGAATGTTCTTTTGCAATTTTGCGATGTAAGTTCATGTGCAATTAAAACTGCATTTTATATTATACATCTGCAAAAAAATTAACGGTATTTTGTTCTATAACATAGGTACAAAACTTTATGGTAAATCTTATTAGCCCGTTATACAACACCATTAGACACTGACAGTTAGCTTCATAGGATGTCTCATTTTCCCAATGGAACAGACATCACTACAGCTAATTGTTACGCCGTTTAGCATCACCAAAGTGTTAATTGACCGGTTTTAACTGTAACCATGCATTTTCAAGTGCAGGTGTACAGTTTTTAAGGTTAACTTTTAAAACAATGGTGCAGGTGTCGGTTTAACTATGGTAAATAGATACGGCTAGAGACATGATCGGTATTTAATAGGGATGTGTTGTGCAGCACCTGCAGCTTGCTGAGGTGGTGAAGGGGGTGTGGGGAGACGGCGGGGCGGCGGGGAGGGGGAGTGCGCCGCTTTAGAAAGGCGCGACCATCGCCTCAGGCCCGGGCCGCATTCTACGGCCTGTCATTCACACCGCGCAACTTGCCTATGCATTGCATTCCATCTCCCACCGCGTTCTCCACGCATCGGCACCATACACACACGCGCACCTTACGAAACCACCGACCACACCATCATCTAGACAACATGCCACATTCATTCTTAACACATAAACGCTTCATCGAATTATTTCTGCGCCAGTTCAGCGACTAACATTGCTATGAACCAGTTCCGTGGCCTCATTAGTCGGGTACCGACTGCTCCGCTCACCAAATACAAACCCATACGAAAACAAGACCACAGTACACATTCCAAAGGATAACAAATGATAACCATAATTTGTGTTTAGCTCATTTGTTGTCACTAAATAGTGGAATGTCGTGTGAAATCGAGGTTGACGCGCATTCTTACCACTAGAGAGCAGCAGCGTCGCGGCGATGGAACAGTTTGTTTTTCACGATTTATTATATTTTAAAGTTGCGTTTAACACTTGTAACTTCAACAGAACCAACTATATCACGTGCACTCCCGATATGTACGACCACAACACTTAAATTAAATCAGAAAACGTTAGAAATCGCATTGGAATGTAAAGTTTTGACATGGGGCTCTTACGGGTTAACACTTCTCTTTGGAAAACTTACCTGTCTCGCGGGTCGATCCACGTCGTTTTTCTGCTGTTGTGATCGATGAAATACAGTTTTCCGTCAAAGTCCCTCGCGTAATCCCATCCGTCGGGCAAGGGTATCTCACCGTTTCGTCTCCTTGGCATATTTCACTGATTAAATCCATTCAAACGAGTAACGAAGCACACTCGCGAACTAGCTACACGGCCATGTTGAATACCTCATTACGAGGTGTGACGTCACGCGGGATCGGCCAATAGCGGCGAAGGGCCCCCACGATGGAATGCGGCGCGTACGCGAGCGCGAACACACGAAGCGGTTCCGTACGTCACTCGAGCGATAGGAACGATACACGCGACCGTACCACGCGACCCCGCGTCGCCGACTAAACCCCGCCGACTCGCAGCCACGTTATCACCGCACATGATAATATTCACTACCAGCACCTACTGTCTAAATGCATTCCTCGACCATCTAATGTTTACATTACATGGTCTACTAGTGCCGACTGACTGATGCTATGTACGGTGCGGAGACTGTGAAACGAACTGGCAATGTAAGCAAAAAGTAGGTAGGTACATACCCATTCAATCTATTTACGATTCCGCTGTATAAATATGTATAGACGGGCGTGTATACGTATAGATCGCATTCCACAGCGTATGTACGTATATACGGGCATACATACAAATTACTGATATGTACCCACATAAGTAAGTATATTTATCTGTTGCTATAATAATAATGTTGCCTTATTCTATACAACTTACTGTGTTGTGTTTTGATTATCTTGTCGTTTTATGTGACCTACTAATTTTGATCTAACACAAAAACTTAGAAACAAAGTTACTACTGCTGACATTCCTTCGATGGAAGTAATATTTTATCATCAAAACTATCTTTGTATTTTGTGTTGTCCAAGACTTCATTAACATTCTCAATAAGTTTATTTAAGTCTTCTTTTGTTTTACGAAGTCCTAATGAGTTAATCCCCCAAGCAAATACAACGAGGAACTTTTGTCCAAAAACAAAAGCATTTGGCTCTTATCAACGTTTACAAAAATACTTGCTAAGTATTGTTTCATAACATTATAACATGACGCTTGTAATTCCCGAAGGCTTAGGCAGCGGTGTATCGAAACGACACCCTGCTGCTAGGGTTGCCAAATCTCGAAAGCAACCTGGGAGAATTTTAAGAAATCGAGTAGGGGGTTTGAAAGAAAATCTAAATAGTTTATTAATTTTTAAATTTATATTTACTTTGCATTTGAACGGTAGATACCTATCTAATATTTGACGGTTTTTTACCACAAAATCATAAAAGTTTTTACATGAAAAATCGAAGTTTGTGAGTATTTGTAACTGCTTTTACTAAAAAAATATTCATTCGGTTTCTTTCCTTACTCCATACTTGTTCCATCATGCTGAATACGCGCTCGCAAGAAGCATTAGAGACAGGAATGAAAAGAACAAACGTGACAAGTTTTTTCAATTCAGGACAGGAATTTCTGTCTTTCGATTTCGTAAAGAAGTCAACCCAGCGTAAATCCACTCGATTTGCTTCAAAGACATGTGGTTGCACCTCACTCTCATAGAAAAATCTGAGAAATTATTGCATCCCGGGAGGTCGGGAGGTTAACCATTATTACCAGAGTATCCAGGGCAATCCAGGAAGGAAGGGCAAGGGTTAGGAACCCTACCTGCAGCTGAGAAATTCTTGATAGAAAACCCAATAACACTTCCCGACCTAAGAATCGAATCCAAGACCTCATGCACTTGCGACCAATATACCAACGAGGCAGTATTGTTTATTTTTCACAAATTCCTCAGTTATGTTCTTCTTGTTTCATAATACTTATTTCTGTATTTTTATTAGTTTAGCCAATCGATTTAAGCGATCGAATACGTGAAGGATTGTAAAAACATTAAACTGATTAATTTTGTGCTGTAAACGGTCTCTTCAATTAGTTTCAACCATAAAAGCATTCACAATGGCAATTGACTACCTTTTAATCCTTATTGTGATTATTTAATAAGTTCAGGAATACAATATTGTATATATATATATATGTAGGTATATAAATTGGCTTAAATTGGCTTTTTGGCCGTTACAAATACAAAGTAAATAATTAACTATCACAAACGATTTATTTGGGTAAGTCGATTATCTAGGTACCTATTCACCTAAAGATTTCAAACTAATTTTCAACTGCAAAGAAAGGAAAAAATAAATTATATTCAGTACTGACTCAGGCACGCAACATTGCAAGTAGGGTTGCCAACTTTTTTTATATCAAATATAGTATTTTTGAAGCCATTGCCTGAAAAATATAGTAGATATCGAAAAAAAATATTAGCAGGTACGTTTCAAACTTTATTATTTTTTAAATGCATATTTTTTGTTGCTTTGAGCCTTTATTAACGGTTACTATTTTTTTAGAAATGTCTCATAACTAATCATTACACTCTTAAATTATGGTAACACAATACCATTCAACTTTTATGAGAATAATTATTATAATAGGTAGTGGCCCAACTCGGCGAAATTAAAAAATAGTAGTTTTTTTTTTATATTGAAATGAAAAAATTGTAGTTTCGCTTACAATAATAATTATATTTTTTAATAAAATTACGTATTTAGGCATCTAACATAGCAGGATTCTATATTATATAGTAAGGTCGGCAAACCAAATTGAAAGTAAAAAAATTACAAAAAATAAATACTATTAGTTCTGTTCAATTTCAGAAAGGTATGATTATGTACTTGTTTAGCAATAATGGTTTACGTTAATTAATCACAGTATGTATATTATTGTGTACAAACAGCCACAAATCAAGCTATACTATTCCAGTATAAGCTGACCTCTCACTGTACGGAAATCCTATACAATGCGAGATCAGCCTAAACTGGAAATGTATAGCTTGATTTGTGGCCGTGTGTACATAATAATATACCTGCCTGTAAAACTCAGTCCGAATGATGAAAATACGCCACAACAAACATTTTGTGGTATTATTTTCCCAAGCTACCAATTTTATTTGCATTTGTTACCTAATTTGCCACTACCGTCATATCTACCTAAATAACAACAATGGTGTGGTCAAAACAAACACAGGTAAAAGTTTTTAAACTGACATGGTCACTAATATTATTATTAACACAAAAAAAAAAGTTCGCGAGCGGACATAGTGAGTTTCATGTGTCGGGAAGAAAATCGAGTTGCGAGTGACAGTGGTAGCGGTACTGAGCGCAAAAAACGAACAAGAAAGAGGGTAGACCGTTTTGTCTGCTCTTAAACACCCACCCGCAATGACTTCAGGGCCTCAAGTCTGCTATTACAATAGTGTCAGAATGGTCTCTTCATTGTGAGTTTTTGACAGATTTGCCATACAAAAACTGTCAAATACTCACAATGGCGAGACCATTCTGACACTATTGTAATAGCAGACTTGAGGCCCAGTTTATCCGTGATCATGGTGCTTGCAACAGCGCCGAAATATCGGGAACTCAAAACAAATAGTACCTAAACATGGTAAATATCCCGTTTGTGTTAATAATAATAAACATAAGTAAATATAAATATTCTCAGTAGCAGCCCAGAGTCTGTACCTATATATGTGCCCGGTTGATGGCAATACGCTCGTCCCCTGGATCACATAACTTACATGGAACTTTAACATATCTGGCGAATTATGGATTTTAATTTAGATATACCTCCGCTGAACCCTTCGGGGATTACGGGCGTGATGTTATGATGTTATGGTACATTTATATGTATAGAGGCAATCATTATTAGATCTAGTCTCTGATTATATATGTATACCTACATAATCATTATTATGACAAAACAAAGACAAGACGAACAAACAACAAATACATCTAGAACCGAGACCCTCAGCAACACCAGGAAAAATCTACACAAATACCCGATAATAATCATAAATTTGGACTAATACATAAGAGCAGAATTTATATATGTTATTGTTAATACAGATCTAGATTTTTCTTGCAATCCTTTTTTCCTTCAATTTTGCAAGTTGTTTAGAAACAAAAATTACATTTCCGCTTACTAATATACGTGGAATTCATTAAGGAATAGCTACGACGTTGTCCTTCCGTTCTGTAGGTGTGTTTCGATTCCTACCATGAGTCACTGAATAGCAAATAGGTTCAGTTTTCCCATTAGTGGTAATATGCTGTATAATCATCAATCTATAGAGTGAAATCTCACTCTCTATTCGTATGACCGAGTGGAGAGACTGAGAAGGCTAGAACATAACACAAGAAAGGATAGCATAATCAGCTTTTAATGTTCTCACATGAACAGTGGGCCAAATCTACCACGCGGACCCAGTGTGAGTAATCTTTTAGGTTCTAGGATATGCCCGTTTCCTCACGGCGATTCCCTTCACCAGTTTGAGACCAGACGTGATGAAATAATTTACACAAAGTTCCTGTATGGGTTCGGACCTATGACTTACAACTCATAAGTCGCGGCCATTTCCACCGTTCTAGAACAAACACCATTATTCATCATCCTCCTCTTCAGCTCTTTTATATTGCCAAATATCAATTTAGTAGTATTCGGCTGAGCAGGTCTTCTTCTTCCATTTTCATCCATTGGATCTAGGGTTACCGTCCGTCCAGATTTGTCTGGACACGTCTGGCTTTTTGGCCCCCCGTCCAGCCATGCCATTTGTCCGGACTTTTCGGCTTAAGGGGATTTTTATGTATACTAATATTGTAAAGAGGTAAAATGTGAGTTTGTGTAAAAGGGGTTATCTCCGGAACTACTGATCCAATTTCAAAAATTCTTTCACTAATGGGAAGCTCCCGACCTTTTCGCACATGTCCAGTTTTTTGTCAGGACTTTTCAAATTTCAAAATAGTAACTCTTAACTGCATCTCTATCAGCCGTCATGTTAGTATTGATTACCATTTCTAGTCATAATTCATCTCTCACACAATCCATACCTACACCGTTTCTTTACAAAATACAGCAGGCGTTTTGACAATATAATTTAGCTATTCATGAATGAAGAACATCAACATCGATTCCTGTTTATTATTAACGGTCAATAGGTATCAGTAGGAAGAGTAAGTTGGGGTAAGACCGTACGAATCAAATTCGAGGCTAAATTGGTAATATTTGTAATGCTGACAACATTGTGTTCCACACCATTTTATTTGTACGGTCTTTCTCGGTGCTGAACTTACCCCAACATACCTTACCTTCTTACCTATGTAACAGACGACGCGGCGACGTAAGCAAACTTTAGGTTACCTAGATTCTAGAGAAAATTTTAATATGGTGATTATCGATCTGTCTTATTAAATTTTTATTATTCGTATACTTATCGACAAAAACCTAACATCGACCTATTTTCCTTTACTTGTTACGTCAGACATAACTTGCATAATGTAAATCATAAACAAATTTAATAGATAAATAGATAAATAACATTACGAACGAACCCTTAAAAACCGACGAATAGTAACGAGATATTTTGTAATATGATAGATTTTGTCATGTAATTTCGTAACTAGCTACTTAGGTACTTACGCGGACTTACGACAGGTACCTAACTACATAAGTACCTCTTACCAAAATATTCTATCAATACCATGAAACAATGAAATCGCTCGTACTATAGAAGTAGGCAAATAGGTAGGTATGTACCAGGTGTAGGTAATTGAAATTTTAATTTGGATCCAAATGGTTTGGAAATAATAAGGACGAAAATGATCCCTTCAACCCACGGTAAAATATCCACGTAATATTGTCAAATAACACCACACTAGGCAGCCAAGTAACAACAGCCAGGCTGCGGCAGCCGGAATACAGAGAAAATTCTTATTTGGCTGCTTTGTGCGCTCCAATAAGACCATATAATTATGTTGGATTGACTGCCGTAGCCTGGCTGCAGCAGCCAGGCTGCCTAGTGCGCGCCTGCCCTTACACTCACTAGGTACCTAGAGAATAACCTACTATAGAATAACTAAAAGAAGTTAGTACTAGTAGGTACCTAGGTAGGTAGGTACTTAGGTAGGTAGGTAGTTACTTACCCGTAGAAATTACAGCTGGTTATTCACTGTGATTAAGAAATCCCGACAAATTGCTGGTTATCCTTATTTTGAACACAATACCTAAATATCAAATAAACATGCACATAAAAACGGTTTTTAGTAACAAATGAAAATCGACTTTAATATACTAGAGTTAGAGGTTCACAGATCACAGACGAAGTTGGTGTAGCAGTTTGAAGCGTTAAGTAGGAATTCTTACAGCAAAAGAACGAGCATGCAAGTTAGATATAATATCACCGACAAGCAAACATGCGAAATATAAAAATACTAAAATTATCCTATTAATCAAGTACGTTATTTAAAATTATCAAATGAAAAACTTTGTCAAGAACGTAGGTATTTTGTTTCGTAGATTTGAATTATTTTCTTTTCACTTTTTTCTTCTTTAAACACGCAGTTCTCTAATCTATTCAGCCTAACTCATTACAAAATTCACAAAAGTTTTTTTATTATTATTAAAAATTAATTAAAAATCAGTATAACAGTATAAAATTATATGCAAATTACATTGGCTTTGAAATGCACAAACTATTCGTGATAAAAAGAGCAACAAAACAAATAAGTCTACATTTATTTATTATGTTTAAGATGTAACAGAAATCCTCTTTACTATTTACACTTACCTAAATTGAGCAAGATAGAAAACAATGTATTTTACATTGATTATTTTGATACGGAACGCGACCATACACTAACTGTCAATGTCATGTGTTGTTGGCAGTTTTGTCAACACGTAATAAACATCGAACACGCAAGATTTCTATTTTCCTTGCAATTAGCTGGTTTAAAAAGCAAAACAGCTGGTAATATAGAAAATAAGTAGTTTAACAATGCCTACAAGTGACAGTGAGGACTTCGAAAGTGCTGATGAGGGCCATGGCAGCCCAAACAAGAATGAGAGAAAGAAGCGTTTGTCGTCTTCAAATTACAGCGACCATGCATTGGAAATTGAACAAAAGCCTTTGAATACTAATACAAGTTCCAACAATGATCAAAAGTTAGTGGAAAATGTGGTAAGTATAACAAAAAAAAAATTGTTTGAAATACCAAGAAATATTCTGCCAAACGCAGTCCACTGCTGGACATGCTAAATCTTACAAGTTAGTCCAACAACGCATAACTTACGCCAATGTTGTGAAATACCTAATTTATAATGCATATCTAATTTATACTGAATTTTGTTCATATCTTATCAAAAAGTAATGCTGATTTATGACCCAAAATATGTTAGATATTAACAGCAAATTATAGTTTACAACATAAATTAACAAAAGAATCCTAAGATAGACCAATAGTTCTAAAATTAATAGTAATTAAAGCAGCAATGACCTTATGTGAAGCATTTGGTTTGCTAATTATCTTATTTGGAACGTCTGCTCAAGTTGTGTTATTATAATTAATATTAGATTTAATGCATGTATTCAGTGATGATTCAACAAGTTATTTGGTTTGTTTAAGATATTCTATCATTGTTCAATGTTTTTCCTTAAAATCCTTTTGCCTACTGTGTCTATTGCTTAATTTTGTGCACTTGGCTCTTAGCTAAATACCAATATTTTACATGGAGCGACTGTCTATCTGACCTCCGCAAGCCAGTAACTGGGTAATAGAATATCCTTTGGTAAGACTGGTTGTCAGACTTATGGGCTTCTGACAAAAAAAAAATACCCATCCACGGACCAGCCCCGGCAGGCATAGATTAACCCAGAGTATTAACCCATGCAACTGTTATTGCTTAGCCACAAGCTCCTCAGTGTAACAATAAATAAATATTACTATGAGCACTATAGCTTTGGTAGGACACATTTTAGGAGTTCCTTCCACAAAGTCCAAAAGTTTCTAGGCCAATTCATGTAAATTAATCTCAACATGGGATTCCAGGCAGCAGAATCTTAAAAAAACCAATAACACAAATATTAGGTTAGCTATCATTACAGCAAAAATCTGTCTCTGAGACATTTGATAGAGAGATTTGTTTGCTGTTCTCAGGTCGTCATAACAGGTGTATGTCTATATTATAACACACCTGCGCCTACCATATAATGTTATGTTATAATAATTAAAAAATATATTATATATATTCAGACTCATTGATACATATTTTTATTAGATTAAATACTTAAAAATTATATTAGTAACCAAACACTAATACTAATACATACTATTATTATAACTAAAATAAATAACAGAAGTACAGTGGCCAGCACATCAAGCTACACGAAACTGTCAAATTTCTCCAAACGACTTTAAACTTTATAATGTTGATAATTACGTTCAAAATCGAACGAGAAAATTTGACAGTTTGTTGTAATTTGATGTGCTGGCCACCGTACATAAATCAAATTATAAAATGAATGAATTAATTAAATTACAATCATCTTTAAAATCATTATAAAACATCCAGTCCTAATTTAAATTCATTGTTCCAGAAAGAAGCTGACGGTTGGGACGACTTTGACATAGAAGATGCTGAACCCATAGCACCACAACCAGGTGCCAAGAGTAACGTACCAGAGAAAACTAAGAGTAAACCAGAGGATAAGCCTAGTGTTACGAAGGATAGTCAAAAGTCTCAGGATACAGGCTGGGATGAGTTTGATGACTGGGGGACTGAAGATGTTTCTGCTGATGTTCAGAAGGTATTTTGAGAGCTGTAATTTGTTAGTATTTTAATACAGGTCAGGTGTCACCAAAATATTTTTATTTTCATTTGTTTACACTATTAAATCACTTTTGTTTTGTAAAAGTGATTTATATTTAAAACAGTCTGAACAAGCTTTTATTTAAATGCTCATTTTTTGCTTTAATTTGATACCTATATAAAGGAGTGCGTAAAAAATAACTAATCCGCCATCTTGGGCGGTGCGCCATATTGGATTTAGAGTAAAGTGATTTTATTTTTCGTGTTCTTCTCAGCAAACCCTTTCATTTGATACTCATATCATGGAAGTGTAAAAAAAATATTATTCCGCCATATTGGGCCCTCCTCTGGGTCTATAATGACGTCACTTAGCTAACGAAGCGTTGTGATCCAAACTAAACGTGTATCCAAAATTTCATCTCAATCAGTTGAGGATAGCTGCTTTAAAATTTAGCAAGATTTGACCCGAACATACAAACATTGCAGGTTAAATAAATGCTTATAAAAATAAAATAAAATCATCTTACTATTGCAGAAGAACCCACCAAAACCACAAGCGGTTCAACCCAAACCAATAACCCAACAACCGGAACCTGACATCCAAGAAGTCACAGACAGAATGGCAACGACATCTGCTGGCGGTGGCAGCGGGTGGGGCTGGGGTTGGAGTGTGGATTCTCTGCTGAGCTCTGCCACTGCTGGTCTTAGTTCTGCTACGGCTGGTATTAGTAATATCACCAGTCAAGTGTCACAGGTAAACTTAAGAGGGCATACTACGGTCCACTAGCACCACTCCTTAAAAAAAAATATTATCTCGTGAATGAGAAGGAATTATGAAAATCGGCTCATCGGCGACCTCGGTAAGTGTGTCTAGAATTTTCTAATACCTTCTATAACGTTTCATATTGAGACACGACACAACAAAATTCGATCTAAAAGAAAAGCGGCCACATTCCTCTAGATCGTATTTTGTTGCTTCGTGGCTCAATATGAAACTTTATAAAAGGTACTAGCTGACCCGACAGACTTCGTTCTGTCAAAAGCTATAGTATAAACTCCACTACCTACCTACCCTACACTAATTTTTCTAATAAATAATAAAGAATTGGTAAAATTGGTCCAGGCGTTGTTGTGTATTGTTACCAACACATTTGACGATTCATTTTTATATTATAGATTAGAAAATTCTAGACATACTTACCGAGGTCGCTGATGAGGTGATTTAACGTATCACCTGACTATTAAACAAATTAGTTTTTTTTTTGTTGGGATTGACGTTTTGCAGATAAACCTGCAAATCGTCTTAAATAGGAGGGTTGTCGGCTGCTTAACCGGACTATCCTGTGGGTGCCTTAATACATTAAGGCCTGCGTTCACCAACATTCAAACCACCGGTTAGGTATATAAACAGTTGATTTATGTCAAATTTCCTAAGTAAAGAACTGATTAAATATCTAAACAGTTGATTTAAATGTTGGTGAACATAGGCCTTAGGCCTGTGTTCACCAACATTCAAACCACCGGTTAGGTATTTAAACAGTTGATTTATGTCAAATTTCCTAAGTAAAGAACTGATTAAATATCTAAACAGTTGATTTAAATGTTGGTGAACACAGGCCTAAGGCCTCCAGCCTGGGCATAAAACTTATAAACTAAGCGACTACACGCTATGGGCAACCCCCTGTTGGGTACGGACCTCGGCTTAGGGCGGCGCTGAGTGAGGGCAGCAAGGGACCTGTCCCTGTCAGGATTGTGTCATTTATTTAACACAACCCTGACATAATTTAACCATCATTTAATAAGATGGTGTGATGTAGCACATCTCATAAATGTTGTGGCATTTCCCACTACCTACTTATTATTTACGTAACTTTATCAAATCAAGCACTTTTAATACACATTTATAAAGTTGTTTCACTTTAAAATTATAGTAATAACTTGCGTGTTTGATCAAATTTACCATTAAATTGACCTTAGATTTTTCATTTATTAGGGGTTAGTATCCAATATGATGACTTTTTCTGTAACAAGTTAACCTAATCCTGAACTTTGTTCTACAGTTATATATTAAATTAACACCGAACATGGAGTACCGGCCATTAAAAAATCTCCTCAACACATCTTGTCCAAACAACATAACATTATGCCTGTAATCCTGAAGGTTTAGGCAGACCTCTATACCACAACCACATTTCGCCAATCTAAAATATGTATATCTATAAATACTTACAGGGCATATCAACAGTCCTAGAAACCGGTATAGGTGCACCTGATCCAGAAGAACTAGCCAGGAGAACATCTAAAGATAACGAAACCAGAGTCACCAGCCCTGAGAATGCACCAACCGGTGATAAAATAACAGTGGTTGGAAGCGAGGAGGCTGGGGCCAATGCTGGGCCAAATGCTGGGGAGGCATTCCAGTTTGGCAGCCTGTTCTCTGGTGTTACTAAGTTTGTTGAAACTACTGGTAAGGACTTTGTGAACTGAGACGATTTTGCAAGATTTATTGTTTGTGTGGGTACAGGAAATTGCCTAACCTTTGATGACTCCGACTCACTTAGACCTACAGGCTACCAGTCTTATTGGTTGGTACTCAGTCTAGTTTAGGCTAATAGGAATTAAATAGTATGTAGGTAACTATCGAATGTAGTACTGCAGAAACCTTTTCAGATTATACTATGGTTTGCTCTGCCATCGGTTTTTTTCTTGCGGAATTTATCACTTGAGGATATTCAAACTGTCTCTTAATGAATAATTATGTCATTTCAAGCCTTGTACCCGATGGGATTTTCCATCGGCAAAAATGACGAGCTTCCATACAAAGTGTTATCATCTATTGCTCCCCTTTTATCCCGGGAGTTCAATAGAAGAAATCGGTTCTTAGTGGTCACCTATGTTATACAATGTGTAGGTAACTTAATAATGCACATTATAAAAGTAGTTGGTTCAGAATCGATTTCTGTTATTTTTAATATACGTAATTTTTTATCCCAAAAAGAACAAGAATAGCACTACCCCATTTCGTCCCTTGGGTGTCGTAAAAGGCGACTGAGGGACTTACTAGAGAATGGGCAGCAGCATTGTCTATGAGTTTTTACACCATACTGCGATCGCCAACCCGCCTGCCAAGCGTGGCGATTATGGCATATCCCCCCGTTTTTGGGGGAGGCCTATGTCCAGCAGTGGACGTCTTTCGGCTGAAATGATGATGAATTTAATAAAAAAAAAAAATAACATTTTTTATACATATCTAGCTTCTGCACATCACTTCGTCTGCGCGAAATTTCTTGTTCCCCGACCCATAGCCCGCCCGAGATATTATTTTGTTTTCACGTAAAAATTCAGTGTATGTAAGTATTATGATTATAACACGTGTGCGTTAATTCCAAGAAATGTTGTAAAAAGAACTCTTGTGCAAAATTTCCTGCTTCTAGACCCCGCAATTTAGGTTTTGGGTTGTCTTTGAGTGAATTTAAAATATTTATAGAATCCATTCTGTATCTTCATTACTCTTTTTACAAATATTTCAGGGACAAAAGTAATCCACGGTGGCCTAGATACCCTAGAAACCATAGGCAAGAAAACCATGGAAGTTCTTCAAGATGGTGACCCGGGGTTGGCCAAGAAACGTGCCTTACTTGGTCTAGGAGCCGGTGACAAACCAGTACTGTCCCAAGTCCTGAGAGAAGCCAAGACTAAGGCAGAAGAAGAGGATAGAGTGAGGGAAGAGAAGAGAGAAGCCAAGGAAGTGCACTATGAGAATCTGTTTGATGATTTTGAAGGTAAGGTTTTGAAATAATAATAACATCAATGGACTTTTCTGTAGAACAAGTTTAGTATTTTTTTAATTTCAATTAGGTACAAAGTGCATTTTATATTCATGATTTGGAGATCTCTTTTTAAGCAAGAATAGCTTGTGTTAGGAGACTCCGCTCTTCCACTTAGCTTGGGGTAGGACTAGGAAATAGCCTTTAAACTTCTGAACCATCTCAAAGAATGTATTATTATTTTTTAATGTTTATTTTTACTTATTCATCTTACTTCCTTTTACTTATGCAACTCTTTACATACAGTTTTCGTGATTGTGACGGAATTCGTTGTTTATCTCCACTATTACTTAATTGTTTGGTCAATATTGAAATATGTTCTTGAGATCTATAGAATGACATGCAAAAGGAAGATTTTTTCCACCCTTAGCTTAGCTGCAAGGCCTAGATAGACTAGTTCTAGTGCTGATAGACGCTGTGGTGGCGGCCGTTATGTGGCAACGGCCGTCATGACGCGGCGACCGTCATGTGGCGGCAGACGTCATATAGCGGCGGACGCCATGTGGCGGCGGACGTCATGTGGCGGCGGACGTTTTGTGGCGGCGGACGTCATGTGGCGGCGGCCGTCAAGTGGCGGCGGACGTAATGTGGCGGCGGCCGTCATGTGGCAGCGGACGTAATGTGACGACGGACGTGATGTGGCGGCGGACGTCATGTGGCGGCGGACGTAATGTGGCGGCGGCCGTCAAGTGGCGGCGGACGTAATGTGGCGGCGGCCGTCATGTGGCAGCGGACGTAATGTGACGACGGACGTGATGTGGCGGCGGACGTCATGTGGCGGCGGACGTCATGTGGCGGCGGCCGTCAAGTGGCGGCGGACGTAATGTGGCGGCGGCCGTCATGTGGCAGCGGACGTAATGTGACGACGGACGTGATGTGGCGGCGGACGTCATGTGGCGGCGGACGTAATGTGGCGGCGGACGTGATGTGGCGGCGGACGTAATGTGGCGGCGAACTTCACTATGTTATAATCATTTCAGCGTTGTCTCTCGGATGAAACCACTGAAAACCCAAGTATGTATATTTTTTCAAAATAATAAATATTTTTTCTTTAATTCCAGGCCTAGTACATTTAGAAGCTCTAGAGATGTTATCGAAGCAAGTGAGCATGCGTATAGAGGAGCGCATACGCAGCGTCGATGCCGACAAGAGACAAGATATCAAGGAGACGCTACAGCAAGTTGCTGGTATGATTCCATCTTGAAGTTTATGTATTTGAAATAGAATAATGAGTGCTTATTGTATGTTGGATAAAAACACAGATCAGTCTAGGTTTAAGCTAGGGGAAAGATATTATTTTTTAGTTCTATTATTGATTACAGTTTTTGTTACCCATTATAGATGTGTTATAAATCAAAGACTATATAATCTTAAGATCTTGTACCATGTGGTGCCGGACGTAAAGAATAGCACCACCCCATTTCCTCCCGTGGGTGTCGTAAAAGGCGACTAAGGGACTTACTAGAGAATGGGCAGCAGCGTTCTCTATGCATTTTTAACACCATACTGCGATCGCCAACCCGCCTGCCAAGCGTGGCGATTATGGCAAACCCCCCCAATTGGGGGAGGCTTATGTCCAGCAGTGGACGTCTTTCGGCTGAAATGATGATGAAAGGGTCTGGGTTTTTTAACCAATGACCGACTCGGGTAAATCGCGGCTGTTATCACTGGGCCACCACTGCTCCAACTTATAAAGAATTTCAACATCATCCTGATTGGCAGACATGTTGCGGAACTAAGTGAATTATCGTCTAAAAATTCAGCTTCAAGGACCATTATTTAGCTGATGTTTTTACGGTAGAAAAAACTCAAATTTTCTCGTTCGATTTTGAACTTAATCGTCAACATTTTAATGTTTTAAATCGTTCAGAGTTTGACAGTTTAGTGTAGCTTGATGTTCTGGCCACTGTACCAAACATCAACTAAATAATGGTCCTTGAATCTGTATTTATAGGTTTTCCATTCTCTATCTAAAATCGCGAGAATCTAAGTCGGATTGACGTTTCTTATTCTACATACCACGATAACTTTGTTTGAACGTCTACGTAAGAAATCAAAAAATCTAATCCATAATCCTAATTAATTACAATGTTATCCATACACTATAACAATGCGTCTCATTCGTAAAACCAAGTTTCACTTTATATTGGTAAAATGCACTCAAAAACACGAACTATACAGGGTCAAACTAAAATAGCTAGCGAAACCCCGCAGATGTGATAGGTATTGATATCTAAACACGAATTTTTTTAAATGATTTGATGTTTTTTTATTTTTTCGGGAAGTACGGGAAGTATGAGTTGAAAAAATCTGTTTTTTATTATTTTTATCGTGTTAATTATCGGTCACCACCACGTCATAGAAGTTTACAAAAAAAAAACTTTTTTTGACTGATATTTCTAGTGACCACAATAACGCCGGCTGACGATCCAAAAAAAAAAACTCATCACATTAATTATTTTTTTATTTTATAATGTTTAGATCGATATCTAAACACCATCACGTATGCGGAGTTTCATTAGCTAATTTCATTTGACCTGGTATAATAAAAAGATGGCATCGCTTGTGAGGAGGATTCGGGGGGGTAGCAATAACATCCTGAGAGTCGTGGCTGAGGACCCGAGAGTTCCTGTACTGAGGCATCTCATGCGGAATCATTGTCCGCATGAAATGCCTCGCAAGTACATGACTCACTAACTTTTCTGCTGATATTGTTACTAATCCTAGTTATAAGTTGTAGTACCTAAGGTGTGTACTAACAAAATTGATTCCTATGTTGTCTCGATTTTTTTTTTATTATTATTATAATTTAAAGAATTATACTTATCATAGTTCACATCGACAGAACTGTGTGAAATGCCAGAAGAAGACGAGGAAGACGAAGAATCTCCAAGTGAAGACCTTACAAAGTCTGACGCGTTCCATGAACGACTACAAACCGCTACACAAGACCTTGGTCTCAAACTACAGTTCCAGCCACTGGTCAAGTAAGTTCATAAAACCATCTGTATCAATTAATAATATTTTAGAGGTATGAGGAATAGGGTGTAAAGTTCACTCATACTCTATTGATAAGGGAGGATCCTCCGACCAGACGGGTGTTGTGTCTGGTGGGCAACTGCCCAACGGTTGATGTCGGGATGTTGTATACATGCTAGTCGCGCCGTAAACTCTGATAGCGCGATGCAGGATTTGTGACGTCAGGTCTTTGATGCATACTCGTAGTTCGCATGTGACATTTTTGATAACGCCACAATATAACGCCTGTAGGTACGATTACGATTACGGGTAGGCGATTTCTACCCCTTTGGGGAAAGGGGTAGAAATCGTACAAACAGTATTAACAGATGTTTTTCAACCTACCATAAACTTCACTGTCTTACCATTTTTCAAATTCGTAGACCAGCGAAATTGTCTAGAACCGAATAGTTCAGACATTAATCCCAAGCTTCTTCATTTCATTCACTTCTTCATATTCCACCCTTTTTAACTAACTTTACCTAACTCTCTTTACAGACAGTACAAAGAAATCCTCGACTACATATCAACTTTAGACTCCGAAGTCTCCGTGAAGGCTGTATACAAGCGAGGCGTGTCAACACTGGCACAGACTACTGCGCTTTCAGTGGAACAGTACCACAAGGCGGCTGAGATGTTACTCGTCAAGTCTCGGAGATCCACCGCTGATGAAGCGGACGCGCTCACACAGTAAGTAGCCTACACCTGTGGTAATAATAATATCATCGTAATATAATATAATATCAGTCAGTGAAGGCTGGCACAGAGTACTGCGCTGTCAGTAAAACAGAACCACAAGGCGGCTGAGATGTTACTCGTCAACATTTATCACATTTATTTATTTATATATGCTTTATTGTACACCAAATTACACATTACAAAAACAAAAAACTTATACATTATAAAATATACAATGGGCGGCCATATAGCTTACTGCGATTTCTTCCAGGCGATCTTGGCATGAACAGTAAATTTCTGGTCCAGGCAACCTTGGAATGGGCAGTGAATTTCTGGACATAAAATGGGATTGTCATTGGTGCAAATTAAAAATATAAAAGTACAATATTCTATAATAGATACAGATATATGCTATATAATAAATACATAGATAAATACATACTAACTATATAAGCAACGAAAATTAATGAAGACTATAGATTTATAGAGGTATGAGGAACAGGGTGTAAAGTTCACTTATCCTCTATAGAAGGGAGGATCCTCCGACCAGACGGGTGTTTTGTCTGGTGGGCAACTGCCCGACGGTTGATGTCAGGATGTTGTATATATGCTAGTCGCGCGGTAAACTCTTATTGCGCGATGCAGGACTTGTGACGTCAGGTCTTTGATGCGTAGTTCGTATATGGCGCTGTAGATGCCGCCACAGATTATTACAGCTAATAACGAGAACAAACTCACAACGACAAGTAATGTTCCTTCACGAGGTTTTTAAAAAAGGAAACGCAGGCAGGCTGGTATTTAATTCGTGATTTACGATCTTTTGACCTTGGACATAACGAATATCTCCCAGATTTAGAATCGGAAGGGATTGGAGTATCTGCTGACCGCTTTTCCCAAGCAACATTCCCAATACTTATTTGGAGATGCGTCGGCAACCAGGTGTACCCAGGGGTACTGAAGTACCCCATGCGTAGCGTATCACGACCACACGCTCACAGGACGTGCGCTTGACTATCCATTCGATGTTACCCCGCGCAAATACGCGGTAGTGCGAAAAAATCGGTTGGGTAATAAAAACTAATCGCAAATTAATTCTTTATTTGTACCCCAGGGGCAAATAATTTTTTTATTTGTTCTAGGGTTAAAATCTCAGTAACCATATCAATGTCAAAATCTAAAGTTCATTTTTTTTTCTCTGTTCCAGAATGACAGTGGTACTAACAAAACACATCAGCGAGTTGGCGACACTATTCACAGAGAAGCTGAACACGCTACCTGCAGATAATAAGGAGCAAGTCAACACGTATATCACTAATATATTCTTAGAGGTAAGTCTTTGTAATCTTTGATATTATATTTTATTTCAATAAAATATACTTACATATATATTATATTTTTAAATAAACATTTAAAAATGAGTAGCCCACCGGTATCGGGAACAGGGTCCAAGCTACCGGCGGTCAGGGCTCCAAAGGGAGGAACCACCTAACAATGCGAGCCGTGTCCAGAACTACCGCTCTCTGAATCAAGCCCTTGCTCTAGCTCTTAATTAATATTATAATCCATACTAATATTATAAATGTGAAAGTAACTCTCTCTGTCTGTTACGTTTTCACGCCTAAACCGCTGAGCCGATCGTCATGAAATTTGGCTGAGATATAGCCTGGGATATGGAGAAGGATATAGGCTACTTTTTTACCCGATAACCGACATCCACGCGGGCGGAGTCGCGGGGAAAACTAGTATATTAATATTATACTAATTATTATTATTATACTGGCGACGTTTGAGGAGGTCCTATGTCTAGCAGTGGACGTATTTCAGCTCAAATGACGAAGGTGACGATACAAATTATTCATTGTCAAAATTCCCTCACTGAAAGACAACGTACAACATAAATAATAACTAGCTTTTGCCCGCGGCTTCGCCCGCGTGGATATCGGAAAATATCCCACTGGAAAGTACTGCCGGGGTTGGCCTGTCGATGGGTGACCATATTCACAAACCGAGACTCCTTCGTGCCTTGGAAATCACGCTAAGCCGTTAGTCCCGGCTGTCATTTGTAGATCTTTGACAGTTGTCAAAGTCAAAGCATTTATTTCAAATAGGCACGTTTACGGCACTTTTGAACGTCAAACGTCAGTTGTTACGGGTAGTCAGAAGCCCGAAAGTCTGACAAACAGTCTTACGAAGGGGTATAGTATTACCCAGTTACTGGGTTGTGGAGGTCAGGTAGGCAGCCGCTCCATGTAAAATACTGGTATTCAGCTACATCTGGTACATAGATGAGAAAAGGCTAGGCCGATGATGATTATTTACAAATTCGGACCTCCCCCCTGACTTCAAGTGTAGTTTCAAACATCGCTATATAAACATGCGCATACGCATACAAATATACACTAAGCCCATAAAAGAACATCCAACAATAATTTATGCATCCTTCCAAAATTGAACACACAACTTTAGCTCCTCTCTCTAACATAGTTGAGAAAATGCTTGGCAGAATGATTGATATTTCCTATTTTTGTTTTCAGGCTGGCAACAGTTCCACCTACATCCAGAACGCGTTCCAATTAGCGCTGCCGATACTACAGATAGGCGCCGTTTAAATAAAATCATAACAAATCCTAAATTTGTGATATTGTTTGTTAAAATGTTGTTACTAATCTATGGTTCAAATTTTATTCGTCGATGTTTGAAAGTTTAGAAAGCGGTTTTGTATCCAATTGTTAGTCGCGTAATACCTTTTGTACACACACGTTTTTCTTGCCGTGAAAAACAACGGTTAAAGGTCATAGCACACATATCAACTCGGAAAGGGATCGTCACCGTATCACCTTTCGCCTCACCGTCAAACAGGCGTCAACCTAACGTAAGCACGTAACCAAAGCGGACCAACAACTCCGATACGTCGACTCGGCTACAGATAGGCGACGCCGCGCTTACGGCTCGCCGACCGCTGGTTGACCTGGCTGGCACCAGATCAGTTTGAATCCGAACGTGAAGTGTAGCGCACAGTTAAGTCCCGGTTTATAATACGCGAGATGGCTATTATAGCCATAGCACTGGACGGGAGAGATGAGAGGGGCAAGGGTGGACGAAGAGACGCAAGCGCGGCGACAGACAGGCGTAAACCCGGGGATGACGAGCTGTAAGCGCGGGGACCGCTGGTTAACCACGCGCCACACCGTAGTTCGTGAGCTTGTCCCGAGTCGAATCGTTTACGTTACGATTCCGATTAGTGTGCTTTTCAGTAGGGAGTTTCATACAAAGAATACTAAACGGCTCAAGTTGATACGGTTACGATCCGTTTCCGAGTTTATATGTGTGCTATCACCTTTATTCGCCGTGTGTAGGCACGGTCCGCAGTGGTGTATGGATCACTATAGAAGGTTTTTGACAGCCGTTGTTAAATGAATATGTAGAGTTTGTAACGTTGACCTGACATTAGTGTTTTAAGAGTTGGGAACATTGCAATTCAATCGACGAAACATAAAATATAATTGCAATGTCTGTACCCTGATATATAATCCGACCAAAAAGGCTTGTGGTGGCATTTACAACGCCACATGCGAACTACGAACAAATCC
The DNA here is from genome assembly GCA_947523025.1 of Dryobota labecula. Classification (NCBI taxonomy): domain Eukaryota; kingdom Metazoa; phylum Arthropoda; class Insecta; order Lepidoptera; family Noctuidae; genus Dryobota; species Dryobota labecula. The sequence continues at coordinate 16,873,780 of OX383302.1, read as the reverse complement.
TGCATCGCGCAATCAGAGTTTACCGCGCGACTAGCATATAAAACTTTTTAATCAGTGCTGATTTGACAAATAAACGTGTTTTATTATATAACTATTATTCTTACTTTGATATGTCTTAGTACAAAAAAATTAAGTTAACGAAAGATGTTTATTTCGAAACTGGCATAATGGATACTCGTGGCGCAACGCGCCGGCTGCGGCGCGGTCGTTGAAGCCAAACGCAGTAGTAGGTACCTATCAGCTGTGCGCTCGCCCATTGATATTATTATGAATAAATTGTGTCCATATTTGGCTGATTTCAAGTGGACAAAAAAAAGTATTGAACTAATAATGGAAATGTCCACCGAAAAAAAAATTGCGCACTGGCTAAATACTTATATCCTGTATACAACATCCCGTCATCAACCATCGGGCAGTTGCTCACCAGACACAACAACGGTCGGAGGATCCTCCCTTTTCAATAGAGGATGAGTAAACTTTACACCCTGTTCCTCATACCTCTATAGGCTGTCTAATTTCATATTACCCAATCGAATGACTATTTAATGACATCCTGACATTGAGGCCAATTCTATCTTAAGGAGTTGTATTGCTGATTCTAATTATTGTAAATCTAAATTTCTATTAAAGCCTAAATAAGACACAGGATTACTTACCACTTGTAAGTACAGCCAAAAATGCTAATTTGTTGTAAGTTATAATAATATTTAATGTTTGCTTCGCCATGTTTGTGCTACCACATGCAATGTCATTCATAATCGTAAACATTCGGCCAACATTCGGCAGTTAACGCGATTTCGCTCGCACGACTGCGCCGTCTCCTATCTCTGTTCTTGTCTATCGGTAACTGAAGGTTTGCGACTTTGATCACACTAATCACAGATGTGTGAGTTTTGGTGCATGTAGTCGTGCGCCGAGCTCAGTTTTACTGATTGCGATGTTAGCGCGTAACATATCTTCCTCCTTTTAATATATCAATGATTAAATCCATATTTGTTACGGTCACGAATCATATTTTAACTAATATACAACCTGACACGAACCTGCAAATTGTAAAAAACGTAAGAAAATTTGAATTTCGCGGTCTACTATTCCTAGACTTATATTTGGTGTTCCTTAAATCTAACAATTGGTTACATAACCTGCTTGGTTCATATTTTACATTATTGTAATTGTTCAAAAAATGGGTGTAATAAGGAAATCATGAAAGATGTTAATATATTGTATTACTAAAAATATTAATAAATATCTCTGAAGAAATTGTGGGCGATTATCTCGAAAATTCAATTAAACTATTAAAGTTTGTATGTCTGTGAATATAACTTATATAATATATTATGCATTTAATAGTCAATGTTTTTATAATATGCTGTTGTTTAATTTAAACCAACCTTTACCGAGAGTGGCACCTTCGTAGCGGAAATAAAACAAAAACAAATTGTGGAAACCCAATCCTAAGCATTTTTTATTTATATTTTCACAAGGATTGACAAGGACCATCTACGTTTAATAACTCATTAATTAAGAAAAATAAACTACATATAAAAACACATTATTAATGTACGATATCCTATCATCACATTGTACGTTCTTATTTATTTTTGTGTTGAAATTATATTTGAAATCTCCGTGTAAAATAAGTTCTAAAATTAATGATTGCATGCATCTTTTGCTAAAGTTGACGTTCCATTAATTTGAGAGTTACACTAATGGATAGATAATTTAAAAATCTTAATAATTCACGTTTTATTTAATTTCAAAAGATCACTCTTCTTTTTTTATTAAAATAATTCCAAAAATTGTGTGAATTTGGCGTACGCAGGGAGCGGGACAGAGCGTCCCCGCTGTGACGGGATAGAGATGGACCGAACGCTCACGCTCGGGGATCACCTAAACCCCCAGCCTGCTATGTAATGCTGGAGGAGCCAGAATTCAGGGCTGGGCAACAGAGGCTCTAGCCCCGAGCATAATATAAAAAAAAAATTAGGTACAGCCTTTGTGTCCATCAAAGAAAAAAAGTTCAAATTCACAAGGATTTTTTCTCCACAATTGGATTTTTTACGTCTGTTCCAAAAAAATCGGGCCCTCCACTTCTTGGTAGCCTCACTCACGGCAGTAGCCTCGGCTATAAATCCGGCCATGAATACTGGTTATCTACCTACCAGATTCACAAGCAGCATTCTTTCTAGTTATAGTTATAGTTGCTCTTGCCCTGATGATTAGCGAATCAGCAGCTTTGGTAGCAGACTAAAGTGCGCCCTATTTACATAATAAAAATCTTGAATTCGTTAATTCACTGACAGACAACGCACAGCATAAGCCGTTGGGTCTAGAAGCATGAAATAATGCACTAGAGTTCCTTAAATAAAGTGGAAATTAAGGATTATTGAAAATTCAACCCCTACAGGGGTTAAGTAAGTAGGAAGTTTGTCAATTTTTTCGATGAGAAATGCCATTGGGACACGGCTTGCGTAGAAAGAAAATATTGTTAATCGCACTTAAAACATCTAATATTCAAACAAAATATATCACTTAGTTTCTGAGTACCTATCAAGACACTTAATTGATATCTAACAGTAATTAAAAAAAAAATACAAACAGACTAATCGAAGAAATCTTTTAACACGTTCACTGCGTTACGAGATCTAATGGTTCTCGTACGAGTTTTCGATTCAGTGCGGAAGTGAAATTGTACGTCTATCCCGTTCGGGCCAATGAATATTCTTTAAGTTTTTTTTTAGTTGGAGTGAGATGCTTTAGCCCACCGTTCATAAGTACTCTTAATGTAGTAGGTATTTTTATCAATGAAAACGTACGAGATCTTATAGGTCTCGTAGCGACCAGATAGTAAAAAATTGCATTTAGTGCGACACGAGACTCATTGGACAAAAATCTCGTACGAAGTCTGGTCATAAATCAATTAGTTTTGTGTCAACTTTTAAAGAGTGCAACTGAGTTTGCTTACTATCATGAATAAAAATACCCGGAAAATGTCGCCTAGAATTTTAGAACTATCATTTTCCAATTATTGTGATGATAATAATATGTCAAAATCGCTTTATCGAAAAGTATTGCATCGTGTTCCAAGGACCACAAGTAAAAATATTACTATTACTAGCCCCAGTTCTGGACTGTCTTATCAAGAACTTACTAATGTAACACCACCTCCATGTCTGTAAAACAAAAATGTGAGTAACTCTGATTCTGATTTATCAAACTACCGTCAAATATTTTTAAAGAAATCAAAAACATTGATTACTTAAAAAAAGTACATATCAGTAATACTAATAAATTATCCATCATTCTCGATAGTGCATTTTGGTCCAATCCCATCACCATTGTTTTTATCGATATTTAGGCACATGTGCGTTACGAGATCTAAAACTTCACGTAATTTTCTTACTTTCACTGCATTACGAGATCCTAAAGAGCTCGTGATTTTGTTTTTATACTTTTGTTTCCATTTTTGTTTGATCTTCGGGCGAGCTCACATACATAACAAATAACTTATTTTGAGCTATTTTCATAAAAATATTTTGATTTTAAGGTAACAGTCCCTACGACATCTAAAGTATCTCGTCCCGCCATTAGGAGAAGACAATAACGAGTTGTTTTAGACCTCGTGACGCACCAGTAGCAGGTAGCATAAATCTGGATATGCAGTGAACGTGTTAAAAGAAATCGTTAAAATAGTCTAATCTCAAAATTAAACATAACAAGTGAAGAATTCAGTAAATAATAATAACAATGGCGGATCATGGCGCGAATATCGGCCATTGTGTCGACACCTGTTGCGTCTGCATTTCTAACGGTCGATGGATTATTATGGATGCGCTTTTTTTCGTTATTAAGGAAATGTAATTTTAATGCCATTTTATTTAGAAACGGTAATGTTAAAATACAGAGGTAAAAATAATATTTGTCTTATGTGGCAATCGAACTCGTAATCCTGGGCACAGATAAACCAATTTCGGCTAGGTGCAAAGTCTCATAGTCAATATCAAGGATAGTCATTTCACTGCTCTAAAATCAATATGCCATCATTAAAAAAAAAAAGTTAAAATATTATCAATTGGTTTTTAACTCTTCCGCGTTACGCTACGCTTCTGTTTTTTTCTCTTTGGGATAAACATAAACAAGCATGATATTATATTATATTATATCATCGTCTGAAATTCTTCTCAATCTTATTCCATACTTACACTAGCGGTACCCGCAACTTCGTTCGTGTGAAATTTCTTGTTACACTCAGAAATACTGTAGCTTCACATTAATGAAAGAATTTTCGAAATCGAATTAGTAGTTCCGAAGATTACGTGTACGTTACCCCAGCAGGAAAGTGTCTCCTAGAGTGATATGAGTGGAACGTATAATTAGTGCGTAATCTGCTGTAAATGTGCGCCAAATAAAAAAATTGTGCGTTTTGTCGTTTTGGAATAAAACGGAAAAAACGATTCCTGCTGGGGTAACGTTTTTCCAGCAGGAAAATTCTAAACGAAAGGTCGGAGAGAGAAATATTTTGCATGGGCAGAAAGCTTATATTTGTGCAAAAATGTGCGCCGAAAATATAATTTGTGCGTCTTCAGGTTTTCGAGATATTGCATTTCCTGCTGGAGTAACGTTTTGCAGAATCGTGTATCTCTAAAACCATTATATGTGCGTCTGTAGAATAACTATCATCGTTAAGTATGAAATCGTCGAATTTTTCTAGTCATTCGAATTTGGTCCGATAACCAGCCGTTGTGTACTTGTTTTGTTTTTTGTTTGTATTTACTTAATGCGAACATTTCCAAGCTGAATATTTTTACTATATATTTTTGACTAAACGCACTAATTCTTGGGTTAGACCCACACATCTTGGGTTGAGCCGGTTTCTTGTATTTTGCCGTCAAAGTTGTGACACCGTCGTTTTGACTTTTAGCAATATTATTCAATAACGCATACATGTACACGTTTCAAACTTTTTATGCTTATTAAAAGCGCCAAGAGGGATCGAATACAGTTTTCAGCGAGCTTATACGTTTTCTCAATTAGGCGCTACGATATTTTTTCGGGTTTTCAAAAAAGCGCGATTACTTGAAAATTATAAATATTTTCTTAAATCTAATTCTGTCACAAATACGCACAAACAAAGAGGTACTCGTATATGTTTATTCTACAGGGGCACATATAATGGTTTCAGAGATACACGATTCTGCAAAACGTTACTCCAGCAGGAAATACAATATCTCGAAAACCTGAAGACGCACAAATTATATTTTCGGCGCACATTTTTGCACAAATATAAGCTTTCTGCCCATGCAAAATATTTCTCTCTCCGACCTTTCGTTTAGAATTTTCCTGCTGGAAAAACGTTACCCCAGCAGGAATCGTTTTTTTCCGTTTTATTCCAAAACGACAAAACGCACAAACTTTTTATTTGGCGCACATTTACAGCAGATTACGCACTAATTATACGTTCCACTCATATCACTCTAGGAGACACTTTCCTGCTGGGGTAACGTACACGAAGATTACTCCCTACATACAAACTTACTTTTACCTCTTTATATCTCAATACCTACCTATAGATTAACCCTTCCGTGGGCAAGTCGCATCCACACTTCTCTTACGTACTTTAACAAAAGCTCGCCGCATAACCGGTGGATTGTAAGCACTCCAAAGCACATCTGTCCCATGACGGACATCACAAAGGATGCAAGGGTTTAGAGTTACTCCTTTACGCCATTTGCCAAATATCTGGACCTTGACATGTGCATGATTGATGCGATAGAAATGTTCCTGTGTTTGATCCTTTGTTGGTTGCAAATGTGATTTGAAGCGAGCGTAGTTTGGGAAAAGAACATAATAAAATGTGCCTATTTAAAATATGTTTCTTGAATCCAGGTCGTAGCTGTAGTAGCTGTTCTGTAGTGCTATTCTGTCAAAATCTCACGGTGAAAACTTAGGTGAAGTGAGTTTGAAGTGAGTTGTGATTCCACCAGCCGGTCGATTCTGTAAAAATCTCACCGTGAAAACTTCGAAGTGATTCCATCATTCCCCTGTCATTCCATCTGAGACTAGCGGTGCGTTCCGAGTTGCGATAATATCGATTTGAGCGCGCTTACACTCGTTCCGAATTAGCGTGAGCGCGATAACGATATCCCGTGAATCGTCATAGATGACGTCATGACATTCGCCATCTTGCGATAACGCCGACCATGCCTTTTAAAGTACTAATATCACCGTGAGCGCTGTCAAAAATGACAGTTGTGCTGTTTTGTTTTGAGTCGCATCTTATCATAACGTGGCATTTTCAAAATTGTTCTTCTGGCTACAATTGCTACCTAACCTAAGAAGAAGAAATTTTTGGTGTATACACAGTGAAATACTATAGTATCGTTTTGACATTGAGTGAGCACCGTGAGCGCGTTCACGAGCGTTCCGAATTGTTGACAGCCCTCGTCTGTCATAATCGTAATATCTAAATCGGAACACATGTGAGACGATGTGAGCGCTGTGAGCGATTATAGCCAATTCGGAAGTCTACCTTAGGTGAAGTGAGCTGTGATTCCACCAGCCTTTCGATTTTGTAAAAATCTCACCGTGAAAACTTTGAAGTGAACTGTCATTCCACCTGAGACTAGGTAGGGATTGACACTATGGACAGCTCATTAATTCAAACTCACTTCACCTAGGTTTTCACGGTGAGATTTCTACAGAAAAGCACTGCTGATGCTTGGGATTGACATTATTGACAGCTCACTTCACGCTTACTTCACCTACGTTTTCACGGTGAGATGGTTACAGAATAGCATTGCTGTAGTATCTGCCTACCCCCATGGGAGGATGGCGTGAGTTGCCCTTAGCTTGCTGACAATGGTGCCGATTCCCTTGTTCATAAACTAAACTAAATTTAAGTTCAGTGCATCTTTTTCTTTCTATTTCATTAAGAAAAGGACAGAAGATAAATTTTAGTTTAGTCCTGTCAAATTAATCAGCGCTTGACGTAAATAGACGTAATTTTAGTCGGCAAATTTTTTATCACGTCTAAACTTGTATGGAGTAGTGACAGGCGCTGATTAATTTGACAGGACTAAACTAAAATTTATCTTCTGTCCTTTTCTTAATGAAATAGAAAGAAAAAGATGCACTGAACTTAAATTTAGTTTAGTTTGTGAACAAGGGAATCGGCACCAATATCTTAAAACATATTAATAGGTAGGTGCGTCCTATCGCTAGTTATGAAGTCCGAGCTGAATAGGGAACGAGCTTATTGCCATCAACCGGGCACAAATCCAGACTCCGAGCTGTTACTTGGAAAACTCCAATAAGACTGCTGCGATTTAAACTCAGTGGGATCTTGCTAAACTCACATAAGTACGTAGGTATTGTAAATATCGAATTAAATTTGTTTAAATTTAACGTTCTATAAAAAAGGAAGGTCCTTCATAATTATTCGATAAATTAACTTTTTCAAAAGTAATTCGAAATTAAAGTTGGACATACAGTTGTCAGTATTTCTTTCATATTCGGGAAAATTATTATTGTTTGTGGAGGTGGGCGGGTTTGGATACGCGGGGCCCCCTTTTGCGCGCGGCCCGTAGCAATTGCTACTCTTGCTACGTGGTTAATCCGGCACTGCGTCCCACACATACTCTTGCCGATACGCGATCTCCACTATAACAGGACTCGTCTGCTACATCGGCCATCGGTGCTTCGACAAACATGGCCAGCCCGCTGCCACTTCAGCACATGGCTATATATCAAGCTATATTTTTCCAGTATAAGCTGATCTCTCATTATACGGAAATCCTATATAATGCGAGATCAGCATAAACTAGATTAATTACGGTAACTCCGGTTCTTTTCCGAATGACTTCATTCCTGATTATATCCTACAAAAAAACATAATAATAAAATCATAGTGACCATCCATACTTAATATTATAAATTGTAAAAGTAACTCTGTCTGTCTGTCTGTCTGTATGTTACGTTTTCACGCCTAAACCGCTGAACCGATCGTCATGAAATTTGGCAGAGATATAGCCTGGGATATGGAGAAGGACATAGGCTACTTTTTTACGCGATAACCGACATCCACGCGGGCGGAGCCGCGGGCAAAAGTAGTAGTTTATAAAACTCAGGATATTATCGTCGCGTGCCGTGTCCCATTTTGTCATTAATAATCAAAATAATATGTAATCACGATGATTAGTTATTTTATACTTAATTATTTTGTTGAAAATAACTTGCCAATACATTTTCGCTTATATCTTTATGGAATTAAAGTATACTTTCCCATGTAACTTTGTTATTAAGCTTATAATTTTACGGTTCAATGATTTTGTAATGATCACGAGTGCCACGTGTTTTAATGTATTTTGGAAATTGATATGGCACCCTTTGTTTATTTTAAGTCCCTAATATTTATTAGTGGACAATTGTTAGAGATCATCATATGCCCAAAAGTCTGACAACCAGTCTTACCAATGGGCATCGTGTTACCCAGTAACTGTTTTGTGGAGGTCAGATAGGCCGTCGGTCCATGTAAAATACTGGTAATCAGTTCCATCCGGTTAGACTAGAAGCTGGCTGACCCCAACCTAGTTGTGATAAAGCTAGGCAGATTGATTGAACTGTTAAGAATCATCACGAGTTGTTATATGTACCTATTACCAATCGTGTATAGGTAGTTGATCGTAGAATACTTCATAGATAGGTAGATACCGTAAAACGGGGTGAATAGGGATTTTAACATGGAGATCACTCTACAAAAAAACAAAATTATTTAACCTACAACAATTGTATACATACCATACTTGCATGACTATCCGAAAGATCCTTAAGACCAACATACACACAAATATTTCATTTACACAAAAGACTCATAGATATAATACCCGTAATCAAGACGACCTAGAAGTACCAAGAGTGATAACCCTGTGCGGCAGGAAAACTATACATTATGAGGGGGTTCGACTATACAATAAATTACCCAAAAAAGTCAGAGAGTGTACAAGCATACCAACATTTAAAAAAGGCCTAAGGAATTATATATTAGATATACAAGTTTAGCTTTTTTATATTGGACACATATAAGTTTGGCTTGAACTGTTTTGTATTTTATTTAGACTTTGGAACATGGGTACTTTAGAAATGGAACTATGGTGTTCTGTTTCTTAGATGGCTTGAACGGCGTAATATAAACTACAACTTATTATTAATTTAGTTAAGTTTCTCTTTAAGTGAACTGTAATTTGTTCTTTGAGAAATAAATGTCTTTAAACCGAGATAATGTAGTTTATTGCCAACAAGGACACTTAATTGTTAATTATAATACAGTTAACACATTAGAGTCCTTTTTGGGAACAAACTACATTATTTCCATGTTAAAATCCCTTTTAAAGTTTTCTCGATTCACCCCTGCATCCCTATTCACCCCGTTTTACGGTACTTTTCAAGTGTTAAGAATAGTATCACACTGACGATTTGCAAGCGTTTTTCCAGCGAGACGATAAAATATATATATATCTTTTATTTGATATAAACCTACATGGGCACTTATGAAACGTCAGAAGCTCACGCACGGTTCGAATTAGTCGTTTCCTATGGAGAAGAGCCGGCAAGAAACTCCACGGTTACTCTTTTAAAAATAATTGGCTGTACAATATTATCAAATAACATTGTTAATAGGTATGGGAGGACAATGTGGGCCTTTCAACAATTACCTACCAGGTACTTAACAAAATAGAAAAGTGCCAACAAATCTACACTACTAGGCCTACAACGTTCATTCACAAAATAGAAAATAATCTATATTAAATCCATAGTAATATTATAAATGTGAAAGTAACTCTTGTCTGTCTGTCTATCTGTCTGTCTGTCTGTATGTTACGTTACACGCGGGCGGAGCCGCGGGCAAAAGCTAGTATATTATATACTAGCTTTTGCCCGCGGCTCCGCCCGCGTGGATGTCGGTTATCGCGTAAAAAGTAGCCTATGTCCTTTTCCATATCCCAGGCTATATCTTTGCCAAATTTCATGATGATCGGTTCAGCGGTTTAGGCGTGAAAAGGTAACATACAGACAGACAGACAGAGTTACTTTCACATTTATAATATTAGTATGGATGTGAACGTGATCTCCACGAGTGCGAAGCGAGCTAACCGCGACGACTCGACTTGTACGCATGGCTACAAATCAAGCTATAATTTCCAGTATACGTGCACCTATAGGTGTATCTCTTAAAATATTTCGTGTTTGAATAGATACACATTATATACTCGTAAATTTGATAAAATTAGATAAAATAAGATAAAATTAGATAAAATAAGATAAAATTAGACAAAATTAGATAGAATTGGAATAAAATAAATAATATCAAAGATACAATTTTAATTATTTACTCTAAGAAGATTGTACTCGAAGTGGCAATAGACTCCAGGTATCGACTAGCAGTGTTCAGGAATCTCAGTTCAGTCTCAGTCTAGCACTCTACTACTTTCAAAAAGAAAACATCAACACAACTTCCGAACAGCGTTGTCTCACATAAATTAAATACTATTTTTAGTACCGCCAGTGTACCAGTGTGTTGTGTAGGTACCTATTGTTTCAATTTCGTGCCATATTTGGCAACATTGCCCGCAGGAAGCTTCAGGCCGTGCATTGTAATTAGCTGGATCCGCTTCACTTAGATGCCTGTCGAATGTCGTGATAATATACACTCTTACAATGTCGGGCACAAAAAAGTAGCTATAAAGGATAATAGGATAGGTAACTGCATAAGGGATATCGTGGCATCGTTTAATTTACTTATTTTTCTTTTTAAATAATTTATTTTTTTATACTGGTATCATTGTGTGTTTAGTTTAGCTTGTGATGTTCCTGTGCAAGTCACAATAAATACTTTTTCTTTCTTTCTTTTCTTTATAAATGTCTAGCCTTTTTCCCGCGGCTCACGTGATCACGAAGGACGTATCTAATGATGCAGATTTGGACAGAGAGCGTAGGGCGTAGGGCGTCGGCGGTTCTGTGCAATATGTTGGCCCTCAGGTTTGCGCGCTGTAGTACGGATGTGAAGGTGTATCTTTTTAAGGCCTACTGCCACACTTTCTACACATACAGCATGCGGGTGAAGTATACGCAGAGGGCCTGCAACATCCTGCGCGTTCACTATAATAATGGATTTAGGACGTTAATGGGGCTTCCGCGCTTCTGCAGCACTTCGCAGATTTTCGCGGAAGCCCATAGGTGCTTATACCGGGAATCAACGACAGTTGCTTATCTAGGGATGGAGGTATTTATCTTGCGAATATTGATTGGCTATGACATTTTAAGAAACACAGAAATATATACTATTGAATTAAAATTTACATTGGTGCCGATTCCCTTGTTCACAAACTAAACTAAAGTTCAGTGCATCTTTTCTTTCTATTTCATTGAGAAAAGGACAGAAGATAAATTTTAGTTTAGTCCTGTCAAATTAATCAGCGCTTGACGTAAATTGACGTAATTTTAGTCGGCAAGTTTTTAATCACGACTAAACTTGTATGGAGTAGTGACAGGCGCTGATTAATTTGACAGGACTAAACAGAAAAAGTTGCACTGAACTTAAATTTAGTTTAGTTTGTGAACAAGGAAATCGGCACCATTGGCTTGCATGTCAATTTCTCAGTTCTCAATGCTTTATTGCGTACCATAATGTATAAAATTACCAATAATTATGTAAGTCACAATTATGAACCCTGTCAGGCACAGCATAGATCAAGTAGGAGAGAGGAGGAAGAACACTGGCTGTTTTAATGAGATACATTTAATTATTAGTTTAGATACATTTATTTATAGCTCTCACTCATTTAAAACTAAATTAAAGGCCTTCTTATTGGAAAAATGTTTATACTCGTTATCAGAATATATGTCAAATGATAAATGATAAAATGTATATTTATGATTATAATAGTCACCTATAATAATAGCAGTGAAAAATATAAAATATATGATAAATTATCTTTTGACTTAAATACTAGGACCTTTATGAATGTATACTCTCAATTGTTTAAATTTTCTTGACATTGAATTTAGATAATTATCTACTGATATAAAGAACAATGGCGAAAAAATTGTTGATGAAATTATTAAGCGTCTACATATATCACCGTGATAGGTACCGACGAAATAATTCACTAAGTTTTATCAAATCAAGCTTATCACCTATTAAACTCTGAAAAAAAAAATTCGTCATAATTAAAAACGGAATTGACTAGATTAATGATGATGATAAATAATCATGGCTTCGTTACTTTTTTCTGGCTTAACTTCATGACTTTTGGCTAAGCTGAACGTTTAATGTTGCCATGCAATATAAATCTTGGTCAAGTTACATAAAATGCTTTGCTTTTCGTATTGCATTAATATACTTTTGAAATACATTTCTGCAACAGAAAATAAATGTGAAAATAAAAATAATTGTTTGTGCTAAGAATATAGCGGTCTTAATTGTTTAATTTAATATATACATGACCTCGTAGTGCAATTTATTCGAGAATGGCAACATCGCAAAAAAATAAATATAACATTTAAGTTGTCAACGTTGCATATTGACATGTACCGTACTGACAACTTGTTGTTTACGCGTGCGTCTCGTTATTTAGTTTTCCATCGATTTTCCGTGATTTTCTACTTCATCAATTGCTTATGAATTGCTCTGAGATTTACTGTCCCTGTGTGACTAGTGCTTGCCTAAGAATTCTGATTATTTGCCTATACGACGACATTTTTCTGTGACTCTGGATTCCGATTCTGGCTGATACCTTGGATTTTATTGTGTGTGCATCGATTTGTTTATCACGATGGGTAACCGTGTAAAGCCTACACGCATCATGTGTGTCAACTGCAACATATGTGCCAATAAAATACGCCGATACCGGGAAAAATACTGTGAAATAAAATAATAACGAACTGTTGGATGTTGCGCTCATACAATGACTGTAGTGTGATATCTAGGATGGGCTAGACATCAACAAAATATCTCAGCACCTGCAGGTTTTTTTGATGACATTGTAATAAGAGAAGATGAGGAATAAATATTTAAAAAACAAGTTTTTTTTCTATACCCGTGACCTACCTCTACCATGTAATTTACCATAATATAATATATAACTTTCTGAATACGTACTCCGTATCTTATTTTGTCGTAAAAATGCATTTCTATCAATGATATTTTAAGTGATATGTAGGTATTTCTTTTTCGATTAGTTTGTTGTTGACAAGACATAACCTCTAGAACTTCAAACTGGAATATATTTAATTCCTGACTTTCTATAAAAGTATAACTGAAGACAAAACTGTTCAGGAATTCAAAATCTATACTTTTACATATTTTTCATAAGCAAACGCAAAAAAAAATGTCAACAAAAATTTGTTCGGGAGTTCGCCTTTGTTCTTTGTCATTGTATTTATTTGTTGACATATTTTAAATTAATTTGACTCTTGAACTAACTTTTCACTTCAATTTTAATTAGGCTTTTGAATGTTTTGTTTCTGTATGTGATAATTTTATTTAATATGTAATGTTCAACACAATGTTAATTTTTAATGAAAATGAAAAAAGTACTTAGTAAGTTTTAGTGTTTTATTTGTTCTTTGAAGCCACTAACTAACAGCCTGCAAAAACTTCCATGTCGACGATTTTCATGCCATAATGAGAAAGAGGGCAACGTAAATTATGGGTAGGTTGCGCGGAAGCTCCAACAGCATCCTAAGAACATTATACGACAAGGTGGATAGCCCCTTTATTAGGCACTGGGTGGGAAGGCACGTGCCAACATGTGTTGAGCCACGAAACTATTAGTTGTTGTTGGGTTAGTTTGTAAGTTTTACTAACATAGTTTTTAAGTCGATGTTACTAATACTATATGGATTGTGTGTATTTTTATATGTGATCCGCAATAAATGAGAATATATGCTAGGCAGAAGGTTGAACGTACAAAAATGGCGGATCCGTGGGGCCGTCTGCTACGTTTTACAACCCCAGGCCACAAGCTTTTGACGTGACAACGTCTAATAAATCGATGAACGCCGGCTGCATCTACGAGAAAGGATGACTCATTGTCCCGTTACGCTCATTGTCTCGTTACGCTCAGTGTACGCTTGCGCCACATCAATGTTTTGTTATGACGTTGTCACATTAAACTATCGTCCGTAAACCAACTTTACAGACAACCAATTTTTTATTATGTTTATTTTATTCGAAATTCGTCGTTGCTCAAACTTCAAACGTCAATCCTTTCTTTTAAAAATAACAAAACTGGCATAAAAAAATCGGATCCTCCATTTTCGTACTCAAACTCAAACTCAAATCATTTATTTCAATTAAACCATTTACAGGCACTTTTGAATTGTCAAGCAGTCGGTCAGTAAGAAAAATTAAGCTACATTCCCATTCCAAAGCGTAGGTACCTATGGAGAAGAACGGGCAAGAAACTCCATGGACACTCTTTTAAATTAAATTAAACGTATGTTAAACCGTCTGCCAAACACCCTGTATATTAGTAACAATACCCAGCCCACATTGCTTTTTGCTAACTTTAAATGAAGCAATGTATTCCAGCGCACAAAAGACCTTTACGAACATACCTACTTGAAAAACATATTTGACCAAAATGTCGGTTACATTCAAAACAGACAAATATCCCGCAGCCACTCAAACTCAACACCTTAGCCAAAGGTGTTCTCGAACATCTGTGAATAATCCGTTAAACTTTGAAGAACCCGCATACTACGGCCTATTCCCATAAATCATGGAATCTTTTTTATATAGAAATACTTAGGAATTGGAAAGGAAGGAACTGTACCTCTTAATATTTATTAGTCTGTGATAATGGGTAGGTTTTTTTGGCCAGATGTGTAATGGGGAGAGTTGAATGAATAATTAGACTGGTGAATAGTGATTGATTTGCCGAAATAGTGTGGGATTGGGTTACGTATGGTAAGCACGTTTTCGGAAGTGACATCATAAACGATTAGATCAGCTGACACTTTCTATTATCATACACTACCTATCCTGTTAGATAATCTTTATACGTTTTTTTTTTTTTTTTTTTTTTTTTTTTTTTTTTTTTTTTTCATATCCCGTTACTCTAGGGTTATATTCTATGAGTAAAAATAATACAAAACGTCCTAGATTATGTGGTCCAAAAATGTATAGTTTCGAAGATAATTATCATCAATCATATTAATTTAGTTCAAAAATTGTCACCCGTAAGACGAATTGTGACTTTTGCGACGTTGCCGAACTGATGAAACTGTGGCCCTCGATGTATGTAGGTATCTAAGATTCATTGATAAATACGAGTAATGCATTTTCATTCAAACCAATCATTAATATTTAAAGCTGAGAAAATGCGACGTTGTCTTATTTCACGTAAGGGTGTTTTACATTAATAATCGTGACATTATCGAATTATTCAAAAAAAAAAAAAATATATAAAATAATTCATATGCCAGTTGATTTTTTGATGTGGTCTCATTCCTACCCTAGAGTTATGGGATTAAAAAAAAAACACCTTGTATAATTTTTTTTTTCTTGCTACTTATAAGTACATTACTGGCGAAATGTGGGTGTACTTTAGATACACTTCTGCCCAACCCTTCGGGGAAACAAGGCGTGATGTTATGTATTGTGCTATATTTTTTTTTTATTTAACCCTTTACCAGGCCCCAAAGAACTGCGGAATAAGGCACTTGTTCAAAAAACACTCAATGTAACGGAAAGCACCATAATTCGAGCTTAAAATGAATTATATATGTCGTCAAATCATTGAAATGTATCGATTGTTCCGTGGAGACGAATATTCTAATATAAATTGCTTAAATAGCTTTATATACTAACGAAAATGATCGATATCTCAGAACTGTAAAGAGATAGCGTAATTTGAACACTGCCATTAGCTTAGTTGGAGCATTTACCCCCTAATTACCTATTTTATATAACAGTATATACCCCCGGGGTACCGATTAAAGTAAAATCCATTGTGTCGAAAAGTAAACAGTGTTATGTACCATTTTCATACTGCGTAGAACCACGTCTCCCGTACCCCTCCTACGTCTAAGGAGAGCTAACTGCGCAATACCCCGCAGACACCCGTTCCCCTTCAACACCCCCTCATCAGGTAGGAATGTTTGTAACTGGTGAGTTTCATTGAATATACGACCAAGAGTCACCCGCAACTTGTGATCATGGGTAAAACCTATAAAGGGAACCCGAGCAAGTTGATTTTTGTAGTACATCAGTAATACATCAAGTAAATCTCTCAATAGCAATAATCTCTCCGTACGATTCAGTTGCTCTCCACATATATTCGAGAATTAGTCGCTCCGCGCTTAGATAGTTTTAATAAAGTCAGTTTAAGTTAGCCAATAATTTCAGTTTAAGGTAGTTTCTAGATATTCTATTAGTTCGTAAGTGCTGATTTATATATTGTGACTCTATTTTTGTTGACTGTAATTATCGTGTGTTATTTTATTGATTATACAAGTGTTTAATCTGACAGTGTGGTTTTCACTGGTTACGAGTAAGTGCGTTGGTAACCTTTCGACACCCCCGCCTACAACACCTGACTCCCCGAATATCTTACATTTTGGTCCTTACGAGCCGGATAAGGTTTACAAGTAACCATGAGTCAGAGGAGCACCATCACCACACGCAGCAGGCTGCGAAAGCTGGCTGAAGAGCAGAGCGCACGCAGAATTGATGACCCAGTATCGGACTCCGGGTTGCAGTCTGAAAGGGCACCGGGTTCACCGTCTGTCGCACCGACCATGGCGTCAACGTCTGCCCTCAACATTCCCCTGACGGGTGGTCGAGTAATCGACTACAGTGCTGGAAGTACGTCAGAGGGACCCCAGGGAGGACAGGCAGTAGCAAGAGGTCGCCATACGTCGCCGCGAAGCAGAACGTCATCAAAAGCTAGCCGCAAGAGCGTCGAGTATATCAGGAAACGCATAGAGTATGAAGCTGAAAAGGAGCTAGTACAGCTGAAAGAAAACCTTCTCAAGAAAAGGATGGAAGCTGATATTGCAGAGATAGAAGCAGCTGCCGAGAGTGACGACTCAAATACGGAAGCAGGGACGGCACAGCGCGTAGAGCAGTGGATAGACACAACGCCTCAGGTAACGCAACAACAAACAGTGTTGCACCAGTCAGGCCCAGTGTTGTGTCAATCGGATGCAGTGATGTGTACCCCGTCAGCAGCGCGCGCGCCTATGGAAATGGCCGCGCCCCGTAACCCACCCGTGAGTCAAAGGCAGCTCAATGTAAGTACGCTTGAAAGTAATATAAATGTATACCGTGATAATGTGTCGCATGTAATAGATCCGTCTGTGTCAGTACCGTTTTCGAATCTAACGGTACCTATGGCCCAGACGCATACGCCAGTGTCTCAGGATAGAGTAACGTTCCATTTACCTGACAGGTATCCCGTCTTTACCACCCCGGTCGCAAGTGTACCTCGAGTTTCGATACCCGAGTCGGATACACGGCGGCAGAAGAATTACGGGGCGGATGATAAAGAAAGACGAAGGGAAATGTCGGGCGATAGGGACAGCAAGATAGACAGATTGGCAGAGGCTATTACTAGTATGTCGCGACCGCGTCCGGTACCTAGACAGGCGTACGAGCTACCCCATTTTAGCGGTGACCCAGCTGAATGGATTTCTTATAAGAATATGTATTGGGACACAGCCGAACAGTATAATTTCAGAACGCATGAAAACTTAGCCCGGCTTAAGACGTCATTGCATGGCGACGCGAAGACCTCAGTTGAGGACCTACTGCGGTCAGGTACAGATCCTTCCGAAATAATGCGCGCACTAGATGAGGAGTTCGGTCATCCGACGTTAATATTACAAAGTGCACTCAAGAAAATTAGGGATCTACCTAGGATAACTGAGAGTGGCCGTGAGTTAAGGCGGTTCACGTCTACAATAAGGAATGTTGTGTCCCTACTTAAAAACATTAGAGCCGACGGGTATATAAATAATCCGCAATTAGTTAGTGAGATAATTAACAAATTAACTCCAATACAGCGCGCGCAATACGGCGATTTTGCTATGGGTATAGATAGCTCACAGAGGGTGGACCTAAGAGTGTCACCGGACCTAGAATTAATGTCACACTTCTTAAAACATTTAACTCGCTCGACTTCATATTACGTTCAAGCCAGTATGTTCGAAGCTAGTCCAGCCAAGCCACCTGTGAGGCAACAAAAGCAAGCCGCGCGCTCAAGTAATAATAAAGTACCGCCGGCTCAGCGGGTACATACGCATAGTGACGAGTCTAGTGTACCTAAAGAATGCCTAATTTGCAAAAAGGAACATGCCATTGAACACTGCGACGCATTCGGTAAATTAAGCGTGCAACAACGATGGGACACTATTAAAGAGAAAAATACATGTTTCAAATGTTTAGTTAGTAAACACCCTAAGAGGTTTTGCCGCGCCAAAAGGTGCGAGAAATGTGGCTACAGCCATCATATTTTATTGCATGCAGATAAACAGAACAAAGACAGCAATAAACCGGAGACCGGCAAAACAGTTAGTGAAAAAACGGAAAGCGTCACTAACATAGGGGAATGGCGAGCTACGGCTCTATTAAAAATAATTCCAATTGGAATAACCAATGACAATGGAACGCATCATAAATGTTACGCGCTACTAGACGACGGGGCAACAGTATCACTGATCGACAGCGCTATAGCTTCAGACCTAGCGGGCCCCCGCATACCTCTTACATTAAAAACAGCGGGTGGCTACGGAGTCACTGATTTAACTTCGCGAGCGGTACAAGCACGGATCACAGGGCCAAACGGACAACAACATGAAATCAAATGCCGTACCATGGTCAACATGAATTTGCCAATACAAACTGTGTCCGCTGCTATGCTGAACGATAACGCTCACCTCCGTGACTTGGGTTGCGTGGAGATGAGGGGCGCTAAGCCGATGTTGTTGCTTGGGCAGGATAACTGGCAGCTTTTGGTCAGTCAGGACATCCGACATGGACGATCCGGTAAACCAGTTGCCTCCCTCACGAAGCTAGGTTGGGTCGTACACGGACCATTCGATAGTGCTAACGATGTTAGCGATCAGTCAGTAAATTTTGTGACAGTTCCCCTGCCTGATCTGCATGACCTAGTCAAAGCTCAGTTCGAGCTAGAAGCTATAGGTATTTCGCAAAACGCTCGTAAAAATAAAAATAATGAAAGAGCGTTAGGAATCCTAGATAATACTAGCCGCCGCGTACCTGATAGTTCACAATGGGAAGTAGGGCTATTATGGAAACATAATGATGTGAAATTGCCTAATAATTATAATCAGGCCCGGCAACGGTTATATGGGATAGAAAGGCGCGTGCGAAAAGACGCCGTCTTCGCTGAGGCGTATAATAAGCAAATAGATAGACTGCTAGAAGAGGGCTATGCGAGAGAGGTGGAGGGGAGTTTGGTTAGCTCACCTATATGGTACCTGCCACATTTTGGCGTGGTAAATCTCAACAAGCCAGGAAAGCTCCGTTTAGTCTTCGATGCGGCCGCCACGTCTCACGGAACATGCTTAAATGATAACCTTTTGACCGGTCCTGACCTGCTGAATTCATTGCTTGGTATATTGATGAAATTTCGTATAGGTCCCATAGCCTTTTCAGGAGACATCGCGGACATGTTTATGAGAATTAGGATAAGGACTGAGGATCAAGGCGCGCAGTTATTTTTATGGAGAGACGCGGATCAGTCCATTAAACCAAAGGTATTCGCGATGAATTCCATGATCTTTGGGGCAACCTCATCACCTACCACGGCGATATATATACTCAACAAAAACGCCAGTGAGTTTGGTGATCGATACCCAGAAGCAGTGGAGGCCATAAAGGCCAAACATTACATGGACGATTATTTAGATAGTGTCTGTACCGCGAGGACCAAGCGAATAAACTGATAGAAGAGGTGACCCTGATACATGCCTCCGGTGGATTTGTAATACGGGGGTGGGTCACCAACTCATCAGAACTAAGGCATAGATTAAAATTAGACATGCCGGAAAGGGTAGCCCTCGAAAAAGGTGCAGGTACAGTCGAGAGAACTTTGGGGCTAATATGGGCACCGAAAGATGACGAATTAGGATTCGATCTATCCTTCAAACGACTACCAGAAACCATTATAAACGGTAGCGTGGTGCCCACGAAACGACAGTTTTTGAGCATGATTATGTCCATATACGACCCACTGGGTTTTTTGTATCCCTGCGTTATCCAGTCAAGAATACTAATGCAGAAAATCTGGAAATCAGGGATCCAGTGGGACGAACCCCTACAGGATAAGGATGCGAAAGTATGGTTCACTTGGCTTAATAATCTAAGTAAATTAAAAGAAGTCAAAATACCAAGGTGGTACGGGCTAAGCCTCGACAATTTAGAACTACATGTGTTCGGGGATGCTAGCGAATTAGCCTACGCCGCAGTCGCTTATCTAGTAGGTCATGACGCCGGAGGAAATAGGAAGGCTGTCATGGTAATAGGGAAAGCGCGTGTAGCACCTCAAAAGGTGATATCTATCCCTAGGCTCGAGCTACAAGCGGCCTTGTTAGCCTGCCGACTAGCAGACACGGCCGAGAAAGAGCTAGGGCTATCTATAAAACGTAAATTTTACTGGACAGACAGTAAAACGGTTCTTAGATGGATAAACTCTGACGCCCATGAGTTTCAGAGATTCGTATCACATAGACTAGCCGAGATTGATAAATTATCGGACCGAGGCAATTGGCGCTGGGTGCCATCGGAGGATAACCCTGCTGACAAAGCGACCAGATTGTCTTGGCCCGATAACCATGCGGTGTGGCTTTCTGGCCCCCCTTTTCTATGTGATCCACAGGAGCGGTGGCCGGTGTGTCATGAGGCTGAAGCGGCGGAAGCGGACCTCGAGCGCATTCAGCGGGTCCACGCTACATCAGCGCCGATGGCGCCACTCCTTCTCTACGAGCGCTATTCTTCGTGGACGCGCATACAGCGCGTTATGTCACGCGTGCTATTCATCGGCCGATGTCGTAAGCATCGGTCAACAGCAGAGCTACAGCGTCCCGACCTGGAAGAAGCTCACAACTGCCTTATGCGGTTGTGCCAAGAAGACAGCTTCCGGGATGAGCGGGCCGCCATACTAGAAGGCCTGCCCGTCCCCAACAACAGCAGCATCAAGGCCCTAGACCCGATGATCACCGAGGACGGCTTGCTTCGGGTGAGGGGACGCCTGAGTGCCTGCGAGGTGCTCACCTTCGGGGAAAGGCACCCGATAATATTAGAGGGACGTCACCCTCTAACGCGAAAGTTGATCGCATTTTACCACGGGATGGCTTTACACGCCAACCACGAGACCGTCGTCAACAACCTTCGTGAACAATACTTGATCACAAGGGTAAGAACCTCAGTAAAAGCGGTGGTTGCCCAGTGCCAATTATGTCGTGTTTCCAGAGCTAAACCAGCCCCGCCCAAGATGGGCGATCTTCCGCTGGCGAGAGTCGAGACCTCGCGACGAGCCTTCGTCCGAGTGGGCGTCGACTACTTCGGCCCGATGGAGGTAGCAATTGGGCGGCGCCGCGAAAAGCGGTGGGGTGCATTGTTCACCTGCCTCACCACACGCGCCGTCCACCTCGAGTTGGCCGCCTCATTGAGCGCCGACTCCGCCATACTAGCCTTGCGGCGCCTTATTGCGCGCCGCGGGCAACCAGCGCATCTGTACTCAGACCAGGGTACCAATTTCATCGGAGCCAACACCGAGCTACGAGCAGCCCTAAAGGACCTTAACCACGGTCTAGTCAGGGCCGAAGCCATCAACCGAGGCATCGAGTGGCACTTCAATCCCCCGGCAGCCCCACACATGGGCGGCTGCTGGGAGCGCCTGGTGCGTTCCATAAAAAATGCACTCCGAAGCACGCTCAAGGAACGTGCTCCCTGAGAGGAGGTGTTGTATACCCTCCTCACCGAGGCCGAGCTGATTGTAAACAGCCGGCCTCTAACTTATGTCTACGACGACCACGACCAGCCTGTGGTCCTGACACCTAACCATCTACTCCTGGGCACTGCGTCCCTGCCGGGAGACTTCGAGGACGTCGATTCGCGCCGGCAATGGCGGCGCGTGAACGCGCTCGCCGACATGTTCTGGCGGCGCTGGCTACGAGAGTACCTCCCAACGCTGCAACGTCGTGACAAATGGATTAACAACGTACCCAATGTGCGGGTCAACGACGTAGTTGTGATTATAGACAATAATAAGGACAGGAATGTATGGACAAAAGGTGTAATTAAGAATGTGTATTACGGCAATGACGGTATTGTTCGTGTAGTCGACATTAGGACGTTAAATGGGGTCCTGCGTCGGCCCGTAGCAAAGATTATCGTGCTTCCCACTGACCAAATATGATGTAATGCGGTTGAACCCTTTTACAGGGGGTGGAATGTAACGGAAAGCACCATAATTCGAGCTTAAAATGAATTATATATGTCGTCAAATCATTGAAATGTATCGATTGTTCCGTGGAGACGAATATTCTAATATAAATTGCTTAAATAGCTTTATATACTAACGAAAATGATCGATATCTCAGAACTGTAAAGAGATAGCGTAATTTGAACACTGCCATTAGCTTAGTTGGAGCATTTACCCCCTAATTACCTATTTTATATAACAGTATATACCCCCGGGGTACCGATTAAAGTAAAATCCATTGTGTCGAAAAGTAAACAGTGTTATGTACCATTTTCATACTGCGTAGAACCACGTCTCCCGTACCCCTCCTACGTCTAAGGAGAGCTAACTGCGCAATACCCCGCAGACACCCGTTCCCCTTCAACACCCCCTCATCAGGTAGGAATGTTTGTAACTGGTGAGTTTCATTGAATATACGACCAAGAGTCACCCGCAACTTGTGATCATGGGTAAAACCTATAAAGGGAACCCGAGCAAGTTGATTTTTGTAGTACATCAGTAATACATCAAGTAAATCTCTCAATAGCAATAATCTCTCCGTACGATTCAGTTGCTCTCCACATATATTCGAGAATTAGTCGCTCCGCGCTTAGATAGTTTTAATAAAGTCAGTTTAAGTTAGCCAATAATTTCAGTTTAAGGTAGTTTCTAGATATTCTATTAGTTCGTAAGTGCTGATTTATATATTGTGACTCTATTTTTGTTGACTGTAATTATCGTGTGTTATTTTATTGATTATACAAGTGTTTAATCTGACAGTGTGGTTTTCACTGGTTACGAGTAAGTGCGTTGGTAACCTTTCGACACCCCCGCCTACAACACCTGACTCCCCGAATATCTTACACTCAACCAACGGACTACCACAGATTGACTAGCTATAAAAGTGACATTTGTGTTCCAATTCACTTTTTTTTTTGTTGTGACCATAGGTAATTTAATTCTCCAGAGTTTTTGACAGTTTGTGGGCGGAACATCGCCTAACCCTGTTAAGAACATCGAAAATACTATGTGGGAGGCATGTTCCCTTAACCTGGTTAAGGGTTAAGAATCTAAAGCTGAATGTGCAAGATCTTTTAATAACTATTTTGCTGGAAAGGCTTATTAATCTCGTATAAAGAACTCTCTGCTGCCCGCGGCTTCTGCCAGTAAAAGTCCCGTCAAAATCGGTCCAGTCGTTTCGGAGATAAGCCGGAACAAATAGACAGACAGACAGAAATTGTATAAATCGCTTTTTTGTTATATGTACCGTATATAATTTTATATGCATTTAATAAAAAGCTGTTATTTTGACATTACAAACAGAAACTTCAGTTTTATTTTATTAGTGTATATTGCGAAGTAATGCCATTTCCTATTATTATCTCATCATCATCATCATCATCATTTCAGCCGAAAGACGTCCACTGCTGGACATAGGCCACCCCCAAGCAACGCCACGTCGACCGGTTCCGTGCTTCCCGCATCCAGCGGATTCCTGCGGTTTTTACAAGGTCATCAGTCCATCTTGTGAGAGGCCTTCCTACGCTACATTTCCGGTACGCAGTCGCCACTCCAGAACCTTTCGGCCCCAACGGCCATCTGTTCTGCGAGTGATGTGCCCTGCCCATTGCCACTTAAGTTTGGCAATTCTTCGAGTTATGTCGGTTACCTTGGTTCTCCTGCGGATCACATCTATTGAGACGATTATACAGCGTGTTTTTTTTTTTTGCAGATAACATCGGATCCTAAAACAGCTGTTTGATTTTTTATCGAAAACAAAAAATGCAGTGCAGGTACTCGTATCCCTGGGTTCTAGAGGTCATCTGTTATTTATAACATTCTTATCAAAAATACAGGGTAAAATTATCAATCTCTTAGGGACTGTATTACTAACATAAAAAACAACCATTTTTGTACTATGACTTTTAATAATTCATCAGACTTTCATACAAAAATAAAAATATTTAAATTCGCGCTAAATGTCACAACGAAATCTTGAAGGTTTATTTTTGGTAAATGTTAGTTGTGGATTTACCAGCAGGCTGACTAGGCTGGAGCCTAGGGCGGCAGATTTTAGGGGGCGGCAAATAGAGCACATATTTTTTTTTTTTTTGTCTTACAGGAATAAAATAAATACCGTTATTACCTAAAGACAATTTACTGCAGGTCCAGATTGATGAAGAAATTACAAGCAAGCAAGTTTCAATTATAGTTGTTATTTTTTTTTTTTTTGTGCTTGTGTTCTTTTTTTTGCGTCATGTTTACCGCAAATAAACGTTTTTTCTTCTTTTTCTACTTGTTGGAGTTTCTGAAGAGAGTTGTTGACGTAGTGAATCGACTGTGTTCAGGAGGCCCCGCTTTCAGAGGAAAAAAAATAAAAGTTAGGTGGTCCGCAATGGAAATTATTGTATGATTTTGGAACTGTAGCGGAAAAAGCTGATGCAATGAGGACGATAGTGGACAAATCATAAAGTTGCAATTTCAATGACAAAAAAAATGTAATCAATATGATTGTGCACTAGGCTATCGAATTGTAGAGGTCAGTAGGGGCGGCAAAATTTGAATAGCCTACTGGCGGCAAATATGTAAAGCCGCCACTGGTAAATGTATTATGTTTACTTATTCCTTTTGCTTCGTTTACATTCATACATTTAGGTCATACACGCACGCCGGTTGTCGTTCACATTAAATCTATCATCATAATCATCATTTCAGCCGAAACACGTCCGTACTACTGGACATAGGCCTCCCCCAAGCACCGCTACTTCGACCGGTTTTGTGCTTCTCGCATCCAGCAAATTCCTCCCTCACAAGTCTTCATTATATCAATAATCAATCTCAATATAACTACACAAATATAATAAGCTTATTGATAATTTAATAACTTAATTACCCGGACCAGTTGTAAAGGAAACCGAGGCTGGACATCTGTCGATCACCCTATTATAGAACAGGATACTTACTACAGGATATAGGTAACTATATGGAGCAAGCTATAATTGTCGTACCTGTGTTCCAACGATTATAATGAGCTAAAAATAACTGTGCGAATGACTGGAAATGGCACAGTTTGTAACGGGCTATTGAGGCTTGGGCACAGTACTGCCGAGACGTAATACTGTTTCTTATTAAACAGTATTACGTCTCGGCAGTGACCTTGAAAGGGTAAAAGATCGCTTTTAGCGATAAAACCGCCCATTTTAACAGTTCTACATTTATATCTGTAATTTTTATGGTGTACATAATAAAAAGTATTCTATATATCTATCTATTTATCTTGAAATAATTACCTACGGCCGCTCGGTAGATAAAACTTCCGCGTTCGTGCGTAACTGCCGCGCACTAGAGGCTGTTGCGAACTGGTGTACACTGAGATTTCGAAGCGGGTCGTTTCGGCCGTTTCCTATGAAGACGTAATACTGTTACTTTATTATACTGTGGAGTGGGTTCAATTCTTTGATAGACAAATGCATGAACTAGAATAATCATCACGGTACTTTAATCAATAAAAATGTTTATTTCAATTACAAAAAGGCTTTTCGATACAACATATTGGGGATCACCATTTAAGCAAGGAATTGCTTGTGTTAGGAGTAATCAATCTGCCTAGCCTTGTCCCAAATATGTAGGGGTCGGTCAAGTCTTACCAGATGCAGAAAAATACCAGTATTTTACATTGAGCGACTGCCTAATCTGACCTCCACAACCCAGTAACTGGGTAATACTATACCCCTTGGTAAGACTGGTTTTCAGACTCGGGCTTCTGACTACCCGTAACGACAGTCAAAGGTTTGTAGAGCAAAGCCCCTAACTCTACAAACCTTAAATCATGGTAAAAATGTATGACTTGGCCATTCCATTGAACTACTGCAGGACACAATATTAAAGACCAGTGGCTTAATTTCTTACCATAAACCCATAGGAGTGTCTGTACGACGGACGCGAAAGGCCAAGTAGTACATTTTGACCAAGATATACGGAGGAGGTTGTCAAGAATTACAGATACACTACGCTTTAAAAAAAAAATTACGCTTAAAAAAAAAGAATTACAGATACATTACGCTTTAAAAATATATATAATTACTTGAATACCGTTGCGTTAGCTTCTAACCACAAGCCTAGATAGTAAATTTAGTTGTTTTTCTTGTAAAATTAAGGACTTTTCAACTTCATCCCCCTTTTTGACCTTCGGGGGTGGAATTATCAAAAACGCTGAGACACGTATAAATTAATTTTCAATCTTCAGCCTAAACACAAAATTAGAAGATCCTAACTTCAAAACTGATGGACTTTCATATAAAATTCCATCCTCTATTTTACCCCTTTAGGGGTGGTTTTCCCAAAAATCCTTTCTTAGTGGATACTTACTCTTCATAAAGAACATACCCTCCAAGTTTCATGTCTCTAGGACCAGCGGTTTGGGCTGTGTGTTGATATATCACCCAGTCATTCGATCAGTTTACTATTTTATATATATAGATAGATAAAAACAAACGGTATTTTAATAAAACACGTATACTAAAAGATCAATAATTATATTATCTTTAAAGAGGTATCAAAAAAATACGCATAATAGATTTTACGTGATTCTCAGTTTTTTATTCCACGTTAGACATAACTTTACTAATTAATTTCACTATGTAATATAAACATAATCTAAAATATTCATATATTAAGATATTAACAAAATGCACTAATTTATCATATATTTTTTCCAAATCATTAACACTACTCGTTTAGACGTGATCTTCAGTATAAAATCATTAAAAATCGGTTATCGTCGCCATATAATCATTACGACCATCACAATATAACTGGCGAAAATAATGTCTATTAGAACAACTCAATTTACAACAACTCAAACACTACTAAAACAAAGCTAAAAAATACTCTAATTGCAACATCCCGGAAACTTATGATTCCATTTACTCGTACCAATGAAGTTCTCTTTAAATTGCGAAAACAGAGACAATGGGATAAAAAAACACCATTAAGTTCAGCATTAAAGTGCACACCATAGCGCATGCGTGGGGCGTGAGACAATATGCCACCACTTCCGATTCTGACAATGTTTGCAGGTAAAACCAAAATGTACTGTGGAGCACACAAGTGTTGGTGAAAAGGTTATTAAAACTATAAATCGTTTTAGTATTGGTTGGCTTATGAATACAAACAGTAGTTTGACGATGACTGATTGGCTTAAGACTATAACCTATGATGACATTGAGGCTATAGTATTTTAGAGGTATGAGGAACAGGGTGTAAAGTTCACTCATACTCTTTAGTAAAGGGAGGATCCTCCGACCAGACGGGTATTGTGTCTGGTGGGCAACTGCCCAACGGTTGATGTCGGGATGTTGTATATACGCTATTCGCGCGGTAAACTCTAATAGCGCGATGCAGGATTTGTGACGTCAGGTCTTTGATGCGTAGTTCGCATGTGGCGTTGTTGATACCGCCACATTACTCCCCTCCGGAGACCTGAGGTCGATAGTGGGCTGAGTCAGTGCATATGATGCTTGCCAGGGCCAGTTGTGATTCCAGTGAGTCGGAACCGGATGCCGCATAGTTCACGGTGAGTCGGAAATGTCTGCGGTGATTCCCCAGTGAGTCGGGGTGGCGCTGCCTTTGTTGATCCAGTGAGTCGGACGTCGTACAGCGCCGGGTTGAGGCTGACTGCTGCGTCGACTAGGAGAGCGTTGAAGGGCTCTGCTTGTGGACCGGCCGAAAGTGCATCGCTTCCATAATCTGATCCCGTTGATCCCGGTTGTCATTCGCAGATCTTTGACAGTCGTTACGGGTAGTTAGAAGCCCAAAAGTCTGACAACTGGGGAGTCAAGAGGTATCGGATACAACACGGACAGATAGGCAGTCGCTACGTATAAAAAACTGGTATTCAGCTGTAACTGGTTAGATTGGAAGCCGACCCCAACATGGGAAAACGCTAGGTAAATGGATTGCTGAGACGTGCATCAGGTTTTTTGTAGAATGCCGAGAACTGTGTGTTGTTGTTGGGGAGAGGCCTATCTCCAACAGTCGACTGCATGCGATAGGCTGAGTTCACAGAATTATTATATATATTATTATTAAATAATAGATTAT
The DNA here is from genome assembly GCA_947523025.1 of Dryobota labecula. Lineage (NCBI taxonomy): Eukaryota > Metazoa > Arthropoda > Insecta > Lepidoptera > Noctuidae > Dryobota > Dryobota labecula. The sequence goes on along the minus strand of OX383302.1, from coordinate 16,845,188 downwards.
TATTATTAATTATTAATTATATTATTTTTTTATTTTTTTATAATTTTTGTGAATGATGTGTGTGTGCTTGTGGTACTTAAACCCATATAATAACAGCTTAAATGATGTAGATAAACTAACCTAACCTGCTTACTTATGTACACAATTGTGCTTTAATTGTTCAGCGTTAAGTAATCGATATGTTATACATATACCTGTGGAGGCTTGTTAATAGCAACATGATAATTTGTTGTTATTACCTATTATTTGTAATAAGTCTGTAAGGCTTCTTAAAAATAATAAAATAAATAAATAATATACTACTCATGTGTTGTTAATCGCCAAAGGGGGCACCTTCACGATAAATTTATTTTACGTGAAACCATTGGTGAGTCTTTGCACTGAAACTTTTATATCATATACTACTTACATACTTATATTACTTTTATATCTTTTATATCATTGTTAGAAAGTAAAAACTGGCCAAGTGCGTGTCGGACCACGCACAATGAAGGGTTCCGTAGTTGGAATGAATTTAACCCAAGAACAAACTTAACATTGTAGTTGAAAAACATGTTCTTCCATGCGGAATGTATGGGGAACATGTTTTTCAACTGTAAATGTAAGTTGGTCGACTATTACTCAGTAACTTGTAAAGCCTACTTAACTGTGATAGTTTTCCTTTTAGCTTCGTTATATATACTAGTGCTATGATTTTTTTCACATATCCTAGTACAACCATTTAGCTGGCAGGGGGCGGGGACACTTTACTGTAACAAAATTAGCACTTCAAAGCTTAATATTACGCAAATGGATTCCTGAATCGAAAAATGGTTTTCACAAACCCGCAATATTTTTGAACGGCCTATCCAACGATACCCCACACAATGGTATAGACGTGAAAAAAATATAATTCCCACTTTACGAAAAGAATATTTCAAGATTTTATTTTACTACTTTGTCGGCGTGATTAATATGTATACTCATACTAAATTACAGCTTTCTAGTACTAAGGGTTTCTGAGCTAAGCCGCGGACAGACAGACGAACATGGCGCAACTATAAGGGTTCCTTGTTGACTACGGAACCAGAAATACAATGAGAATGATTGCCGAGAGTTGTATGATGATAATGATAATGCTCCATTCATCGGATCAAGTTCTGAGTCCTGTAGGTAACTATCATATTTTATTTTTTATTTGTTAATATTTTACACGATTATATCTATTTATCGATTATTATTTATATTTCTGTATCTGCCCGTGACATCACACCGGGCCCTATCAGAATACCAGCGCTGCGGCATTTATTTTTAAAGGTCGCAGCATCATGCTGAGATAGGAGCCTTTTGGCCTCGTACAGGACTCTCTTTTTATTTTTTATACTTTTATAATTGTGTTTAGTTTGTGATCTTCCTGTGTGAGTCACAATAAATATTTTTTCTTTCTTTTCTTTTCTAACTATCAATGAGCAAAAACCCGAAAAACTTCAATTCAACTGCAACAATCTTTCGCAGCAGGTGTAAAACCAACGCTTGTCCGCGCGCCTGTATCGGAAGTCGGAGCGGTGTAAGTCCTCATTGTGTCCGTTTCCGCCATCCGAGAACGCCCCCTCTCCGAGAGATGAATGAACTAGAAAAAAATACGCAATACCCTTCAATGTTACAGATAAATGCAATACGTTAGTACAAATCTACGAAGTTTTTTTTTTTTTTTTTTCATAGAAGAAATTGTCTATGGGTCACATATTTTCGAAAATTATTGTTGAATAGATGTTATGAATGCTGTAATTTTAAAAGTTAAAGGTTTCGATTCTTATTCTTATTATTGTAATCTCTGAAGGCTGTTAAGTTATTAAAAATGTGAGGTGTATTGCTGCTGTCACCATCGCCCGTGTCTCCATTAATGGTATGCATATTATATTTCACATAAAATGGCGAAAAAAAAGGTTCCATTTTCTTCGAAGTGCTGTTTTTTTATTATTATTTCTAAAGTCAGTAGGTACTTAAAAGAAAATGCAACCTTTAGTTTCGCCATTTTATGAGAAATACCATTAATGAGGACACGAGCGATGGGAACAGCGCGAATATACAAAATGTCGCTTCCGAGAATTGTATTTTTGATTATTGAATTTTTTATGAAGTTTTTTAGCTATTGCATTCTTGCTTACTGAAAAACCGAGTTCCTGAAGGATCAATAAAAAGTTGCATAGAGAGAGTTAATAGATTTCGCTGACTCCAAATATATAACTCAACGAATATATAACTCAAAATCGTCCAAAATTGAGTTATTGCATTCTTCGTTAGCGCGGCAGAATAGAGATAAGTAGAGGCAATAACACTTACGTTTAGTTGCTTTTTTTGTTTAGATTTACTCTGAAGATTTATGAATGAAAGAGCAGCGTGGTAATTGCGTAACACAATTACAGTAGCAATGGGTTTCATTTTGACAGTTCAACAACATTCATTGCGTTATTTACGTTGTTAGCAGAAAAAGGGCTTTGCCTGAAATGTATGGACGACTGATGCCTTTTTTTTTTTAACACAAAATTAATATAATACAAAATTTAATAAAATACTCTTGACATTGTTACGGTGAAGTGTAACTTGATGTCACACTATGCCACATACGCCAATATGATACACCTTGAGTCCAATAGAGTTTGTACTATGAAATAAATAGTATAGGACCATTAAAGGTAACTCATATTTTCAGTTTTCCTAATTAAATACGCGTCATAGATTAGGGTGCATAACTCAAGACAGATGTACTTTAGAGCTGAGCTGCCATAGTATTATTGTTTGAATGGAAGTACCTACTCTACACATCAAATAAGGTGGCGTTAGAGTGCCATCAAAAAAAAAAGGCACCAAAATTGGGCATAGCCCTTTATCCAACATATGAAGCAATGGTTTAGCAATACGCTTCAAAATCATTCAGATTCTGATTGATAGTGTGTCGCAATTTGGGTGCCACCTGCACCTAAATTGCGAAACACTTATACCCAAAGTCTCAAATTCAGATAATTTATGTAAACAAAGAGGATAACATAACAAAAAAATATAATGGTAATTCACATAAAATGGCGAAAAAAGAGGTTTCATTTTCTTTTAAGTACTGATTTTAAGAAATAATAATTAAAAAATAATCATACCGTAATTATTTTTATAAATTTTCGGTTTTGAACAAAGTTATTAAAGAAAGGAGATTTTCTGGTATAAAATATTTTATGATACTGGTAACAATGCAGGAGATCCAAACATTTTCAAATTTTTTACATCTTCAACAACACTAACATTGCAACTCTCATTCATAGATTCATATTGTAAGTAGCATATCTAGCCACATTTTGGATGAAAACGGCTGTAAACTGTTTCGAGTGGAAATCGATTTTGGGAGGCCTACGTCTAGCAGTGGACTTAAACAGGCTGATTATGACGATAATAGGCCGTGTCTCCGACACACTACATAAAACATTGTTTGGCAACGGTATTTTGTTTGCATAGTTCTTATAATTAATTCACTTTAATTTCATAGATGATAATTTACAAAAAATTTTTTTTTACAGTTTTGCACCACTGTCCTGTCATTTTGACAATGACATTTCTTGACATTACTTTGTTTACATAAATTATCTGAATTAGAGACTTTGGGTATAGGTACCCGTTTGTTTTTATAAGTGGACAAGCTGTTGTCTTCATTGATGTTTTGATGATTGTTACTTAAAGAACATGCTGAGCACAGACAATGGCGTGGCTTTAATCCAATTGGTACCAAGTGGGCTGCTGTGCTGGCTTTATTTTTTAAGTGAAAACTTCTTCACTTTAGGCATTTCTGGGATGGGGAAAAAGCACTGAACTCGCGTGACCGTCACGCTCAGATACATATAATAATGTTTACGAGTTTGTGAAGCTAAGAAGTATTTACTTCTGACGTGCAGTCCTACGGGTGACGGTTTTTTTTTTATATTCTTTCATTTCAGCCGAAAGACGTCCACTACTGGACATAGGCCTCCCCCAAGCACCGCCACCTCGCCCGGTTCCGTGCTTCTCGCATCCAGCGGATTCCTGCGGCTTTCATAAGGTCATCAGTCTACCTTGTGGGAGGCCTTCCAACGCTACGTCTTCCGGTACGCGGTCGCCACTCCAGAACCTTTCGGCCCCAACGGCCATATTCTGTTCTGCGAGCAATGTGCCCTGCTCATTGCCACTTAAGTTTGGCAATTCTTCGAGCTATGTCGGTTACCTTAATGGTTCTCTTCATTTTTGATTCGATCACGTAGGGAAACTCCAAGCATGGGCTATGCTTGGAGTTTCCTTCCTTTTTTATATACGCTTTCCTATTTTTGGTCATGTTAATCTAAAAACAATATTTTCCCATATATCCCGGGAATCATACGGTTAGAATGGACACAATGGTCATTTATCTTCGCCTTTTATAAAACGACTTGCTTCTGCCCACGACTTCGTCCGCGTGAAATGTCTCTTGTTTTAACATAACAATATATTTTAGACACTCGGCAATACTGTAGCTTCCCGTTAGTGAAAGAATTTTCGGAATAGGATCAGAATTCGATAACCCTTCATCTGAAAGATTGTGCTATTCCTGATTAATTATGGCTTAGGATTTTAAATAACAACTTAGGATCTAATTTCGTGGCACTTGGAAGAAGAATAATATTTGTCTGCTTAATCTTTGCCAATTTTAGGAACATTATAATGTAAATAGTCATTTGATGTTTTAAAATGTAATAAAATAAACACTTTATGAAGTAATGAGTACTTAAAAATATCCAAAACATATAAAATAAAAGTACTGACAGGTCCTTACTCGCCAGTGGCGCCAACTGGTGAGCTCAAAAACGATAGTCCCCATTATACAAGCTCAATATTTTTTTCGCACAACTTCTTTATAATATTAGTATGGAATTGTTTAGCTGGAATCCCACCGTGCCCAAAAAACACCAGCATGTATTTTCGCACCAAACAATTGCACCCAATACGAATCAAACCTGTAATTTCACCATTTTCATTACCACCTACCAATTCTGTCTACCCCAAAACACATGCCACTCACACGCACGTGTCACGACTCTAAAATGAATAAACAATATATTTCAACCAACTAATTTGTATCGGAAATCATTACACAGCGAAAATTATTAATTGATAACTGGAAACCGATGATTTAAGTCTACTACCGTGAAATTAGGGGCCAATGGGTCACCCAATCTGTTCAGTATGACATTTTATTAATGATAGAGAGTAATGACAGTGTATCCGGTTGTTGGTTGTTGTTTGTTTATTGTATTCGTAACTTATGGCACGCGATTGGTTTTATAATTGATTGTTTTGTTGCTAGTAACATTTACGGATAAAGACCTGTTTTTGAAGTGAAAACTTCTTTAGGCGCATTGAGCACTTTTTGGGTGAACAAATATCATGGAACTCGCGTCATCGTCACTGAACGCTTTCCATGAGCTATAATTAGGTATGTATGTATACTGTGTATATATTGTACTTTTTGTGTGAACAAAAATGATGGAACTCGCGTCATCGTCACCGAGGGTCCATGAGCTATATGTATAAAATCGTTCACTGAATACAAAAGGGCCACAAATAAAAAAATTCAGAATTTTCTTTGTCTTCTGACGACCCGTAACGAATGTCAAAGATCCACGAATGACAGCCGGGACATTGGGCTTTCCGTGATTTCCGAGGCACGGAGGGGTCTTGGTATGTAAAGATGGTCTCCCATCCACGGACCAACCGCGGCAAGTTTAGCTTAACCTGATCGATCGACCCATACGGCTGATATAACTCAGCCACAAGCCATAAAAAATACATTATTAGAAAATAGTTTATTATTTCGTCTAGGTACACGAAGCATGGTACCGTGTGATGCCGGACGTAAAGAATAGCACCACCCCATTTCCTCCCGTGGGTGTCGTAAGAGGCGACTAAGGGGCTTACTAGAGAATGGGCAGCAGCGTTCTCTATGCATTTTAACACCATACTGCGATCGCCAACCCGCCTGCCAAGGGTTTCGATTATGGCAAACCCTCCCAATTGGGGAAGGCCTATGTTCAGCAGTGGACGTCTTTCGGCTGAAATGATGATGATGACACGAAGCATGTGAACTTTGCGGCCAGGTGTGGATCATCATCATCTTCCTGCCCTTGTCCCATGTTACTTGGGGTCGGCGCAACACGTTTTCTTTTTCCATTCTCCCCTGTCAACCGTCACGCTATCATTCACTACCTTCTCTTTCATATCATTCCTCACACAATCCATCCATCGTTTTTTTTGGCCTTCCTGTCCCTCTCCATCCATGGGTCGCATGTTGTTCCTGTGACCTGTGGCCAGGTGTGGATTCAACATCATATATCGATGCTGTTAAAGATATTCATATAGCTAAACAAACTGTAAGTACCTACAGACATTATGTTTTTTGCTCAGATCAACATAATCCAGCAATTTGTACCCAAATTACGCTAAGGTCGTCTTGTGACATCATCTCCCGATAAAATCAGTGTGATAAAAGATGTTATGGTCCTTATCCTTAAGTATTACTTGACACAATGGGGTATTTTTGTTTTGAATTCCAGAACACCTTATTTTCGAAACTCACGGAATATTGCACAAAATCGTAGGAAATGTAAAATTTTTCGAAAAGATATCCTGATAGATGGTTTTCTGACAAGGCGGAGAGGACTATATAGATTTCGAGTTCTCGGAAACCAGCCTTATTAACTATCATACTTCTGCTGACCGTCTTCAGAGGATAAGAATTGGACCTCCTCCGTGACCTATATAGGTGCAAAGTACTAAGCTACCCAAGAAGTTAAAAAGTAACTTGCAAGTAACAGATAGCAGCAATAAAGTTTGTCATTCACCACATGACACTCCAATAATGACTTTGTCAATACCACCTCTGCACACCGACAAATACAGACGCAATGGTAATAAAACTCCAGTAGACAATTGGTCGACTCATAAAATTCAAACAATTGACTTTACACCCGCCGTCAGTTACGTCACTATTGTCTGTAATAATTAGAGGTCGTTTGATTGGTACCCTGTTATTATTACACCTACCAGTCTTGGCTAAATTGACTGGTAATTCTGTTTGACCGTTTAGTTCAATGTTCTGTGGTTTGGTCATCGGTTATGGCTTTGTGATCGATGTCAGGGGCGTAGTTAGAAAGGTTATGAGTGGTAAAACTTATAACATTTAATAATTCAATCGATATTTTTTCCAAATTCATGTTTTGTATAAAGCATATTTTTGACACATACCTATACTTAACTTGTTCCCATAAGGCAAGTGATACTCAACTGCCATAAGAAGATAGATCTTTCTACAACGTAAGCTGCACCAAAGAACTTTTAACTCCATAAAATATAAACGACATACCCAGATACACCATGCTCTGTTATATTATAATTATCATTTTGATAAAATGGGAAAACTTGAGTAAAGTTCTGTAACAGACCCAGTATAGTTCCCTGAGAAACCCCAAGTATATTCCCAAGTTCCCTTTCACACAAAATGTTGGTTTACCTCTCTACTTACATACATCAGGCTTAAAGTGCAGAAGTGTTAGAGTAAAGATAAATACAACAAAAAAAAAACCTACCTACCTGTAGGTACTCAGTCTGTGTTGTTAACAGCAGGAACCTATTCTTTGGCGTAAATCTAGAAGCCGATAATATTATATGAGTTGTTTTTTACAAAAAATGATACATTATATAAAATATATAAGAGAACATTAGAATTAGAAAGGTATATACAGATAGAAGTCGAAGTGGCGGTGCTTGGGAGAGACCTATGTCCAGCAGCGGACGTTTCTTGGCTGAAATGATGACGTTGATGTAGATAGAACAGTCATAGGCACGTATTAAAAGTCAGAATTAGGTGATATGTAATTTTATGCTTCCAATTTATCATTACCATGTAGAAGAATTGGCAAGAAACTCCATAGTTACAATAGTCTCCGTGATCCAAGCTAAACACTCGTGGAAAAAATCTTTCTAGATTCAAGAAAAGTATAGTAAGTAATAGAATAGTATGGCATCGCAATGTATAAGGTAGATAGCAAAAAAAGACAAACCGAAAGAACGATGAAATATCGTTGATAACTTTAGCTAAAATATTACTCTCCATTATTTAACCCTTTCTCATTGGTGACAGCTATGACAAATACTATCAATTTATATAGGCATGTTACGTCTCTATATAAGTGGATTCAAGTCTGTATTTGTACAAAAAGATTCGTTATAACGTTTGTTATTGACTGAAGCCTTGTTTAGCGGTTGAGTCATAATAAAATTCGTTAGAATTTTAAGGTAGGCGGGAAATATTCACCTTTTGATTTGGCGGGACAATTGTAAGACCATATTAAAATTTGGTTTAATTACTAATAACTGAATGCGAGCTTCTTTATTTAGAACTTGTACAAGAAGTTTAAATTCAGAGATTTGTTGACCTTGGATTAGTATACATAATATAATATTTATGACCGTCATATGTCATATCTTGTTTTTCACGTTTTTCCCGCCTTTTCCACGTCTGCGCTTCCATACGTGTTCATCGATGTATTCATTTGTGAAACTGCGTCTAACTCCTTCAGATTTTTGCCGTCCCTTAATTGTATATCCATGAACATATCTATAGACTGAGCTTAAGTCAATTCTTTTGGTAGATTCGAATTTATAAATTATGTTGTAACGACTAAAGCTGTTTTGGCAAAGTGTTTCGACTATCTAAACACTTCTCCAATACCATTCGTTGCAGCGGCTTATTCAAGGAGTTATTCCATACATTAAAGGTACCTTTTCAGACACCCATGACTGATGAAAATCACTACTTGTATTACCACAAGCGTGCTATTTGGTGATTTTATGTCCAACAGCATATTCTGCAGTATACAATGGGTAATAAATGAAATTGCCAGCTTCGGTAGTTCGGTCTCTTCAGATGTTGCTCAAGTCTTGGTGAAAATTTCAGTCTGAGTTATAGCTTCACGGTTAATATTTAAGAATTTTATAGACATTAATGCTATGCTATGTATCTACCTACTTATGGTTTTGTTTTTGATAGGTATTTCAAAGTTACTGTTACGATTTGGCCTTGTGGCTCCTAAACTAGGTATATTATAGCAAGGCCAAGGTACTATTGTCTTGCTATTATTTAATCTTTTGACTGTCCATAGATACTTAGTTGTCAAGTAGTTTATTATTAATATATATGGGGCCCAAATTGAGCGAGACAAAAAGGTGTTATTCTACCAATTTATGTATATGCAAACGAAAACAATTTAGGCGTAACTTACTGTAATCGTAGTACATTTGTCGAAATTCAAATCATAACAATTATAATTCCACAGTATTCTAATCAGTAATTAACCTTGAAATACCTAATAAGATTATTATTGTCAAATGTCAAACATTCGTAAATGCGGAAATCGTAGGAATGTTTTTTTGCGAATTTCATAATTTTAGTGGCTATCTGATCAAACTAGATAAACCAATGTTGTAGAAAAAAAAAGAAGATATTAATTACATATTAACATTATGTAAGTCTTGTGCCTAATTAGTTATACATGAGTAATTCCTATTCACTTTTTATATACCAGACATTAAAATTGTAACATGCGCCACAAAACCCACAATTTTTATTGACCGTTTATTAAACACAAGTGCAATAAAGTGCCCAATTAACGTCTATCCATAGCATTTGACACGAAATGTTAATATAAAAATGCACATAACAAGAATCGATTTTACCTGTGCATTTTACAACCCGTAGCCGAACGTCGAGACTAAAACCAAGCACACAAATAGCCAACAACATAAAAAAAATCGACCTTGAATTTGAACTAAGACCTGTTGAATACTTAACCCATTACATGAGAGTATAATTATCAAAATATAGAATTGGTACTAATGTCCACTTTATTTTGCCAAGACGGAGATAAGAACGTCATGCACAACTATTAATAAATCGCGCGGGAAACCGCACCTACTCCTAAAACACCCATAATTTCAATGGCAAATTCTTATAAATTGCTCTATATGTTATTCTTTTCGTCCCCTGTAAAAGTCCACCTGTATCCCTAATCCCTATACAAAAAGCGTCCTTGCTTCCATTGTTAAGGTTTGCGCGCCAAGTGACTGCCAAAATCGGCGCACGCGGCGATGCGCGGGAAAAGACCGAGCGTCAGTCGTAGTTGGGAGGAGCGCGCGCGCACACGCTAGCCACGCCGCGCTTATAGGTTAGAATTGGCGCGTCCCGCGTTCGCCAGGTGCGACCCTCACCCGCTCTAACTCACCGACACCTATATCCTCCCTCTCGCACGCTACCTGCGGACAGCTGTTTTCTCTCGGGAGATTAGTCAGATGTTTCTCGCTAACCAGTCAGTACTCACCTGACGCGCGATACGGTTATGGCAGCCGGAGGACGTACACCAAAGCAGAGGAGGTTCGAGATGTCAGCAGGAATGGCACTGAGGACGTCCAATACTCCGAGGAGAAGGCGAGGGAGCTGCAAGTGCTTGTTTGGCGCGCCGGACAGGGACGAGACGAGACGGCTAATGGCCGAGCAATATGCCAGAGAAAGGAAACGCTTCATCAGACGCTTTAATTTCGACATTGAGACAGAATGCACGTACAAATCCGCAAAGATGGACTCTCCAGTCAAATTTTGCGAAGAGGATAAGGAGAATGCGGAAAGTCCTGTAAGGATGGCTACGGAAGCGCTGGCGTGTGTTGGAAATACTACTGACTTGAGGGTCTTGGGATCTCCATCAAGAAGGAGTGCTGGTAGTTCTACGAGCTCACCTCGTACCCCGCGCACCCCTAGAACGCCCCGGGCCGCACGCACCCCGCGGACGCCTCGCACCCCCGCGTCCAGAAGACAGCTGCAAATGACAGGTCAGTACACACTATTGTTTTAAAAACTACTGTAAACTTACTTCGTACGGAGGCAACAATTGAGGCAATTTTTCACTTCGTTATTTATAATCCCGTGTCAATCTTGTCCAACTCATTTCGTATTCAGGCATCGTCTTGCATAATGCACCAGCCAAGGGATTGATCACTGCATTTTTATTTTATGGGGCCATGTTTGTACATATAATCATAATTGTGAAATATGGGCCAGGTTTGTGTTATCGTAGGAATTGTTCAAATAACTTGAATCAATATTGATAGTTGTTGATTAATTTTTTTTACTGGCTTCTGCACTACGCCTGTGGCAATATTAATAAATTCCTTAGTTATTCTGTTGGTCTGCGTTACATTTTAATGTAGTCCTGGCTTTGCGCCAGAATACATTTTCCAACTACAGACTAAGTGTATTTTGCATTCGTAAATACTTTGACTTCAATTATTGCTTCAATATTTATAATTTCTGGTTTATCATTTTCAGTTTCTTTGTTTCTTGCCAAATTATTGTTGAGTGAAAGTAATTTATCACCATGAAATGCTGTGTGTTCACTTTCACAAAGTAACTTGCCCAAACATGAATGTCACATTTAATGTTGTGTCACTTTGACCTTTAAACAGCATTCTATACCGGTATCATTATTCAGTAGCCCTCATTATAGATGACAAACACGTCCATATACATTCCGCAGGAAATTACTGTTTCTGAACAAAATAATCTATTTCCCATTATTACATAACTGCATACAAACATAATTTGATCTTTAAACCCAATACGGATACTCTATATGAGTTCCAATGGGGTCAATGCCCTCTGTTGTTCTGCTGATGCTACTACTACATCTAATCAAAAAGCAACTTTAGTACTATTAATTAAAACCTCACAACATATATTATTTATGCATGATAAAAAGAAAATAAAGGGAATTAGAAAAAAAATATGTAAAAAAGAATTATGCAACCGGTTGGAACAGATCACCATATACAGAACACGTCACGGCCCACGTGACTCTCAAATCTACCTAAACACTTATCTTTGAAACCACGTGAGGTTTTTATTTACATATTCTTCCATTAGGTACTCATCCATGAAACGAATAAAACTTAGGTATACATAAAGAAGTTGAAAAACCCTTTATGGAAACATATTACGAATGTTAAAATGAAAGCTGATGCTGTTATAGACCAAATACTACCAATCAGTTTAATTAGAGATCAAAAGTTTTGATAGACAAAACTTGTGCCTTCGATACATAAATAAGCACATTTTACGGATGTTGCAGAGGTATCCATTGCACTAGACGATAACCCCAACATATTTTCTATAAAAGAGAACACTCCAATAAAGCGATGATTAGATGAAATTGGAACGTAAAGCAAAAATGAAAAAAGAAAAAGCTGTCTTAAAACTAATGAACTTACACAAAAACATATACGAACAATATCAGAAGCTGTTTAGTTTTGTCCATTAACTGCTGATAGAGCATGACGTAATAAAATAACAAAGGTAATTAATCATTATGTCCAAATTGCTATCCATATTAAGAGAAAACTAGTTAGATATGAGTAAGTGAACAAAAAAAGGACTATAATTACATGAACTTATATGTTATGAGTCAAAGTAATAACCGGCTACAGAGATGTGGGTGTGAGTTCTACAATTTCGTAGGTCTTATGGCAGATTATGACGTGATTAGGTTGATAAAATTTCCACCTAGGGTAACGATTCTAACAGATTTAAATAAATACTATTAAGGATAAAAAAATATAGGCAGTCTGAAAGAAAAAAATAGGACTGCCGACAGAAGTGAAAACTCAAAACTTTGGAATAATTGACCGTCTGGTGCAACACGTCACGAGCATGTCGCACATTTCGGTGACGCGAACCCATAAGTTTTTCGTCTACCAAAAATCGGTCGGCTAGAGAAATTATGATTTCAAAAATACTCTTTGTATACATATAATGTATACTAATAAGTAATAACGCACGGAGGTACATACACATATACATATACATACATATACTTATATATACACAGTTTACATATAGCTCATGGGAAGCGTGCGGTGACGATGACGCGAGTTCCATGATTTTTGTTCACCCAGAAAGTACACATATATACACAGTATACATATGCTCATTAAAAGCGTTCGGTGATGATTGCGAAACCATAAGTTTATCCCCTACCAAAAAGTGCTCAACGCGCCTAAAGAAGTTTTCACTTCAAAATATAATGTATACTAATAACGCATGGAGGTACATACACACACACATATACATATACATACATAAACACATATGTACATATATACACAGTATACATATAGTTCATGGGAAACGTGCGGTGACGATGACGCGAGTTCCATGATTTTTGTTCTCCCAGAAAGTACACATTATACACAGTATATACATATATATCTCATTGAAAGCGTTCGGTGACGATTGCGAAACCATAAGTTTATCCCCTACCAAAAAGTGCTCAACGCGCCCAAAGAAGTTTTCATTTCAAAAATATCTTCAGATTGTTTCCAAAAGGATGGTTTAAAAAGCGTACGAAAATTCAATCAATGATGTGAAACTGTATTCGGTCGATTTTATTTGGCTAAGCTTCTGGTTTCTTTAATTTATCATCCACTTTGATCCAAATTGGTTTTACATTGCCGTTTCCGTCCATGTCCTTCTTGTTAGTAACAAAATTCTGAAAGACAAACATTTCCTCTTCAATCATATAATTTCCAAAATTAACCACATGCTGATGGACCATGGACCAATATTAAAAAGGTACCCAAGATAACTTATCGTCAGTAGTAAACCCATCAGCAGAGGTAGAGTTGGTTTTAGTCCAAGATGCTTCGAAGCTAAAGATATCCTCATAGAAGTACTTGGACATAAAATAAAAGAAGTACAAGGCATTAAAGTAACTTTAAAAAAACGTCACGCGTCGCTTCTTCCGGGGTATTCCGAGGGACTATGAGAAGGAATCACGACACGCCTTCCGGTTCAAGCTTTTAAATTAGAAAGTTCAAGTGGGTCTGTTTTTTCATTCAACTCAGTTTTAGCTTTTAGGAGTTGCTCATGCTGATGATGATATTTCTCAATTGAATAATTATTATTCATTCATAGTCCAGCACCCTAATTGCTAATATACTATCAATCACAATCTGAATAATTTTGAAAGGCATTGCTAATCCATTGCTTCATATGTTTGAAAAATTTGTCTACTCAATAACGGAAATAACGCAATGAATGTTATTGAACTGTCAAGTGAAACCCATTGCTACTGTGTGTTACACAATTACCCTGCAATAGTTCCAGATATACTTACTCAGATATATGCTTTTCAAATTCCCGTAGTAAAGAAAGTGACCTGAGAAATAGGGAAACCCCAAGCTTGGATTCCAGCAAGCTATGGTAACTTGGCATAATATACACAAGTCACATACATAAACAGTCCATGAACACAAATAATATGAGAATCCAACTCAAGTCCTTGGTACGAAAGCTTAGATGTTACGCCATTGCTACTCATGCTCAGCTTTTTATATGAGTGCTGTATCTCTTTCATCACTGTTTATTTTATACTTAGGTACATCATGCTAGTGCTGGACAAAGCTCCCCATAAATTCCACACCTCTTTTACATTAGATCATTCTTACGCCTATGTTGTTGATCGTAATTACGTAACGACTTTTTTTTAACCCATGGGTCTATGAACCACCGTGTTGATCAAAAACATATCTACTCTCTACACAATGGTCAAAGATTCGAGTCATGGCATTCGATCAGCCCATGGTGTCCGAGGTCACTGACCCGTTACGTCATCTAAGGCGCAACATTTTTTGTTTCACCCGTGGTACCATCCGACAAAATTATTTTTTGTTACAATAAAAGTTTTGTTGCTCTAATTTGGACTTTATTATAAGTCAATAAGAAGGTGAGTCGAGCTTTTGAACTGTGTTTCAGTTTCCTGTCGATAATAACTTAGTACTTGAAATATTGAAAATTAAGGATCATTAGCAGCTTATTTATGATTTGGAATCCTGTCCATGCATCTGGATATAATGCTGGTCCCTGCAGCAACAAAGTCCTTAATACATATTATGTAACATTCCAACATAACTTATTTTACTATAACTTAGCAACACATGCGCAGTAATTATGAAATAAGACGAGAACATAGAACCCATAGAAGAAAATGAAAAATGTTTTACATTGTAAAGAAATAATTAGAAGTAACATCAATTACTTTCAAACAAAAAAATCTACGAAACAACGCCGAGCCTATTAAAAAAAAATATAGGAGGAGGGCCCAAGAATTTGAACAAATGTACTTTCTTACAACATAATGTCAATGACCCATAGACCATCCTATGAGTTACCGAAGATAATTGAACTTTTTGTTGCTCCTTCATCTTAAGTTTTAAGTAGCAAGCTACTTAAATTAACACGTGTGTTGTGTCTCTATGGATCATCTATAATTTAGAAGCCAATTTTCTATACAACAAACTTAAGTTTAGTGTCTCCTACTATAAAGTTTCCGAGCTTCATATATACTAATTTAATCTTTTGACGCGGGGTCAACATCGCATCTGACGTTGCCATTTCGTTTTTTCATTGCATTTCGCAAAACAATTTCACAAATATTTACCGACAACGCCACCCTATCAACGTCATTAAAGCGCCAAAAAACCCTTATAGCAATCTTGTCAGATAGTATTTTATAAATCCCTAGACACTATCTTTTGTTTTTATTGTATTTGTTGGACTATATTGAGCTATCAGAACCGTTCTGTTCCAACCTTTACTTGGAACGTATTTGTTTTGTTCTTCTCTTATATTATCTACTTTATTTTTAGTTGATCCACAGGATCATATTGACTCTTCGAAATATCAACATTTTCTAGTTTGCCCAGACAGTCTGACCTACTATTTGGATATCTAATTATTTCGTATGTGTGAACTGCAGCGGACGCAAATCAAATACGGTTGAAGGCGCAGGATGTTTAAAATTTTACTACCCATCTATGTAGCTATTTCAGGTGACAATAGACGCTTCGTTTAGACTCTAGACACAAGTCATGCAAATGTCTAGGTTCCTAGACAGGCCTGCTTACATCTAAAATATTCGACATTGAAGTTTTTATTTACCATATCAATGGAGCTAGCCGGTAATAAAATGATAATAAAGCGCCAATGTTTGTTGATCGTTTATTAATTTTTTATTTTTTTTATTACTGATTGGGCCTGCTCTTGACCTTGATCTCGCCTGATGGAAAGGGATGGATGAGGTCTATGATGGAACAAGCATGCCCAGAAGATGCCTGTTCACTCTTGCTTTGAAGGCACATGTGGAAAGGATCACAGACACTGGCAGAGAGTTCCACACTATGGCTGTGCATTGTAATGGGCTTATAAAACTAAAGTCGTAACTGTATTATACCATCAGAATTCCATGCTTCTTACTGCTAATATTTATGAAGACGCATTGCCATAAAGTCAAGATGAAGCTATAAAAAAAAAGGTAGCCAATCATTTAACAGATACAAATGAAAATCCTATTACGTTTAATAAATGCTATGGTCTGTCTCTTAAAAAAACTTAAACAACAAATAAAAATCAAAAGCAAAGCTGTACACACAACAAACATGAGATAGATACGAAAATGACTGATCAGCTAACCTAAATACTGAACAGATAAAACGCAATAAGTCAAGTTTTATAGAAAAAAGTAAATATTTACTATTGATAAATTCCATAGTAGGTTAAACCACTAAACAGTGAGGTGCAAAAGGGCCACTGGATACGATATCCATACACAGCAAGATAATGGAGCCCAAGCTTACATAAATAAAGGTGAAGAAAAGCAAAATACATAGTGAATGGGATGCTATGAAATATAATGCAAACATTGCGATCAGTCGTACAAAATAAGTTCTCATGAAATAAAGACACTGTTAAATCTTGGAGCATCATTTACTATGTGATTCTGAATCACCGGCAGAATACTATCACAATGCATAACAACGATCCTTTTATAAATCCCTTCTGAATATATCCGTATTTTATATTCATGTGCTTTCCTTACGATATTTTTCGTTCACCCTACCTTCTTCTAGCGAATGCTTATCATCAGTAATTTCTAGTACGCCTTCTGCAACAACTTTTAAGACTCGTCCTGTGCAGGTATGGCCAAAGCAAATAAACATGTGACGTGCTCTGGGTGTGTCTGCTTCTTGACCTCAATCGATTGTCAGTTGCCAATTGCAAGTAGGTAGGGCCTAATATCACACCACCTTGTTTGATTTAACTTTGTGAATTAAGCGAAAAAATACTCTTCGGTGAGTTAATTTCAATTGATCGTCTCTGATGACTACAAACAAATTCCTTAAAAATATGTTGAATTTAGATGTCCCGTTGCTTTGTAATATAACGGTATATGTCAGCGGTTTCACATGCGTGGAGTTATTTCACTTGAGCTTACTAGGAATGCAGTGAAAGCATAATAGAGTCACTAGAAATTGTAATGAATCAAGATTGTAAAAAGAATCCTTAAATGGACATGTTTTTAATATCCCCAGCGCTGTAAAGTGTTCCAAAGCTATTATAGCTTCATCTTCATTACCTTTTAAACCGCTTTCATCAGCACGTTTCTAAGGTTTGAAGTCGTTAAAAACTACATCATACTCTTCGCTATCCCATTTCGCCTTCAATAGGTCTTTGACAACGTAATTATTTACCCGAAGTCACCTGTTTGAACAAGTTAAAACCTCTGCTCTGACTCATGGAGCAAAAAAACATAACTTTCATTAGATCATCGATTTTGTCATCGATAATAATGTTTGAGGAATTTCTTTGCGATGGTAGTTGAGTTTAATGATACTATAGAGTTAATCGAGAACTTTGATGTATGTATTAAAAGCAATAGCTATAGTTATGAATTAAAGGTTAAGTTTTAAAGCTATCTCTTTCCTACCATTTTGCGTGCCATTTTTTTTTGCCTGTCAGGGTCCTTAATAATCTCATTAAATTTTAAGTTACCACCAAAGTACATATTGTGGAATGCAATAAATTATGGAGTATTAATAGGGAGCAGTTTAAAACGGTAATTAACCCATTGGCTGCCCATTTCAAAAATACATTTTTACTTGTACATAAGTCTTAAATTGTTTCGCAAATTTACATAATTAGATTTGGTATCGCTAGTCGGGTCCTGGGCATGAACAGAAGTCATCTATAGTATAGCGACGACTCGTTTGAGGGATGTCAGCACACGAACGAATTTTTTTTCGACTTATATGCTGGGTTCTGGGCTGCAAATGAGTTAAGAAGTAATGGAACTGAGATTGCTATTTTGATCGCAATTAAGAGTACCATGTGATGATTATCCGAAATCAAAGGCAAGGCATTCGATCAAGTAAGTCGCAATTAATTTGCTATAGACAGTTGATAATAATGCTTACTTGATCGTGCGAAATTTTTTGAAGTCACATCTCAGATATTGTCCGTTTAAAAACCAATCTTGGAAAGAAAATTCCATATAAATAGGTCCACTTACACACATTTTGAAATAAAATGTATAAATTTAGTAAAAACCAATACGAAAATACAATTTTCCTTATAAAATCAAAGGGAAGCGGCTCCGATGCTATCAGTTCACGATATACAAAAACTGTTTAAGAAATATATGGTGATATGGTTCTGTTAACAATAGAACAATATCAGGAAGTGCATGTCGGCTTTTGATACAAATGATAGACAGATATTTGATGGCTTTGAACATGGTAGAGAAATAACTATACATTATTTTATAAGATCCAGATTTTTAAGGTGCTTAGCTTTTCTAAGACTGCACCTGTCGCCACGGCAGATATTTTTGGCTTGATTAGCATTATGTTGCTTCAAACTGGGGTGAGACTAGCAACTGACAAAACATTAATAAAAACAGAGAATATATAAGAACCTGACATGATAAAGCTTCCCTAAAAAAGTTTGAAGACTCAAAATACTCAATCAACAAATCTCAAATCCCAAAAGTCACTTTCCAAGAAATTTTAATTTCTCAACGAATTCGAAATTAACCATGGCTGGCGTTCACATGTTCACCAGACACTTTCAAATCCAATGAATTGACTCCTACGACCGTTGAGTCAATCAGCTCTCCGTATCCATTACCGCCTTCACATCCAACCAATGACGTCTATTCCATTGGTCTGACCGTTAAATTTCAAAAAGCTTCCCATCGAGAATAATAAGAATGAAGCATTAAAATTCTGTGGTTACTTCAACCAGAACAGGCATACCATGACGGTTTCCCTACGCATCCAACCGTGCCCTATGGGAGCACTTGATGGTACTATTATTATTTAGGGACTATTATTAACCGAAGTGCCTGGAATTGGATACACCCGCATTTTTTTAATGTTAGATGTCAATGGTCGAATGTCGATTGAATTATCTTCAATATGCCACTGCAAGAAATGTTGTCCCTTAAAGAAAGCTTTGATTTGTTACCAGGTGCATCTACAGGATTTGGTTATTGAAGATAGACCATAGCTTAAAACGTCTTGCAATTACTTTTATTTCTGTAGCGTTTAGCTATTTATGTCGGTAGTGAAAGTGTGTCGTTGTACCATCTTTCTTAAACCCTTCTGAAGTTTAGAGATGCGATGTACTGGATTCTTGGATGTAATTGAATGGGATCTTAACATTTTTAATTTTAAAGTTTCCAAGAACAAAAGTAAGTAATAGTTAATTATTTTCATTATACGGACTCCCGTGAAACAACTTGCAGCTTTCGATTATGTAAACTGCAGCGTATAAGCAGTTTCGTAGATAGAATCACCAATATATCAAAAATCGTAATCTAAAATTCACGTAGCAGTCAATAAAAATCGTATTAAAATCTAGTAGTCTAGAGCTTCTCGCAATAAAGAATCTTGCCTCTCCAAACAAAATGGAATCTTATGTGAAATGATTCAAAGTTGAAAATTTACTGGCAGCTTAATCATGTTCTGTGCAAACATTGAAGTTTGAGACCTAGCTGTATATATTACTTATACATTGCATTATTATAATAGACAGACAAGTCACGTGACCGTTTTAGAAGTGCAATGAACCGGTTTATCTAGTATTATGTCATCGTAAGCAAACGCTGATGTTGAAATGGCAGGACAGGGTTAGGCATACATTATGCATTATTATTCTTAATGATCATTTTCAACTTTTTTGGGAAACCAGAAGACCTTGTTTTGAAAGGCTTTTGACAATAATCTTGTGAAATTACTCTTCTTCTTTTCGTGTGGAAATGAAATGAAATCGTTTATTCTGTAAATAGGATATCGGAATCACTTTTACACGTCAATTAAAAAAAATATTTTCCACCTGCAAAAATCATCATATGCTCATAAATCATTTAAAAATTCACCAAATTAAATCCCGTTACCTAATTCAGACTTTATAATCAAGTAGGCATGACTCCCAATTTCCTGAACACAAAAAAGCTACACATTACGTTGGCCGAATCTTTTGCATGCCATTATCCTACACGGGACATAGCGTGAAACTACCTACACTATACTGCTTAATATTTAAATAGCTCTGAACATGCGGCACGAGTTGACACGACAGAACAATTTAGTGGATCCAATCGCATTATGTGCGCCGGAACTTAGGGATAATTTAAGAAGAATGTTAACGCTTGTTTGAGAATCCTTACTACGGTGAGCGTCAAACTTTATGCCTGTTCTGATGTGCGCTACTCGCTGCAGTACCGCAC
Organism: Dryobota labecula; assembly: GCA_947523025.1. Classification (NCBI taxonomy): domain Eukaryota; kingdom Metazoa; phylum Arthropoda; class Insecta; order Lepidoptera; family Noctuidae; genus Dryobota; species Dryobota labecula. The sequence continues at coordinate 16,824,489 of OX383302.1, read as the reverse complement.
CCTTCATTCCCGCGGCCACATTAATTCGTTACTGCACGGCTACTCGCCTCGTGTTCAGATCCGCCATAAAGTTTGCTTCGGGCTGTACGGGTGTACTATCGTGGGCACAAAAACCCAACTACCTTGAAAATGAAATCACGTGCAATGATGACCACATCAGCATTGCTATTCTGTAGCCATCTCACCGTGAAAACTTGGGTGAAGTGAGCTTGGAGTGAACTATGAATAGTGTCATCAGTTGAAATCACAGGTCACTTCGAGCTTCAAGTTTGCTTCGGCTGCGCAGTAACAAATTCATGTGGCCGCGGAGAAGAGGGGTGTGGTACTGCGCAGCGAGTAGCGCACTTCAGAACAGCCATAAAGTTTGACGCTAACTATGAATAGTGTCAATCCCTAGCATCAGTTGGAACCACAGGTCACTTCAAGCTCACTTCACCTAAGTTTTCACCGTGATATTTTGACAGAATAGCACTACTGTTTACCGCCCCTTTTTCCGAAAATCAATTTAAAAAAAACTTTTGTTTAAATAAATTTCTCAGGCTCTGTTACAATGATTACAGATGTCTGACCACCTGGGCTGTATTTATTTTTTAATATTTTTTTTATTTACAAGGACCTTAGCAAAAATCTGATTCAGATTTCTCTCAGGGGGGATTAGTGGACTCTTGTATACCCTCTTAAACTAAAACAATTTAAAGCCAAGTTTGAAAATCGTCTTTAAAAAAAAGGTTTTAACAACAAGAAACAACTTTATGAATGTTACTAAAATTAACGTATCAGTTTTTAATCTTTTGTGTAACGTTAATGTAGGCAAAATGGTTATTATTATAGTACCCATTATAGCCTGGTAACTGGTCGAGACGTGGATTATATTTTCAATACCTACTTAAATTAATGAAGATGATATAAATACAGTGCAGTGTGTAGAATATCGAAGAGCTTATGGAGAAGTATGATCTTTATTTGGACAACGGTATACACTTATAAATAATTGTGTTTTCTTGATTGACGATACAATTACCTACATAAAGAGGAAGCGAAAAAAGTTTGAATGCAACATTGAAAAACAATGCCACATTTTTAAAAAATATGATGAAAACTCATTTTCTCATACATTTTGTATGGAACGGCTTTTTTGATATAGGTATCGAGAGCGGATTACATAATGGGGGCTTAAGAAATTTCACGCGGACGAAGTCGCGGGCAGAAGCTAGTTATTAATAAGGCACGACATTATTAGACGTTTTAAATTTCCGTCTACGATAACGTTATAACGTGCATGTATTTTCATACATTTTATGGACGTGGACGTCCACGATAATATCGTCACGTAAGTAATTATTAAGGTGACGATAACCGACTGTTAATAAAAAAAAATTGAAGAAAAAAAAAATATTTTAAATTAGAGCATTTCCTTAATAAATTTATATGTGAATATTTTAGATTATGTCTACATATATTACATAATGAAATTAATTTGTAAAGTTATGTCTAATGCGGATAAAAAAATGAGAATCACGCAAAATCTATCACGCCTATTTTTCTGAAACCTTCACCAAGATAATTTAATTATTGAGCTTTTAGTATACGTGTTTTAACAAATACCTTGTTTTATGTATTATAAATAGAGATCGGATAATCGGATGCATATTTACCTAAAGTTGATTTTTAGCTATGAATGTATGGAAGCGGCTTCTTAGAATATTTTTTCCGTAAAAAAAATCCTGGGATGCCAGGAACGCCGAGAATGCATAAGTCGGGCGTAAAAATTACCTCGGCAACTTAGGCTGGGTAGGTAGGTAGGTATTCAGAAAAAAACACAAAATTCGATCGATACAAAAGCGCATTCTATATTAGCCAACATCTTAACTTGAGGTAAATATGCATCCGAATATCCGATCTCTGGTTATAAATTAACAATGCATCTTATTTGAGACAGTGCAGCTCCTGGATGTTGAGTCCTATTACTGACTGGACGTACGACGCGTTGCGTGAGCTCAGTACAGAACACGCAAGCTTAACCACTCAAGGTCACTGACATATATCTGGGCCTTAAAGCTTACAACTAATCAGCACCATAATTACGTAACACACTATCAATCACAATCTGAACGATTTTGAAGGATATTGCTAATCCATTGCTTCATATTATGAAGCGGTTATAATCGTTAAAAAAAATGTTAAAATTAAAATAAAATTATAATAATTGATCATTATAATAAGTATTATTTAATCATTATAATAATTATTTAAATTATATTAATTTGTATTAATTATTATAATTTTATATTATATATAAATAAATAATGTAAATATAATATAAAATTATAATAATTAATTATTTAATAATAAAAAATAATAAAAAAACATATTATTTTTTATTTATTTTTATTTAAAAATATTTTTATTTAATATATTTTCATATTTTATAGTATTCATTATAGTTATTAAATAATTAGTATAGTAATTATTATAGTTATTAAATAATAATTATTTAATAATTATTTATTAAATAATATTTATATTTTTTATATTATTATTTTACAATGTTAATATTATGTTCGAAAATTTGTCTGTTCAACAACTTAAATAATGCAATGAATGTTGTTGAACTTTCAAAGTACTGAAAGCCATTGCTACTGTTAGCGTGTGTTCCAATTACCATGCTGATCTATTATCTGAAGTCAAAATCAAGTTGTCAGACCATTGTGCAAGATTTTCAGTGCATAACTTAAGCTCTTATAATTTATTCCCATCCCATCCAAATAAGTGCATTGACAAAATAATCTAAAGGGCGTATCGCTGTGACCTCTTGTTTATGTAACACAGGGCCTGTTGAAAGGTATTGTTGGAGTTCAATGTCCGCTCGTGCCCTGATAACTGTCGGTTTCCTTGTTTGAGTTTATCCGATAACATACAATTACTCGGCATTCGTTGAGAAAACACCCTCCATACATACATAACATTATACCATACAAACAAAATTTATGGTAGCATTTATTCATGCTTTATTTGAATAAGAGGAGCTAAAGTTGTGGGTTCAATATTGAAAGAAGGATGCATAATAGTACATTATTGCAAAGGCCGGGAAATAGGCAATTGCAGGTCGAGAATGAGTACGAGACAGGGAATTGTCATTTCCACTGAGGCATATGTAGTGCTTTTCTCAAAAGAATGCAGGGAAATAAGACATTTCTGGATCGTTGTAACATTGCTGGAGCGTTGTAATGTTCTAAATTCAAAAAACGCTCCTGCAATGGATTTGATTTTCTTTGTCCGTAAATTCGATACTTCGCGTGTTCTTTTTTCGAAAATAATGATAATATTTCGATGCATGTTTGAGAAAATTATTTTTGGATGGCTTAGTTTATATTTTTTATGCGTAAGCGCATGTTTGTATAGCAATGATCTTTTGTTTGTTGTCATTTTTGCCAGTGACGCAACACAATGTAACAATGTAAATTGTCTTTGGTCCCTGGTCTTGACATCAAGCAATAGACTAAATTGTCAAACCTTTACTGTTTGACTTTTGGCTACTTGAATGTGTGTATTTTATTATTTGTTAAGTAAGTTTTGTTTGTGCAGAATAAACAATTTTTCGTTCTTTCTTTCTTTATTTCTTTTCTCTCTTTCAATGTTTGAAACTGCACTTGAAGTCAGGGGAGGTCCGACTTTGTAAAATCATCATCTTTCAGTAAAATTTGCCATCATCAATATTAAGGGTACTTTTCCTCCAACCACGGTCTATTTTTCCACCCTATCTAACAAAATACCGGACATAATAAAAGATGACAAAATATGCAATAAAAAAAAAGTTGTCAGCATTATTGATTGAAAAATGTTACTACTCAATTAACGATTTTCTAAATGATTATGACATTTTTATCCTAATGTAAATTTCTAATTTAAGATAGATAGAATATTTTATGCAATTTAACATCATATCACCTTTTTTTTAATTGTACTCGTTTTGACTTCTTTCATTCATGTTTGCATGCCTAATCTAAGGTAGATTGTATTTTTATTTTTATTGTATTTTTTATTATATATATTTTTTATATTTTTATTTTTTTATATATATATTTTATATTTTTTAAATATATATATTTTATTTTTTATTATTTATATTTTTTGTATTTTTTATTTTTTATTGTATTTTTATTTTTATTCGTATTTTTATTTTTATTGATCACAAACGTTTTTTAATACCTTATGTCATGCTTATGTTATGTCCTACAATCTATGCAAATAAATAAACTTTACTTTAAACGCCTCAACTCTTATGTACTTCCTCATTGCACATTTACCCCAGAACACAAACAAATATTAGGCTACCCGCATGTTCGTGCTTTAAGCATTCAATGGTAATCCATTTCACTCCCGAAGAAAGGCACGGTTCCTTACATTTCTCATTCGTCTTGCCCACGGTCACACCATCTAGTTAAACTGATTCTCCACACTGGTTCCCCACATAGATCGTATTTAAGATTATGGTGTGCACAGTATCTTGACAGTCCATTTATAGGACAGTCGGCTGGTTGGGATTTGGGTTACCATTTTGAAATTTGAAAAGACCAGATAAAACATTGATGACATTTACAAAAAATCTGAATATTTTATGTTCTAATCTTCCGTGTTTTTAGTATCATACATATTTTCCCGGAATTATAAATGCATACAACCAAAACCCAATAAGAATCATCATTTCAGCCAAAAGACGTCCACTGCTGGACATAGGCCTCTCCAAAAGGGGGGGAATTTGCCTTAATCGCCACGCTTGGCAGGCGGGTTGGCGATCGCAGTATGGTGTTAAAAATGCATAGAGAACGCTACTGCCCATTCTCTAGTAAGTTCTTCAGTCGCCTTTTACGACACCCATGGGAGGAAATAGGATGGTGCTATTCTTTAAGTCCGGCACCACACGTGATTAAAAACTTGCCTACTAAAATTACGTCAATTTACGTCAAGCCCTGATTAATTTGACAGGACTAAACTAAAATTTATCTTCTGTCCTTTTCTTAATGAAATAAAAAAAAAAGATGCACTGATTTGATGATGATTATTTAGTGATCCGATTGATGATGATTTAGTTTGTGAACAAGGAAATCGGCACCAATTATGTACTTCCGTAATGCACATACGACGACCAACTCCTTAAACAATTCCGAAAATGGTTGAAATGAATAAATGCTTGAAGTTTGAGTGGCTGGTCGCCAATTTCGCCGATACATTGGTGGTTCTGCACACTACATTAATTTTAGGGCGCTATATCACCATATAAGGTACCTTGAGGGACAGTGGCTCGCTCGCTCATTTCACACATGAGTGGGTGGTTCGATTCCTGTTTCACTATCTATTAAAAGCCACTAAACCATGGTAGATTTAATAACAATCAGTTATTATTATTGTCAGAACAAAAGCATGTCGGTAGTGCTTGATCTTGAATTTTTTGTACCGTTTTGTAAACTCTGAGCTCTGATTGTGTTGCTAAAGTCTGAGGTGTTGATTTGACCCGGTCTTTTTTATTAAAGAGTTTTAATTGATAGCTCCTTTTAGGGTGTGACAATAATAATTAAAAGGCCCTTTAAAAAAGTAAGTAACAGTTTCATAATTATATCGATGGCCCCACCGAATAAACGTGCAATAGTTCTTAAACGATTTTTTTTTTACATTTTTCCATTTTTTTTACTTTTTTTTATATGGCCCCCAGGGTGCCATATAACCCTCACTCGATCTCATGTTGCCAAATTTGTTATTTTTTAGAATACATAAGTTTTCGATTATCCTGTGGCAGTTTCATTTATAACATAGTAAGGCACGTATAGGCAAATAAATAAGGAGCGATATAACCTATTTATTACATTTCTGAGTCTCGTATTTTTTACATAAGGCCTCAGAAACAAAGTAGGAGGCCACATTACCACCTTTTCCTCTAACAATACCAACTGTTTACTGTAGCTGCCATTTCTCATGCCCCCAACGCAATAGAACTCAAAATCGGTCGAGCGGACAATAAAAAAGGTTTATTTAAATGTCTATCTAAATGTTATTTCAAATGGAGTACAGTAGCAATGGGTTTTCATTTTGACAGTTCAACAACATTCATTGCGTTATTTACGTTGTTGAGCAGACAAATTTTTCGAACATATGAAGCAATGGATTAGCAATATGCTTCTAAATCATTCAGATTACGATTGATCGTGTGTTATGCAATTAGAGTGCTGTTCCGTGGCAATATAAATTGCGCATTTGACCCTAAAACTAATATTAGATTTTTATATAATTTTAAGAGTTTTAGCTGACTAAACATCATTTTAGAAAACCAAGTATACCTACTGCTTAAATGCTAATTTAGGTTTTGCTAACCACAGATTAATACAAATGAGACACTCCGCAATTTAGTTATGAAGCTACAAGTACACGGCGGGCCCATCTCACTGGGCTAATTCAGTAAGAGTGACGCGCGTCGCCCGGCATAAGAGTTACGCGATAGAAAAAGAGACAACTTGTAGGTGAATATAACTTTAGGTAATAACGTTGTGCGACCTGTATTGCACTTTATTGTATCGTAGCAAGAGTCGCTTTTTATTTTAATGATTTTGCGGAGTGTACCATCTGTGACTTTTAAAGATTTCTAGTGAACTTCGATTCTCTTTGAAAACAAAACAGGAATAAAATGAAACAACGAATTAGTTCGATTTCATACCCAATAATTTATTGTATTTTTTATGAACACATAAAATTTTTTAGAGATTCGACTTTAAAACATTTGAGTACAAAGGTAAGGTACTGCATATTTCTTAAGAAATATCTTCAATCAGACCTGCGAGAGGATAAATGAAAAAAAAATGTAGACAACAGTTTGTGAGAACAAGAGAAAAATATGAATTATTTAATGTTGCCGCTTTTAGTTATAACTTAGCTAAGCTTCATAAAACCGGATTAAGTTTAATGACACTAATAGCAAATGGCTTGGTTCCTGCTTTCGAACAATGCAGACGTGTTTTAGTCTGCTATAAAGGGTTATTTTTTTAAGGCTAGCTAAACTCCACAGACACGATGGGTATCTAAACATGATAAAACAAAAAAAAAACTATTAATTTGATGATTTCTCTTTGTGGGGTCAGCGACCGCAATTATTGTAATCACTTGAAATATCAGTATAAAAATCAGTATTTTTTTTTTGTCCAATTCTCCGATGTGTTGGGTATCGATATCTTAAAACGATAAAATATCAAGAAAACAGTTTTTCTCAACTCATACTTTAAGTAGCAACAATAATAGTGGTCGTTAAACTGAATCTCCTAAAAAAAGCGGAGTTTAGCTAGCCACTATAAAATTACCCTGTATATATTAGTCATGATTTTTTTTTTACATGAATACAATTATGTACAATATTTTATGAAAAGTACACTAGATATTCTTATTTGAAGGTATAATGGACAAGTTCCTAATTAAATGTACCAGAATGTCATGCTTAATTATTTTGAAAAGAAATGCTTGTAAATTGCGGATGGTAACTTCAACATATTTAATATTTCCAATTAAGTAGTTATATGTTTATTTTTTATTTTTTTAACATGCCTATAAACGGTCCAACACGGTTACCAAACACTGTCACCGATTACGATACCCCGAAAACTCCAAAACAAGTTCAACATTTAAACACATAACCTCATTTTAAACTCGCCTGGTTAACCACGTTTCAGGAAAGTTTCAACATTGTTGATAAATGAAACATTTTACGAAGAAATCGACGTATTATTTTGTATTTTGTTTACTAACATTCGCAACCGAGTATCTTAACTCCTAACGGGATCTAGGGTGAACAACCGACGTATGTAGATGTATGTATGGTAAATTTTGCGATGCTAAAAAACTTGACTAAACTAGTTTTAGTTCTAGTAAAAAAAGATTGAAATCTTTTCTGGGAAGTTTTTACGTAGAATATACTTTTTTTTTTAAATGTTTCATTGCAATTATACTTTTGGTAACTTAAACCTATACCCAAAGTCTCTAATTCAGATAATTTATGTAAACAAAGTAATGTCAAGAAATGTCACTGTCAAAATGACAGGACAGTGGTGCAAAACATTTTATCATTAAATGTTTTTGTAAATAATCATCGATAAAATTAAAGCAAAATACCGTTGCTAAACAATGGTTTTTGTAGTGTGTCGGAGACACGGTATACGATAGTCATAGTCAGCCCTTTTAAGCCCAGTGCTAGACGTAGGCGTCCCAAAATCGATTTCCAATCGAAACAGTTTACAGCCGTTTCCATCCAAAATGTGGCTAGATATGCTACTTACAATATGAATCTATTTATGAGAGTTTTAATATTAGTGTTGTTGAAGATGTAAAAAATTTGAAAATGTTTGGATCTCCTACATTGTTACCAGTATCATAAAATATTTTATACCAGAAAATCTCCTTTTATTAATAACTTTGTTTAAAACCGAAAATTTATGAAAATAATTACGGTATGATTATTTTTTTATTATTATTTCTTAAAATCAGTACTATAAAAGAAAATAGAACCTCTTTTTTCGCAATTTTATGTGAATTACCATTACGAAGATATTTTTTTGTTATGTTATCCCCTTTGTTTACATAAATTATCTGAATTTGAGACTTTGGGTATAACTTGAACTAACTTCTTAAAGTTTTAGTCGTCCAAAACTCAAGTTAAGACCGCGTTAAGCACTAATATGGCAGTTAAAGTTAACAAAACTTACGCGTTACGTAAGTACGTCAAACTAGTACTGCGCATGAGTACCTAACTAAATGACCTACATTTATGCAAGTTGTGCGAAACTGATCGCAATAACATTGGGCTAGGTGCCTAGTCGTTGCTTATACAAATGAGAAAAGCTTGAGTCGGGGAATTGGCGTGTTGTTGAAGTAAATTATAAAGGCTTTGCAAATTCCACGTAGTCAATAATTAATTATTTTTTAAAAAGCTACATATATTATCTTTGTCATTATAATACTTACGTCTCTACTGATCCTATAAAGGGCTAATCGTAAAGATTCAAATAATCTCATGCTCAATGCTCACATAACGTATTGTCCAAATCCAAATTAAAATCAAATAACAATTCGGATCAGTGTTCGAGCACGCTTCACAGAAACTAAGGCTGCGTACACACTGAGCTTTATGTTTAAAAAAACTCGAACTCGAACCAATTACAGGCACTTTTGAATTGTCAAGGGTCGGTCAGTCAGAAAGATGAAGCTAGTTGCCTACTCCAAAGCGTAGTAGGTTCATATGGAGAAGAACGGACAAGAAACTCCACAAACACTCGAGTCCTAAGTCTTACAATAATAATACTTGAGTTCTCTTTGAAGACTCAATTGTTTTGGATGGCTTATTCCACTAACCGGGGGATTATTCTCTCAGGGGGCTGAGAGAATCCCCCTCTGTGGGTAAAACTAAACTCTAATGTAAAAAAAAATCACGTTCAGGGGGATCTTGGAATAAGTTTTTTTTTTTTCTTCAATTCTAGTTTTCCCCCCTAAGCGGGATTATCAAGTGTGAATTCTAGACTGTTTTTTATAGATTCCACTTTTCCTCCTAAAGGAGAATTTCAGGGGGGATTTGTGGAATAAGCCGTTTTGTAAGACTCGAGTCTTGTATAAAAGAACTGGAGAGTCGATACTCGAGTCTTTTCAAAAAAACTCGGGACTGAGTCATCTGAGTCCTTTGTTTACCAACAAATGATTTTAAGTATAAAACGATTAAATAAACATAGGTAAAAAAACAATATTACAGAAGTCAGGTCATAAGTGATCGATTAAGTACTTACATAGTTTTGAACTGATCTTATAATTTTATACCTTAAATATTAATAGCATAATACACTAACTTTAATACTCATCTACAACACTCAGTTCAGCTCAAATAACTCTCTCGCATCATCAGTCTTTTGAGAAAGAAAGAAAGAACTCATAGGACACAAAAACTCACAAGGACTCAAAAGACTCAAAGAACTTGTGAGACTTTTAGTACCAAGTCCTAAAAAAAGACTTGAGTCTCGAAATGAAGACTAAAAGACTCTCGTCTTTTACAACATTCAGCCTGACTATAAGCGGCTTTGCGGCAATGGCAAGATTAAGAAACTAACAGTATAGTTATTTAATTATTATAATTATTATTTAATTAATATATAATATAATTAATTAATATATAAATAATAAATAAATAATAAATAAATAATATAATTAATTAATATATAAATTAATATATAATATATAATTTAATTAATATATTATAATTATTATTATAAGATATCGAGTAATCGTTTGATGTGATTTGTGTAACCGGTTCCTGAGGCAACCCACATCCTGGCAGTAACGACCACCCTGTAAAAGCATCTAAGTAACTCACTTATCTACAATTTAAGGCAATCATGAGCTAGATACAATGTTACAAATAATTTCAATTACCTGCTTCCACATGAACTACTTCGAAGAATGCTTGTCCCTGGCATCACAATCAAAAAGCTAAGTATCAGCACTTTTTGAAAGTCAACATTACATACGACACTTCCCGAAAACGCCCGACCTTCACCACTTCCTGGTGTTTTAGCTGGGAAGTAGAAGTGCCGCAATAAACTCCCACGCCATTCTTCCCAATCAAATAAGCCATACCAATAAGTATTGAAAACATTTTAGAAATTAGCCCAAGAACATAGAAAATCAATTGTCTTTATCGAAGCATTACATTATTATGTCCGTACCCTTACCACACCGTCCACAGCCATATTTCAAATTTTAAAACACAGTGGTTTCCCCTTCCAGGAAATGTTTGGCAACACTTGCGCCTGCGCAAGTTTTATGACTAACGCTGAAAGTATCTTATCTGATTCTTATTGTCTTAAACGAGATTTATATAAAATGCATCTTGTTTTATGGTTTCTTAATTGAAATTTAAGTTCTTTGATTAGTCATAGTTAATGTATCTAATCTTAAATCGAAATAGGAATTAATAAGAAAGTGGGCTTGCATTAAGCTAATTTATGTTCCATTTGAAATGATCTTATGAAGGATCAATTTCTTTGAAATAGGAGCTTGGTTCGAATGTCATTGTTTCATAGAAATTAAAACGTTCGTGTTCTTAAATCAAATCAAATCAGTTTGTTTCACATAAACCTACATGGGCACTTATGAAACGTCAGAAGCTAGGTGCACGGTTCCAATTGGTCGTTTCCAATGGAGAAGAGCCTGCCAGAAACTTCACGGTTACTCTTTTAAAAATAATTGGCTTTATGTTAATGTGTTACATTTATCAAACAAGCTTCTGCCCGCGACTTCGTCCGCCTAAAATTTCGGCCCACAACCCACCCCGTCGCATCGCATCGCCCACCCGCGCAATTACGCTTAGCGTTCTTTCCGATTTTTGTCGTTTTGCTCGGCTCCAAAGGGTCGTAGCGTGATGTTAAATAGATTTATTTATTTCACCAAAAGCCATCACATTACAATATACAAAAACTAAGAGCATAAAAGGTTTATACCTAACTTCGTCACAATAATTTTAATGCTCTGACCTCTATCTGATTTGATCGATATTTCTTTACCTTACTTACACAAACTTAGATGATAGGCAGAGTACTTTGACGAACGAAGTAGGGAAAAGGGTATCTGGTACAAAACCATACAATATCAGCCTCCTCGAATACCGTGGTTTGCTATCAAGGAAATGAGTAGGTATCATATTGTTTTGCTTCACAGATTACGCTCTGGTCATTACCCATCTCGGAAGTTTGGTTATTTGATGAATAAAGTGAATTCTCCCAATTGTGAAACATGCGGAACGGTTGAAGATGTTCACCATCTTCTTATGGAGTGTACTAAGTCAAAAAAGGAAAGAGAAATACTGTAGAGTGCGCTAAAAATTTAAAAATATGATATTGGTTCATACGTTCAAGTTTTAGCGCAGCCTTCACCTGAGATAGCTAACCTACTTGCTGATTTGTTTAGATATTAATAAATTATATTGTATGTGTAGATTTTATTTAGAATAGTTTAAGTTATGATGAGGCTGACATGCCATTCTGGATAAAAGCTTCTTTAAAATTTAAGAATAAAAAAAAAAACTTCGCAGTCATAAGGACTAACTTTGGAATAACTGTTCTTTTATACATATAGCTCATGGAAAGCGTTCGGTGACGATGACGAGTTCCATAAATTTTGTTCACCCAAAAAGTAGACATATATTACACAGTATACATATAGCTCATGGAAAGCGTTCGGTGACGATCGCGAATCCATAAGTTTTTCCCCTACCAAAAATCGCTCAACGCGCCTAAAGAAGTTTTCACTTCAAAAATATTGACGTTACTGGTTATCGCAGGCGCTCTGCTCACCCCACAAGCACACACGTGATAATACAAGAAATAAACACTTACAGAAAATCTTGAAGCTATCTGTTACTGCGCAGGAAACAGGAAACTGCACCAATTACCTGCGTGCTTTTAATTAGCGCAGTATATTTTATTACTACATAATTGTGCACTTTTTGCAGGGATTTGGGATTACATTTCCTAATGAAGTTATTGGCTTTATTGGTGTTGACTGTATGTTGGATAAATTTATAAATCTATACTTATCTATCTACACTAATATTATAAAAAGCAAAGATTTTAGATAAAAGAAAGAACGCTAATAGTGCTGGTAAGCGATGCGATATGACAGGGTGGGTCGGGACAAGAAATTTCACGCGGACTAAGTCGCGGGCAGAAGCTTGAAACATTATAAAGAGATAAAATTTGTGAGTTCGTATGTAGGCGGTAATCTTTGGCATTACTGATCCAATACCGAAAATTCTTTCACTAATGGGCAGCTACAGTATTGCCGAGTGTCATAGGATATACAATTTATAATATAATATATAATTAATATAATATATATATATATATTTATATATAATTTTTTCACATGTTTAATCATTACTGTTTCTAAATAAAATGACATTAAAATTACATTTCCTAGAGGTTAACTTGAAGAACCTCGCCTTAATGTTAATACAAGAAATTCGACGCAGTCGAAGTCGCGAGCTTTCTAGTCCCACCAAGTCAAGTACAAATCACCGAAACTACCTACATAAAAAAACTACTATGCAGAATTAATTCAATCTATAGGTAAAACCATGAATAGAGACATACTTAGTCACTTACTTTTAAATAATTCTATGAAACGACCATTAAAATGACATTCAAAACCCCACATACAGCTTCAAATAAAGTAGATACTTACCATCTTTAAAGCACTCTCTTTTATGGAACGAATCGCTTTTACCAGAGATGCAACTCACATAAATATGTATGGAAATCCTTCCTTTTATGTAAATCGTGCGACGACACCATAAAAATAACACATAAACAATAACACTGGTAAACCACGTCGGCCATTGTTGATCGAATGTATGCGTTAAAAAATGAAACGAACGGTAAAATAACCTGTTATCAGACGTATGTTAAGGAAAACAGTCGTCTTTAAATACAATTCTGGTTATGAAAAAAATACTTCTTGATATCAAATTAAACTGTCCTGTCCTGTAATTTTAGAAAATAATCAACAGTCCGCACTTTATTTCCCAAAAAAAAAACCGTAGCCATATTTCAAATCCCACGAAAATACTGTCGTCGAAAAAAAAAAAAAAACAAACACCAGAATAATCGATAATTGGTGTAGCCACCCTACACACAAAGTTGGGTTCGCGTAACCCAGGTAGCTGTCCGCTTGGGCTCAATAAATACGTCCGTAGTACGTTTTTTTTTTCTTCTTTTTTTTACATCTCGGTGTCAGCCACTCTGGGACCAAACCAGTTTTTATTTGCGAATAGTGCTGTCTCTTTCTCGCTTCTTAGATCCTTTTTTTTTTTGCTTTTGAGTTGCCAGTTCACACTTCTTCAATTAAAGACCGGAGCGATGATAATTATATTGAGAGGCAATTTGGTGAAGAGGAAGCTTTGTTATCTGATTATTTTACTCCTGTTAACCATAATTTATTTAGGAAGGTGCATTCTTGGGGAGATTTCAGGGTAATCCCTCCCTACCATTTTTTACACTTACGGAATTTGAATCGGATGCTTTGCTGTTTCATTAACTAAAATAACTAAAAGGTAATTCTGAAGACTGCAGAGGATGTAAAAGTCAAAGAAAGGAAGAGAGGCACTTGTTGAAAGGCCTACACTGTCCCCCCATAACTATTCCATCCATGACCATGTTCCATTTCCATGGCGTTCATCGTGCGTGTTCCAAATCTGTATCTGCCCATCGTCATGGTAGAAGACTTTTGGCCGCAGGACGTGGTGTTCCGTCGCTTCCGCGGACAAGTTCCACAAAACAGCACAAAGTGCAGCTAGTGCAAAGTGAAGTACTACTAACATAGTCTTAAGCCTTTTTATTAACACAAGCTTTATATTAAAATATGTATGTTTAGGTTAAGGTATTTTTCTATGGGCCTGTGTTGCCTGAAATAAATGGTATTATTATTATTATTTTTATATATTTACATATGTCGGGACCCTGGGGTCCCGGACCTTTGGAAGGCGTACGAGGAGCCGAAGCCAACTCGCAGAGGCCCGTTAGACGCTTTTTAATTAAATGAGGTACCAACCGACGATTATCCCTGTACCCACTATGCAAGTGCACCTAAGGACAACCCCCGGTTGGTGTAGGACTATTGCAGGATACCCCCCCCGGTGGGTTCCCGCATTGTCGAGGCGGGGGGGCTCAGTAGCCGTGGCTTGGAGGGCCACGGTGAAGCTAAGAGGAACCCGAGGAGGGGGCCGCTCGTCAGGGCTTTTGCGGCTAAGCCGACGACGTAGCGGCCGTAGGTTGCGGTGCCGCTTTGGCGACATCGCAACTGAGGCGGGCCGCGATGTCGAATGGGCGGCATCGCGGCTGAGTGTGGGAGGCCGCGGCGGGAGAGGAGTGCCGGTATTGCGGTGAGCCGTTCTCCCTACCTTCCGCGGCCTTGACGGGGTCGCCACCGTTGAATGGCGGACGCGGTGGGGCCGCAGAGGAAGAGGAGTGTCGGTATTGCGTTGGCCGCTCTCCCTATCCTCTGCGGCCGAAAAGTGGTAGGCGGCGGGGCCACTAACCTGACCCGTTGCGGGGGGACCAGGGGCGCCTGGACGCGAGATCGTCTGGCGCGAGGTCCCAGGTGGAGGCCAGCAGGCAACGGGTGCGGGGGCACCCTTGCCTGTATTGCACAGGCCTCTACCAGTGTCGGACGGGAATGGCCAGGTGTTCCCGGTCATTCCCATATCGCCCCCAGGCTGAGGGGCATGCGGGGCCCGCCAGTTAGGCGGGCATGCGCCGGGAGGGTTGTGGACGTAAAGGCTGTGCCGGTTTCCCATGACCCTCCCATCAAGGCGATGAGGGAACTCCGCTGAGTTTTAGTGGGTATTCTGCCATTTTGGCAGGGAGTCCCACATACCCCGTCTCGTCCCCCGACGAGCGGGCATGCGTAATGCATTTCTCAGCGTAAAAAAAAAAAAAAAAGGACTATTGCAGGATATGGAACCAAAGATATTGGACTATGGGTTTGGGTGGTTAAAATGGACTGGTTACCAAAAACTATGCAAGGACTATGGCCCCTGCCTGATCAATGTTTTAATATACACGGATAAAATGGCAGGGGGTGACTTTCACACTCAATAATGGGCCCCCGAAAACGGTCGCTAGCACATAGTGAACGTAGCGACAAGGGGGCAACATGTCCTGAGGTGCTCGAGGAGTGGAGAGGTATTCCAAGGCTCTCAGAACAATCCCAGAGCCCGGAAGATGGTCAAGATCCCTACAAGCACATACTGGAATACTTCCTTCCTCCGAGCACGTTTGCTCTTGCGAATCTCCACTCAAGCCGGCCAATAAAGGCAAGAATGAGGTGGGAGCTCAGTTCCTCGTCAGTGTTCACTCCAGCCGGCCAATAAAGGCAAGCCAGAGGTGAGGAACATGACTTCTCCCGGGAGATAGGGTCCGTGGGATCGCAACTGCCCAACAGCTCGCCACATGCTGCCCTGCGGGTTTCTGTATCTCTCTTGGTCTGGCACCTCACCCTAGACATGTCCCGGGAAAGTAAACTCTACCGGCACAGACCTAAAGTTCGGAGCGTTATTATTAACACTGTTACTTTAAAATATTGTAAAAGCCAATCATTTTATAAGAGTGAGGCTGAGGCTACAGTAGGCAGCGATTTGCGATGCGACTGAAAGAGCGAAACGAGATAAACATGGCATGGCTACATTATAAGCGAAGATCCGGCGTATATTCGGCTATTACATGGCTACAGTACACATGCTACACAACGAATTAGCAAAATCGATTCATGCGGCTACACTATAAAAAGGATAGTGTAGCCGCATGAATCGCTACGCATTATATAGCCACACGCATATTTAGTAGCACTATTGAACTAGTCGTGCAAGAGAGAAATTTTCAAAAAAAATCGCTTCAATTTCGCTGATATATTGATGTAGCCGATGCCGTGATTACAGTAATGTTGTTCCAATCGCATAAAGAAATCAAAAATCGCTAGTAATATTTGATGTACGGTGTAGCCATATACATACGTGAGCATTAATTTATTTGTTTTAATCCCTCACGTGTCGCAGGTCGCGTCGCGGCCTAATGTAGCCTCAGCCTAACCGTGGAGTTTCTTGCCGGCTCTTCTCCATAGGAAACGACCAATTGGAACCGTGCACCTATAAGTCTGACGTTTCTTAAGTGCCCATGTAGGTTTATGTAAAATAAAATATTTTGATTTTGATTTTATGAAAGGACTACATTTTGAACTAAAAATTTAGTCCCTTGACATCACTAAACGCTAAACTTATGGACACAATCAAACGCGCTATAAATTTAGCTACCTAAAAAAAAGGCAGTCATAAGGAGAAGTGAAAACTCAAAACTTTGGAATAACTGACAGTCTGGCGCAACACGTCACGAGCATGTCGCGTTTTTTGGTGACGCGAACACATCAGTTTCCACCCGACCAACAATCACTCAACGCGGCGGTGTATTCCCGCTGTCCCCACCGCCCCATATAATATTTCACATCATCATCACATCATCATTTCAGCCGAAAGACGTCCACTGCTGGACATAGGCTTCCCCCAATTGGGGGGGTTTGCCATAATCGCCACGCTTGGCAGGCGGATTGGCGATCGCAGTATGGTGTTAAAAATGCATAGAGAACGCTGCTGCCCATCCTCTAGTAAGTCCCTTAGTCGCCTTTTACAACACCCACGGGAAGAAATGGGGTGGTGCTATTCTTTACGTCCGGCGCCACACACAAAATCCCTTAATATAATGCCATATTTCACATATAATGGCAAAAAAAAGATTCCATTTTCTTTTTAAGTACTTTTTATTATTATTATTATTTCAAAAATCAGTACTTAAAAGAAAATGGAAGCTTTAGTTTCGCCATTTTATGTGAACTTATGTTAATGTGGACACGAGCGACGGGGGCAGCGGGAATCGCGTCAAAAAAAAACGCGTCTAAAGAAGTTTTCACCTCGAAAATATACCATCATAACTTATTTACCATCAAGCCTTCTTATATAATTTTACCACTCCATACAATAGTAAGCTCATCTTACCGATCACACGCAATTCTTAACTAACAATACGCCGACGCCGACGGTAACATAACACAAAAATCCGCGTAATACAAGAAACGCGAGTAACGCTAATACGTCTTATGATTCCGAGACAAGGCGTTTTAAATATCGCTTCAAATCGACACCATCGGTGCTTTGTGTGTTTATTGTAACCTGCTTCTGCGCATATTGTGTTTTCTTGCGAATTGACACGCCATTTTTGCGTGGTACCTTTGGGGTTAAGAGTAATTAAAGGCAACATTTTTGATTCGAAACTTCTTTTTGACACACACATAGATAATAAAAAAGCTTCTGTCATCAGATTCATCTTGAGAATATCAGCCGATTTTGAAAATATCAGAATCCTCAAAATTCTTTATTGTGCTTGGACGCAGTCATGTCAAATACTGCTTACCACTATGGAATCCTATTTATAATACTTACGTCAATCGCAAGGTACGGGTAAGGTAGCTTAGATCTAAAACCTACATATTTGCCTAATTATTACAGCCGCTGCAGGAAGTTTCACATCATCATCTTCCTGCCCTTGTCCCATGTTACTTGAGGTCGGCGCAACACGTTTGCTTTTTCCATTCCCCCCTGTCAACCGTCACTCTATCATTCACTCCGTTCTCTTTCATATCATTCTTCACACAATCCATCCATATTTTTTCGGCCTTCCTCTCCCTCTCCATCCATCCACATTTATCATCATCACTCTCCTCGTCACATGCGTTTCCTCCCGCCTCATCACATGCCCATACCATACCAAACGACGTCCTTTCAACTTTTCTGTCACCGACGCCACTTTCAAACTTCCCCTTATATACTCATTTCTGACTTTATCCATTCTCGTCACTCCACACATCCATCTCAACATTCTCATCTCCGCTACATGCAATCTTTTTTCATCCGTCCTCTTCACGGCCCAGCATCATTAAGTTTCACATTCTTCCACTAACTGACCGGAGAAAAATTGCCGACATGTGATTCTTGTTCAATTTTACAAATGGTTCAACCGACTGTTCTGAATTCATGAGCAAAATTGGGCTGCGTGTTCCATCCTTCACCTTAAGGCCCAGATATATGCCAGTGACCAACGCGTCGTATGTCCAGCCAGTTATTACTGGCTGGACGTACGACGCGTTGGTTTTATTTGGGACAGCGCTCCTGGATGGGCGAGTCCTATTGGACTCGGGAGCGCTGTCCCAAATAAGACGCATTATTAATTTATCATACATAAAACAAAAGGTATTTTAATAAAACACGTATACTAAAAGATCAATAATTAAATTATCTTTAAAAAGGTGAAAGTTTCAGATAAATACGCTGATAGATTTTGCGTGATTCTCAGTTTTTTATCAACAGGGTGCAGGTTTAGCCTGTGGGTCAACTTCACTCAGCGGGCATACAGCGACCTGCGTGTTCAATACAATAATACAGAGAGAGTACTGCTGGGGCTGCCGTGGCGTTGTAGTGCGTCAGGGATGTTTGCGGACAGCAACATTGATGGTTTTGCCGCCATTATTAGAAAAAGATGTGCATCCCTGATGTCGCGGGTTCGCGGCAGCACCAACAGTATTCTCAGTGTGTTCGCAGATCGCTGGGATTCCCCGATGTGGTGGAGGTGGACCACGCTGAATTTCAATTTTAATTTATTGTTTGTTTGTGTGTCTGTACTAACACTAGATGTTAAGTAAAATTGTTACTAACTATATGTACTAAATTGTCTGAAAAAAAATATATATTCTATTCTTAGCGAGGATCACGTTCTCGAAAACGTGAAATAATGTAATAAACCTGGACTTTACCATAAATTAGTTTTAATTTTAACGAAAACATGTGCCGCAATCAATTCAAAGATTTTAGTTTCTTATACTAATTTTAGTTTTTCTTCTTTTACAGATTATTGGACATTAAGAAAACATGCAGATGGTGCGTCTAGTGACAAAGAAAACTAGTTAAAATAAAAAACTTAAATTATAAGTTATGAACAAATTTTAACCTTAGCTTAGTCGACTAAAAGTTCAACCCTCTGTAAAAAGCATGCGTTTTGTAAATTATTAAAATAAATATCAACCTTATTTGTATTTATATAAATAATAATTACTTAGTAATCATTTTAGGTGCCCAGTGTTCCCTATTTAACATTTTTATAACTGGACTTTTTTCGAAATTAAATTTAAAAAATATATAAAAAAAAATCTATGTATGTCGTTCCTTAAATACAAAAGTCACACATTTCAAAAAATATCAAAAATGTTTTTTTTGCATAAAATGCATCTTAAACGATGAAACTTTAATGTTTCGCTAAAACAGCCGTCGTTTTATGATCAATAACACCCATACACGCACACACGTTAGTTTTGTTTTGTACCGTTTCTGTAACTGAGTTCCGCGCAAATGTACCATATTGTCAGTTGTCAACAGTCATTTGGCATTCAGTCATTTTTTCCAGAGGCCATTCGAGGTATGGTTAAGATTGCTTTATTGAAAAATTGGCTTTTTAATTACGCATCTTTTGATACAAAAAAAGTCTACGTAATACACATAGTTTATACAAAAATCATAAAATTATCCAAATTATTTTTGCAAATGCCGCTCCTGTATAATTTGCTTATTTTGACTTGTGGTGCTTTTGTATTTAAGGAGCGATGTATAGAATTGTGTTTAGAAGTGTAAAATACTTTTGGATAGTTAGAGGCTAAATTTTTTTTGGGAATTTATAATAATAATAAAAAAATTAAAATAATATAATTATTGTTTTAAGTTTATTTGTATGGGTTCCAAGGGAAACCTTAGCTGAAATAACCATGAAATGTAGTTTTTTTTACCCGACTGCAAAGACGGACGTTTTTGTTCATATCCGATTTCTTTATACAATATTAATAATGTTTTTTTTTAATTTAATCTGTACTGAAATGTAAACTTGTTTATGTAGTTTCATT
This sequence comes from Dryobota labecula, assembly GCA_947523025.1. Classification (NCBI taxonomy): domain Eukaryota; kingdom Metazoa; phylum Arthropoda; class Insecta; order Lepidoptera; family Noctuidae; genus Dryobota; species Dryobota labecula. The sequence goes on along the minus strand of OX383302.1, from coordinate 16,803,927 downwards.
GTAAACTTTTTGCAAAACTATGCATTTTAACTTTTGTAGAGCAAAAGATTTCCCATTTAATTATTTCATTGATATTTAACATTCGTGGTTAATTGATGTAAAGTGTTTTAAATAACTTAATGTACTTTTCTAAATAAAAAATGAATTATCATCATTTAATACGGAGAACCTTCTCATCAATAAATGATGAAAAAACATTTTTTTAAATCAACTTGACGATTTTACATAATTAAAATAAGGCTCTATTCATACTTACTGTATAATTACGCCCACATTAACACGTTCACTGTCCAAGCAAAACTTACTTCGTACCATGAGACGTTCGGATAATTTTATTCGGTTTTTTTTTTTGAGCGTTTTTTTTTGTCGTTTTTTTTTTTTGTTTTAATTTCCTTGAATCCTTGTCTATACGTCTGCCAAAAAAATTTTTCTAGTTCAACGTCCAACTCACAAAAGCCAATGTAATTTGTATTACCTAATGCATTACATGTAATGCACGAACGTCATGGATGAGTCGGAAATGCATTACATATAATGTACGGACTGTCAACGTGTTAAGACAACGAGTCATCAGATCTTTGGCCCAACATCATCATCATCCTCATCAGCTTCCAGTCTAACCGAATGATGCTGAATAACTATATTTTACATGGATCGTCTGCCTATCTGACCTCCACAACCCAGAATCAGAATCAGAACTTCATTTGCTATGAATGTAGGGTACAGCCGGTGGATTCTGTGAAAAGCTCACCGTGAAAACATAGGTGAAGTGAGCTTGAAGTGAACTGTCATTTCACCTGATGTTAGGGAGATTTTTGTACTACTGTAGCGCTATTCTTTAAAAATCTCACCGTGAAAACAGATGAAGTGAGTTCAAAGTGAGCTACCAATCCCTAGACTCCCTAGCGTCAGGTAGGATGACATTTCACTTCACGCTCATCATTTTTTCAGCCGAAAGACGTCCACCGCTGGACATAGGCCTCCCCCAAGCACCGCCACTTCGACCGGTTCTGTGCTTCCCGTCATCGGTCCACCTTATGAGAGGCCTTTCCGAGCTAAGTCTTCCGGCACGCGGTCACCACTCCAGAACCTTTCGGCCCCAATGGCCATCTGTTCTGCGCGCAATGTGCCCTGCCCATTGCCACTTAAGTTTGGCAATTCTTGGAGCTCTGTCGGTTACCTTGGTTCTCCTGCGGATCTCTTCATTTCTGATTCGACCACGTAGGGAAACTCCAAGCATAACCCTCTCCATTGCCTTTCGGGTGACTTTTAGCCTTCTAATAAGGCCCATTTACTTCATGCTCACTTCACCTATATATTTACGGTGAGATTTTTACAGAATCGACCGGCAGGTATAAGATATTGTACATAAATTAATGACATCAGCTACAATCTATCAGTTACTGGGTAATACGATACCTCTTGGTAAGACTTTGACTTCGGCCTAACTTTCAGTCTAATTCGTCAGCAGTCGTTCTTGAAACTATTGCAATCTTCTTTAGAAACTGCTCTTGTTTTATAATTTTATTAGCTGCTGCCCGCGGCTTCGCCTTGTAGCTTTAAAAAAAAAGTAACGTATGTTACTCCTTAGAACACCAGCTATCTGCCAGTGTAAGTCCCGTCAAAATCGGTCCAGCCGTTTCGGAAATTAGCCGGAACAAAGAGTAAAAAAATTTTTTTGTACCGTATTTACTTTCATATGCATTTATTAAAAAGCTGTTATTACCCGACTACGGCGAAGCAAAAAGGAGGGTTATGATTTTGATTTTAATATTACAAACAGACACAAACACAATTTTATTTATTGGTTTATAGTAGGTATAGATTAGCTTGTAAAGACAAAAAAAAAACTGAAAAGATTGGTTTGTGGCATGAATTTTGGACGACTTGACTTTAAATATTGAATAACTGAGGGGCAATTCCCGTATTTTTAAGACCGTTCGATTCTAATCTCAGACTCAATCTGACGAAAACACTTGTAATGTTTTTACATTTTTGACATTGCGTGTCTCTGGGATAAGACGACTAGATTTACAATGTTCCCAATTACGGGAATTGGCCTTCTGATCAATATCGGCATAGTATGTATTGACCCTTATTTTAAATAAAAGCTTAAGATAATAATAATGTGAATCATTCATCTCGTTGACTGACTCAAGATCTCAGTTAATAATTGACTATCAATTATCATATTTCATATTTTTGTCAAACTTAAGAGTATTTCAACACCTCCCGACACTGTTACCGATATTCCTCAATTCCTTAATTGGGGGAGACCTCAAAGGGGTTCAGATGATTTATGGAATGGAACCAAACCTGCGGTAATTGCGTAACACTCTAACAACTGCAATGTCTTTCATTTTGACAATTGGGATGTTAACTAACAATTTTTATTATATATATAAGTACATATTTATTTTTTAGATTTTTCTACCGATTTAATAAAAATATAGGATACGTATTTTTACATTTTTAACCAAAAAATTACGGAGATACATTAAGTTCAAATGTGGTTAGACGTCACTGTTCGCTAGATTGTATACGTAGTTTGTTAGAACTGTGACGTAACGAGCCCCCATTCCCCAACTTTAATGTGTTTTATCTAAGTTTTTTTATTTTTATTAATATGATAAAGCAATAATTACGTGTCTAATATTTTTTATTATCTGACTGACGGACTAAACAGATTTTTTTTACCCAGAAAACATCCATATTCAACAACATTCCATCGCGTTATTGACGTTGTCGAACAAACAAATTTTTCAAACCTAAGCAGCAATGGATTAGGAATTTCCTATAAAATACTATGAATTGTGTAAGGAACTGTGTTACGTAATTGAGGTGCTGGTGGTTTTCCCCTTTCCTATTTGTAAGACTGTAACTTTGTCAGAAAGTGATGAAACACACACTTAAAGTTAATTTGTACCCATGCGAATGCAGTGGGTACTAATTCTATTTGTTATTTTATGGGCCTTTTAACATTGGCGATTTGCGAGCGAGTTCACATCACGACGAATGCGCAACGAGCTCGCAGCGAGTTCTCAATGAACGCGCGCCAAACACGCCATGAAGAGAGCGCAGCGAGTTCGCGGCGTTTAAAAAACTCAGTGACGGAATGCATGCCGAATTTCCGACGAGGAAACACTGGGAGTTCGCCGCACCCTCACTGCGAACTCGCAGTGTTGTGAACACGCCTCGCTTTGGACTTTCTTGCAAATCGCCAGTGTGTTAAAGCCCTAAAATGTGAATGTTAATCTAAGTGTCTCTGTAGTAGGTACCTACCGAATTAAACTAAACCAGTACCTAGGTACTGTAAACTACTTATAATTCCCTTTTTAGGGACTATCAAGAATACATTACATTAATCTTCAACAAAAAAGTTTTTATTTTGTATTAAAAAAAGTAAAAATTTAAGTAAAGTAAAGTAATAAAGTAATGGTGCCGATTCCCTTGTTCACAAACTAAACTAAATTTAAGTTCAGTGCATCTTTTTCTTTCTATTTCATTATAAAAAGGATAGAAGATAAATTTTTGTTTAGTCCTGTCAAATTAATCAGCGCTTGACGTAAATTGACGTAATTTTAGTCGGCAAGTTTTTAATCACGTCTAAACTTGTATGGAGTAGTGACAGCCGCTGATTAATTTGACAGAACTAAACTAAAATTTATTTGCTGTCCTTTTCTTAATGAAATAGAAAGAAAAAGATGCACTGAACTTAAATTTAGTTTAGTCTGTGAACAAGGGAATCGGCACCATTGTCGATGGTAATCTAAATTTAGTCGGCCCTGAATTTGGCTACGAATACCCCATGCGGTCAATATTTTTATTAAATAAACTAAAACATTAAGCTAAGTGTATTTTCATGTAGAATCTAGTCTATGATCTCTGCAATAATGTTGTCTATGACCGCTCTCAGCGGTCCTCGCTTCCTAATAATCTGTCCTTTAGTTCTTAGTGTGTAATATAGTTAGTTTAGCAAAGTTTTTTATTTAGTGACTAGTGACAAAATTTTGTATTTTGTGTGTCCAAATAAATAAACGAAATTGAATTTTACATCATGTTTTTTCTTTGTAAAGTCAGGAAAATTGATTGTGTATCAAATTGACTGTCAACTTGAGTTGTCCGTACATTCAAATAATAACAGTCATTCTTTGACATTTGCATTGACATTTGCATGAAATGGCACGGCAAAAAGATGCAGTATCAATTTGATAAACTATTTCCCTAACAGAATACCTACAACCATTGGTTCCCTTACAAAATCAATTCGCAGTGTTTAAAACACTCAATTAAAACAAATGGATGGATCCGTTTTGAAATTAATGTAGGTAGAATAGAATAGAATAGAATAAAAACTCTTTATTATGTACACCATAAAAATTACAGATATAAATGTAGAACATAGGGTGTCATAATGGGCGGTCTTATCGCTAAAAGCGATCTTTTACAGACAACCTTTGGATGGATCAAAAAGTAGAAGGAGAGACAATACTGCAGGTAATCAATGTTGTACCATTTCCATATACAATAAATACATACATACATAAAGCATATAGATACTTATCCATATAAATATACAATAATAAACATGATACAAGAGCAAGGAACTTTAAGTAATCTTTAGGTATTCACCTACTTACTATGGACAAGCGCTACTGCTGAGCGAGCGTGAGATCCTGGGTCCAATTCCCGGAACAGTGTTTTGAGTCTTTCCATAGCAAAATTCTCAGTACTAGCCCGTAGTCTCGATTTGTTCACGATGGTTATAGGCGCGCCACTAAAATCAAACTTAGCCCTTTCCATATTGGGATTGGCTTCCAATCTAACCGGATGCAACTGAATATCAGTATTATACATAGTCTATCTGACCTCCACAACCAAGTTACTGGGTAACACGATACCCTTTAGTACAGTGGTTCCCAACCAGTGGTCCGTGGACCACCAGTGATCCGCAGAAGCCAAAATATGGTCCGCTAATGATTTTTAAAATTCGAGAAATCGCCTTGCGCTATTTTATGATTTTCTCAACAACTTGTTTATGTTTCTGCTTTGTTGTTAATTAAAAATAAGGTGAGGAATAGTTTGAAAGTAGGTGATGACTTGCGTGTAGCTTTGAATAACAATATTAGTCCTAGGATAGCCGTGAAAAATATGCAAGCTCAGAAATTCAGGAGTGTAGGTATCCTAAAAATATTATTATTTCTTGTTATGTAATTTCCTAATGAGTTGTTAATTAAAGTTTCAGTTTGATTATTACAGTTTATTTTTATTATAACTACATAGTGGTCCCTGCTAACAAGAATAATATAAAAGTGCTCCCTGACCAAGAAAAGGTTGGGAACCCCTGCTTTAGTAAGACTGGTTGTTAGACTTTTTGGACTTCTGACTACACGTAACGACTGTCACAGATCTACGAATGACAGCCGGGACCAACAGCTTAACGTGCTTTCCGAGTCTCGGAGGGGTCTCGATATGTAATAGATGGTCACCCATTCATGAACCGACCGCGGCTAGCGTAGCTTAACCTTTAATTGAACCGTGCAGCTGTAATCATTTAGCCACGAGCTTCACGCCACTAAAAGGAACAGAGTGTAAAGTTCACTCATACTCTATGGAAAAGGGAGGATCCTCGGACCAGACGAGTATTGTGTCTGGTGGGTTGATGTCGGGATGTTGTATATATGCTAATCGCGCGGTAAAATCTGATTGCGCGATGCAGGATTTGTGTGACGTCAGGTCTTTGATGCGTAGTTCATATGTGGCGTTGTAGATGCCACACAAAGTGACATCACAAGTGATAATACAAGTTAGGCTGGTTTTAGAGTCACGCTGACCGTGCGCTGACCGTCGGCGCTGACAGCCGAAAAGTTCATTCTAGGAAGCGTGTTAGAATAACGCGTAGCTATCAGCGCTGAGAGTCAGCGGCCGTACGCGTCGCGCGTCGACGCTGCGTAGCCGTCGGCGCTGACCGCCGCACGCGCGCCTCTGTCTTCAACTCTTCAGTGAGCGTTCTAGTGTCGAGCCGAGCGGACGCCGTCAGCGTGAACAATCATGACGCATTTCGCATTTTTGTGCGTCTGCACTCCGCAGTGATCAGCACGATACTGAAACGTCTCGCGCTGAACCTCAGCGCTGACAAGCTACGCGCTGAGCTGTCAACGCCAATGGTCAGCGTGACTGTAAAACCAGCATTCGTCTCTACATGCAGCATGCAGCAGTAACAGCCTAGTAGTATGACCATTGGACTACCAAGTCATAGGTCTCGAGTTCGAATCCAAGGCCTACCTCTGACTTTTCAAATTCATGTGCGTATTGTATAATAATCACTTGCTTAAAAAACAGTGAAGAAAAACATCGTAAGGAAATGCGAGAAAAATTTCTCGACGGTATGTGTAGCCAAGTCAGAGGCCCATGGACGGAAAGAAATTCTGACAATACGTTGGTCACTAAACACGAAAATAAAGAAGAAGTGTTTACAATTGTGTTTGCATGAGACTCTCAAAGCCAAACTACAAAAACATTACCCTCCTTCTGGGGCAGTCGGGTAAAAATTACACATAAATTAATATTATGTGCTGTAATGAATACATGCAGGAATCTCCTTTCAAACGTAACAATTTACGGAGGGAACTGGGTGACCCAGTAGTTACTACATAGTTGGCAATCAGCCAACTGACTAATAGTTATGAGCTAGGCATTTAAATTAGTATGACTGGCATTTAGTACTTTGGTTATCCATACTCCATACTAATATTATAAATGTGAAAGTAACTTTGTCTGTCTGTCTGTCTGTCTATCTGTCTGTCTGTCTGTCTGTATGTTACGTTTTCACGCCTAAGCCGCTGAACCGATCGTCATCAAATTTGGCAGAGATATAGCCTGGGATATGGAGAAGGACATAGGCTACTTTTTTACGCGATAACCGATATCTACGCGGGCGGAGCCGCGGGCAAAAGCTAGTTATTAATATAGGAGTTGACTGATGTGGACAATCCAGGGAGAACCTGCTTGGCTTGAAAAATCAATCCTCAAATTAAATCCATCATCATCCAAGCCGAAAGACGACCACTGCTGGACATATTCCTCCCACAATTGGGGGGTATGGCATAATCGTCACGCTTGGCAGACGGGTTGGCGATCGCAGTATGGTGCTAAAAATGCATAGAGAACGCTACTGCCCATTCTGTAGTAAGTCCAGTCGCCTTTTACGACACCCACGGGAGGAAATGGGGTGGTGCTATTCTTTACGTCCGGCTCCACACGGCACCCAATTACCCCGCAGAAATTGAATAAACTGAAATTGCCCGCAATGAGCAAATATGGTGATCAATTTATTTATATAAATAAAAATGCTTTGTTCCTTCTGTGTAGGTGTATCAGAAGCGGTCGTTGCCCTGTAGTGAGACAAATAGAGACTACCATTGTGGCAACCGCCATACCCAGAACGAAAATCAATCTTGATTTCTTATACCAATATAATTTCTTACAGCGAGCAAAAAACATGTATTCAAGAAACAGACAGACACGTAGACAGTAATAACATGTTTCGATCGATACCAGATACCAGATGACGCATCGTCTCAGAAACAGGTAGCTAGCTATCGGTCTAGACTTAACTATAATCTGTAATCACAGTGTTCCTTTACTCTCGGGATAAATACTGAGAATCTTGCTATAAAATTGTGTGGTTATACTTCCTGTATATATATGATATATTATTACATTTCAAACTGAAGAAATCAACCTCGATGTGGACTGTTATTGGCCTGGATGTCGAAGGCAGAGGCATTTTCAGGCAGAATTCAAATAGTTCATCAATTTTATAACCTGACTCTTAACTGTTTTTTTATAAAAATATATTTACATTTGTCCTATCTAAGGCCCGTATTACAGAACCTTACTCAAGACTCAAGCGTTACTTAAAACTAGATTCAACCAATCAAATGGCTTTAAACGAGTTTTAAGTAATGCTTGAGTATTGAGTGACGTTCTGTAATACGGGCCTAAGAGAGCCGGATGGTCTGTAACTCATATGATCTGTAACCTTTCTCTATTTAAGATTGTGCATTTTATCACCCAGGGCCTGTAATAATTATGATGTTGAGATAAATAAAGATTTATGATTATGACTATGATTGTGTCTATATCTCGGGACCCCAGGGTCCCGAACCCATGGAAGGCATCCGAGGGGCCGAAGCCAACTCACAGCTTTTCCTGTAGTACTTTGTCCAACATTGTTAGGTAATTTTCAGATTTATCTAAAGAAACCGATAAATATCCCCTTGCTGACGTTACTTCATAAATATTTTGCCAGAATATTTTCATACCCCGCATTCATTCGCAATCATTCATTTTTAGCGTGAAAAAATCCCATTCACACATTCATTTTGCACCAGATTTTACAATCTACAATCTCAAATTACATCGAATGAAATCTGAATTTAAAATAAGTGTCTAAACTCGGGTCCCGAAATTCTTCACTCATTCGACTTCCTACAAGCCATGGGTTCCAAAATTTGGGAGCTCTCCCACGCAACAACAGCGGAATATGTGATGCATTCGGAAAAGGGTTCCGCATCTTTACTGCAAATATGGAAACTTCTCTTTATTCATATTGTATTATGATTACTTTTACTTCACACAAGTTGTATGAGAAATTTAACGGTACCTACAAGACTTGTTTTGTTTGTACTTTTGAATCTGATAATTATTTGTAAATCGCATGCAACGCTATTTAGTGTATTAGATTCAACCACTATACAGAAATTCTCTTCACATTGGGAAGAGACAAGACGGAATGAAGATAATGCCTTGGAAGTTATACCCAAAGGCTCTAATTCAGATAATTTATGTAAACAAAGTAATGTCAAGAAATGTCATTGTCAAAATGACAGGACAGTAATTAATAATCTATAAAATTAAAGTGAATTAATTATAAGAACTATGCAAACAAAATACCGTTGCCAAACAATGATTTGTGTAGTGTGTCGGAGACACGGCCTATGATCGTCATAATCAGCCCTTTTAAGTCCACTGCTAGACGTAGGCCTCCCAAAATCGATTTACACTCAAACCATATTTCATCCAAAATGTGGCTAGATAAGCTACTTACAATATGAATCTAAGAATGAGAGTTGTATATTGTTGTTGAAGATGTAAAAATTTTAAAATGTTTGGATCTCCTGCATTACCTTACCAGAATCATAAAATATTTTATACCAGAAAATCTCCTTTTTTTTAATAACTTTGTTTAAAACCGAAATAATATAAAAATACTTACGGTATGATTATTTTTTAATTATTACTTCTTAAAATCAGTACTTAAAAGAAAATGGAACCATTTTTCGCCATTTTATGTGTAATACCATTACGAAGATATTTTTTTGATATGTTATCTCTTTTGTTTACATAAATTATCTGAATTTCAGACTTCTTTCTTCTTTTTTCAGAGTCGGCCTTTTTTGGTGTGGGATACAACATTCGTGTCGACACCCTTGCGCCAACCTATCTTCCTTGTAGGTACGGTCAGCTGCAGAGCTGCATTGGTCTGTGCTGGGGCGGCCGCTGCAGGTGCGGAAAACCTCAAACGGCGAAAATATTCCAACCTTATTTGGGAGTTATATGTTCGAGCCATTTGTGGTTGAAACGCTAGGCCATGAGGTCCGAGTGCCCACTTGGTTTTTCGAGTCATCGCCAAGCAGTTGCAGGTCAACTCTTCACGTGACCAGAGGGCTGGCCTATTTGTGTGGCCTAAGTATATAAATTTTAGTACCGTAGAAAGGGGCTATTTGGATTTTCGGGGTTATTTCGAATTGTGATCTTCGTACGAAAAATTGTAAAAGTAAACAAGACCAGAAATAAAATAAAAGCTGTCTATGGTGTTTTGGTAGAATTTATGTCAACTCAAATCTTACAATTACTTTATTCCAAATAACCCTCGAAAATCCAAATAGCCCCGTTCCACGGTACTCAATAAACAAACACATTAATAAAAATAAAAAACAATAAGCAGGTTTAGAGGTACATAGGTACCCATAACTATATTTTGATTATGTCAATTCGTGCATATCACTGCATATGCAGCCATTACAGGACCAATGTCGGTGCAGTTATGAGCAGATTATGATGAAGTTTTCACTGATACGTATTACATATCATATGATCACGCCTGTAATCCCCGAAGGTTTAGGCACAACTCCAGACTCCGGGCTGCAACTGAGAAAACCCCTACGGAAAAACCTAATAATACTGGGAAACGAACCCAGGACCTCATGCTCAGCAGTGAAGTTTGTGACCACTGGACCAGCGAGGTAGCCAAAAAAAAAACTATTAATAATAATCATCATTTAATCAAGCAACAAGACTGTTAGTAACAATATACTTACAAACTATGTTAGTAAAACATTAACTGACACAATTTGTGACATCACTGCTGCCAGGTAACAGGCCCAGCTGATACCCTGCAGCAGTGGTTCACAAACGCACAGTCCAGCCTACTTGCTACCATAGACAGGATGCTGTCGGTACTGCCCCGCAACCTACTACCAGGGATGCGCACCGCTTCCGCATCACAGTGTAGAAGCAGTCAACGCGAGCTTCCGCAAACATCTCAGATACGCTGCAGTATCGGAGCAACCCCAACAGCACCCTGAATGCGTTATTGTACTGAACGCGAAGGGCGCTGTATGATTTCTGATTATAATGAGCCCACAGACTGCAAGAGTTCAGTGATTTATTTTATTTGAGAATGAAAATGCAGAAAATTAGCACGTTAAGTTGTGCTCCACAAGACTATACGTTTTACCAGCGCTGCGGTATTTATTTTTTAAATATCGCAGCATTATGCTGAGATAGTGGCCTTTTTGGCCTCGCACAGGTTTACAATGTAAATTTTGTTAGTTTTAAATGCTCAAGTTTCATTTTTTACTGTTTGTATTTCTTGTGCGTGTCCCAAATAAAACATTTTTCTTCTTTTTTTCTTTTTCTTTCTTTCTTCTTTCTTTTCTTTTTCTTTCTTTCTTCTTTCTTTTCTTTTTCTTTCTTTCTTCTTTCTTTACTTTTTATAATTACAAACAGTAGCTTTATTGTAATCATTAAAACGGAGCTAAGTGGCCATTATTTTCCGTTTTAATTATTGAACAAACGATGAGGGCGCCACTGCGTGCTCGTAATTATTCATCATTATCATAATTTCAGCCGAAAGACATCCGCTGCTGGACACAGGCCATTGGTTTTGTTAATTGATTAATAATAAATAAATATAATAACTAATCATTTATTACGAATTAATCTGGCAATAAAACATTTATAAATAGCTCTCATTATAAAAAATACTACAATGCTACCAATCATTCGATCATTCTCGAATACAATGTCATCTCTTAGCTGCCACGGGTCATTTTAGTTATTTTATTTTGTTTCTATTTGTTGTACACACGGCTACACATCAAGCTATACATTTCCAGAATAAGCGGTCCTCTCATTATACGGAAATCCTATACAATGCGAGATCAGCTTATACTGGAAATGTATAGCTTGATGTGTAGCCGTGTGTACTCTGGACGCTTTTAACGTGTAAGTTTTTATTTTTTCTTTTTACATCGTTCTCACATTTAGTTATAAATCGTTAATTGTAGATGTAACTAATATTTTTGTAACAATTTTATTTAAAAGAGTGTCCATGGAGTTTCTTGCCCGTTCTTCTCCATAGGTACCTACTACGCTTTGGAATGGGCATGTAGCTTCATTTTTCTTACTGACCGCCGCCTCCTTGACAATTCAAAAGTGTCTGTAAATGGTTTAATTGAAATAAATGATTTCAGTTTGAGTTCAACTTACCAATCACAAATCTTGAAAAATTTAACAAATAAAACATAACTGCTCATTCATCTCATGTTCACATTCGTACCTTTCTCCTATCCACAATACACGTTTATACATGTCATGCTTATGCATGACAAAAAGACTGAAGTGTTACGCGGAACCCTAAAAAGAGTAAATTAAAAAACGTTGCACTGAGGGTGCGCGTGAGTCACAGATTGACGGGAATGCTCTGCGCCTGACTCATGGAGTCATTGGCTACTCCGTTGCTAGGTAACATCGCATTTCGTAATATTGGTCATGTTATAAAATAAAGTTGAACCTGGATGGACCAGAGTTTTGAATAATAATATTTTATCTACTCTCATGTCGTAAAAATCTAATTATAAACTTCAATTCGAGTTTATATTGACATACTTTATGAACAAAATACCGAAATTTAAAAATATGATCATAAAACATTAAATCTCAATTTTTTTTTTTTTTTTAATTCTAAACAGGGCACTGTAGACTACTATATCAGGGCCCATCCACAATCCAAGAAGTTAATATCATCAAGGAGATTCGTTTTTTTTTTTTTTTTATATTTTAAGAGATACACCTATAGGTGGTAAAGAAGCCATAGAAACGATTTTTTTTTTAAGTATGAGTATATTATAAAAAAATAGATATATATATATTCAATGACTTGATATGATGATTAGGTAATTATCAAAATTCACCGTGCTCGTGCTGCCACCGTGGCCGCGTCCGGGCGTGTCATTCATAGAATAAGTCAAGCAATTTTAAAATTATAATAATTATGTAAAAATATAAAACACTTAAAAAAAATTCACTGCTATGGCTTTTTTACTATCTATAGATGTTTCTCTTAAAATATTTCGTGTTTGAATAGATACAACTTATATATCCTCTTAGGCGGTTTCCACTCACATCTGCCTTGAAAATACCTTTTGTAAGTCGCCTTTCATTCATCCTCTCAACATGACCAAACCATCCAAACATCCAAGCGAGCAACAAAAGCGCCATTTTCCGATTTCGCAACGTTTAAAAGAGTCAGAGGCCCTAGTGTGAGTTTCTTTTAACCATCTCGATTTTACGCATCGAGCGCGTTCGGCGTTCTGATTGGCCGCCGAATGGCCATTCACCAATCGCAGTGTTGAACGCGTTCGATGCGTAAATTCAAGATGGTTAAAATAAACTCACACTAGGGCCTCTGTACTCTTTTAAACGTTACAAAATGGCGCTTTTGTTTTGATTATTATTTACCTAACTGAGCTATCGTATTTTCCAGAGTTTGGTCCTTTGTACAGATAATATAACAACATCATCATGGGCATTCACAGGCACTCACATTTTCCAATTATGTTTTGTGTTTGTGTTATGTATTGTGCCATAATAGGGCCTATTATGGCAGCATTGCACAAAAAATAATTCAGACAAAACAAAATCCAGACCTCTGAGATAGTCTGGATTTGTGCTGCTACTAAGAAACACCTAATAAAAATCATAGTACAAGGAGTGTTACCCGCCCTGGGTTTGACTGGTCCTGCAGTCACGCTTGCGACCACTATGAGGCAGTCTCTTGCAATTTTATTGCACTCTATATTTTATTCAAGAATTACTTTTATATGGTTGGATTTCTGTCTATGTATTTAAGGCACTACCCGGAGCAAAACCTTGCGATAGTGCGTAATTTTCGATATCCTATCATCACATTGCACGTTCCAATTTGTTTTGATGTGTTATAAATACATTTAAAATATCCTAGTAACAAAATGAATAAAATTATTGATTGCATGCATCTTTTGCTAAAGATGACGTTTTAATTTGAGGATTACACTAATGGATAGATAATAAAAAATCGAAATAATGCACTTTTTTATTCCAAATTTAAATTTATTTTAAATAATTCAAAAAAAAAAAAAACTTAATTTATTTAAATATGACCAAACATGTGTTAATTCGGCGTGCGCTGGGTGCGAGACGGAGTGGGACAGATCGAGCGCTCCGCGGCCTGACAGAGGAGGACCGAACGCTCAAGGGTTTTCGCTACGGGAAGCGCCTTAACCCGTACTGCTGGGCAAATCAAATCAAATCATTTATTGGTTTGCAAACATGGGTAATTAGTACATGGATGTTTTATCATAAATAGTCCTCCATGCTCTACCGTCACATGGGCATGCAAATCTTAATATTATTAATTCACTCAAAATTAAAGATATTATAATTTTAAATAACAATTTTGAAAATTAAATACATCATACAAAATACAAATAGTTTGAAATACATTAAAAATTTCATAAGAATACAAAATGTCGAATGCCAACAACGTTACAGTAATAAAAAAATGCCAAATGGGATAATAGCATGTCAATCAATCAGTGATTCATCAATACAATACAATACAATATTATATATTTGCATAGAAATTAAGTACCTACCGAAGAAAAAAATATTAATAAACCTAAGATCCTACATTCTACCTTAAATTAGGCATGCAAAAATTTTGCACAAGTGCTTAATAGTCTAAAAATACTGTCAAAATGAAAATTCTTATAATGTGGTCAATTAAATAAAAAAATAAAAAAGGCCTCTATCTCCCTTTTCCACATACGTCTGTCCTTTGCTATTGCGGGCGTCCTTTCGGTAGGAGTCAAGTTCGTCCCTTTATCTCCTGGTTGGACTAACTCAATAAAACATCAAGCTAAAGCTGGCAAGGTAAAATATGGACTAATTCCGATGATGTAATATTGACTCGTTTTTTTAACCATTCCTGGAATACTGCGCAGGTGTGGCGGTGACTTTATTCTTAGATAATATTATTGGAATTGGAAACATCATTATTATTTTTCGATTCTTTCCCCTTTCCCGAGTGTAATTATGCGTCAGCTTCTCTGGAACCCGTACACGGTTTTTGGAATTTCAATTTCCGACTAGCTGGATGATTCTTTAGAAATACTTTGTTCAAAGTAAGCCGCAACATTCTGGTATCTAATATTAAAGAATAAATTGTATTATTTTTATGTTATTAGTAGGATCAGTGGAGCCCCAGTTTTAATGGCCGCGACTTAGGCCGTAGGTTCGAACCCAGACAGGCGCTTTTATGTAAATTATTTCATCACCTGCTCTCTAAACGGTGAAGGAAAACAACGTCAGAAAACCGATATGTCTTAGAACCAAAACTTCGAACAGCATCCCTGCGAAGATCGTCGCTCCACCTAGCCTGAAGGCGTCCTACCTTAGGTAAGTTTGCCGATCCGCGGTCTCCACTCAAGAACACGTCTACCTTAACGGTCATCGGTTCTACGGCTAATATGGCCGGCTATTGCCACTTCAGCTTGCTTATTCTGTGACCTGTGTCGACAACTTTGGTTCTCTGCCGGATCACCTCGTTCCGGATTCGATCCCTCAGAGAAACTCCAAGCATAGCTCGTTTCATAGCTCGCTGAGCGACCATGATAACATAATTATAGGTAATTTTATAAGGTAGGTACTCTATGGCAAACATATTATGTAATTTTTATTGTAAGTACCTATCTATAAAATTGTAAGTATTCGTTTTATAACTAGTCTTTATAATAAGTGGAAAATGACGTGGAAATACGTTTCCTGGAATCACTTTGTAGCTCAAACTTTGTGTAATACTGTAATGTGTAACCGTTTATTTTCCCAAATAAATCAAATAAAAAAGAGTTTAAAACATTTCCTGCTTGGTTTTCTGAAAACTCACACACCGGCCGTCTGCTTTGCACCTTACCTAAATATTTGACATTATTATCCATGACCATATTAAACTTTAAATTTCATGTAATGATCACCCATTATTTTACAAACCATACTTATTTGTACGCCGGAAACGGCAGAATATTATGATCGTTATATCCTAACAACTTTGTACAACATGCTGACAAATAAATACATTATATTCTATTCTACATAAATGGCTAAAAACGTGCATACTTTGAAAAATACTTACTTATCTATTACCTAAACCAGCGTCAGACAGTATATTTTTTTAATACATTAAATGAATCTTTTTGCGCAGCCGTGACGCACGCACTATTCTTGTTTAAATATTATTTATATTTTGTTATTTTTATTTTGTGTATCACGAACTGTGTTAATCTTTAAATAAATGTTAAAAATTATGAAATACCATTCATTAGATTAGCCAATAGTAAGCAATCAAATGCTACGCATTTAACCAGTGCCTATTAAAAATCTTATAGCAACCAAGACAAATGTCTTTGGCTGGTAAGAAAACTTGAGGCGTTGTCAATCCTTCGAGCTTGTGCTTATTTTTAGTACGAAGGAAAACCCGGATAATAAAGGGTCCTTCGTTATTAGGTTACTATTGTCAACATTTACATTGGACCACTGTACCACTGGACAGCACACAGCCAAGAAGGTGCAATGTGAAGTGATCTAACATATTCTTAAGTCTTATTTATTAACACAAGTTTTGTTTACAATAAAAATATGCATGTTTAGGTTAAGGTATTTTTCTATAGGTCTGTGTGTGTATTTTAATTTCTTCTTTCGCAAGTCTGGTGTAACAAATAGTCTCAAGAAATAAGCAGCCTTTGTACTCAAAACTTTCGTGTCGTTTCTCAATGTCTTGCATTTTACTGTATGCATAAATAATAAAATAAATAAAGAAGATTTATGTAGCAAGCTTTTAAATATAAACAAATATTTGATCAACAAATTTAGTTTTAATGCCTTTTATGGCTTGTCTGAATGAATATTAAAAAAAAACCCGCGCCTTACAAAATAAACTTAGCAATCAAGACGTATGTCTTTACGTTCACAGAAAACTATAAGGCGTCTTTTGTACTTACTTGCGGAACTTATACTAAGTTCATATTTAGGTACTACTACAGTAAAATATAGAGATTTATATGATAATTTTTAATGCTATATCACCATGAGCTAAAGGCGCCAGATTGTAACGTTACATTTTTCCGGCAGGGGAAAAATGTAAGGTAAGAGATAGAACCAGGGCTCGGATAACGGTATATTTTTCGAAACGTTATCGTCTTAAATACCTAAGAAACGATTTGTTTCGTTTACGTTCGAACAGAACGTTATAAATAACGTTTTCAGAGAACAATTACAATTTAAATTGTTTTTGGTTAATAAACGTTTTAAACCGTTTTTTTTTTTATATTTGGTATCGATAGGTATTAAACTACGTACGAATATCACAAATTTCATTCAGTTGATCACAATTGTTGAAACACAATCTCGATCAATACGTCAGAAGCGCATCGGAATGAAAGTTGCAATGAAATCAAAATATACGCTAGGGGTACCCGATCCAACTCCAAGTACATGCGTGTCGCCGCACACCGTGCGCGGCGTCGTCTTGCGGAATAAACCGGTTTTTGCCCTGCGGAAATAACGTTCTCATTTCGTTTTTGTTCAGAACAAAATGATATACAAAGAACTGTTCAAAACGTTTTAAAAACGTTATTTTAAATAACGTTTCCGAGCCCTAGAACTATCACCTACCTATCATCAGAACTGAAGGAGTCCTAGCTTAAGAAGAAAATAAACAAGTTAAAGAGTAAACAATTTAATAAATAAAAACAATTAAGAATAATAATTCATTTATTTTCAGACAAAGTCCATTACATGACATTAAAAAATTTTAAACACAAAATTAATATAAAAATCACACATACACAATAAAATAATTATCAAACATTCGTATAAAATTAAAATATAAACACATGTCATTCAAATGAAATTAAAATACACGTGTCAATCAAATATAAACACTCTAAAATAAATTAAAATATTATATAATACGAGGGGAGGCGCTCCTATGAAGCTGCATCCACCTCTGCAACAGGGGCATATCCCACTGCTCGGACAATACCTTCAGGATGCTGTTCGATCTGCTTTGTAGGCGACGTAAAATAACATATAATTGAATCTGGAAAACGCAGTAAAAATTTTACTGAAAGAGAGAAGATGCTTCTTATCGAAGTGGCTAAAGAATTTAACGTAATCGATAACTTAAGTTTCTGTGTACTGATATTGAAAATAAACTCCAGTACTTCCAAATCAGACTCGGATGAGCTGCTAATAATTAATTATGCGAACACTTATTGTTTTCTCCTTGAATTAACTTTAATATTTAGCTTTTACTGGCAATTTAATTTAATAATACACATTTAACCTAAAAGTTGATGTCTATGAAATGAAGCGTCAAATAAAGTTATGGAACCGATAAACGGCGCACATTGGTCAGTTAAGTTAACTGAAGTTTAAACGGAGTTTATCTTACATTGCGGTGTTCGGAAACGCACATTCACAAGTTAACGAACCAATAGCGCTATTGAATAGATAAACCACCGTTAAAAGTTCCTCAGAAACCGGGCATTAGTAGTGAAGCGCTACGTTTCCTTATGATCGCGAAAAAATCATCAGTCCGATTAAGATGGTTTAATAGGCCTACCGAATGGGTATTAGAGGGTCCTAACTGAAGGATAATAAGAGGCCAAGGAAACCGGGGAGAAGTTCCGTGGAATTTCTTGGAGGGAAACCTCGAGTCAGGCTTCCAAGTCGCCGACCTCGGAGGAGCAGATCTTTAGTAAAGCATACATGTCTTTATGACTAATCTTTCGATTGTTATTTAAATCATCGTCAATTCATCCATAGATAATGACTTACTTGAAAACGTAACAAAGCTGATTGCGCTATAGAGGTGTGTAACACACGCCATACCAACCCCGTAACGTTGTAATTTTTAACCCCTATCATTTGGGGTTAGTTTATCCTATAACAAACCGAATCGCTTTTTGATTACTACACACGCCAAACCATTTAAAAAAAAACTGGGGCTGACTGGAAAGACGTCTAAAAATAGGTCAATCAAGACACCTTTATACTAGCAACAATGTTCCTATAATAACAATAATGAATATCAACAAAGGGTATTGTGTTCACAAGCCACGGAATCACGTAGGGTATGTACATAAGTTCGTGGTAGGTAGTGTAACAAAGATACAGGTTTCTAATTAGTGACATTTAAACTTTCATGACATGCAAATCAAAAAGTTAAAAGAGAGGTCACAAAAAGCGACAACATAGACTAGGGATTAGATGGACTAGATTAGCGCCTATGCAGACGGACTGCAACTGACTGCAAGTTAGCTGCAAAGTTTCCGTTTGGGTGACATTTAGTGACGAGTTCAGAGGGATATATCCAAAAAAATTACGTAAAAATTGAGGCTTTTGATTTAATTGAATTGTTGCAAATTGGTCACTGTCACACTATCACATCCTGTAAGGAATACGTCAAATTACAAGTCATCCTGTATGCATCCCTTTTATTTGAATTGTGGAGGTCAACAAACAACACGGTTTATGTTTTATTTTTTTAATTCAACCCCATCATACTAAACTGGAAACCCCAAAATATTATGGAGGACAAGACACAATGATGTGTACAAAGTATAAAATACGTCATTAATTGTATTGTCGGCAACAAGTTAATTTATTACATTTTCTTTTTTTCCTTTAGTAAAGCTTGGCTCGTGCTGAAGCCCTTTGTTTTCAAACAAGACATCTTCAATAGGCAAATTAACACCCATTATTTGAATGCAAAATTGCGTAGTGCTTTCTGTCAAGGTGCACACAGGTAAGGAGTTATAATTTCTGACAGATAGTAGGACCACCATGGGTGATTAGAAAATATCAGGAATACTTACACCTAAGTCAATGGACCACGAACGCGCAGAGTAAATTCAAACGATTGAAAAAAATCGACTTACTTTTAAGATTTTATTAATATGTACGGGTGATACTAATTGTGTTTCACACAAAAAATAAAAAAAGAATTAATAATAAGTAATAATAAATTAAAAATAATAATGAACAATAATAATAAATTAAGATTAACTTTATAGAAAAAAATCCCAGTTACCCCTTTTAGTAATGTTGAATCATAATTAACATTACATAATCACAAAACAGACGTTTTGTTCTTATCCATACTTCCATACTAATATTATAAATGTGAAAGTAACTCTGTCTGTCTATCTGTCTGTCTGTATGTTACGTTTTCACGTCTAAACCGCTGAACCGATCGTCATGAAATTTGGCAGAGATATAGCCTGGGATATGGAAAAGGATAGGCTACTTTTTTACGCGATAACCGACATCCACGCGGGCGGAGCCGCGGGCAAAAGCTAGTTTTTTATATAAATGAAAATGTAGTAAGATTGTTTAGCAAAATTCGCTGAGTATGTCTTGATAAAATGATTAAAATAATTACTATGTTTAAAATACCAAATGCGCGAGGCCACCACTCGCGACTTCGCAAGCCTACTTCAGTCGGCTCGAGCGCCATAATACGCGCGATCAATATCGCTTCCTTTGTCTTTCCCTCACACTTAGATATTCGCTTATTGGAAAACGACGGAAGCCATAAAATAATTGTTAAGTAGGTATCAAAGTATCATTGCTTGTTGTGAAAGTTCATTTAATGTTCCCGTTATTTTAATGCCCATCAAAGTTGTATAGCATCTCATCGATAATATTAAAGAGGTAATGCCCTTAACAGCGTTATTTTATGATGATTATTTAACGTTTAACAGTAGACTATTAAATAGAGATAATGGTTCCATCATTAATGGACTTCATAAAATTAAAACTTATAGTGTGGATTGGAAATCAAACATCTTTACGATTTCATAAAACTTCTGATACCTACGAGTACACATATCAAAAAAAGTTTGTGATCACTAGCATGATATAATTTTTTTAAATTGAACTTTATCAAGAAAAAATCTTTGTTGTGTTTTCTTTAAATAGAAATTAAAAAATAAAACTATTTATATTTTTTTATATAAAAATTGAGTAATTAATCATAATGTAATTGTAACAGAAATTTGATAGGAAGAAAAAGACTGTTTAAACAAAATTAAACAACAATTTATTATTAAAAGGTTTATATTCAATATAATATAACTCCTCCCGTCGCTCGAACACATGCGTGATTCTCCTGGGCATGCTGAGAATCAAGTTATCCAGCATGTCTTGGGGTAACCTGTCCCATTCTTGAATAGGGGCTTCCCTGAGCTCTGGCACTGTCTGGGGACGTGGCTGACTGTTCCAAACAGCTTGCTTAAGAGCATTCCACGCGTTCTCTTTTGGGTTTAAGTCAGGCGAGCCGAATCATAATATAATCTACCATACCTAACAAAAAAGATTTAGATTTTTCAAAGTGATCGTAAACTTTTTTTGATGTGTGTACCTAAATTGAAAGGGGAAATCTGGCAATAAGTAGGTTCCTGGCGTGTGCTAGCTGACAAAGGCAAATAATTTAATGGTTTGTGTTGCGAAGTGTAAATTATTTTGCTTACTATAGTATAGAATCAAGTGTTTCTAAGTGCACAGACAGCTGTGCTGCTGGGGAGTTTGTTGCGCCACTTCTTCTTCCCAGCTAAACCAATAGGAAGTGGTGAAGGGCGGGCGTTTTGGGAGCCTGTCTTGTGCAATTTTGACAATCAAAAAGTGCTAGTTTGCAGCCTAGTTTGAATAAATGACTTTTAATTTTCATTTTGGTTTTGTACATTAATCTCAGCCTTGCCTATGTTTAATGTAAGTAGCCGCCAAACAATGAGCATCTGATGTTTCTCGTACATAACAATATACGAAAATGAAGTATACAAGGTGGCACTGGCATCGACGCGCAAACTGTTACCATAGATTCAGTACATGATTCTGAGGCCCTAGTGTGAGTTTCTTTTAACCATCTCGATTTTACGCATCGAGCGCGTTCGGCGCTCCGATTCGCCTCCGATTCGCCCTTCACCAATCAGAGTGCTCTCACTAATCTAAGGAAGCGAGCTTCACCCGGAATCCTCAACCACAGAGGAACTGGCTATCTTACCCCTAAGTGCCGAAACACAACAAATGCTGTTAACATTGTTTTTTGTAACGACAGACTTAGATAAGATGGTGGTAGCTAGCTAGGCGGACTTAGAACAAGCCCTACCACCAAAAACCGAGCAGAAATTTTTGCCCCCGCTAGGAATCGAACCCGGGACCTCTGGATCTGAGACAGGTGGTTTTACCACTAGACCACAACGGCGGTCCATCTAATGCTAGGGTTTGACACTATTGACAGCACATTTCAAGATCAATGCACCTAAGTTTTCACAGTGAGATTTTTACATAATAGTGCTTGTTTCTTTTGACTAACCCCAAAATTAAAATCGAGACAATCCCGCGAAATTACAACATCTGGCGTTCCTAATACAATATGAAATTTTTGAATTAGGAATGCGTGGATGAGTGATAGCGCATGCGCGGGGCACGGGCTCTGATTGGCTATTGTCTGCGCAGCTTGACTGCATCTGCATTTCGCTCTATTGAAGTTTCAAAACGTATTTGTTGTTGTAATAAAGATTTATGTTCTGTTTATTTTGATATGTTTTTAATGGATTCTCAGCTTGTTGGTTTATTTAAGGAATTCCCTCAAAATATACCAACGAGCTGCGAATCCACCCATATCTACACATATTGTTTGCATGCCGAGGGCGGAAAGCAGTTTGAGTTTCAGGGAACTGCGAAGATTATTTTTTGTAATATTAATGTTTCTCATTAATGATTTAGTTTATAGGTAGAAGCTCCTTAATTTAAGATGACTCAGAATCAATCCTAGGTTAGATGAGATAACGACCAAACTAAGTAAATGAGCTATTACAAAAAAAAAATACTAATATAAGCATAGGTATAAAAACTAATACCAACAAAGTAAAAAGTCTGAAAGCTTCTATTACAGACAAGACTTCCTAAGAAGAACTGAATCAATCACACCTCAACTCTCACCAAATTACATTTTCGAACAAAATAATTAACCGATTATTCCAAATTCTGCACTAATTTGACTTTTTTGACATACTCGAACTCCAAATAAAAAAATGACATATTATGTCAAGTGCCCCTATTCGCCAACAGATGTCGCCACTTGTAGGATCATCGACCTTTGCTTCGGCTTGTCACCACGGGAGGGCTCTCTAGTACGCATTTAGAAATAGAAGCAAACAGAAATACGGAGTAAACCCCTGGTGAGATTAGCGCGAACATATTTTATATTATCACGATTTAGTTTTCAAGGAGTTGTGCTGTTTAAGTGCCATTGTTATTGAAGAGGCAGATCTTGTATGATCACGCATTATTTCGGTTAATTTCCCTTTGCTGAGGATTTGGGTATTGTATTGTATAATAAACTATCAAAGCCCTGCGTGTGCGCAGGGCGTTGGCTGACCGCTGCAATATGTTGGCTCGCAGATTTGCAAAATGCACGACAGAAGTTAAGGCTACACTATTCAGGGCCGGATTTAAAGGTGTGGAGGCCCTGGGGCAACCAAGAAGTGGAGGCCATGATTTATTGGAAAAGACTAAATTAAATATTTTCAGTTTTTAATCTCTACATAATATAATAAAGCTGAGGAGTTTGTTTGTTTGAACACGCTAATCTCTGGAACTACCAGTCGGAATTGAAAATTAAATTTTGCGTTTGGTAGCCCAATTCTTGATGAAGGTTTTTTAACGTCAAGCTACGACCCTTAGGAGCCGAGCAAAGAGAAAAAAGGAAAACAAAGGATATATATTTTTTTCTTATGTAAAAACAATCAAATTGTGGGGGCCCCTTCTTTGTGGAGGCCCAGGGCCAGAGCCCCTGTTGTCCTGCCCTAAATCCGGCCCTGACACTATTTACAGCGTACTGTCAGTCGTTTTATACATGTAGTCTGTGGGTCAACTACACGCAGAGGGCATATAGTGCCCTGCGCGTACAATACAATAATGCTTTCAGGGCTTTGATGAGGCTGCCGCGCTACTGCAGTGCTTCTGCCGGAAGCAAGAATGATGAGAGATCCAATCAAAGAATATTTATTAACCCCAGCTCGCCATTTCATACAACATTGCTGGAGCGTTATAATGTTCCAAATTCAAAAAACGCTCCTGTAATGGATTTGATTTTCTTTGTCCGTAAATTCGATACTTCGCGTGTTCTTTTTTCGAAAATAATGACAATATTTCCATGCATGTTTGAGAAAGTAAATAAACAACATCACGACAGAAGTTGCACGGTTCCAATTGGTCGTTTCCTATGGAGAAGAGCCGGCAAGAAACTACTCTTTTATAAATAATTGGCTTTTACACTATTTTCAAATAACAGTGTTAATAAGTATGAGAGGACATTGTTGGCCTTTCAAGACGCGGTGGGGGTTTTGTTTTATAATATGTAGTGATAAATGAAACAGAGTCGGCCGGGTGAATGTGCCGTGTGACTGTATGATGTAAAGAATAGCACCAACCGAGAAAATGGGGATTTTTTCCCGTGGGTGTTTCCTATTCTTACTAGAGAATGGGCAGCAGCGTTCTCTATGAATTTTTAACACCATACTGCGATCGCCAACCCTCCTGCCAAGCGTGGCGATTAAGGCAAATTCCCCCCCTTTTGGGGAGGCCTATGTCCAGCAGTGGACGTCTTTCGGCTGAAATTATGATTCTTATTGGGTTTTAGTTGTATGCATTTATAATTCTGGGAAAATATGTATGGTACTAAAAACACGGAAGATTAGAACATAAAATATTCAGATTTTTTGCAAATGTCATCAATGTTTTATCTGGTCTTTTCAAATTTCAAAATGGTAACCCAAATCCCAACCAGCCGACTGTCCTATAAATGGACTGTCAAGATACTGGGCACACTATAATCTTAAATACGATCTATGTGGGGAACCAGAGTGGAGAATCAGAAATCACGACGAATGAGAAATGTAAGGAACCGTGCCTTTCTTCGGGAGTTGGGATCGCCAACCCGCCTGCTAAGCGTGGCGATTATGGCAAATCCTCTCCAATTGGGAAAGGCCTATGTCCAGCAGTGGACGTCTTTCGGCTGAAATGATTTTTAGCCTTTCAACAAGTACCAGGTACTTAAAAAAATTGAAAATGGTCATCAAATCTACAATCTACCAGACCTACAAACAGCTGAAGGTACTAACCGGTAGTACTAAAGACAAGAAAACCAATATCCCCCTTGTTAAAATACAAACGTTGCATAAATTTAACGCATCAAGACTAAGGGGGTGAGCAGGACGGGTGGTTGTGGCTTGCGGTGTAGCAGTTTTACGCCAAGGGTGAATATGGTAAACCTTTTGCCAATTAAGAGGGCCCTTCCCGGTCCGTCTATCGTCAACGCGAGCATGATTGAAGAGCTTGTTGTTTCATCCAGCGCAATGTTAAGGCTAACAGGCAAGTGAGAACGCAATAACATGGAACGAAAAATAGTGTGCGGAAATTTTATAAAACTTGTTCCAGGAAATACGTGTTTTTGAGAAAGCCTTAAAAGTTTGTCAAATAAATGTGTGTTATTTAGAATCTCCATTACATGTGCAATGTTTATATGGAGATGTTTTCTTTATTTTTACAATTTATGAGTACATTATGAACGGCCAAAGTTCAGGTAAAATGTGTGCAAAAAGCAGATTTTTGGAGGCTTATACTGATTTTTTTTTCTCCAAATTTTAATTTTTTGGTTTCATAGAAACCTAGATATAGTGCACATGATACCAATTAGGTTCAAAATTATCATTTAAAGATGTGTTCCAAGGCCATGATCACGTACGAGCGTTTGTATGAAAAGTAGGACGGGTTGGCCGCTCTTAAGGAAGTAAAATTAAAAAATTTAACTGTATTTGATGTGTTTCGGCAGTTAGAGGTAGGATAGCCAATTCCTCTGTTGTTGAGGTTCCCGGTGAAGCTCGCTTCCACCTTCGGCCTTAACATTACTAACCATCAAGTTAGATGAAGGAGGCCAAGAACCAAAGCTATTGTGGATAAAAAAAAAAAAATATGTCTGTTCTTAATTTAACTTTCGAATTAGAATTTAGAATATACGTGGAAATTAATTGTCTTAAATATAAACTTAGATATAAACTGAAATATCTCACGAAACATTTTGACAATTTCAAAAAAGCACCACAAAGTTAAAAATAACTATATATATATATATTTTTTTTTATTTTTTTTCAAATTACAAACTATAAGTATGTACTTTAGTTTGGTACACTTCTACCATCTTTAATTGTGCTATTAACATATTATATGACGAGTAAAGACGTAAAATATTCTTTGAATGTAAAACTTATAAACTTACCGTCTTTTGTTTCTTTGTAGTACTCGAACTCACTAGCCATATATAAGCCATAAAAGGCTTCTGTGGCTTTTAGTATATAATATTTTAAACTCAGCGACCTACAATTTGAATATTAATAAAAAAAACTTTATTTTCCGAAGTTACAAAGTTAAAATTATTTTTCTCGTTTTACAATTTTTAGTTATGGTACCTACCTACCAAATCGTATACCTACTACTACCTGCTATGTAAACAACAGTGACAGGAAGTATTTTATCATCATCCATACTAATATTATAAATGTGAAAGTAACTCTGTCTGTCTGTCTGTCTTTCTGTCTGTCTGTCTGTCTGTATGTTATGTTTTCACGCCTAAACCGCAGAACCGATCGTCATGAAATTTGGTAGCGATATAGCCTGGGATATGGAGAAGGACATAGGCTACTTTTTTACGCGATAACCGACATCCACGCGGGCGGAGCCGCGGGCAAAAGCTAGTCATGATATAAGTGGATTAAATACTATCGAAGCTAACTCAAAAACTACCCAAGCAAAATTAATAAAATTAACATGAGACCACCGCGCAAGGCTTGCTCTATCAAATGAACGAATTTTCAAAATTGATTCACAATTGACAAAAATATCGATCATTCATCCTATTTCGAAGCCGGTTAAAAAGCAGATACACCGCTTCAAGAATCCTTTATTTGTATTGAGTAATACTGAAATCAATATAAAAGCAATCCACAATAAACCATTAAAAACAATTATATTCGCCATGTCATAATAACGAACCCTGTAATTGCCGCTATCTGTATTTAATAATAATAATAATAATAACCCCACCGCCGTATCTCTACGTTGACGTCGTGGTGGGGCTTGCGCGCTCCGAACTCTAGGTCTGTGCCGGTAGAGTTTACTTTGCCGGAACATGTCTAGGGTGAAGAGCCAGACCAAGAGAGATACAGAAACCCGCAGGGCAGCATGTGGCGAGCTGTTGGGCAGTTGCGACCCCACGGACCCTATCTCCCGGGAGAAGTCATGTTCCTCACCTCTAGCTTGCTTTTATTGGCCGGTTGGAGTGAACACTGACGAGGAACTGAGCTCCCACCTCATTCTTGCCTTTATTGGCCGGCTTGAGTGGAGATTCGCAAGAGCAAACGTGCTCGGAGGAAAGAAGTATTCCAGTAAGTGCTTGTAGGGATCTTGACCATCTTCCGGGCTCTGGGATTGTTCTGAGAGCCTTGGAATACCTCTCCACTCCTCGAGCACCTCAGGACATGTTGCCCCCTTGTCGCTACGTCACTATGTGCTAGCGACCGTTTTCGGGGGCCCATTATTGAGTGTGCAAGTCACCCCCTGCCATTTTATCCGTGTATAATAAAACATTGATCAGGCAGGGGCCATAGTCCTTCCATAGTTTTTGGTAACCAGTCCATTTTAACCACCCAAACCCATAGTCCAATATCTTTGTTTTCCATATCTTGCAATAGTCCTACACCAACCGGGGGTTGTCCTTGTGTGCACTTGCATAATGCGTACAGGGATAATCGTCGGTTGGTGCCTCATTTAATTAAAAAGCGTCTAACGGGCCTCTGCGAGTTAGCTTCGGCCCCTCGTACGCCTTCCAAAGGCCCGGGACCCCAGGGTCCCGAGATATGTAGACATATATAAATAAAATAATAATAATAATAAAATTTATTGTTCAAAAGAGCATTATAGAATTAAAATATTATAATATTTAAGACAATCCGGTCGATGGGCGGTCGATTCGACCCTCGCACTTTAGCTCACACCTGGTGAAAGCTTTACTGGTAAGAATACACCTGGTAACATGAGGCAAAAAGTAGTGAAATTATTAATTATATTAAAAATAAAAAGATCGGAAGTTGTCGTAGGACACTCGGTTGGAACGAAGTTCCTTTTGCTGTGTATATATTGTATTAATACAGAGCCATCTATAATCCATTTGAAATGAGATTAGACATTTAAATTATAGTACATTATTGCAAAGGCCGGGAAATAGGCAATTGCAGGTCGAGTATTAGTATGAAGGCCGAGCCGTAGGCGAGGACTTCACTAATACGAGACAGGCAATTGCCATTTCCGCCGAGGCATATATAGTGCTTTTCTCAAAAGAATGCAGGGAAATAAAACATACTTTTTATATTATACATTTAATTTAATTAATATTAAAAGTTACATTAGTCATATTGGGGCAATCACTAAAAGAAAAAGTTATTGATTTCCCCGGTACATTTATGTTTGTTTGTTGAACTTCTGATGAGGTTTGCAGGTGGGCATTGGATGTAGTGGTAGATGGCTGAAGTATGTAAAGAACAAATCAAGACGAATTTTCAGCTTTGACGCCAATTTTCTATATATCATCTGTGCCAAAAGGCAAACGCATTTATGGCTATACAGCCACGTGAACGCAATTTGTGCTAAGCAAAGAGACTTACTTTGGTATGACAAGAATGATAAAAGAGATCCAATCAAAGCAGCACGCCATTTCATACAACATTGCTGGAGCGTTATAATGTTCCAAATTCAAAAAACGCTCCTGCAATGGATTTGATTTTCTTTGTCCGTAAATTCGATACTTCGCGTGTTCTTTTTTCGAAAATAATGACAACGTTTCCATGCATGTTGGAGAAACCATTTTTACAGTCTGTTCAACCGATTTTGACTTCTAAAGGTATGGTATGGCTTCAAGTTCCATCCCTTCTAGAGTTTTAGCAAGCTAAAAACTTTTACTCTTTGCTCTGTATCAAAAAATAAAAACAAAAACTTTTGTTACTTGAAACTTACTTTTTCGGGTATTAAGCTTTTTTATTACGTGACGATTTCTGCCAGTTTTCTCCTAACGCAATCCGCGTTAAAAACATCGTTCCAAAAAATACCGAGGGAAATTAATTTACAGAACACGAACCAGGGATGTATGTTCAGTATGTCCACGTCTTGTATTGTATGGAAGATGTTTTTTATTACCTACAAAAACAAAAAGTTGGATATTCATCGTGTTACGGAAAGGGTATATACATATCAAAGGCACGGATTCTTTTGGTGATATCAAACTACAGGGCAATATTTTTTAATACCTATACCTACATAAATAAAAAGTTACGAAACATTTAACTAAAAATCAAATGTTTCCAATTGAATTCTACACATCACTAGACCAATCCAGCTGATCGGTTTCAATAAACTACACACAAAGAAACGGCGGTAACACGTTTTTTATGATTTAAATTTAATAAACTATCGAAATAAAAAACATATAAAGCATTTTCTAGTTAGTGCTTTTGAGCTGAAATTTTATACAGATATTCTGAACCAGATACACTCTTCACCCCGTTTGTATGGATATACCCTTTCCGTAACACGCTTTATATAATAATGAAACCAAATATTATGATGAAGGTTCGAACAAAAGACTTAAGTTTTAAGCCAAACATTCAATAAATCACCAATATCCTTTCCTAACCAAAAAACTCAACCAAAAAAAGTTCCCAATAATTATTTCCAAGGTCTATAACGGACCTTGTAATTGTCTTTATCGTTAGATATATCTAAGACAATGGTCTACCGGACCCTATACTACACCTGGCGTGACCCTTATACCCTCGCATGCATCTGGACATAGTGCAGTGAAGGGTTAGATAGGGTTTTAACAAGAGGGTTGTTAGCTACGGTTTTATTAAGGTAAAACCGATTTTTGGTCATAAATTGATTTGATGTTATTATAAATACATCATATCGATTTATGATCATTGTCAGGTTTGCAAAATGACTGATAATTTAGATAATACTTACAATTTAGATTATAACGAATTACAAGCCGTGTGCCCGTTGAGATTTCTCATCGGCAAAAATTACGAACAGAAAAAATATATATACAGGAGAAGTTTTTAATTACTGCACAAATTTTGACAAATTAAACTTAAACGTGTTTTATTATACACCTATTTTTAATTTTAAAATGTCTAAGTACAAAAAAATCAAGTTATCGGCGGCGGCGCGCTCAGTGAAGCGGAACGCAGTAGTAGGTACCTATCAGCTGTGCGCTCGCCCATTGATATTATTACGAATAGATTGTATCCGTATATTGCTGATTTCAAGAGGACCAAAAAAAAAGTATTGAACAAAAAA
Organism: Dryobota labecula; assembly: GCA_947523025.1. NCBI lineage: Eukaryota > Metazoa > Arthropoda > Insecta > Lepidoptera > Noctuidae > Dryobota > Dryobota labecula. The sequence continues at coordinate 16,773,789 of OX383302.1, read as the reverse complement.
AGGAAATATGTTCTATTACTGATACTGAACCTAAAAAAAATTGCGTACTGGTTAAAAACTGATCCTGTCTATAATAAAAATACAAGCTTTCATCTCCTTTTTAGCCCCTTTAGGGGATGTATTTAAAAAAATCCTTCCTTAATGCTCATTTTCGTTATAAAAGGTAACTCTTGTGTAAAATTTCATGCTTCTGAACTCAGCGATTTAGACTGTGCGAGTAGCTGTAGATCACCTGTTCTCCAAGAGCATCATACATCAATAATTCTATGCATAATCATTATCAGCATTATAATGTTCCCACTGCTGAGAGACAAGCCCTCTTCTCGGTGAGAGAGAGAGTGGGCCGTAATCCACCACGCAGGCCCAGTGCGTGACAGTAAGTGACATGTCTTCGAATTTTGGTTCTAGGACAAGCCGGTTTCCTCACAATCTTTTCTTTCACCGTTTTGAGAGCAGTAGAGCCTGTCTTGTTTCGAACCTACAACTTACAACTCGTAAGCCGCGGCCGTCACCACAAGGTCACCGCTACTCTCCATCATTATCTTATCTATACTAATATTACAAAGAAGAAAGATTTTTTTGTTTGTTTGTTTGTGTCTAATAGGCTCCGAAACTACTGGACCGATTTTAAGAATTTTTTCACCAATAGAAACCTAAATAATCAGGAAGTTACATAGGGTATAATTTATTTAAAAAAAAAAATTATATCCTTAAGAAAATTGCAATAATGTAACCCAAAGTAGCAAAATTTTGCCAATAAACCACGGAATCGAAACTTATCACGGGTGAAACTGCGGGGAGCAGCTGGTATATAATAAGTATATCTATCATCTTAATAATTACATTTTCCCTTATACTTTTTATTTTACTTATCTGTTTATTTCTTCATAGATTCTTAACTCTACTCAAAGGTCGCGTCTTCATTACGCCTTCGCCCTCAAGGCGGCGGAGGGTTAATATTACCTTTTTTCCAATTTACCCAACACCTGGAGTGTGGCTTACCCTGCAAGATGTAAGGCACAATGTTGCATCGTTAAATGTTATTTATAGCCCTAATAACGTCCATTTAGAAAGGGGTTTTTCATATAAAACGGTTTAGTTCAAAAAAGGTAAACGGTAAGTATTAGAAAGGGTACTTAAAACTACATAAGGCCCTTTATAATCATGCTGACTAGAAATCAAAACGTCTTTGCCAAGTATTGCCTAAACCTTATATTGAATAGGAAGCACAATGCCTAACTTGGAATATGTCTATACAGTATTTGAACTAAACCTTATTTTGACTATGAACCAAAATGCCTACCTTACAATATGTCTATTATTTTATGGCACTCGTGGTCACAGTTCTAACCTAACCTAGATTCAGAGGCCCTAGATTTTAGACTAGGCTTTTCTCATGGCTCAACAAGATCGAACTCAAACTCAAACTTTTTATTTTAACTAAAACTATTACAGGCACTTTTGAATTGTCAAGGAGTTGGTCATTCAGGAAGAACCTTCTACGCTTTGGAATGGGCAACTATGCCCATTCCAACACTAAAAAATATATTTTCATATACATAACCAAACTTTCGTCTACATGTAACACAAAAAAATGACCACATAACTGTATGCAACATGTAACCAAAACCAAACGGCTGTTTTGTATTTTATAGACAAAACACTTTTATTAAATCAAGTTAACTTTTATAAAGTCTTGTCAAACTTTCATTATTCCAGAAATAGCCGAAGTAGTTAGGCTAAATATTTCTTTCAGTGAAAGCGTAGAAGGTTAATATGGAGAAGAATGGGCAAGAAATCTTTTAAATCAAAATATTTTTACATCATTCATGTTGAATTATACATGAGATAACGATGTAGAAAGACGGATGGCTTACAATGGTCCACTAGCGCCACATCTTATCTCGTGACTGAGAAGGAATAATGAAAAACGGCTCAATAAGAAACCTCGGTAAGTGTGTCTTGAATTTTCTAATACCTTTTATAAAATTTCATATTGAGACACGAAGAAACAAAATACGATCTAGCGGAATGTGGCCGCTTTTCTTTAGATCGAATTTTATTGCTTCGTGTCTCAACCCTAGTAGCATTTTTGTTGGCATTTAGTTGAGCCACTTACCTCTGTAAGTGGCCCAACTAAATGCCAACAAAAAATGCTACTAGGGAACATGAAACTTTATAAAAGGTACCTATGTATTAGAAAATTCAAGACACACTTACCGAGGAATCTTACGTTTTACATTACATAATTCCTTCTCAGTCACGAGATAATATTTTTTTAAGGAGTGTAGCTAGTTGACCGTTGTACGCCCCCTTATAAGTGTTCGTAGTAAACAGTTCAATAACTAAAATACACCACGGCAGCTAAGAGTTGACCTGGGGGCCAAGTCTACTAATGTACAAACGTTGCAATGGGTCTCTTCATTGTGAGTTTTTGACAGATTTTCCATACAAACACTGTCAAATACGCACAATGGCGAGACCATTGCAACGTTTGTAAATTAGTAGACTTTAGGCCCCAGTCCCTACTGATGGCGGTGCCCGTTCTCGAACATGACGTATGTAGATAGATAGTATGAGATTACTCCTTTGGCAAAGATACAACTTAAGGCTCTTCAGGCTAAAACAGCACTTTTAAGTAAAAGTGTAGTATGCATGGCCCCATTAATATACAATAAAATTCCGAATGACATTAAGCAATTGAATTTTCATTTATTTAAGAAAACACTTAAAAAGCTGCTTACTGATAAGTGTTACTATAACATTGTTGACTTTTTAAATGTTTTTTTTTTTAATGTTATTGTTGATTTATTTTGATTATTATATTGACATATTTTGTCTGTAATTAATATTTACTACTTTTTGTACTGACTCTGATTGTATATTGAATTATAGACCATATTTTGCACCAACTCTAATTTTATATGTGAAACTGACATTAATTAATTTACATATAATTGCCAATTTAATTAATATCATATAAAAATTTTGTACGCCAAGTGATGCAAAACATGTTGGTCTTATTTAATATTTTCCATCTATATGTGCATATTCACTATTCTATATACTTAGATTATTTTATATTTTGTGAATGTGAGAACGTTCTAGGCCTAGTAGAGTGTAGATTTGTTGGCGGTTTTCTATTTTGTTATGTACCTGGTAATTGTTGAAAGGCCTACACTGTCCTCCCATACCTATTATCACTGTTATTTAATAATATTGTAAAGCCAATTATTTTTAAAAGAGTAACCGTGGAGTTTCTTGCCGGCTCTTCTCCATAGGAAACGACTAATTGGAACCGTGCACCTAGCTTCTGACGTTTCATAAGTGCCCCTGTAGGTTTATGTGAAATAAAATATTTTGATTTTGATTTTTTGATTGATTCATGTATCATGTTACACATGTTTGAACAAATAAATTTATTTTTATCTTCTCTCTACAAACAGGCGCGACACGCGACGCGACATAAAGACACCGCGTGCCGCGCGACGAGCGGTCTCTATGTGTCGCGTCGCGTGTCGCGCCTGTTTGTAGGAGCCTTTAATCAATCTTATGACAATCGTATCTCTCTCTCTCTCTCTCTCTCTCTCTCATCCTCATCTGCGTAGCCATTCCCAACAATGTTGAAGTCAGCTTCCAGTTGACACAGCGACTGCGTATCGGTCACACGATACCCCTAGGTAAGACTGGTTGTCAGACTTTCGGGCCTCTGACTACTCGTACCGACGAGACCTGTAATCAGGGCTTCTTAACGTTACCAAATAACAAAATAATAACCGTTACGTAACGTTAAATTTCAATGTTATACCTACTAACGTTACAAAAATTTAACGTTAATTGATAACATTACCAGTAATATAACGTTAAATAACATTAACAAAAATACGATAACTAACGTTAATTTAGCTACGTTGCCGTTCTGTGGGTAAGAATCAGGCAGATTCAGGCAACGTTTTGATCGGCACGGCATCAGAGCAGCGCGAGAGCTGGCTCCCGCCGCTCCGCACGCCTCAGGCCCCACTACTTACATCTCACCCATTTAAAATAACGATAAAATTAATAGTCGCATAAAAAACGTTAAATCGATTACCGCTATTTTAATAATAACGTTAACTCTGTCAATACAAGGTAACGTTATGAAAATTTACCGGTATTTAAAGCCCTGCCTGTAATACAGGTTTTTTATATAAACCTACCTCAGGCTCCAGTCTCTCACAAAGTTAGCTCTTTGTTCGTGTACAGTATGTATTTTAGAGCTCCAAGGGACCGACCGTATTTGATATTAATTACAACTTATACCTCCACGCGTTCCTGAGAATAAGATCAGGGGATCATCCATCAGTTTAATAGGGTTCTGAACCTCAAAAGAAAAAAAAACCGTTTTTACTTTTGAGGTACGGAACTCTAATTAAACTGGTGGATAGATTTCCCAACACAGTAATGCGCTCGAAGACAGGCATCGCCGATATTTGCGGTAAGACGCTGAAAAAATAGCTCTAAAATACACACTGTACACGAACAAAGAGCTTTGTGAGAGACTGGAGCCTGAGGTAGATTTATATAAAAACCTGTATTACAGGCAGGGCTTTAAATACCGGGAAATTTTCATAACGTTACCTTGTATTGACAGAGTTAACGTTATTATTAAAATAACGGTAATCGATTTAACGTTATTTATGCGACTATTAATTGTATCGTTATTTTAAACGGGTGAGATGTAAGTAGTGGGGCCTGAGGCTTGCGGAGCGGCGGGAGCCAGCCCTCGCGCTGCTCTGATGCCGTGCCGATCAAAACGTTGCCTGAATGTGTTGGTACCGGCTTATTTGTATATAATATAATAATAAAATAAACCGTTTATTTTCTAAACACAAACTATGAACTTAAAGTTAAACTACTGACAAAGTTTAACTTTAAGTTCATAGCTTGTGTTTAGAAAATAATCTTTTTATTTTATTATTATATTATATACAAATAAGCCGGAACCAACGGCTTAGCATGCTTTCCGAGCACTCTCTATTAAGTTAAAAAAGCAATAGGAATACGAACTTTTCGAAGAGTTCAAATCCCAACCGTTAATGTTCTCAATAAAACTGACATTACCAAGAGTCTGCTATCAGTAAGACAATCATATTACACCCCAATTTGTTACCCCTGACCCTAACCACCAGACCCTGTCATTATAATTGTGCTTATCTCACTTATATAATTATTTTAGAGACGTTAATTACTAACTACTTGTTCGTCAGATCTAAAAATGGAAAGAATTAAATTAGATTATTAGGGGTTGTTCTCTAAAGGTTATTTTTAATTCTACGCTGGAACCACCTCGGTTTATTTTTAGCACTGGCTTATTATTATTAAACAGTGCTTCAAATAAATCGAGGTTGTTTCCTGGGGTGAGGTATTCGTTTCTTAAACTTTCCTTCAGCCTAACAATAAGCAGATATTGGGTAGTACCACTCTGAGTGTCCAATACGAGTAATAAAATTATAATATACTAAGCCGAAGATTTTTTTTTTTGTTTGTTTGATCGTGCTTATTTCTGGAACTGCCAGTCACATTTGAAAAATCTTTTTGCATTTGTTAGCCCAACTCTTGAGGACGGTTATAGGCTGTTTAATATCACGCTACGACCTTTAGGAGCCGTGCAAAAAGAACGTTAAGCGAAAACTAAGTAATAGCGCTGTCAGGCGATGAGATGCGACGGGGTGGGTCGGGGGAACAAGTAATTAAAGCGGACGAAGTCGGGGCCAGAAGCTAGTGATATAATATAATTATTATCATTATTATTATTTTAGACATTATTTTTGTACCCTATCACTATATTTTTATATTTAACCCAAAGGTTGACTGGTAGAGAATGCCTTGTGGCATTAAGTCCACCTATGTATCACTATTGTACATGAAGTTTAAATAAATAAATAAATAATAAATTATCCATCCATACTAATATTATAAATGTGAAAGTAACTCTGTCTGTCAAAGTCAAAGTCAAATAATTTATTTCAAATAGGCACGAAGATGCACTTTTGAACGTCAAAAATTACATGAATAGTTAATTGATTCTAGTTGCGCCTTCCAAAATGTAGTTATGTATGGAGAAGAATGGGCAAGAAACTCCATACTTACTCTTTTAAAATGTTAACAATAGTGTGTATACATTAATTAATATTTATAGGTGAAGACGATGTACCTAGAATAAAAAAATAAAAAATATAAAAAAATTAATCAAAATTACTTACCACAATTGGTAAAAAGAATGAAAAGTGTAACAATGTGTGAGTAGTAATAACAGAAAAATTAATAAATGCGATAGGTACATGGTGCTCACATATTTACAAACATTGTATATGATTTCCCAAAAAATAAAAAATAAAAACAACATATAATAAGTCAGTGTGTGAGTTAAAATATTAATCACAGAAAATAAAATTAATATCATAAAAAATATAAATTATACAGTTAAATTAGCAACCAGTTTGATTTTGTCTATCTGTCTGTCCGTCTGTCTGTCTGTCTGTCTGTCTGTCTGCCTGTATGTTACGTTTTCATGCCTAAACCGCTTAACCGATCATCATGAAATTTGGCAGAGATATAGCCTGGGATATGGAGAAGGACATAGGCTACTTATTTACGCGATAACCGACATCCACGCGGGCGGAGCCGCGGGCAAAAGTTAGCATAATATAATTATTATAAAACATATTTTTCCAATCTGCGAAGATTACCAGTGTAAAGACTTAGAACCATTTGGTAACGTCAATGATTCCTGCTGGAATCTTCTGTTTCTAATATATTGCTTCATCATGCCCAAAAACATGACCACAACTGCCCTCTGGCCTCTTATCATCGATCACAAACCATCTGTATTAGAAATGTAAATGATCTACAGCACCATCTGCCACGCCACCTGGTGGCGTACCGCTGAATTAATTATTAAGCGCACGCGCCGCAAAGCGCATCCTATGTTTAAATTAAGTATTTATTGGTGACATTAGGTTTTTGATAGGTGGTTTTATTAAAATTATGGAGTGCTGTGTTATTATTTGTGTCCAGTTCGATTTGTTGGTTGATTACATGTAAGAGCTATAGTGATCAATCAATGGTGCAAAAGGAATATTGAGACATTGCGTTTGATCTTGGGGAGGACAATAAATCTTATTAGAATGTCAAAGAAGAATAGGAACTATGCGAAATCCTAGTACGACCATTGATGTATAAAAAAAGGAAGATAACACACCGCTGTAATGTCACGTAAACATTATTGGACTAGAAACAATTATATGTAAACACACCCACACAACTACATTTCCCGATGTCGTGTGTCATGCATCAACAACCGAAAAAGTGAGAGTATTGACGCGGGCTGCATCGGGAACGAGATAGAAATAATTGTCAGTTACGTACCCATAACAACTCAGAATAAATGGCGACCTAGAAATCAATATTATTCAGGAGAATTTTAAAGAAAATCATTTTTGATGTTCTTTACGAGTCGAAAGTAATCCCGTGGAACTTGTTTTTGGTTTGTGAATTATTTGTGCACATTTTGAAAACACAGGAAGGCATTGTTGCTGCTTATTTAGACGATTATGGTAATTTTACTTAACGTGCTGCACATGTCCTGCACAAACGCCAGTTCGATTGTGACTAAGGTCAGTTGTGCCGGTCGGCATAGGTTATGCGGTCCACGTCGAGGAGCGTGTACCCTCTTTTTATACATAAACAAACTACGACGTTAAAAAATACGTGAAATTCTTGAAGAATCTTTTATACAGACCTACGCCGCGTCTTTCCAATCTATACAAGGCCAGAACGCAGCCATAGGAAACTGCTCGCGTATACATTGTAATGCTATTTTTAAATCTGCGATTACAATGTATACACGTATTTTGCGTACTGCTCGTGTATAGTTAGTAACGTGGACGCGTACGGACTGGTTCCAAACTATACTACATCACTTACGCCTGACAAAAGTTTTAAAGGAGAAGAAAGAGAGTACCATTTCTGGTCAAAGTTAGTCAACCCTAGTGTTAGTTTATTTTAACCATCTGGACTACTTAGAAATTATTGCATTTTACTATGCGTACTGGCACTGTATATTATGGAGTAAGGTAATTAATTATATTACTACGAAGTAGACGCGAGTATTTGCGCACTACTCTCGTATAGATTGGGAGATTAGTAAAAAAGTGACTTCCAATATATACGCGATTAGTTTCAAACCCTTGCGTTCTGGCCTTGTATAGAATGGAAAGACGCACCTACGCCTTTTTCAGTTTTCAAGATCCTTACCATAAATTAAATAGTTCTGAAAGAAAAACTGTGAATCGCCAAATGTGACACTTATTTCTTTGACTTCTTCGATTCTTCACTACTTTTGAGCATGTTTCAGAGCACACCTAATGTCCGTTTCCCATAACCTGAAAAAATTACAATAAAATCTGAATAACCAGTTCCATTATCGCCGTGTTTTCTTATCGATATCATTTATATCGATATCAATCAATGACAATCCGTTCCGTTTTATCCCGATACACTTGACCACTCGTAACCACCATTCCACGGTGTTTCCTCATTTTTTCCCCATCCCGTCATCCATGAAAGGGCTCAGAAAGTGAGAGTGATTCTGAAAATGGAAGTGTTCATAATTTTTGTACTTGAGATCGTCAAAAGTGAATTGGGATCGAATGACTAGCAGGAAAAGTGACCTAGTTCAATGAGTGAAGGACAAATGATGTCCACTTCATTATCGGACTACCAGACGTACTGCAGGGTACCATGCGTACTTGGTTGATATCCCGTCCAGTTGTACTCAGCGCTTCTCCTCCACATTCATTATGCGCACAGCCAAAGTGTGGAACTCTCTGCTAGTGTCTGTGTTCCCTTCCACATATAACCCGTCTGCCTTTAAAGCAAGTGTGAACAAGCATCTTCTGGGCACGCTCGTTCCATTAGAGACCTCATCCATAGCTCAGGCGAGATCTAGGTCAAGAGCGTGCTCTTGATCAGCAATAAAAAATAATCGAGTCTGGTCCAACCACGCTAGGGTCGGTGCATTTCGTTCATTCATTAATTTATTCATTATTTTAATTTTATTTCTGCAATAAAATTGAAGCAATAAATGACTTGCATCCTCTTAAGGCCCAGATATATGCCAGTGACCTTGAGCGGTTAGCTTGCGTGTTATATACTCCCAACACGTCGTACATCCAGCCAGTAAAAGAACTCGCTCATCCAGGAGCGTTGTCCCAAATAAGACGCATTATTAATTTATTATACATAAAACAAAAGGTATTTTAATAAAACGCGTATACTAAAAGATCAATAGTTAAATTATCTTAAAAAAGGTGAAGGTTTCAGAAAAATACGCTTGATAGACTTTGCGTGATTCTCAGTTTTTTATCCGCGTTAGACATAACTTTACAAATTGATTTCACTATGTAATATAATCATAATCTAAAATATTCATATATTAAGTTATTAAGAAAATGCTCTAATGTAACATATTTTTTTTTTTTTCAAATCATTAACACAACTCATTTAGACATGATCTTCAGTATAAAATCATTAAAAGTCGGTTATCGTCGCCTTCACTCTTAGACTGCAAAATCTTCAAGCAGTTGCAGTATTTTCGTTGTCTATTTTCCATTTGGTCGTTGCTCTCACACGAAATATCGCAGAGATGAGAACGCTTAAACAAATAACTATAGTTTACGAGATAGAAAGGACAAGATAAGTAAGAAAGTCGGTGTGAACATTAGAAAGGCTTGCACCGACGGTTTCGGTATATTTGAAGAATGCTTTAATAAATATACTTAGAAAGTAGAGGAAACATGCGATTTTAAGTGACAATAAGTAGTTGGCAGAAAATACGTTTCAGTACGAGTATTGTGTACACTGAAAAAAATGCATGCCAATGAAGTGACTTTTTAGCTTGATTGACGATATCTTGTTTAGATTAATTTTATTTATTTATTAAAACTTTATGCACAAGTAAAAAAAATACTGTACAAAAGCGGACTTAATGCCTGAGGCATTTTCTACCAGTCAACCTTAGGGTGATGCAGAGACAAAACATGGCAGGTGCAACATAAGGGATAGATAACTCGAAAAAGGAAAAATTCAAGTAAACTAATACATAAATAGATACATACATACATAAATATAAGCAAAATAAACAGTGTCAGGTGAAATAACGATTGGTAGGGGAGAAAACGAATCAGCTCTGGGATGATTCAGCCAACTTCTTACGAATATGTTCACGTGCCTTCACTTTAAATGATAACCGACTGGTTGCCATCCTGATATTCAGAGGGAGCGCATTTCAAAGAAAGACGGCTTGGACAAAGAAAGAGGAGTGAATAAAACCAGAGCGGTGAGACGGACATCGTAGAAGACGATTGTTGGTGGAACGAAGATTTTTACTATGGGCAGAGCATTTAGTAGCGCGGGTTTAATTTACGAACCCCTGCGTAACCGCCTTGAATCAGAAAAGGCGGCAGTATTACTCTTATAAGTATAATGCTCCTATTTTTATGCAATTTTTTTTTTTTTTAAATCAAAATCTTAGTTAAGTTGATCATCACGACATGATTGCAGCAATACTAGTTCAAATGATTGAACGCTCAAATAAGTTTCTCGATTACCCTAAGGCGCCATCTCCACGGATGAAAAAATCGCGGCGATATTCACGCTGTGCCTTCAAATAATCGCCGTGATGATGTCGCCGTGTGGTGATTGATTCATAGTTTCTATTGAATTTGATGGCACGACGATACTACCGCCGCGATTTTCTCGCCCGTGGAGATGGCGCCTTAACATGACATCATTGTAGAAGAGTTAAAAAAAAGACAAGGTAAAAAAATGTTAACTGTAAGTAAGTTAGTCAATCAAGCATTTTGATTACTTCAATAAAGATCATTGAATCTTTAATCTAATAATCTTGGTTGGAGCAACTATGTTTTGACTTGATTGCTGCAAATAGGTTTTGTGATAACTCCAATCAAGATCCCGTTTCAAATCTCAATCCATTAAAAGTAGAAGCTGTGATCATTGTGCTTGATAGGCTCAGATGCAAACAAGTTACTCAGTCAATCTTAACAAAATCTTGATTGTGGCAACAACTTTTTTTTTTTTTTTTTTTTTTTTTTCAGTGTATGTACGGTCAGTATATACAATTAGCTGACCCCCCCTTGCATAAATGGTTGAGATATTTTTACTATCAAATCGTACGATTTTAATTTTTTTTCTAGTTTTGGGTAGTTTCGTATAGGTATTTAAATTAAATTAAGAATTATAAAATTCTATCGACCCGTATTCAAAAAAAACTCAACCATTTATGCAAGGGGGGTCAGTTAATTGTGTATACTGACTGTACTATTACTTACGGACATCCGAATTCTGAATACGGAATCCATATCTACCAATTATTATGACGAGTTTTACCTCGTGGCCACGAGCTACACGCTAAAACGACACGCGTGTGGTGATAGCGACTGCGGAGAAAACAATAGAAATAAATTGTTAAGAGCATACCACCACCAGTCGCCGCGACGCGACATGCAGAGCGATGCGTCGACGGACGGAAACATCAAACAGCACTCTAATTGCATAACTCTCTTGCAATTAAAATCCGAGTGTTTTTAAGAATATTGCACGTCGATTGCTTCATAGGTTTGAAAAATTCGTCTGCTAAACAACTTAAATAACGCAATGGACGTGTGTGAACTGTCAAAACGAAACCCTTTTTTTTTTTTTTTAATTTTCTTGTCGCAGTTCAACCTAGGAGGCCGTCTACTGCTTAACCGGACTTCCCTGTGGGTGCTACAATAAATTAAGGCCTCCAGCCAGGGCATAAAACTTAAAACTAAGCGACTACGGTAAGGGCACCTCCCTGCGGAGATACGGACCTCGGCTAAGGGCGTCGCTGGGGAAGGGACAGCAAGGGACGGGCTGGATCGGATTTACGAAACCAATTAAGATCAATTGGCATTTTATGTGTGTTCCGCAATTACCCTGCAGATGACGCGCGCGCGTGTTACTATAAGCAAGTCGAGACCGTGCACGCCTTGCGTACCTAAGCTTTTGCCACCCCTTAACTTCCCCTAAAAGCTCTTAATGACACACGTATAAATAACAGACTTCTTAATTAGCATGACATTGCACCATACGATGGTCACCCGATGGTGACGGTATGGTCTTAGGACATTATGGTCGTTTGTTTCTGACCCTCCATTTATAGGGAGTGTATCATTATTATTATAGTTATTTGGAGTTGTATCCTTTAATTAGGAAGATCCGTAGTGGTGATTGGTAATGTGGGTTATTGGCTTCTGCGCAAAGAAAATGGGTCTGAAAACAAACCTCCACTTAGGAAAAGTTTCTGAACCAAAGTTCATAATTTAAAAAAAAATTAAATCCTGAAGATTACCTACTTACTTGTTTTACATAACAAATCTTAAACTCAATAGAAAACTTAGCTAAGTACGTATTATTTTAATCACTGGGAATTCGTAAATTTGCATAAGAACAATGTTCGAAGTTTCAAAAAAAGTAGACATGAGACGTATTTTCTGGAACAGGTATGCGCACTAGGTATTTTTCTGGACTAGGCCACACCTAGCACGACGCGAAAAGTACGAAGTAAATCGAGTATTTTCTATCAAAACGAGAATTTTATCAACAGTGACTATGGATCAGGTATGGGACGCGATCTATTGAGTCCATATTGAAGTAGGATTTGGCGAAGTACGTTTATAGCGTCGAGTATCGAGTATCTACCTATTCCAGCTGTCTATTCCAAATCATTTGTAAACATAAACCTAATTAAATGCACAAAAACGAAGAATGCTTCTTGATGATTTATGCTGGACTTACGTAGTTGTTTAGTTCACAAAATCTTAGTTGTGATTAATACAAAAATTAAAATTTACTCTTACGAAGGTATAGTCATTTTTTACACAAAATAGTGTGATGCATGAGAGAGACTTCATGTCTCGCAATCGAAATGCGGTGGAAATGTACGGCAGAAAGGACCATACGATACGATACATCCCAGTCATCCCACCATACGCGAGTCTATCTGAAATTGAGTAAATACTTCATAGATACTCGGAACAGGCATTTGGACTAAGTATTTTTTGATAGTTCCGTGTGGTGCCGCCTGCCGGACGTAAAAAATAACACCACCCTATTTTATACCGTGGGTGTTGTAAAATGCGTCTAAAGGACTTACTAGAGAATGGGCAGCAGCGTTCTCTATGCATTGTTAACAACCATACTGCGATCGCCAACCCGTCTGCCAAGCGTGGCGATTATGGCAAACTCCCCATTTGGGGGAAGCCTAGATATCCAGCAGTGGACGTCTTTCGGCTGAAATGATGATGATGATGATGATTTTTTTATACCCGTCCTAGGTGGACCTAGGACGGGTATAAAAATATTTATGCAAATATTGCAAATATTGAGCTGTAAAACTACAACAATCAATTTGCCTAGCCTTTTCCCAATGTTAGGGTCGGCTTCTAGTCTTACATTGGGAAAAGGCTAGGGTAAGACTAGAAGCCGACCCTAATATTGGGAAAAGGCTAGGCAAATTGATTGTTGTAGTTTTACAGCTCAATATTTGCAGTACCTTCGTAAATGATGAATACCAGTATTTTGCATGGAGCGACCGCCTATCTGACCTCCACAACCCAGTTACTGGGAATACGATATAAGTAGGTATAGCTATTAAACCACATACTTACATAATCATAATAAAAATTCAAATCGATCAAAATGTTCGATCATCCATCAACAAAATAAATTGACATGGCTGAATTAGCATTTGCTATGCAAGTAACTGCGACGAGTGTACTGCGCGCGCGCATCTGCATACAATGGCGGCTATTTATTAGATCAGCGCGCGGTGCGATAACGTAGCGCCACTTTTGTTTACTACTTATTTAAATCTTACTTATATATAAAATTCTAGTGTCACAATGTTAGTTACCATACTCCTCCGAAACGGCTTGACGGATTTTTATGACATTTTATATGCATATCAGTAGAAGTATGCATATAAAATTTCATAAAAATCCGTCAAGCCGGATCTGGATCCGGATTCGGATCCGTCAGGCGATTCTCAGACCTATGCATATTCAGTAGAATATGCATAGGTCTGAGGATCGCCTACTATCTAAAAAAATTTAACTTTTAGGTAGGTAGGTAGGTAAGGTAGTGTAGAGTATGGTAGAGTAGGGTAGGGTAGGGTAGGTAGGTAAGTAGGTAGGTAGGTAGGTAGGTAGGTAGGTAGGTAGGTAGGGTAGGGTAGGGTAGGGTAGGGCAGAGCGGTGGAATTTATACTATAGATTTTGACAGAACGAAGTCTGTCGGGTCAGCTGGTAATAAATAAATTGTACATACCAAAGTTTTAGATTTAAGGCTGGACACTAAACGAATTATGATACAGGAAAACATTATGCTTAAAATTATTGTCTGAAACCGCAAACACGTAAAGCAATGTGCCAAGTGATAAAGTAATCATTCTCGTTAGTCTTCTAAACAAGTCCTCCTTTTAGTACCTAGTGTAAATAGTTAGTTGCGTCATATACTCGTATTGTATAGGTATTCTTTAAATACGAGTATGTATATCTAATAAATTTCACTTAGAAAAAAAAACCTTACTATAATCTCTAAACATACCAATAAATAAAATTTAAATGTCTGTTTGTAATGTCACAGTAACAGATTTTTAGAAAATGCATTATGAAAGTATATACGGTACTTATGACAAAAATTGTTTTTTTTATTTTTTTCTGTCTGTTTGTTCCGGCTAATCTCCGAAACGGGTGGACCGATTTTGACAGGAGATTCACTGGCAGATAGCTGGTGTTATAAGAAGTAACGTTGGTTTCACAGCGTGTTTGTACACTTGGTAACCACAAGTCAAGCGCGCGGCGCTTCGTGAGATAAAAATACTATAAAATGATGATGATGATGATGATGATGGTGAAATAGGACAATTTAGGAAAAACACCGTACGCGAATAGTGGTAGCCAAGTGGTAACGCCACCGACTTACGAGTTTTAGGTCGTAGGTTCGAACCCAGACAGGCGCTTTGCATTGTGTAAATAGTTTTATCACCATTGCTCTCACAACGGTGAAGGAAAACATCCTGAGGAAACCGGGATGTCCTAGAACTAAAAATCCGAAGACATGTGACATCTACCAACCTGGACTGGGCCCGCGTGGTAGATCATAACCCACTCCCTCTCGAAGAGACGAAGCTTGTGTCCCAGCAGAAGGAACATTAAAGGCTGATTATGACATACGTGACATAGGCAATAGGGCTTATTCCACTAATCCCCCCTGAGAGAATCCCCCTCAGTGGAAAAAACTAAACCCTAATGTAAAAAAAACACTTTCAGGGGATCTTGGAATAAGTTATTTTTTGTTTTTTCAAATCTAGTTCGCCCCCCTTAGCGGGATTATCAGGGGTGAATTCTAGACTGTTTTCAGATTCCTCTTTTCCTCCTAAGGGGGATTTTCAGGGGGATTTGTGGAATAAGCCGGCAATAGAAGTCGAAGATGACAATCTACTCAATATACTTGCTGCGCTTGACTCGGTGGAACGCAGAGCTAAGAGGCTCATTGGCGACGTAAAACTGGTGGATACCAAGCTTCATAGCTTGGCTCATCGCCGCAAGGTTGCCTGCTTGTCTGTCTTCTACAGATTGTACTTCGGCGAGTTGGCCCATGAACTCCACGACCTCATTCCACCGGCCCCCTTCTACCATCGGACATCTAGACGGACTGCAAATTACCACCCTTAACTATTTGATATTCCACCAACTCGCACTAAGCGTTTTCAAACGTCTTTTATAATGCGCACAGCAAAGGAGTGGAACTCTCTGCCTGCGTCTGTGTTTCCGAACGCATACAACCCTAATCTATTCAAAGTTAGAGTGAACAGGCTTCTTCTGGGTAAGCTCACTCCATCGTCGACTTTGTCTCTGTCACCTCTGACCTAGACTAGAGTCAAGAGCAAACTCATCGAAAAAAAAATAAAAAATAAAATACCCGCAGAGAACATCTTTATAAGTAACGGTTTCTGGCAAACACTGCAGACACTGGAGTCCAGTGGACTTTTGTAAGCGTATGTCTAGTACTATAATAGTAAGTCCGTGTCCTATCAATACGATCGTGCATTATCGCGTGTGTTTCCGCATAAATTAAGATGTCATTATATTATGACACCTCTGCGGGGCGCCAGGAGTATGCGCAAGAGTGGCACGCGCCGTGCGTTCGTTAAGGGGATGTTTCCACGCAAAAGTTACAAATTAATTTATTATTTGAGCCTAGTTTACACGGTTTAAGGAATAAGGATCGTGACTGAAGGACGTGATTAGGAACATAACAAAGTCGAAGGATTTTTTTTTTTTTTGAAGTGAAACCTTTTTTAGGCGCGTTGAGCACTTTTTGGTATGGGAAAAACGTATGGGTTCGCGATCGTCACCGCTTGCATGTTTTTTCTTAAATGGCATCTCAGAGTTGACCTTGAGGGGTCGTGACTCCTTAACCGGACTTTCCTGTGGATGCCTTAAGCCAAGCTTAAAGCCTCCAGCCAGGGCATAAAACTTATAAACTAAACGACTGCACGCTAAGGGCACCCCCTGTGGGGTACGAACCTCGGTTTAGGGCAGCGTCGGGGGGAGGACAGCAAGGGACAGGCTGGATCAAATCAGGGTCATTATTATTAACAGGACATTTAAAGCTACAGGTTCAGCTGCGGCGCGGGCTGGCGCTTCGTCGAGCAAGGGTCGGGGGGGAAATCGAAGAATGTGATCAAGCAGATACTTAAACTGAAATGGAGATGGGCAGGGCTCAGAGGCTAGATAGAACCACAAATATGGACCTAGGTCGTGACAAACTGAACCCCCAGAAATAGGAAAATAAAGAGAAATAGACCTGTCATCGCATCTACAACGCCACATGCGAACTACGCATCAAAGACCTGACGTCACAAATCCTGCATCGCATCTGCACTGATGCAATTACCCCGCAGGTTCAGCTAACATGTTTCCGATTCGCTTCCACTTAACAAGTTGACATTTGA
This sequence comes from Dryobota labecula, assembly GCA_947523025.1. NCBI lineage: Eukaryota > Metazoa > Arthropoda > Insecta > Lepidoptera > Noctuidae > Dryobota > Dryobota labecula. The sequence goes on along the minus strand of OX383302.1, from coordinate 16,756,688 downwards.
ACGCGTGCGCGTGCGCAACTGAGATCGTATCGCCATGAGGGCGCATCTGTCGCTACCCTCCAATTGTTTTATGTTAATGACATTATCTTTACAGAAATTACGTTAATTTGTATTGTGGTTGGAATTTAGACACTTTACTAAGATCAAGAATGTTGATATCATCTGACCATATACTTACATAACCTACCTAAGTTTTATACCAAAAGAAATATAAAGTAACTAGCTTTTGCTCGCAGCTCCGCCCGCGTGGATGTCGGTAATCGCGTAAAAAAGTAGCCTATGTATGTCCTCCATATCCCAGGCTATATCTCTGCCAAATTTCATGGCGATCGGTTCAGCGGTTTAGGCGTGAAAACGGAATAGACAGACAGAGCTACTTTCACATTTATAATATTAAGTATGGATAAGTGCTAGACAATGTTGTGACAGTTAGTGCTAGTTGATGTTGATTATAAATATTTATTCCACAAAAAATCGTAATAGCACCTACCACTGTTTGTCTCTGCATCACCCAAAGGTTGACTGGTAGAGAATGCCTATGGCATTAAGTCCGCCTCAATACATTTCTGTGCTAGAAGTATCAAATCTATATAATTATATAAAAATCAATTGCTGTTCGTCTGTCTGGCTAAAACTCTAGAACGGCTGGGCCGATTTAGCTGATTTTGGTTTTGAAATGTTTGTCGTAGTCCAGGGAAGGTTTAAACGGTGAGAAATTATGAAAAAATAAAATAAACAAATCTTAGTGTACGGCTTGACCGATATCGCTAATAATTGTTTTAGGTAGGTAGGTAGGGTAGGTAGAGTAGGGTAGGGTAGGTAGGTAGGGTAGGTAGGGTAGGGTAGGTAGGTAGGTAGGGTAGGTAGGGTAGGATAGGTAGGTTGGGTAGTTAGGGTAGGGTAGGGTAGGGTAGGTAGGTAAATAGGTAGGTAGGGTAGGGTAGGGTAGGGTAGGTAGGTAGGGTAGGTAGGGTAGGTAGGTAGGTAGGTAGGGTAGGTAGGGTAGGGTAGGTAGGTTGGGTAGTTAGGGTAGGGTAGGGTAGGGTAGGTAAATAGGTCCCCCCCGGTGGGTTCCCGCATTGTCGAGGCGGGGGGGCTCAGTAGCCGTGGCTTGGAGGGCCACGGTGAAGCTAAGAGGAACCCGAGGAGGGGGCCGCTCGTCAGGGCTTTTGCGGCTAAGCCGACGACGTAGCGGCCGTAGGTTGCGGTGCCGCTTTGGCGACATCGCAACTGAGGCGGGCCGCGATGTCGAATGGGCGGCATCGCGGCTGAGTGTGGGAGGCCGCGGCGGGAGAGGAGTGCCGGTATTGCAGTGAGCCGTTCTCCCTACCTTCCGCGGCCTTGACGGGGTCGCCACCGTTGAATGGCGGACGCGGTGGGGCCGCAGAGGAAGAGGAGTGTCGGTATTGCGTTGGCCGCTCTCCCTATCCTCTGCGGCCGAAAAGTGGTAGGCGGCGGGGCCACTAACCTGACCCGTTGCGGGGGGACCAGGGGCGCCTGGACGCGAGATCGTCTGGCGCGAGGTCCCAGGTGGAGGCCAGCAGGCAACGGGTGCGGGGGCACCCTTGCCTGTATTGCACAGGCCTCTACCAGTGTCGGACGGGAATGGCCAGGTGTTCCCGGTCATTCCCATATCGCCCCCAGGCTGAGGGGCATGCGGGGCCCGCCAGTTAGGCGGGCATGCGCCGGGAGGGTTGTGGACGTAAAGGCTGTGCCGGTTTCCCATGACCCTCCCATCAAGGCGATGAGGGAACTCCGCTGAGTTTTAGTGGGTATTCTGCCATTTTGGCAGGGAGTCCCACATACCCCGTCTCGTCCCCCGACGAGCGGGCATGCGTAATGCATTTCTCAGCGTAAAAAAAAAAAAAATAAGGGTAGGTAAATAGGTAGGTAGGGTAGGGTAGAGTAGAATAGAGTAGTGGAGTTTATATTATATTTCCTTTGCGCATAGACAAACTGCCACAGTCAAATAGCTTTTGACAGAACGAAGTCTGTCGGCTCAGCTAGTAAATAAATCAAACTCAAACTCAAACTCAAACTCAAAGCATTTATTTCAAATAAACCAATTACAGGTACTTTTGAATTGTCAAGCAAGGGGTCGGTCAGTCAGAAAGATGAAGCTAGTTGCCCATTCCAAAGCGTAGTAGGTTCCTATGGAGAAGAACGGACAAGAAACTCCATGGACACTCTTTTAAAATATTGTTACAAAATATGGGTTACATCATTCATGTTGAAGTTATACATGTGAGAACAATGTAGAAAGACGTGCACGTTAGAAGCGTCCGTAATAGAAACAATTCACAAAAATTAAAATAAGCCGTGGCAGCTAAGAGATGACCAGTCCCAACTGACGGCGCCCGTTCACGAACATGACGCATGGATCAGCACCATTTAGCTCAACCATTTTGAAGGGAACTTAATGATCCAACACACACGCCACCACCAGCGAGACATTTGAGTGAGCATGACATACTCTCAGCCGCCAGGGCACATTCAAGTCAATAAAAGACATATTACCCGGTAAATGGTAGCTCTATAGTACATAGTACTCACACCTGTGCTATGCAATTATATAATTCAAGGACATTGAGTTTATACAATGCAAAAATAGTTTACAATCTTCAGCAGCTCCAATAATATTTTCAAATGCTAATCAATTAGTTTATGCGCCCTTATGGAGCAGGACCAGCATTGAGCCAAGCATTTTTGTCAGCGATGTAATCCCCCAATTTATAATATGCTTGGCTGCATAGTGTGCGTTTTATACAAGTTTTAAATTTTGTTTCGTTCAATTGGAGTATGTGGGGAGGTATTTTATTGTAACATTTTAAACAGTACCCCATGAAGGATGAGTCTACTTTAGCCAGTCTGAAACCTGGTTGAACTAATTGGTCCCTATTTCTGGTACTATAATTGTGTCTTTCACCTCTTTTACTGAAAATATTTACATTTTTCCTTACGTACATGATGTTTTCATAGATGTATTGACAAGGTACCGTCATGACGTTAATATCTTTAAACAGTTCCCTTAGAGAATCGCGCCTGCGGAGGCCATATATTGCTCTGATGGCTCTTTTCTGTAGAATAAAAATAGATTCGATATCTGCAGCCCGTCCCCATAGTAAAATACCGTAAGACATGATACTATGAAAGTAACTAAAATAGACTAGCCTAGCGGTATCTACATCAGTAAATTGACGGATTTTTCTCACAGCATATGCTGCTGAACTTAGCCGCCCTGCAAGAGATGTTAAATGAGGACCCCATTGCAGCCTTGAGTCGAGCGTGATCCCTAGGAAAACAGTTTTATCGACGAATTCTAGTTTCTCCCTATTCAATACTATGTCACAATCACTACTTTTAACATTCGGTAAAGCAAATCTTATGCATTTAGTTTTTTTCCCATTTAATACTAAATTATTAGCAGTGAACCAATTTTGGACCTGCAATAGGGCGTTATTTACGTCGTCAAGATTTGATGCACGTCTATTTATCTTAAAAATTAAGGAAGTATCGTCAGCAAATAACACCATTTGTGGTTGGTTTTTTAATAAATGGGCTAGATCATTAATATATACTAAAAAGAGGAAAGGACCCAATATCGAGCCTTGTGGCACACCCATTTTTACTCTTAAGCCGAGTGAATTGACTCCATTTATTTGAACTTGCTGTTGTCTATCATTTAAATAAGATTTTACTAAACTGAGCGCAAGTTTACCTAGTCCGTAATGCTCCAGTTTCAAGAGTAAGGTTTCGTGATTTACGCAGTCAAATGCCTTGGAGAGGTCACAAAAGATTCCTATGGCATCTTGGGCCTCCTCCCATGCTGTAAATATGTGTCTTAATAAGGTGACACCGGCGTCAGTCGTACAACGTCCTTTGGTGAAACCATATTGCTGATCGTGTAAGATATGGTTGGTGTTAAAATGATTAAGCATTTGATTGAGCATCACCTTTTCGAACACCTTGCTGAATACCGGCAACACGGATACTGGTCTATAATTGTTAGTGTTTTTACTGTCCCCCGATTTAAAAAGTGGTATAACCTTACTGTATTTCATTAAATCCGGGAAGACTCCTTGATCCACACACAAATTAAATATTAAAGCTAAGTATGGTGCTATAGTCTCGATTATAGATGTACAAACTTTGATAGACATTCCCCATAGATCTTCGGTTAATTTGATTTTGATTTGCCGAAAAGCTTTTATAACTATCATAGGGTTTATATGTTTAAATTGAAATTCAACCGGGCAGCCTGGAACGTTCGCTCTTAATAAACCAATTGAGACATCGGGTGAGGAATTTAAAGATTCCGTCGTTCTAGATGGTATATCAGTAAAGAAATGTACAAATTCATGAGCTACTTCTAAATTGGAGCTTATGGCGCCACGTGAAGTCTCCAATGTGAAATCTGTGTTTCGTATTTTCTTTCTATTGGATTCATTATTTATAACTTTCCAAACTGTTTTTATTTTATTTTCAGCTGATTTGATCTTGTGGCTAATGCATAAGGCTTTAGCTATCTTGCAGGTATTTCTAAAAATTTTGGAATATGTAGCAACATACTTGTTGAAAGTTTCAGTGTTAATAAATGGCTTAAGGCCATACAGCTCGAACAGTCTTTCCCTACTTATCCTAATACCTCTAGTTGCCCAGTCACTAAATATAAAATTAGGGCAAATATTTTTTGTTTTCTTTTCAAAAGTTTTATTGAATTCAGTGTGCACTACTGAAAAGAAATCCTCGTACAATTTATTTGCGTCGTCCATATTATGGCTCAGAACATTTAACTTGTTATTTAGGGTACTATTGAATCTATTTAATTTGCCAGTTGTTATTGGTCTAAATTGAATTTGCACTTTTTGCAAAGGTGTTTTAAACTTAAAAGTTACCGTTTGTCCACTATGGTCAGATGGTAAATAATTTACGATGGCTTTATCTAAATAATCACAATCGCAGAAGACATTATCGATACAAGTAGCAGAAGTTGGAGTTACTCTAGTTGGTTCTATAAAAACATTAGATAAATTGAACGATTTAAAAAGGCTTAATAATCTACTGCTATTTGAATTATTTTCCAGAATATTAATATTAAAATCACCACAAATAATTGCGGCTTTGTTATTGGATGCAAAATAAAATATATTGTGCAAATATATTGTAGATAGATATCACAGACAACTCTAAACCATGCAAGCTCGAACTTGCGATGTAGTATAAGCATCTCCTCATGTAGGTAATTAAGGCATACATACATAATTATATCATACAGATTACGTATGACTTCGGCTATATGAAAACCGAAAAAAATGACATCCATGCCTTTATAGTTGACGTTTTTGTCGTAGTTGGGTTTTAGTTTTTAACTCTTTTTCACATATTTCTTAGGTAAATGTTTAATAAGGAAATTCTTGAAAAAAAAAACATCAGTTTATAACCTTTAAAATTTCATCAAACCAGCCACAACACTAACCTCCAATAAAGGGCCAAACAACGGTAAACCAAACTAGTAGAAAGCCACAAAAAACTAAAATGCAACAAATTCGTTACATTCACAATTTCGTCACGCGTTTTACTTGAGTCGTTGCATTCGTTTTGCCTTCGTTGTTATTATTTCCTCATATTACTGGCAACACCGGCTGATGGTATTATGGCAACACTGTATGTGGATGCAGTACATTAGACTGATTTGTAAGATTATTGTAAGTCACGATTTGGTAAACGTCGTTAAAGCTAGAACCAATGATGTACCTATAGACTGTGCTAGGACTAAGGATAAGTCTTCTTATTCTTACTCAGGGTTCGCCGATATATCGCACCTTTAGAATTATAGAGACCTTATTTGAAATCATCAATCACATCATCAGTTAATGACATCATCAATTAATTCACAATATTATAGTGACCTCATTGGTGATGTTCTTTAGAAAGGTTGAAATCTTAAAATTTCAAATATAGGTCACTATAATATTATTATAGTGACCTAATTTGGTGATGTTTTTCAACTTCTGAAGAAATTAGGTCTCTATAATTCTAAAGGTGCGATATATATCAATTGATTTTTATCTTGATATATATCAATTGATTTTTTCCTGTCTTCTGAACTAAAATTTTTGGAGATTAATGTTTACCCTGGCAACACGTAGCGAAAAACTACAATTCAGAATAATTTACTTTTTACTTTTTTATGATTACAAATTATTATTAAAATTAGTTGATTTATCTCACAAAAAAATGAAGATTATTCTAATAATAGGTAGATACTTGTTTTTTGAAGTGTTCATAAAAAAAATATTTCTCAAATAAACACTAATTACTTTGGTAACTTTTTTTTTTTAAAAATGTGGTAAAATGACACTTATATTATTTTACAAATTCCTTTTACATTTTTAAGTGTTTAGTCCCCTTACAGAATGAAATTCGCTTCTTTTTATTGGCCTAGATGTATATAAAAAAATCGGATTTTTTATATTTATTATAAAAATCGAATAAGTCCGCTGTACTTTATTGTGTACGAGAAGTAACCAAATAAATAAATAAATACACAACTTTTTTTTTTTTTTTCTATTCTACGTAACATCACTAGCGTTTTCTTTCACATCCAAATCAACGCAATTAATAACAATAACGCAAACGCACCGTGACATCAAAATAACGTACCTAACACAGCACACGCTTTTTAAACACAATGTCGGTTAAAGTACAATGCATCCGTCAATTACGACTAATAGTTGAGTTAAAAATAAATTTGTCACTTTTGTCTTTAAATAATTTTTGTATGAAAATAAATTGTTTTTCATAGATATTTATCTGCCCGCGTATGCTGAATTATGATAAACTAGCTTTTGCCCGCGGCTCCGCCCGCGTGGATGTCGGTTATATAAAAAAGTAGATCTATAGATCTACTTTTTCTTTTTCTTTATAATAGATGGCGCCACGTGTCTTTCGAATCAGGATTGAATTATATTATTATAGAAACTTTAGTTAACTTTGAGTTTTTATTTTATTTTATCGATATTAACGCGAGCGAAGCCGTGGGCAAATACTAATTATGTATAAAACATTTTTTATATTAGATAAACTTATTGTGGGAGAAAAATGTGGTCACATTCACACAGTCGCACGCGTATAAAGGGTTTATTCATAAACGTTGCTTAAAGTTAAGTGACGTTCAAACGTCAAAAAATTATGGTTAAACAGTCGCTATAAGCAGCGTTTATAAATAAACCCCTTTTGGTTTAGCGTAGTAGGTACTTGTCCATTTTGGTTTGTTTTGGCCGTACAGTGGAAGTGCGACTGTAATATTATTATTATTTTTTTGGGATAAAAAATTATAATATTTAATCCCAAAAAATAAATAATATTTAAAATGAAGTGCCGTGTGGTGCCGGACGTAAAGAATACTATAACCCTATTTCCTCCCGTGAGTGTCGTAAAAGGCGACTAAGGGACTTAGTAGAGAATGGGCAGCAGCGTTTTCTATGCATTTTTAACACCATACTGCGATCGAGGAGCTCGTGGCTAAGTAATAACAGCCGCACGGGTCGATCCGTCAGGTTAAGCTACGCTTGCCGGAGTTGGTCCGTGGATGGGTGACCATCTTTACATACCGAGACTCCTCCGTGCCTCGGAAAGCACGTTAAGCCGTTGGTCCCGGCTGTCATTCGTGGATCTTTGACAGTCGTTACGGGTCGTCAGAAGCCCAAAAAGTCTAACAACCAGTCTTACCAAGGGGTATTGTGTTACCCAGTTACTGGGTTGTGGAGGTCAGATAGGCAGTCGCTCCATGTAAAATACTTGTATTCAGCTGCATCCGGTTAGACTGGAAGCCGACCCCAACATAGTTGGGAAAAGGCTAGGCAGATTGATCGACTGCGATCGCCAACCCGTCTGCCAAGCGTGGCGACTATGGCAAACCCTCCCTTTGGGGAAACGCCTATCTCCAGCAGTGGACGTCTATCGGCTGAAATGATGATGATGATGATTCAAAATGACCGAAATCAATTCAGTAAAGGATTCTGAACAAACTAATTTTATATTGTGCATTAATTCAGTTAAGCATTAATAATAATAATAACCCCACCGCCGTATCTCTACGTTGACGTCGTGGTGGGGCTTGCGCGCTCCGAACTCTGGGTCTGTGCCGGTAGAGTTTACTTAACCGGAACATGTCTAGGGTGAGGAGCCAGACCAAGAGAGATACAGAAACCCGCAGGGCAGCATGTGGCGAGCTGTTGGGCAGTTGCGACCCCACGGACCCGATCTCCCGGGAGAAGTCATGTTCCTCATCTCTGGCTTGCCTTTATTGGCCGGCTAGAGTGAACACTGACGAGGAACTGAGCTCCCACCTCGTTCTTGCCTTTATTGACCGGCTTGAGTGGAGATTCGCAAGAGCAAACGTGCTCGGAGGAAGGAAGTATTCCAGTAAGTGCTTGTAGGGGATTTTGACCATCTTCCGGGCTCTGGGATTGTTCTGAGAGCCGTGGAATACCTCTCCACTCCTCGAGCACCTCAGGACATGTTGCCCCCTTGTCGCTACGTCACTATGTGCTAGCGACCGTTTACGGGGGCCCATTATTGAGTGTGCAAGTCACCCCCTGCCATTTTATCCGAGTGTAAAAAAACATTGATCAGGCAGGGGTCATAGTCCTTCCATAGTTTTAGGTAACCAGTCCATTTTAACCACCCAAACCCATAGTCCAATATCTTTGTTTCCATATCCTACACCAACCGGGGGTTGTCCTTGGATGCACTTGCATAGTGCATACAGGGATAATCGTCGGTTGGTGCCTCATTCCATTAAAAAATTGTCTAAGGGGTCTCTGCGAGTTGGCTTCGGCCCCTCGTACGCCTTCCAAAGGTCCGGGATCCCAGGGTCCCGAGATATATAAACGTATATAAAATAATAATAATAAAAATTGTTCAAAAATAAAGGTATAAAGTTAAATACAGTTTTTCTTAAATCTATCTCAAGTTCACCCATTATTTGTGCCTGAATTAGGTAATCCTGAGTTTCAGGCGATTGGAGGTAACATTAATTGATTAAATAATCACATCAAATTAATATTACGAGTATTGGTACATATGTAAAAAGGTGTATAAAAATTATAGAATCAGGGGCCTTACTCCCGAAAATGATTCGATTTTGATTCCGATTCGAACTCGCTTCTGGGGCCTTACTCCCGACAGCATCGAGTTCTGAATCAATCAAATAGGGTTCGAATTAAATGCCGATCCATACTCTTGAATCCAACACTAGCACACGATCGTGCAGTGGTTCGAAGTGAAACCAACTTCGGTCAGTTTTAAGTTTTAAATCGAGTTCGGATCAGAAACGAAATCGAATCGGAATCATAATCAAACTCGAATCGTTTTCGGGAGTAAGGCCCCTTAACTTAGCTAACTAATTAAAAAACAAAATAACAATAATACAAACAACATTTACTTTAGCATTAGTAATAACTTCTCTGTATCTTCATAGGACATAGTTTGAAGAGTTTCCTTAAGGATTTTCTTGCAGTTACCATGATTTAAGGAGTAGATGTTTCCCTTTTCATTTAGCCTGTTATAGAGTCGCGGTCCGAGGTACATATAAAATTTGGCTGTGAAAGCATGTTTTGTACTTTTTTGAGGGCAAACTATATCTTTCCGTCTCTTTTTAGTAAATTCAGTGCTGTATGGAAGTGTTGCGTGTTGTTTTAGTACAGTGCTCATTAAAAATAACTGTCGAACTGTTAGTACTTCACAAGATTTATACAGCATTGCATCATTATAGTCAGCCCGTAGCTCATTCTCAGTCACTTAAAGTGAGAATTTATATAAAATCAGAATGTCCTTAATTATCACTTGATCACCCCTCTAATTCGGTGTTAAATACAGCAAGTGCTACATCAAAGCCCACATACAGCATACTTGATGATAATATGCCCGTATAGGTGGCGACACTGTTGAGCGGAGATTTTTATTCATTTAGTTTTAATTGTGATAAAAAGCGGACGCATACGGGGTGGTAGGGTTGTGTCCTTTTGTTGCAGACATGATCGACATAATTTATCAATGTTATAACGAAGATTTTTATCTGGGGAAGTCGCACGATTATGTAACGTCAATTATGATTTTTAAGGTTGATTTTGGCTACAAAGTACCTATTAGAAAACGTTGAGAGAATATATCCTAAGATTTCTACTGCTTTTTCTGTTTTTACCCGTGAGAACCTGTAATTGGCTCTATGTTTCATATTCAATTGTTATCCAAGTGTTATAGCAGTTGGTTCTCCTATAAATACATAAATAAATAATTATTAGATATTAAGAAGGTTGTCACCGGTCCACTAGCGCGACTCCTTTAAAAACATATTATCTCGTGACTGAGAAGGAATTATGAAAAATGGCTCAATCAACTATATCGGTAAGTGTGTCTAGAATTTTCTAATACCTTTTATAAAGTATCTTAGTGAGACACGAAGCAACAAATTACGTTCTAGACAAATGTGGCCGTTTTTATTTAGATCGAATTGTTGATTGAGCCGTTTTTCATAATTCCTTCTCAGTCACGAGATAATATGTTTTTAAAGGAGTGGCGACCGGTGACAACGCTCTTAAGATACATTAATGAGGACAGAATTTTTAAGATAGCTGGAATTCGTCCAAGTTAAAGCAAGCACCGGAAAATATATATATATTTTTTTAACGTACCTGTGTTGTTTTAGAAAAGTAACAAATAAAACATATATTAAACTCAAAACACACTCTGTAATAAATATAGTAACTACCCATTACTACACTACTCTGTTGGTTTACCCTAAAACAACAGATTCACCTGCTGAAATCTTAGCCATTTCCGCGAGACGCATCATAAACTAACTCAGATATTTATTACAATTAAACAATTTACAGGCAGTTTTGAATCGTCAACGGAGTCGGTCAGTAAGAAAGATGAACCTAGTTGCCCATTCCAAAGCGTAGTAGGTGCCTATGGAGAAGAACGGGCAAGAAACTCCATGGACATACATCCATCCATGTTATAAGACGTCGAAATCCACCCCCAACAAAAGCCTAAAAGCTACCGATAATTAAACGAAACAAGGGACAAAAACAGCAAGAGTAAATTACCTATGTATATATCTACTGCTTCAAGAAATAGATCAACTAAATTGATTCAATTGAACGAAATGGGTTACCAGACCACTGTGTGAAGGGCTGTCTGCCAGCTAAATGGTTACTTAGTGACACCTATTCAAAATTGTGGGCCTATGACAATGTGCTGTTATTGTTTAGACCTCAGACCAAATAAAAAACCAAGACAGAGCGCTGCGAACAATACAGTGAAGCATGCCAAAACTACCTCCGCGCTGTGCGTATAGTAACCGGCGGAATGAGTCGTGAGCACAAACTGACACCTGCGCAGTAGTAAATTTTTAGGTCTCTTTGGCGGAATGAAGAAGCCGGGGGGCGCCGAGCTGCATGCGATTGGTTCTTCAGCCGATACTCATCGTCTATTGGACTCTCGCGTGTCATTTTTATTTAGCCTAAAGTGTACATGCGCGAGCTTGACCTCACTACTGCCCATCTGTGCTCACGACTCGTGCCGGTTATTATACACGCTCACACGCACACATTTACAACCATTTACAATGAAACTACACCTCACTGCAGTCATGTTTACGAAACCGGCCTCACGTTACTGTTGACAGTGCAGACAACGATGCACGAAGCAACACAATTCGATCTAAAGAAAAACGGGCACATTCCTCTAGATCATATTTTGTTGCTTAGTGTCTCAATATTAAACATTATAAAAGGTATTAGAAAATTCTAGACACACTTACCGAGGTTGCTGATTGAGCCGTTTTTCATAATTGCTTCTCAGTCACGAGATAATATTTTTTTTTAAAGAGAGGTGCTTGTGGACCTATGAACGCCCTCTTAATATAATTATTTATTATTTAACCGCCTGCACAACCAATCGCTAAACAGGGGCCTTACTCCCAAAAACGATTCGAGTTTGATTTTGTTTCCGATTCGAACTCGTTTCGATCCGAACTCGATTTAAAACCTTACTCCCTAACCAATTCGAATCATAAACCAAGATCGACATAGGTTCGTGTAACATCAGCGTCGTTTTAAGCATAGCCGGCGGATTACGTCATCGTCAAGTTTTCTATGTCTTTTAGGTAGTTATCTCACTCGATCTGAATAAAGTAGCTTTTTTGATATCGTGTAATTTGACGTTTAGTTTTGATCCAACAACTCGATATCTATCTGTCAGATGGCGTGCGGAGTACGAACTTTTCGATCCTAACGAATCTCTCGATCGAAGTTAGTTTCGCTTCGAACCACCGCACGATCGTGCGCTAGTGTAGGATTCAAGAGTATGGATCGGCATTTAATTCGAATCCAATTCGATTGATTCAGAACTCGATGCTGTCGGGAGTAAGGCCCCAGGTTTAAAAAATCGCACTCTTTCTGTCGATCTTTTGAAGATGGCAGATATAGAATGATGTTTTAAATTTGTTTAACGCTAAACGTATTTAGTGATTTGTTGTGCAAGTGGGCCAAGTCTCTATACAGCGAGGAACAGACGCTAAATTCTCGTACTTACATAAAAAAACCAGTGCGAGTCGGACTCGCACACCATAAGTATTAAGATCGAGAAAAGACGCCGCAAAAAAAAACACTTTTCTTGTATGGAACGACATTTAATTTTATTATGTTTTGTTTTAGAGGCAATAGAAATACATAATCTGTGAATATTGTAGCTGTCTACCTATTCTGGTTCGTGAGATACCTACAGCTCACTGACAGTGAAGGCCCCTACAAACAGGCGCGACACGCGACGCGACTCAAAGAGACCACACGTCGCGCGGCACGCGGTGTCTTTGTGTCGCGTCGCGTGTCGCGCCTGTTTGTAGGAGCCTTGAGACGGACGGACAGCGGAGGTTTTTTTCCCCAAAAACGTTCTGATTAAGTGCAAAAACCCGGACTCCCAGAGAAATGCAAGTAAATAGTTTTTTTTTTTTTTTTTTTCCTTTATCATTATAAGACAGTTTTATAAACACGAGAAAAAAAATTAAAAGGTAAATTCAACTACTGCTTGTTGCTAAAAAAAAATGAAATTCCAACAATTTTCTACAACAGTTTTTTTTCGTCCGTTTTTGTCGCGGTCATGATGAGACGTCATTACTACCTTTGTTTACATTTCTGTTTTTTATCCCCAAATCATATAAATTAAATTATTTTTTGGTGCTTTATTCAATCAGAAATCGCACTTACCTACTTACTTTAGTGATATATTATCTCAAGCACTTTTTAAAGAATAGATTTTTTTTCACGGTTTTTTTCGTCACCTCCAGCATTGTCGAAGACGATGGGTTTTGAGTTTAGGTTGCGTTCCAACAAAAAAACGCAACATAAAATGATGAATTGTAAAATAAGTTATACATAAACAATGTACAAAAAACTGGAATTTGTCTCTTGACCCACACAATGTATATATAAATAATGAATAAGTCTGAATTACGTGCTTGTTCTGAATTTTCTGTAACCAAACTTACTTAGAGTTAAAAAATTGTTTCTTCAAAAAACTCTGTTCTTGTTTTTTATAGATTAGTGATTTAGTAGATTCTTTAATGACACTGATGCTGAACAAAAACATTCAGGACTTTTAGAGTTGTATTACGGGGTCAGTACAAAAATGCTCGCAGAAAACTAGCGAAGGTATTCTTTGCAAACATTTTTTTTTTTTAATTTTAATATAACAGGTTGTTGTAAAAAAAATATATGTACGTAAATCCTATAGATACCTATTTCAAGAAAAAATTAAAGAAAATAAAAAAGTACCTATATGCTCAAAATAATGAAAGATTCAACTACTCGGCAATAGATGGCGTTTCGGAGCAATGTTGTAAACATACCAATGTATGTTTACGTTTTTTCGGGTAAATTCTGTATGCGATGATGACCTCATGTTTATAATAAATATTATCATGTCTTTCCTGTAGGTCAGTAACGGATAATATTTCGATGACTGTAAGTTATTTTTACACTGCATTTGTGGATTGCCGGATTTTAACCGACTTCAAAAAAAGGAGGAGGTTCAGGAAAACAAAGTACGTTACTTGAAAAAAAGTGAGTTGAAATGTTTTTGTTATTTGGTTTTCATTAAATTCAACTAGGTACTAGTTAAAGCCGAAACTGATGGATGGACTGTATAAAAGCTAAAAAAAAGGGGATGGACTACCGAGATGACGACTAAAGGCTCCTACAAACAGGCGCGACACGCGACGTGACACAAAGGCACCGCGTGTAGCACGACGAGCGGTGCCTTTGTGTCGCGTCGCGGGTCGCGCTTGTTTGGATGAGCCTCAATAGAGAAGTCAAAGAAAACATACTAACACAAAATAAAAATAAAGAAATAAATAATTACACTTGTTTTATACTACTAACCACAACTTTGTAAACCACTTACACACACTTTTTTTCTGTAAAAAATATAGGCTTTTTTTTTTGTCAATAGAGAAGTATAGAAGTAAAAGACATGTTACGCCAACTCCAAATAAATTGGGATAAGTGCAGTTCAGGAGAATTAAAATGAGATGATCTCAAGTTAAAACTGAATAATGGAGGGCCTTTGACTCACACTTTTGTATCGAAAAAAGCCCGCAATTCCGGGATCGACGAATTTTGAGTTCTGGTTATAGAATCGAATGTAAATATATTTACTTACGCTCAGGTTATGGTATGCACTTTTGTATCGAACGTAAAAATCTCGCGATTCCGGAATTCATTAATTTACTATTTGACTATAGAATCGAATGCTAGCTTATGGTGTAATACCACATATTTAAGAAGTCGTTTCCATACCATGTATCCGATTAATTGCGCATTCCCGGATTTTCTGGAATCCCTGGAGTTATATTAACAAAAAAAAAATTAAGAAGCCGCTTCCATAATTTTACAGCCAAAATTTAACTTTAGGTAAATGCATCTTAATATCCGATCTCTGGTTATGATTACTTCCAAAAAAAAATACAGGTCTACTTTGCAGACCTCAGTTAAAATAATCTATGACCATAACAAAACAAATGACCAGAAAAACCATAAATATTTTTTTTACGCAAACATTTTTTTCCGTACAGTCCCGTTTCCATTCGCACTAACATAAATCATAGTGAAACCATAACGTTTACTTATCACCATTTTTTTTTTTTTTTCTAAATATAAAAACTATGGTCACATGCCAAATCTCGTGTTTCAAACATCTGGGTTATGTTCTATGTGGTTTAATGTGGGGCTGTTTTTTGTTTTGTGGTATTTTCATGGTTTTAACCAATGTGGCTAGCAGAGATGTGTTGAAAAGAACAAAAGCATATAATTAGAATTGAGGAGGCACTTTTACAGTGTTTTGACGAGCTTATGTTACATTCAGCGAAATTTAATTGACATCTATCTATTATCTTGACCATACATTACCTACAGATTCTCAATAGTGATTAGCATTTGAAAATATTATTGGAGCTGCTGAAGATTATAAGACTATCTTTGCATTGTATAAACTCAATCTCCTTGAATTATATAATTGCATAGCACAGGTGTGAGTACTATGTACTATAGAGCTATCATTTACCGGGTAATATGTCTTTTATTGACTTGAATGTGCCCTGGCGGCTGAGAGTATGTCATGCTCACTCAAATGTCTCGCTGGTGGTGACGTGTGTGTTGGATCATTAAATTCCCTTCAAAATGGTTGAGCTAAATGGTGCTGATCCATGCGTCATGTTCGTGAACGGGCGCCGTCAATAGGGACTGGTTATCTCTTAGCTGCCACGGCTTATTATAATTTTTGAATTGTTTTTATTACGGACGCTTCTAACATGCACGTCTTTCTACATTGTTCTTACATGTATAACTTCAACATGAATGATGTAACCCATATTTTGTAACAATATTTTGTTTTAAAAGAGTGTCCGTGGAGTTTATTGTCCGTTCTTCTCCATAGGAACCTACTACGCTTTGGAATGGGCAACTAGCTTCATGTTTCTGACTGACCGACCCCTTGACAATTCAAAAGTGCCTGTAATTGGTTTATTTGAAATAAATGCTTTGAGTTTGAGTTTGACAGCATCAAAACCTTTAATCAAAGGTCAAGAATTCGGCTTTCCCCATGTATCAAAACTTACACGCCCAAATCTTCACAGCATCCGAATGTATCTCACGAACTACATTTGTATAATGGACATAACCCTGCACCATCCGTCTTCATCAATCAGTCACCACAATCCTTCATCACGACCGACTATTGTGCCCTCTACCCTAAAACTTTATTAAAGTATCTCCCTAATAGTGTGTGGCACGAGGATATAATAGGGATCGAATCAAAATTATCGATATACGGTGTTAAAGTCTAAACGGTATCTTCGAGGTGTGAATCTCGCTTTATTTATTGAACTTTATTGCGTACGGTTTTTGTATATTTTTTAATATTTGATCTGTATTATTATGTGTATAATTTGTGTTGAATAAATATTTGTTTCCATTTATTCAATAAATGTACATATAAATTAGTATGTTTTTAAATATTGAAATAGAAGAAATAAGTTTTCTATCATTATTATTATTATTTTGGATCATTAGGTAAAAAACGATTTTTACTATTCTCCCTTTAAAAGTGTCAAATAAAGAACGCAGACCTATTTCCGGCCGTGTAGAGCTATTTATGACCCAGATAAATTCAAATATGGAACAGAATATATTTAAAAAAAAAATGCTAATTCCGGGACTTATCGGTAACTGGCGAAACATACCCTTAGTTTAGTATCGTTCTAAAGTATCGATACTTTTTCGGGCTTAAAGACTACAAGCTCACGTCTACAAATCGATTGGCTACGGTTTTAGGTTATTTCGGTCCTAATAGATGTGGATGCGTGTCGCCGATGTGTCTGTCCGGATTTAATGATGTTGATGATAATGTTGGAATTGTACGGTCCTTGGGTGCGTGATAATGTTATTATAGTGTTGTTACCGTGACTGTGTTGAGGTATGGTTAATTAAAATATATTTTGAGTAATTAAGGAAGATATACTAAAGAATTTAAGTTTCATATTCAAAATATTAGGTACTAATCCTCGTTTTGGAAATCAAAATCAAAATATTTTATTTCACATAAACCTGCATGGGCACCTATGAAACGTCAGAAGCTAGGTGCACGGTTCCAATTAGTCGTTTCCTATGGAGAAGAGCCGGCAAGAAACTCCACTGTTACTCTTTTAAAAATAATTGGCTTTACAATATTATCAAATAACATTGTTAATAGGTATGGGAGGACAGAGTAGGCCTTTCAACAATTACCAGGTACTTAACAAAATAGAAACGTGCCAACAAATCTACACTCTACTAGGCCTACAACGTTCTCACATTCACAAAATAGAAAATAATCTATTTAAAAGGGATACTTCGCCGATATCGGGTATTGCTTAATTATGTGCCTTCTAAAATCATCAAATGTACCTTATCGGTAATTATAATTTCGAGCCGTTTGGGGTTAAAACTCTCGAACCGTGGAGTCCGAGTGCTCATAGTTTGTTCAACGAAATCTCCAAACGGCTCGTTGGCACTTCCCGTGGGCCGTGACCCAATGGCTGGCTTTTACTTTGGCCAGACAACGTGGTTATGCCGCCAGTCTCTTGGGTAGGTACATTACCAGTCGACAGCGATGCGGAGAAATTCGACGCCAAGTTTTAGTTTTTTAATAGTTTTAGTTAGGTTAGGAATATTATATTTTTATTTTATTATTATTATTATATAGACTTAGACTTATCTCGGGACCCGGGGGTCCCGGGCCTTTGGAAGGCGTACGAGGGGCCGAAGCCAACTCGCAGAGGCCCGTTAGACGCTTTTAATTAAATGAGGCACCAACCGACGATTATCCCTGTACGCACTATGTAAGTGCACCCAAGGACAACCCCCGGTTTGTGTAGGACTATTGTAGGACATGGAAACAACGATATTGGACTATGGGTTTTGTGTGATTAAAATGGACTGGTTACCTAAAACTATGGAAGGACTATGGCCCCTGCCTGATCAATGTTTTATTATACACGGATAAAATGGCAGGGGTGACTTGCACACTCAATAATGGGCCCCCGAAAACGGTCGCTAGTACATAGTGACGTAGCGACAAGGGAGCAACATGTCCTGAGGTGCTCGAGGAGTGGAGAGGTATTCCACGGCTCTCAGAACAATCCCAGAGCCCGGAAGATGGTCAAGATCCCTACAAGCACTTACTGGAATACTTCCTTCCTCCGAGCACGTTTGCTCTTGCGAATCTCCACTCAAGCCGGCCAATAAAGGCAAGAATGAGGTGGGAGCTCAGTTCCTCGTCAGTGTTCACTCCAGCCGGCCAATAAAGGCAAGCTAGAGATGAGGAACATGACTTCTCCCGGGAGATAGGGTCCGTGGGGTCGCAACCGCCCAACAGCTTGCCACATGCTGCCCTGCGGGTTTTTGTATCTCTCTTGGTCTGGCTCCTCACCCTAGACATGTTCCGGGAAAGTAAACTCTACCGGCACAGACCTAGACTTCGGAGCGCGCAAGCCCCACCACGACGTCAACGTAGAGATACGGCAGTGGGGTATTATTATTATTATTATTATCGTTTATTTCAGGTATTAACCCATATGCATATCACAATGTATGTTGTTAAAATATTACATGACAATAAATTAAATTAAAATTATAATTAAATTACATTATTAAAATTAATATAACATTATTAAAAGTAAAATTAAAAAATTAAATTACATTAAAAATAAATTGAAATTAGGGGTATAAAATTACATATTTCAGCTTATTAGCGTCTTAGCAGGTACATATTATTTTAATTCTGAATAACTAAATTAAGCAAATAGTTTACTTCCAAAATTCTTAAAGATAATGGTTTAGTATGAAAAGTAAATTTCGACACCTGCAAGGAATATCATTGTAACTAATATTCAGTATTTAGTAGTAGTTAGTTTTTTTTTGTATTTATTGTGACGGCACGGTTGGCGCAGTGGTTAAGCGATTGACTGCTGCGCTGCGTGTCGCGGGTTCGATTCTCGCACGGAACAAATATTTGTATGACCTACAAGTAGTTGTTCCGGGTCTGGCTGTTTGTGTATGTGTGTAAATGTTTGTAAACGCACCCACGATACAGGAGAAATTCCTAGTGTGGGCCAACGTTTAAAAAAAAAAATACTTTACAGGAGAGCACGTCAAAGATTTAAAAAAATCTCTCAGATTTCGGTTAAGTCTTATTGCCAACCAACCTTGAAAATATGAGTCAACGAGGGATTAGCTACACTTTCATATGATTATATTATTATATACCGGATGACTTTTTTTACCGTCTCGAAAAAAATTGGGTATACTAGGTGAACGGAGTAGAAGCCTATGGCATAGCAATTTTTTTTTTTTTTTTCGGAAATAAAACTAAAATAGAAGATAAAAATATTGAAATTTGGGTGCGTATGATTTAAATTTAAATATTATTTATCGTATTTATTTATTGAATTATGTTTTTTGTTAAATTTCTGTGTTTATTGTTATAGTATGATAAGTTTACTTCAAATGTGTGGTATTTATCCATAGATCAATTTCTTTCTAGGTTAAAGAAAAAATAATAAAAACTATGCCATAGGCTTCTACTCCGTTCACCTAGTATACCCAAATTTTTACGAGACGGTAAAAAATGTCATCCGGTATATGTACATTTTAAGACTTTTTTGACGCGCTCTCCTGTAAAGTTACTAAATATTAGTTACAATGTTATTCCTTGCAGGTGTCGATTTTGTCTGCTATGAGGTCCTGTACTCCATTTCATTTTTATGGGACGTTTAATGCTACTGTTTTAGGTTACGAGAGATTTAACAGTTAACATTTTGGACAAACTCACCTAGTCGTAACGGACAAACACCGGAGACGACAACACTGTTTCCCCTATAAATGAAAGCAAGCGTGAAGATACGTTTTTATGAAATAACGACCGACACTTTATACTTCCGCCAGGAATCGAACCGGATACCTCGCAAATGGTGCAAAGCAGGATGCTTCTTGTAAGGATTCGTAAGTTACCTGTCATGTTCTCATTATCTTCTAGCTAAATAATAATTGTCAAAAATCGATTATTATCTTCTTATATCTTATCTTATAAATATAATAGCTGACCCGACAGACTTCGTTCTGTCAAAAGCTATAGTATAACACCACTACTCTACCCTACCCTACCCTTCCCTACCTACCTACCCTACCCTACCCAACACTACCCGACCCACCTACCTACCTACCCTACCCTACCCTACACTACCCGACCTACCTACCTACCTACCTACCCTACCCTACCCTACCCGACCTACCTACCTACCTACCCTACCCTACACTACCCGACCCACCTACCTACCTACCCTACCCTACCCTACCTACCTAAAACTTAAAAAAATAGATAGTAGCCGATTCTCAGACCTACTGAAGATGCATATAAAATGTCATAAAAATCAGTCAAGCCGTTTCGGAGGAGTATGGTAACTAACATTGTGACACGAGAATTTTGTATAAATAATATAAAAGAAAGTCGTGTTAGAGACACCTTTTATAACTCAAGAACGGTTGGACCGTTTTTTATGATCTTTGGTTTGTTGGATTTGTCACCTCCTCGAGTAGAAGAATAACTATTAAAACGAAAATTTTATTTATGAAGATATTAATTTTCTCATACGACGACTTTTTTGATGACATCTCGAGAACCGGGGAACAAGAAACTTCTCGCGGACGAAGTCGCGGGCAGAAGCTAGTGGAAATCCATCCATACTAATATTATAAATGTGAAAGTAACTCTGTCTGTCTGTCTATCTGTCTGTCTGTCTGTCTGTATGTTACGTTTTCACGTCTAAACCGCTGAACCGATTGTCATGAAATTTGGCAGAGATAAAGCCTGGGATATGGAGAAGGATATATACCCAAAGTCTCAAACTCAGATAATTTATGTAAACAAAGGGGATAACATATCAAAAAAATATCTTTGTGATGGTAATTCACATAAAATGGCGAAAAAAAGGTTCCATTTTCATTTAAGTACTGAATTTAAGAAATAATAATTAAAAAATAATCGTACCGTAATTATTTTTATAAATTTTCGGTTTAAAACAAAGTTATTAAAAAAAGGAGATTTTCTGGTATAAAACATTTTATGATACTGATAACAATGCAGGAGATCCAAACATTTTCACATTTTTTACATCTTCAACAACACTTATAATACAACTCTCATTCATAGATTCATATTGTATGTAGCATATCTAGCCACATTTTGGATGAAAACGGCTGTAAACTGTTTCGAGTGAAAATCGATTTTGGGAGGCCTACGTCTAGCAGTGGACTTAAAAAGGCTGATTATGACGATCATAGGCCGGTCACACTACATAAAACGTTGTTTGGCAACGGTATTTTGTTTGCATAGTTCTTATAATTAATTCACTTTAATTTCATAGATGATTATTTAGAAAAACAAAAATGATAAAATGTTTTGCACCACTGTCCTGTCATTTTGACATTGACATTTCTTGACATTACTTTGTTTACATAAATTATCTAAATTAGAGACTTTGGGTATAGGCTACTTTTTTACGCGATAACCGACATCCACGCGGGCGGAGCCGCGGGCAAAAGCTAGTATAGAATAAAGTTATCAATTTATAGTTAGAGTGCTACAAGGACATGTTGGCGCCAAAATGTCACTGACAGGGGGTCGTGGTTGGTAAACATCTGTAAAATTGTCACAGAATTTTTTTTGACAAAACAAAGATGGCGGCGTTAGTATAGATTTTGGCCGCGCGCCAAAAGAACCTTGTAGCGTTGTAATCGTTGATCCATTATTTATAACAGGTGATATAGAATCAAAAACAGCAATCTGACTTTTGACTTATTAATGGTAATTAGGAAAAGTAGTTTCATTATTACAAACAGTCGTATGCAGATTGCTGTATTTGATACCAATATGGGTTTTACATTCAGGTTTTTGGTGGAATATTGCTGTTTTTGATACGATGTGACTACTCGTAAATAAGTAAAAAGTATTTTAAAAAGACAGTGTTACCATATTCATAACTCGAATTGCGTAAAGCTGACAGGTTGCTGTTTTTGATTCTATACGACTCATATGTGCCAGATAAACTCATAGAAAAAATAACATCATATTCCTAGTGAAAAAAAAACCACATTTATGTGGTGTAAAAAAACATCTACATTATGTAGTGGGAAAAAAAAATCTATACTGTAGTGGAATAAAAACATTTAAGTACCTACATAATATCGATGGCCCCACCGAATAAACGCATAAGAGAAAAATTACAACTTTTCAGCAAAAAATAAAAACTTTTAAACTTCAATAACGCTCATTTCATTGTAAATAAGTATAAATAATGTATAATCGAATTATTGGTAAAAAAAAAATTAGCTATACACTTGTATATTTACTTTCTTGGCGACTCAAAAAGCATGTAATTATAACATAAACTATTATTCCTATAATTTTAAAATTAATTATTTCCCTAGAATAAAGAAATTCACTATTCAAATAGGCGTGTTTTGAGTCAAAAATTCATAATAATAAGTAGGTGCAGGATGCAAAAGAAAAAATCGTGTAAGAAGCATTGCACGTTTATTCGGTGGGGCCATCGATATGTAGTGGAAAACAAAACATTAAAATATTGCAATAACAAACTTGAGCAGATAATGGTGCCGATTCCCTTGTTCACAAACTAAGCAAAATTTAAGTTCATTGCATCTTTTTCTTTCTATTTCATTAAGAAAAGGACAGAAGATAAATTTTAGTTTAGTCCTGTCAAATTAATCAGCGCCTGTCACTACTCCATACAAGTTTAGACGTAATTAAAAACTTGCCGACAAAAATTAGGTACGTCAATTTACGTCAAGCGCTGATTAATTTGAAAGAACTAAACTAAAATGTATCTTCTGCCCTTTTCTTAATGAAATAGAAAGAAAAAGATGCACTGAACTTAAATTTAGTTTAGTTTGTGAACAAGGGAATCGGCACCATTGTGTACTTATGATAACGAATGAAAAGGGCATATTCACATATTTACCCGACAGTATTTACTCACTAAGTCCTATTTTAGGAACTTTTAAGTTTTAATATTCACATTTTTCAAACCTGTGTTTGAAAACTGTGAATATTAAAACCATATTGTCATTTGTTATTATTATTGTTTTATAGATCGACCGTTATTTCAAAAACTCATCTTATAAGTCCACGATAGGGGTCCGTTATCAATTTATCCAGAGATATCAATTGTTCCACTAACAATTGCATACTTATGGGGTGCACATAACCAATGTAAAAGGCATAGAATTTTATTTTTATTGCACATCCTACTTTTCAAAATGGCTGGGGTTCGTTGAAACAATTGTGGAATTGTTTTTTGATAGGGAGCAGCGAATTTTAATAAGAGGCGGCTTGTTTGTGTTTCTTTATGAGATTTGTATCCGGGGTGAGCATTGCTCCAGTTTCATATTATTCCATAGTTAGTGTTAACATAACCTAATTATTTGAAGAATTGTTTATGATACTTATGGGTCAAATAAAAACGTATTCATTACTTCTTGTTTAAAAGAAGTTTCTCTTTGAAATCGAGCTTCTATAATAATAATAATCTTTATTGACATAATATGAGTTACAGAGTTATATGAAGCCTCTGAATCCCAAACTAGGTAAAAACCTGAATGTCAGGAATCAGCGCCTTCTCCCATTTTCATTACATAATTTTTTATGCCAAAAATACATTTTAGATTGACTCTCAAATAAAGAAAAATAAAAGAATAACTATGATTAAGAATGAGAGCATGCAAAAATACAAAAAAAAATATAAAAAAAGAATTCTTGAATTCTTAATAAGCTTCTAAACTACGTATCATCATTTCTATTAACCAGAAGTTTGAGCGCACTCTTATTTATTCCGTTCTAATACCTACCAACTTTACAACTTTTCAACGTTCAACAAATTTGATGAAATAAATACCAGTGGTATTAGTTTTTATTATTAGAACGGAATAAATCACTCTTAAGACGCAGATATATGCTAATGACCTTGAGTGGTCAGCTCGCGTGTTCTGTACTGAGCTCACGCAACGCGTCGTACGGCCAGCCAGTAATAGGACTCGCCCATCCAGGAGCGCTGTCCCAAATAAGACGTATTATTAATTTATTATACATAAAACAAAGGGTATTTTAATAAAACACGTAAACTAAAAGATGAATAATTAAATTATCTTTAAAAAGGTGAAGGCTTCAAAAAAATAGGTTTGATAGGTTTTGCGTGATTCAAATTTTTTTATCCGCGTTAGACATAATTTTACAAATTAATTTCACTATGTAATATAAAAATAATCTAAAATATTAACATATTAAGCTACTAAGAAAATGCTCTAGTTTAATATATATTTTTTCAAATCATTAAAACTACTCGTTTAGACGTGATGTTCAATATAAAATCATTAAAAGTCAGTTATCGCCGCCTTAATTACCGACATTGGAGCTTAAATTTAATTGAGTAAATACTGTCGGGTAAATATGTGAATATGCCCTTTTCATTCGTTATCATAAGTACACAATGGTGTCGATTCCCTTGTTCACAAACTAAACTAAATTTAAGTTCAGTGCATCTTTTTCTTTTTATTTCATTAAGAAAAGGACAGAAGATAAATTTTAGTTTAGTCCTGTCAAATTAATCAGCGCTTGACGTAAATTGACGTAATTTTAGTCGGCAAGTTTTTAATCACGTCTAAACTTGTATGGAGTAGTGATAGGCGCTGATTAATTTGACAGGACTAAACTAAAATTTATCGTCTGTCCTTTTCTTAATGAAATAGAAAGAAAAAGATGCACTGAACTTAAATTTAGTTTAGTTTGTGAACATGGGAATCGGCACCATTATCGTTTATTTGTGGTCAGCGTAACGTGTCTTTGTCTTCCATACATCACCAATAATCGTCATCTCGGTAATCACCCCCTTAGCTCACAAAATAAACTCAAAACTTGAATCAACCATGACATCAACCAAGGATACCTTACCATCATAATTTTACTTTCATCACACAAAGGTCAGACAAAGGGTCTGACTTGCGAGTCTAACCCTATTCACCAGACCGAAACAGTCGGATTTCCTACTCATTCAAATGCATGAGATTCCATTTTGATGCTAATATGAATAGTTTTTACTTTCATTTCCGACTAAGGAAGTAGTTAAGGAGTGTTAAAATCCAGAGTGGAGATTAGGTTATCACATTAAATATTACAGCGATTATTCAAAGTTGTTATCAGTCTGTTAAAACAAACAATTTTACAAAAAAATAGAAAACTGAATTTTTCCTAGCCAATAAGGCATTACATCCATACTAATATTATAAATGTGAAAGTAACTCTGTCTGTCTGTCTGTCTGTCTGTATGTTACGTTTTCACGCCTAAACCGCTGAACCGATCGTCATGAAATTTGGCAGACATATAGTCTGGGATATGGAGAAGGATATAGGCTACTTTTTTACGCGATAACCGACATCCACGCGGGCGGAGCCGCGGGCAAAAGCTAGTTATATTATACATTTAATTATCATGATTCGTTAAATTGACCAAACTGAGAAAGTTACACTCAATTTTCCAACTTAGGTATAACAAATTCCCGTTCACAGTCCACAACTCAGTGATTGACTATCGCGTGCAGCCCTCACATCTCAGTTTTCCCACGAGCCCTTTGCCCAGGACATAAGTTCGAGCGTCATACTAATAACATAAAGTATAGCTGCGTGATGGCGTTTGCCAGCTACTCATTCGTGCGTAGCGTGGCGTGGCCGTGTCACATGGGACGATTCCGCCTACATTTTCCACGGCACACTGACGATTTGCCTGCGTGTTTCTAGCGTAGCGATTTGTGAACGTATTCTCCGCGGATGCGAAGCGAGCTAGCTGCGCCTACGCGACGTGTACTCCGCGTTTTCAATATTGTACACTCGCTTGTCTCGCACTCTCTTGTACATTCACGTCAATCGCTTTCATTAAGGTTCAGATATAAGCCAGTGACCTTGAGTGGTTAGCTTGCGTGTTCTGTACTGAGCTCACACAACGCGTCGTACGTGCAAACAGTAATAAGAATCGCCCATCCAGGAGCGCTGTCCCAAATAAAACGCGTTTATAATTTATTATACATAAAACAAAAGGCATTTTAATAAAACACGTATACCAAAAGATCAATAATTAAATTATATTTAAAAAGGTAAAGGTTTAAGAAAAATAAAAACACGCTTGATAGATCTTTCGTGATTCTCAGTTTTTTATCCGCGTTAGACATAACTTTAGAAATTAATTTCACTGTGTAATATAACCATAATCTAAAATATTCACATATTAAGTTATTAAGAAAATGCTCTAATTTAACATATTTTTTTTCCAAATCATTTCCACTACTCGTTTAGACGTGATCTTCAATATAAAATCATTAAAAGTCGGTTATAGGCGACTATTCGCCTTAAGGAGACGTCCCAAGACTTTGTAGACTTCTAAATAATTGTGATGAAGGGATCGATACTGATTGCACTTCATTTCAAAAATTCAAGCTCCAAGTCCACCAAAATATGTTACTATGTAACGCAATTACCCAAATTATTGTAGATAACTGTATTATTAAAATTGTGTAAAAAGTGTAATTTCTGTACTTTCATGTTTCTTTTGTTTTCTTTGATGTAATAATTTATTTGCATGCTGTCTGTTGCTTAATATTGTGCACTTGGCTTGCATTTTAGCTTGACAATTATAGATAGACCAATAAATAAATTAATCAAGCAAACGTGGCGAGCACGTTGTACACACGTGGCGTGCTCGCTACGCACACGCATCGAGCGCGTTACACAATCACCTCGCTGGAAAGCCATGGGCTGCCGTGGAGTAGCACCTTAAAAATCCTTTTTTACAAGCCTCTTCCTTCGTAATGATAACTTTCCCATCGTACATGTGGCTAGTTTTTATGTCTCTTTATGATTGTTGTTATGAGCTTTCGTTTTTGCTTATTTCATTGTTTTAGACTTCAGTTGTTCTAATGGGGCAAATGACTGTGACGTGTATCTGTGATGGGTATAATAAATCTTTGTGATAACAGTCATCATGTACTTAAAATTGCTTATTTTGTTACTACTTAAGGGGCATATTATATGCCAAGGTAGACCCCGATTTTTTTTTTACGTTTTATTCAGTTTGTTGGTTTGTGTCAGGTTGTATGTTGGTTAAAATATGATGTGCAGCGACGCTGTACTGAGGTTTACAGGGTACCTATCATATGGGTGCCAGTTTACATGCAAATGAGAATTGAGATTAAACCAGCTTTGTCCCTGGGATGGCAATGCATCTGCAATTTTCCTGGGTTTGCAGATGTCCATATATAGGATGCAATGACCAGGCACCTTACTCTAGACTAGAAATCATTGCTTAGTTGCTAATATGCCACCTTGTACCTACCAGCTGAAAATCAAAAAAATCCTTTTCGGTACAACATCAGAGGTACACTTACACTCGCTTAGAAAGTTTTCCACTATCTCTCCGTTACCAAAAACTGCATTAAAGCTAATGAAATAATTAGTTTAAAAGGGAGTTTATAGGTCCACAAGCACCACTCTTTAAAAAAAAATATCTCGTGACTGAGAAGGAATTATGAAAAACGGCTCAATTAGCAACCTCGGTAAGTGTGTCTAGAATTTTCTAATACCTTATATAAAGTTTCATATTGAGACACGAAGCAACAAAATTCGGCCACATTCCTCTAGATCATGTTTTGTTGCTTCGTGTCTCAATATGAAACTTTATAAAAGGTATTGGAAAATTCTAGACACTTATCGAGGTTGCTAATTGAGCCGTTTTTCATAATTCCTTCTCAGTCACGAGATATTTTTTTTTAAAGGTGCTAGTAGACCGATTGAATGAAAATGAGTGAATGATTTTGTTTTGTTTTCTTTACTTTTACAAATCACGGACGAACCGCACCTGCGTTATCCTGAACTACGCATTTTTATCCTTCGAAAGAATTTACTTTAAGAGGAAGAGTCAAGTGGCTATAATAAAGTTCCATTAGGCTTTTGACGTTTTATGCAACGTAAATTGTGTTTAATGACACTTTTTGATGCTTCATTAAGTAAATATTAATAACCAGTTAAAAGTACAGTTAAGAGGGTTGTTACCGGTCCACTAGGGCCACTCCTTTAAAAACATTTATTATCTCGTGATTGAGTAGGAATTATGAAAAATGGTTCAATCAACTATATCGGTAAGTGTATCTAGAATTTTCTAATACCTTTTATAAAGTTTAATATTGAGACACGAAGCAACAAAATACGATCTGGAGGAATGTGGCCGCTTTTATTTAGATTGAATTTTGTTGCTTCGTGTCTCAATATGAAACTTTAAAAAAGGGAATTAGAAAATTCTAGACACACTTACCGATATAGTTGATTGAGCCGTTTTTCATAATTCCTTCTCAGTGGACCGGTGACAACGCTCTTAACTTTGTTTTGTGCTACGACATAATGAAAATGTTAAAGTTAAAATACCCTTTAAAACTTGATGACGAGTGTTAGACTCAAGTAAAGGCTACAAACAGGCGCGACACGAAGGCACCCCGTGTTGCGGAGCCTATGTCGCGTCACCCTTAACACCTTTCACCTCCTCTGCTGACCTCTTTTTAGGTAAAAGCATGAAGATATAAGGGAAAATTCACGCTACCATGTTAACAGGATGCTAGGGTGCATACATTATGCGTGCAGCCCGAGACATCACGCATGACGTACACAGGAAGATGTCCCGATTTTGAATGCATTTTTTATGGGCGTACGAAATGTATCACAAAATATTACAGTGTGAATGATACAATCTTCATGGTTGTTTTCCTTTGTATGGTTAGCAGATTTTTTATGTAAATAAGAGCAGAGGAATTACGTTACGCATGAATTTTATCGTAAAAGTTCGTACGCCCTTCGTTTGGCCTAGAAAGAGAGTTGAATGGACGTTCGTAAGTGAATTAATTAAATTACTAGTTACTAAGTAATAGTGCCTATTCCCTTGTTCACAAACTAAACTAAATTTAAGTTCAGTGTATCTTTTTCTTTCTATTTCATTAAGAAAAGGACAGAAGATAAATTTTAGTTTAGTCCTGTCAAATTAATCAGCGCCTGTCACTACTCCATAGAAGTTTAGATGTGATTAAAAACTTGCCTACTAAAATTACGTCCATTTACGTCAAGCGCTGATTAATTAATTGGACAGGACTTAACTAAAATTTATCTTCTATCCTTTTCTTAATGAAATAGAAGGAAAAAGATGCACTGAACTTAAATTTAGTTTAGTTTGTGAACAAGGGAATCGGCACCTATAATACCACGTATCTACTATAACAGCGGAAGGCTCTCTTGTGGAAGTACAGGGAAATCAATCAAATTGACACCCTACGTCAATGTGCAGTGTTATAGCCATTTTATACAACTGTCAAAGAATGACAATTCTGATTTGAATTACGGAAGATTTCAATCAGTAGTAAATAAACTTTACCTATCAATTTCCACTTTAACACCATAGCATTGCTTTGTTTATAATGGGTAGCCACAAGGTGGGTAATTTCATTAGACTGTTTCTCTGTTTGTATTTTTTTTTTTGTTGTTTGTGTGTTATTTTTTTAATTCAATTTTGTAATTTTTTTTTGTTGCGTTTGTTTGTCCTGTTTGTTATTTATGTTACCGTGTATTATAACGTAACTGACGAAATCCAAGATGCATTCTTTTTCGATGTTAAACTTCCAAAAACATTGTTAGTAAAGCACAGCTAAGGCTAAGAAAATAAACCCTATTTTATCTACACTATCTACAATCCCAAGATCGGTAATATATCCTTACAACACGAGCAGAACTGAAGTAAGCAGATATGTAATATATCAACAAGTACAGTCTGCAAATTGGTGTCTTGTGTGCTGTATTTTCAACCTATGATCGTGTACCTAAAAGATGGAGGATACAAGGATTATAGCAAGTATGTATCGTTGTAATTTCTGCCAACCCCCAAGGGAAAAAACCGGTCAAGTGAGTAACGGACCGCGCTCAATGAAGGGTTCCGTAGTTGAGATGAATTTATCCCAATTTAAGAACAAACTTAAAATTGTAGTTGAAAAACATACTCTCCCATACATTTCAACTACAAATGCAGGTTTGTAGCACAATATTGAGAGATTTATCATGTTATTTTAAGACCATAGACTTCTTATAGGTTTTCCTGTAATCTATAAGTATAGAATTAATATCTATATAAAAAAAAAATTGTAGGCTCATTAGTTTCGGATAGAAGGAAGCTGGAAGGAAGATGCTAAGAGTAATGGTCAATTTTCATAAATAACTTTAAAATTATTTATTTTTAAATTACACTAAAAGTGTATTTAAAACTCTCACAGTAAGCCCTCATGTCATTTAATGTGTCACACGGTACAGTATATAAAACATTTATTTTTCTTCTTATTTGTCCCCAAAAATTAACCCCAATATCCAAAATGTATTTATTTTCGTTGCACTTGCGTGTTTGGGTCACAGAAATTCATATGTGTACTAAATTTCAACTTAATCGGTCCAGTAGATTCGAAGCAAATTGGCTGTGACAGACGGACATACAGACAAACACTCGAATGATCCTATAAGGGTTTCGTTTTTTGGTCATTTGGACGTACGGATCCGCTGGATGCGGGAAGCACAGAATCGGTCGAAGTGGCGGTACTTGGGGAGGCCTACGTCCAGCAGTGAACGTCTTTCGGCTGAAATGATGATGATGATGGACGTAAGGAACCCTAAAAAGGACTTCTGGCAGCTATCTAAAACTACTGATCAACCCGGGGCTTGTTAACGTTACCAAATAACAAAATAATAACCGTTACGTAACGTTAAATTTCAATATTATACCGACTAACGTTACAAAAAATTAACGTTACTTGATAACATTACCAGTAATATAACGTTTATTAACATTAACAAAAATACGACGATATAACTAACGTTAATTTAGCTACTTTGCCGTTCTGTGGGTAAGAATCAGGCAGATTCAGGCAACGTTTTGATCGGCACGGCATCAGAGAGGCGCGAGTGCGGCCTCCCGCCGCGCCGCACGCCTCAGGCCCCACTACTTACATCTCACCCGTTTAAAAAAACGATAAAATTAATAATCGCATAAATAACGTTAAAGCGATTACCGTCATTTTAATAATACGTTAACTCTGTCAATACAAGGTAACGTTGCGAAAATTTACCGATATTTAAAGCCCTGGCATCAACCCATGTAATGCATGTGCTGAATAGTCAATTATTTGTGCTAGCGTAGGGTACAGATGCTCATTTCTTATCTACAACCTGATTGTGTTGACCGTACACAGTACCGTTAGCAACAGGTGTAACAAAATCAGTTCCTTGTCAGTGATACGCCTTAGGTCGCGGTTGCAACGGTCTTGTCTTGGAATAGAAAATTGTGGACATGCATACAACATCATTTGTACATCGTTCACCATAATGGCTATGGACGAAGGAGGACCGATGGCCATGGAGTAGACGAGAAGACCTGTAACCTGGTATAAAAAAGTACGTATTGATATTTAGCATCGGAATCCATCAACAACAAAAGCGTTCACTGAAAAAAAAAGTAGTTGCCACAATCAAGATTTTGTTTAGATTGACTAAGTAACTTGTTTGCATCTGAGCCAATCAAGCACAATGATCACAGCTACTACTTTTATTTGATTGAGATTTGAAACGGGATCTTGATTGCAGTTTTCACAAAACCTATTTGCAGCAATCAAGTCAAAACATAGTTGCTCCAACCAATATTATTAGATTAAAGTTTCAATGATCTTTATTGAAGTAATCAAAATGCTTGATTGACACAACTAACTTACTTTGTTACAGTTAACAATTTTTTAACTTGTCTCTTTTTTAACTCTTCTACAATGATGTCATGTTAAGGGTAATCGAGAAACTTGTTTGAGCGTTCAATTATTTGAACTAGTATTGCTGCAATCATGTCTTGATGATCAACTTAACTAAGATTTTGATTAATCTAAATAAGATATCGTCAATCAAGCTAAAAAGTCACTTGATTGGAGTGCATTTTTTTCAGTTAATTCGAGAACAAAACAACAACACGGCGAATAAACCTTATTTTTTTATTTTTTTCCAGTGTAACATGAAATGTATCATGCAATGAAAGAATTTGCCGTAGACATTGCTGCAATGTATCATGAAATTGTCACACTTTGTAACAATTTCTCATAGTTTGGACGTCTTGTGCGCGCGAAATGTGCATTTCACGCGCACGCTACGAGCATTACAAGCCGCGCGCGGAGCGATCCGTGATTTGTCGATTTTTCGAACGAACACAAAGGGGCGCGCAGTGGGCACGGGGCAGCAGTGTGGACGGTCGTTTCGAAAATCCGCTCGTGCACGCAACGACGTCTACGCTTGCAGTGAACATCCAATGAAAGGCAGAGTGTTTGGGAACCTTTAAGAGGTCTTTATTTAAATTCCTTTTAGATAGATGTTACTACTCCATCACTGAGTTTACTACTGATAAATAGAGGTATGACGAGTCCGATTTGCTAATTAAACACTTATGATTTTATTTATTACTTGTTTACATATCTGACATATTTTTAATTGAATGTTTTTTTTTTTTGTATTCTATTGACTTGACCTTATTTGTAATTGCTTGTTTATGTTAATTTTGTACGCCATAAATTGGCAAAACATAGTGCACATATTTTAGACGATATATTATCTGTAATCATACCTATGTTTAACAAAATAAATAATTGATTGATTGAATGCTACATTTCATGTTACACCAGTTTGTACGCACCTTAACGTGCTTTCTGAGGCACGGAGGAGGCTTGGTTTGTAAAGATGGTCACCCATCCACGGACTAACCTCGGCAAGCGTAGCTTAACCTGATGGATCGACCCGTGAGGCTATTATGTAAAAACACACTAACATTTTGCTGGACCTGGGAATAGAACCCAGGACTTGTAACCACCAGACTCATCATCATCATTTCAGCCGAAAGACGTCCACTGCTGAACATAGGCCTCCCCCAATTGGGGGGGGGGGTTGCCATAATCGCCACGCTTGGCGGGTTGGCGATCGCAGTATGGTGTTAAAAATGCATAGAGAACGCTGCTGCCCATTCTCTAGTAAGACTTACGCGAATGAATAAATTTTATTGCGGCATTGTTTACGTATTAATACCTAAAACAGTTTTAAAGTGAATGCTAGGCATCTAATTAATATGAAGTTAATTTCGCGTAGGTGGTCCGACCTACATTGTAAATTCCATAGATTATAGGCCAAGTCACGAATACATTGCAGTACGAATAAATTCTAGACAAATGAATTGAAATCGTAACTTTAGTCGTAAAACTTTGAAAATGTTATAAACTTCAACGGTTATTCAGTGTAAAATTAAATTGAATTGTAAAACCACTTGCAGTAACCGAACATTATTCTTGTTGTGGTTTGAAAGTTGTTGACACGTATAATGTAGGTCGCTGCTAACAAAACCTATATAGCAAAATTGGGAATATTTATTTTATTATCTACTGTTATTACAGGATAAGTTTAAAAGTAGTGCGTATATTTTTGTGGGTAATCAGGTGCACAAAACTGAACAACTTTCCCCAAGGAACATAGGTCGAAATCTAAAGAATAAAATTCAACTTCTCATACAATAAAAATATTTAAGATTTCGACCTATGTTTCTTGGGGAAAGTTGTCCAGGTAATCAGGTGCATAAGCACCTGATTACCATCACGAATT
Organism: Dryobota labecula; assembly: GCA_947523025.1. Classification (NCBI taxonomy): domain Eukaryota; kingdom Metazoa; phylum Arthropoda; class Insecta; order Lepidoptera; family Noctuidae; genus Dryobota; species Dryobota labecula. The sequence continues at coordinate 16,722,773 of OX383302.1, read as the reverse complement.
TTTTTGTTATGTTATCCCCTTTGTTTACATAAATTATCTGAATTTGAGACTTTGGGTATAAGTAAATTTATTTTCTTTCTTTCTTTCTTTTCACTCCAACAGATGGATGGTTTGATCAATAGCACTGCACTCGCACTGGGTGTCGGAGGGGTACCTTCCTACCTGCACATAAAGTGACCATTTATTTTACTCAAAACGGGACATCGGTTTTTTAACTCAATTTAGTAGGACCGATTCATAAAGGAAACTCAATTTTCAAAATACCAGCCTAGGTTCTCAATGGAAAAAAATAAACATTTATTTTTATATTCATCAAAAAATATATTACAAAAAGCAAGATAAATTTTCAGTCATTTTTATACTTAGTTGTCAGCAGAACAAATTTGTTATAATACAGCTGGTGATCTTTTTAACTCTAAAAAACTTACCAACAATTCACAAACCCACAGGAAAACTAAATAATATTGAGACTAAATACCTAAACCTGCAGTAATAAATAATCTCATTCATCTGTATTCTTACTAAAGCCGGTATGATCCGACAGAGACCGCGCTTAGGTCTTCGATCAATAAAGGCTTAGGTACTAGTTTTTGAATACATGGCAAACATAAAAAAACAGTGTTAAATAATTCAAAAAAAAAGATATATCTTATTTAAAGATCTGGCGGACATGCAATCACTTTTAATAACACGATTAGATTAACTTTGCTGGATAGAAAAAAAAAACACAGTTACCCCTTTTCGTAATGTTTAATCAATCTCATAGCTATACAAAAAAGATGTTTTTTTCTTATGTTTTATATAAATGAAAAGGTAGTAAGTTTATTTAATATAATTCACTGAGTTTGTCTGTTATTATTTGAATCATTTTATGAAAAAATGATTCAAATAATTACCATGTTTAAATACTTACCAAATACGCGAGCCAATCACTCTCGACTTCGCGAGCCTACTGCAGTCGGCTCGAGCCGGATCATAGCTCGTCAACCAGATTTGCTCAAAGAGATCGGGCTCATTAGCAACTTTGCCATTCTAAAATACCTCACAATTTGTCAAATAAATTCCAATCCTTCTTACAAAATTCTATTCCAGTATTTACGAATCCTTGTACTACCAATGCGGGTGATACAATTTGATCGTAAGTAATTTATGGTTCAGCGATACCGATGCCGCGTTATCGGGTTTTGACGGATAGCCAGAAATGCACTTTATTGTCCGTTCTATTCAATGTATGAGTAAAGCCTGGAATACACATGCTATGCAAAGTGTTATTGGCTTTTCTCATTAGGAATTTCTTAGTAACAGCCTGGAGTTTGGAAATTCGAGGTGTGATACCCCGGCGGTGCCTCGGAAAGCACGTTAAACCGTTGGCCCTGCGTCTGATCTCTCTCTCCGGTCGTGTAGGATTGGTGTCCCATCGGACTAGGAGAGTGAGGGAAGAGAGAGTGTACCTGTGTCTGCGCACACACTTGTGTACTATAATATCCGAAGGCTGGTCTCCGCTGAGATTGGTCGCCATGGCCGATATTCGGTCTGGAGGACTATTCTGCCGCACTAACGAAAAACGCAATAACTCGATTTTGCCGCTTCCGAGAATTGTATTTTTGATTATTGAATTTGTTATGAAGTGTTAGTTATTGCATCTTGCTTACTGGAAAACCGAGTTCCTGAAGGATCTCAACATCGGTCCAGCCGTTTCGGAGATAAGCTGGAACAAACAGCCAGCCAAAAATTTTCAAAATCGTTTTTCTGTTGTATGCATTTAGTAAAAAGCATTGACATTCAAACAGACACTTCAGTTTTATTTATTTGTACAGATGTTGATTGTTCGTATCGATTACTAAGTTCTTGATCCATACATAATGGACATTCTTTATAAGCAACCATACATAACATAACATCACGCCTGTTATATTTAAGTCCCACGTTATAGGGGGCGAGACTACTACAATCAATCGGACAAAAATCCAGACTCCAGGCTGCTACTGAGAAATCCTTGAAAGAAAACCCAATAACACTGCCTGACCTGAGAATCGAACCCAGGACCTCCGCTCAGCAGTGGCGGTAATTTTAAGGTTCAAAATAAAAACAAAATAAAATGGAAATATATTAGAAATTGATTTAATTACAACAATCGATTACAATAATTTAATAAATACGTAGAAATTATTAATAATAGATACTTATCACAATGGCTATGTACAAAATTTCGAAAAGTAATTTATTTAAAGATAAATCTAAAATAAGTACATAAGTTCCTAGGTGTTTCTAGTAGACACTATGTGAAGCTAGGCATTCCTACGTGGACTTTGGAATATAGCTGCTTGATAAGTTTACATGTAAGGGTGGGTACAGACGAGCGCAACGTGCAATGTAACGTGTACCCAATATAATTGCATCTTAGGATATTTCACAAAATGTCTTGTCGTCCTTGAAAGTAGACTTAAAACCTCTGTAGTCTTTGCTGTTCATTTGTTTTTTTTTTTTGTTTTGTTTTCATTGGTGTTTTATTGAGAGTAGTTGTGGCGTAGTGGCAACGGCCCCAACCTACGACTTGAAGGTCTTGTGTTTGAACTCAGGGATGGGAGAGGGAGAGAGCCTCCCGTCCCAGCCGCCGCGGTAGACGCTCCGGGCGTCGGGAGCCGCGTGACGACTCCCGGCCACCGTAGGCGCGGGCCTGCGGGCGGTGAGTAACAGGTAGCTCACCGTCCGATCAGGACCAGGCCTGTGCCGGACGACACGTACGTGTTCCACGCGCGCCTCTAAGAGATGTCAGCAACGGCGAGAGGGCCCATTAGGGCCCAAGCCTGCCGGGTCAGCGGGATTGTCCGAAAGGGGTACCGCTGCCCCGGAACATAAAGGGCCAAGGAAGGAACACGGGTGGGTTTTAGTCAGTAAGAGTCTGACACTCCCTTCTACTCCACCCAGGGTCATTTGATGATTTCCCATCCTCAAAAAAAAAATGGCAGGCGCTTTACTTAAGTAGTCATGTACAATTCCCACGTCCTGCTGAGTCCAATCACATCGAAGGGTCGCTTCTCGAAGTTGTGAAGGAATGTGTCTACCTAGGGCAAGTCATCCAGCTCGGTAGACACAACTTTGAGAAAGAAATCGACAGGAGGATCCAGTTGGGTGAGTCAGCATTTGGAAGACTCCGTCAAGTCTTTTCGTCGCCTATACCGCAATGTTTGAAGACTAAGGTCTTCAACCAGTGCGTCCTGCCCGTTATGACATACGGTGCCGAAACGTGGACACTGACAGTCGGGCTGGTCCACAAATTTAAAGTCGCTCAGCGCGCTATGGAGCGGGCTATTCTCGGAGTTTCTTTGAAGGATAAAATCAGGAATGAAATTATCCGGAAGAGAACCGGAGTTACCGACATAGCTTGCAGAGTAAGCAAGCTGAAGTGGGCTGGCCATGTTTGTCGAAGGACCGATGGCCGGTGGAGCAGACGAGTCCTGGAGTGGAGACCGCATATCGGCAAGCGTAGTGTGGAACGCCCCCCAGCTAGATGGACCGACGACCTCAAAAAGGTGGCTGAGACAGACTGGATGCGGAAGGCGGAGGACAGGGTATTGTGGCGCAGCATGGGAGAGGCCTATGTTCAGCAGTGGACTGCGATAGGCTGAGTTGATTGAGGCGCTTTACTTTGAGTAAATAATTTCATCACCACTGCTCCTAAAATGGTGAAGGAAAACATCGTGAGGAAACTAGTACGTCCTAGACCCAAAGACATGTGACATCTACCACACTGGACCCGTGTGGTAGATTCGAGCCTGTGTCCCAGCAGTGGGAACTTTAAAAGCTGATTATGCTGTTTTGTGTGTATTTATTCATGGATATTTTTATTTTTTTATATGTGTAGTGGTATGTAACCCACACATATGCACGCTCGCTTGTGAGCTAAAGCGCAAGTGACGTCACACGTCTCATAAAGGGGGGAGGACATGTAGTGGTATGTAACCCACACATATGCACGCTCGCTTGCGAGCTCAAGTGCAAGCGACGTCACACGTCTCATACTCGTATAGTTCGCGCAAGCGAGCGTGCATATGTGTGGATTACATACCACTACATATGAAAACTTCTTTAGGTGCCTTGAGCGATTTCCAGTAAGAGAAAATCTTATGGACTCGCATCACCGACATGATGTTAACAGTATCTCTGTAGCTGGGTGACCACTGTTTTTTTATAGTACCAATGACCCTAGCCTATTTTGTGATTGCTGCTTGTTTTTTTTTTTTTTTTCGTTGTTTTTTGAAGTGAAAACTTCTTTAGGCGCGTTGAGCATTTTTTGGGTGAATAAAAATCATGGAACTCGCGTCATCGTCACCGAACGCTTTAGTTACTTAGTTTTCACTTCTATCGTCAGTCCCCCAAAAACTGCCCCGCATGGTTTTTTTTTAGAGACATTTCGCCCTTCTTTTTATGTTGCATTACAAGACAGGTTACATCACATGTTACACAATTAAGTACCCACTATAAAACAATTAGAATTAAATAATAATGTCAGCTTACTATTTAAACGTTTCCTTTTTCTTTCAAATATTTCATTAAAATGTCAATTGTCACTATATAGTACCATTAAACTACGGTGTTCTAGAAAAGCGGTGGGCGCCACATAATGGCGCTTTGACGGCTGTCATGGAAATGATGGCAGTGGGGTTTGACTGTACGGTGTCAAAAAATCAGGATTTGGCTGTGTCATGGACACGGTCGTGTATTTTATGTGAATACGTGTACGTCTGCAGATGTACTGGTGCCATCTTTGATCCGCTCGGACACCTTCATTCTTTTAATTCGCCGCCGGCTAATCTGTTATATGGTGTTTTATGGGTATCAGTGGATTGCTCTTGAGAAGCCCTTTCCAATCGTATGCGATCTCTACATGAGGATAGACCAAAACTGTTTTTATTTATTTTTCACTTTAACTCCATATATAAACACTATAACTACTTCACATTAATGTTTTATATACCCATTCAATAGATCTTGACGAGAGTTGAGGATTGAAACTCAAACGAACGTCGTAGCTTCTCCGAGACAAAATTTATACTAAACGGAAATTATGTGACGCAGCGAAATAACTTTAAAATGGCAGCGCTTCTCCCTTATCCGCGCGCGATGCGTCACAGTCGTAACAGTAACGAATTATTTCATTCTTTAGCTATCGAGTGGTGTAATTAAATTTTGGATGTAGATGATAGATATGTATCCGTTGATTTTGTTACCATCAGTTTTCTGAATTGCTTTCCACTATAGAAGCAAATTTAAAGACGTATTCATGTCAAAAATACTCTCTAGAAAAACACAACTTACTTTCATGAATAACGTTTCAGTGACGTCATTTGCCCGTAAATTTTGGACGCTATATGGCGGCCACCGCTCTTCTAGGAGACCGTAGCATAACCGACCGTTACGTTTTCAATTGGTATCGGTATCGGTTTTCTAGCGAAAATAGACCCTAAAATATATTTTTTCATCATTATTTATTATTTAGAGGTATGCAGTTATTTTAACTCTGTTATCAAAGAAATTAGAAGAACTAACTAGACATTCACAGTTATAATTATTACATAAATTACGATTTCAGTAGATTTCAGTCAATCTTTTATAATTTTTATTAAAATAAAAAATAAATTTTGCCCCTTTGTATGTAGTTGTTAGTAAGATAGTTTTTTTTTTTTTTTTATGATTCAAATTCATGGTAACATAGCGAAAACCTGAACCTGCTTAGAATAAATAATAGAATCCATTCCAATAGTTACAAGAAACCAAGTTATATTCTGCCAAATTATGCTTTTTTTTCATGTCGTCATTCGTAGATATATAATATAACTTCAAGTATAGTTCATAATTCTTAATTTTCCATAGATTTTTGCAACAATTAGGTTTTCTCTATATTAAAAATAACGCGTAACGATAATGTTAGTATGAATGGTTCATCATTGATTTATTTCATAGGTTTAAGAAATAATAATTCTGATCGATATGAAACTTTATAGCCAAATCAATCTGCCTAGCCTTTTCCCAACTATGTTGGGGTCGGCTTCCAGTCTAACCGGATGCAGCTGAATACCAGTATTTTACATGGAGCGACTGCCTATCTGACCTCCACAACCCAGTAACTGGGTAACACGATACCCCTTGGTAAGACTGGTTGTCAAACTTTTGGGCTTCTGACGACCCGTAACGACTGTCAAAGATCTACGAATGACAACCGGGACCAACGGCTTAACGTGCTTTCCGAGGCACGGAGGAGTCTCGGCATGTACAGATGGTCACCCATCCACGGACCAACCCCGGCAAGCGTAGCTTAACCTGACGGATCGACCCGTGCGGCTGTTATTACTTAGCCACGAGCTCCTCATGAAACTTTATAGCCAATCACGTTAAAAATCACCGCGAAATTATCACATTTGAACCACGAACGCGATCATTACATAACATAAACATAACATCACGCTTTGTTGCCCCCAAGGGTTAGGCAGAGGTGTACCCATAGTAGGTACACCCACATTTCGCCAATCATTGTTTAAGTCCCAAGTAATAGGGAGCGAGCCTATTGCCGTCAACCGGACACAAATCCAGACTCCGGACTGCTACTGAGAAATTCCTAATGTAAAAACGCCATTACAGTACGCCCGACCTGGGAATCGAATCCAGGAGCTAATGCGAACGCGATCATAGCGATGAAAATCGCGATATCATCGCGCATAGAAGCAAACCAGCGTCGTTAATCGAGTGCTTTGATTTGATTATTTGAATACTTAATCCCGAAATTCTACTTTTAAGTCACCTTGAATATATATTTGACAATTGAGGTTAATTTTATAACCTCAATTTTCATCGATGATTGTTCAATTACAATTTAAAGAGACCCAGTTTCACTTTCACACAAAGTATTACATCTTTTTATATGCATATGTATGTGTATTTTCTGGTGTACAATAAAGTATATATAAATAAATAAATGTCCAATAAGTTTCAGAGATCAAGATTGACATTACAGAGAGTATTAATTTCAGAATTTTTGAGACAATTTTATCTACGCTTTTTACTCCACTAGTACACTACGAGTTAATCTACGCTACGGCTGAGCGAATATATTTCAAACCGATATCATACAAAATCCAGATATCAAAAGTCAAGATTATCATTATCACATCAAATAGTATTTTTTATAGGCAAGTCTACTGCCCAAATTCAGTCAAAAGAAAGTTTTGGTCGAAATACATTCGCGCAACAACTATATAAGTATCACTTTTGGATAAAAGTAGGTACGCTTATATCATTTTAAAATCATCGGTGATCATATTCGTCCATTACAAAAAAAAACTTTTTAAAAACTAAAAGAAAACATTACTCTTGTCGACGGTGTAATGCAGTGTCCTAATAGAACGTGATTACGCGACCATCGCAAGTTCACGTGAACACTTTTCATAAAAGCTCGTCGCGTGAGCAAACGTACAGGTTTCGAATGTGCGCATTTTATAATTTCTAACATGACGATATCATCGTGGTCCATATCACGGCGTCACAATAACACAGTGAAGTAAAATGTATGGAAATATAATGAAGACGTTTCTAAATTTCCGTCCATGAAAAAGTTATGACGTGCACGTATTTCCATACATTTTATGAACGTGGACGTCCACGTAATTATAAAAGCGCACATTAGGTGTACTATTTAAAATTTACATTCGTGCGTTATAATCGCACGGTGGGCCCGAAATCGCGCTATATTAGGACAACGGCTAACGCCGTGGAATAGACCTAATATGAGTAAAGAAAGTCTTAAAATACGTTAAATTTTATCTCCAAGAATTACAAAAACGTGGACATGATCGTTACATTTTGTGATGTTTGTAGTAGATATACGAGAATTCCAATATTTACAAATAAAATTAGCAAAATATAAATAAATCTTAAACAGTATTTAACAGATAGGATGAGCCGATATAATACAATTAAATTATTTAAAATAGGTACTCAAAAATAAATCTAAAACTTACTATATAGCCTAAATGTGGCACTTCATAAGCGTATTATGGTACAAAAAGCGAAATTTTGGGTTTCAGCATAAGATTGACGGTACAAGAGAGGAAACAGAAAAATATATAATATACATACATACATACATACACAAACTATTTCCCATGGGGGTAGGCAGAAACTATAGAGCCCCAACTGCTACGCTCCTTACTCCTTTTGCTTCGTTGACATTCATACATCACATCTACATTCATATAATATAAACTGTAATATTGCACTTGTATGCAGTTAGGAAGGCAGAGAATTATTAGGAACAGCGTCCAAGATTATTTAAAAGTCAAAACATTAAATTAAATTAAACCATATTTTACAGGAAACTTTAAATTGTCAAGGAGTCGATCAGCTAAGTCAGAAAGTTGGAGCTAGTTGCCCGTTCCAAAGCGTAGATCTCTTATTTTGTATTTCTTTTCTAATGTAGCCCACCTGCTTAACTACTGCCAAAAATATGCTTCGTTGCCACTAGTACCATTACCAGTTCCATATCTGATTGTATCCTTCAAAGAGACTCTGAGCATAGCCCGCTCCATAACGCACTGACCACCTATCAGAATAGAAGAAGAAAAATGAAATCCTACTACTTACTTTGTTTAGGTTCAGAAGCCTGTATAGTGTATCTATATATTTTATACCGCGCTTTTGAAGCATTCACAGCCGGTACATCATCACCACAATTCTATAGAAAGCATTGTTTCTGTATCTTAATATTTTTGCTTTGTTGCTACTAGTGCTATTAACAGTTCCATGATATAACTATTGATATTTATTTTTAATCACTGGTTCCATTTTAAAAGAATCTGAAAATAATGGAACTAATGTTGATTTTATTATCACTAGTTCCACATTATTATTTTAGGCACTTGTGAATTTTTTTAAGGGTGTAAAAACATTAGAGGTAGAGGTATAATAATTGTATTCAATAAAATAAACAAATATTTATTTATTTAAAATAATCATCTTTGTTAAGAAGGATGGAAAGTAAATCCCCGGATGCAGATGTAATCCGAGTGCCTAAAATAATAATGTGGAACTAGTGATAACAAAATCAACATTAGTTCCATTATTTTCAGATTCTTTTAAAATGGAACTAGTGATTAAAAATAAATATCAATAGTTATATCATGGAACTGTTAATAGCACTAGTAGCAACGAAGCAAAAATATTAAGATACAGAAACAATGCTTTCTATAGAATTGTGGTGATGATGTACCGGCTGTGAACGCTTCAAAAGCGCGGTATAAAATATATAGATACACTATACAGACTTCTGAACCTAAACAAAGTAAGTAGTAGGATTTCATTTTTCTTCTTCTATTCTGATAGGTGGTCAGTGCGTTATGGAGCGGGCTATGCTCAGAGTCTCTTTGAAGGATACAATGAGAAATGAAATTATCCAGAAAAGAATTGAAGTTACTGACATACTCGTAGTCAGAGATGTAAATCGATGCTTGTAGCTTGCAGAGTAAGCAAGCTGAAGTGGCCGTGGGCGCGCTATGTTTGTCGAAGGACCTATGGCCGGTGGAGCAAGCGAGACCTGTAGTGTGGAGCGCGTATCTTTATTTTTTTAAACGTTGCCCCATATTCGAAATTTCTCGTGTATATCGCGAGATTTACAAGAAACCGGAAACGGACTTCAGACGCAGACTTTGGAAACACAAACGTGTAAACGTATAACATAGCATAGCAGTGACACAGAAAGGAGTCGAGAAAGCAGCTGGACCTGAGCCAAAATGGCTGCGATGTCGTTAAAAGATCCCGATAAATATCACCCGTCTTTCCACTATTCCATTGCTTGCTTTAGGATGCGCATCCGTTATGGCTCTAGAAATCCTTCCATATCCTATGGGCACGTCTTCCCTACCATTATCGTGCCCCCTGGTCTACTCCTTGATATGCAATGGCCACTATAGCCTCATGAAACATGAGGCTCTAGAGAATCTTTGGGTTCATTCGAGTAATCGAGTCTGGTTAAACCATGCTGGGGTCGGTGCATTTCATTCATTCATTCATTCATATTGTGGGTGCCCGGAACAACTACTTGTAGATCTTACAAATATTTGCTCCGTGCGGGAATCGAACCCGCGACATGCAGCGCAGCAGTCAATCGCTTAACCACTGCGCCAACCGTGCCGTCTAGATGGGTCGACGACCTTAAAAAGGTGCCTGGAACCGACTAGATGCAGAAGGTGGAGGGCAGGGTTTTGTGGCGCAGCCTGGGAGAGGCCTATATCCAGCAGTGGACTGCGATAGACTGTGTTGATTGATTGGTTGACGACTGTTGAAATCTTATTGGCATTTAAATAAAAGAATACACAAGACGAAACCCAAAATATTCATACTTCATAATTTTGTACCTTTAATCCTAGTTGCACATCTCCGCGGAAAGATTTAAACACTTCTTTAAATCAGACTAGTTTTTTTAAAAGCAATCAAAACTTCAAAAGTGACCATGCAATTGCGAAAGGAGAGCCAAAATACGCATTTTTCCTATTTTCAATCCGTGCTTACCGAACGCGAATTTACAGCTTGATGAATCCTTGAAAAACTACACCACCTCTGTTGAGCAGTCTATAGATCTTAGAATAATTTCAGCGATTAGTCAAAGGGGGATTTATTAAAATTAAATTGCGTTTTTTTTTTAAGCGAGTTTACACTGTAAACTGTAACTTATATATAACGATGTTATGAATAATGATGATTGCACCTACTTAACCTAATACAAGTTTGTAGGTGGAGGAACGAGGTGAGAAAACCTCCAGAGAAAAGGGAGAATCCCGACCAAACGGATGTTGTGTCTGATGAGCTGCAACCCCACGGTTGTTAGGCTCCATTTACAGACAGATCTCGCGGTAAACATTAAATAGACGACATGTTACAACGTGACGTCAGGTGTTGACGTCACCTACAAATTTCAGTTTGCTGTCTGGTTACGTAGTCAAAATTTTCTAATATAGCGGAATAGATGACAATACGCAGGGATCCAATCGTCAGAGAAAAAATTGCATGTTTGATAATGGGGGCAAGTTTTAGGAAGTTATTCCAACGTCAATCTCTTCTTGACGTGATTGTTAAAAATTCCTCTATCATCCCTTGGTAACTTCCTCCTTCTTGTAGGTGGTGCACGCTCGGCGGCTTCTCTTAAATGCATCGGCGTCCTTTCATTGTCATTCACGGCAAAATTTTCCTTGACCTCCATGACGACCCATTCGCCTCCAATTCTTTTCATCCATTCCCAGTTTCCTTTGAGTGCGACCTCGTTTTTAAAGTCGAAGTTATATTTTGCTTTCATCAATTGTCTGTCTCCCTCTTCCAATTCTTTCATTTTGTTAGCAAAGTTGTCTATCTTTGCTTGATCATCTTTCTCTCCTCCAAAATCGAGGCGCCTCACCGCATTGTGATTTCTCGGGACCCTGAACATTTTTCTTTGGTTCATTGAGGTAGTCTGTGGAAGAAGAAAAAAAAATGGTCAGTCAAAGTTAACAGCACTGGACTTTTCCGGGAAACAGGCGAAAATTATGTTATAACTTAACAGAAACTCAAAAAGTATGTTTACGCTTTGACAGCTAAATATAATGTTGAAAAAAAAAAAAAAATTGTCACCGCTAGACTTTATGCTATCTCGGTATGAATGTCTTAAAAATAGTGCTATTTGAGATTTCAGAGAATAATCAGCATAAAGTGAAAAATTTCAGTAGAAAATCGTAAATCCTAATACTAGTTTACATCCAAGATTTCCTCAACCTTATAGAAAATAGGTGAATGTGCAAGTAGTATCGGAATCGTTGGTTTGCATTGCAGTAAAGTATTTTGAAATCGACCGCACGAACATTGCGCGGTGCATTCTAATTTGTTTAGCATACGATCTCGAAATTGTCTGGTGCTAACAGCAAATTCTTTAAATAGTTCACCGGGTTTTTGTAAACGGATTCGTTTTTATTTTGATAAGAATAGTTTGAACGAAGTTTCAGTTCCCATTAGAAAATTTTACATACTTATATACAAAAATACGCAGATATCAGTGTTTTTTTAAATGGCAATAGTCTTTCTTGTGTCGTGATAGTTAATGGAGCATGCCTTGCCTCTAATGCCCGAGGTTGTGGGTTCAAATCAAGGCAAGTACCAATGTGACTTTTTCAATTCATACGTACTTTCTGAAACTCAGAAAATACATATGAATTGAAAATCTTGGACGTTCCTGACATCGGTGATCCTTTCTTGAGCAAACGTGATGATCAATGGTCGTGCCTTCTGTGTATGATGAGTGCCTAGTATTTTTCTAAACACAATTATAAATAATATATTAATTTTTTATATTTATATTAATTATTTTATTTTGACGACACGGTTGGCGCAGTGGTTAAGCGATTGACTGCTGCGATGCGTGTCGCGGGTTCGATTCCCGCACGGAACAAATATTTGTATGACCTACAAGTAGTTGTTCCGGGTCTGGCTGTTTGTGTATGTGAGTTTAAATGTTTGTAAACGCACCCACGATACAGGAGAAATTCCTAGTGTGCCCCACACTAGGAATTTCTCCGGTACCGTGGGTGGGTGGTACGTTTAAAAAAAAAAAACAGATTTTTGGACAAGCAAGTAGGTATAAAAAAAAAATAACAATTATAGGCGAACTGTTAAAATCGTTGCAGTTAAATAAATAGCCTTTACATTTGCATCCATTGCTCAAATAAGGTTAATGAGTAGAAACATCTATCATTACAAAACTGACGTCATAGTGAGATCACCAATCTGCTTGTATATTGTGAAAATATTTGCAATATATAAAGCATCTTCGTAAGATGGTCCAGTAGATATTTAATATTTGAGGGAGAAGTTTCAGTGTAGTATACTTTCGTATAATATTTAGACTTCATGTCTAAATGGGGTTGAGTTACTTGTTGGTTTTTTCGAGGAATTGGAAAATAAACATCGACGGTTTGACTTTTCAAGACATCCTTTGCATGATCTATTTGGAGAAAAATCATTATATAAAATAGTTTTAACTTACTATAATAACTTCACCACAAAAATAAATTGCTCGTGGAATCGAATTTCGGTAGCTCCAAAATATTTCAAATTAACTTTAAAAAAAAACCTCATTAAGGCTCTGTGCAAGAAAAAAACTCTCTTTTGTCAATTTCTTATCTAATTGTGAGAAAACTTAAAATAATCGAAACATTAAGTCTTTATAACTATAAAAGTACAGTTTTCATGGTGCTAAACCATTCGTGTCAGTCACAGCAGCTGTTAATAGTTTCATCATTTTTGTGCTCTCCAAAATATATTTTATTTCACCGTTGATTTACTTAATGAAGATATTGTATAATCATCAAATAAAATTTTAATTATATTCAAGGATAGCTGAAGACTAATTTGTGATTTTTAAATTTCTTCATATGATTAGCTAAATAATAGGAAAAAATATATTACTGACGGGGTTTAAAACAAAAAAAAAAAAAGGATTTTTTCAATATTATCTTTCTGCTATATTTTGTATGGAAGTTGAAAAAAGTGGTTCCGCCACATGCAAGTAGATCATATACATAGGTAATAATGTTGATGATATTTTTTAATGTTCAAAATCAAAAATAGTTTCTTGTAGTATGATCAAAATGTCAGTCTCGCGTCATTTTTCGGAAAACTTGTTGCGAATATTAGTGATTTACCATGAATACTTAATTTATTTGAAAAATCCCTTTCAGCCACATGCAAAAAAAGAACACGACTTTTGAAACCACAAATAATTTATTTAAATTATTTTTCCCTTTATTGGTTATCGACCACAGTTAGTGTAGTCCCTTGAAATATCTAAAAAATCTTTGTCTCTTTTGTGTAAACTTCACAGACACGATAAAAAGAAACCAATTTTCTCAAGTGAAACTTCAAGAAACAAAACAAGTACCCCCAAAAAGACATCTAATTTATACCCATCGTCTGCAGAGTTTCGCTAGCTAACTTAATTTAACCTTGTATAGTGTGGTGTTTTATGATATGGTTATTATTATTCATGTTTTTAATTTTCTTTTTTAGCTCGTTTTTCTTCTATTTCTCTCCATTGGGCAGCCCTGACTGACAGTAGCCAGTTGTTTTGGCTGCGCAAACGTCGACTCGCTAAAGCGTCAGCGTCGTGTTAACGAACGCTTAATTAGTGAAAAGATACCTATATTGTCTTACTAGCACCACGCCAAGTAAATGTAGCATAAATTATTTGTTTAAAAAAGCATTATCTTTATGCAGAGATATTTTGGTTTATTTACAAAATTTGTAATGAATGCCCGAAGTTAACGAATCAAAACTGTATATACATTGAAAGCACAATGAATATCTTACATTTTACATTTGCACAAGCCAATTATAACTGAACAGTTTCAAAATCTTCTTGTAATATTATCTCTTTTGTGAGTTTGTTTTTTTTTTTTCCTGGAAGCCACTGCCTATTACCTGACTCCACTTAGTACACACGGCTACACATCAAGGTATATATTTCCAGTATAAGCTGACCTCTCATTGTACGAAAATCCTATACAATGCGAGATCAGCATACTGAAAAAGTATAGCTTGATATGTAGTCATGCCTACCTACAATAAAATTATTAGCAATTATAATCACACGTTTTTCTACATCTCTTTCAATCCACTTTCACATTCAAACAATTGATTTGCAACGACAATGCCCACGGTCAATGTTTACAAAACAAAATATCTCTTCACACATCGGTTAGTTTACAGAACGGCCGGACGATGACGGACAATAGCCGGGAATGTAAACATTGGCCAAAACCCGACGATTACAACCGAAGGCGAGAATGGATATAACGTGCTAAGCGAATACTTCGTGGCTTCCTCTGCGAATGATTCTGAGCAGCTTCTAACGTGGTTATTGTTGATAGGTAACCAGTTAAAGTGGGCAGTAACGTTGAGAGCACTGCCCCCTTAAAGTAGGTGGGTAAATGCAAAATGGAGTAGATAACATTACTTACCAAAAGCAGTGTAAGTGTGAACAAATTACTGTTTTAAATTGAGGTGAAAATACTGCACTGCACCAAAACTTCTCCGGAACCAAAGATACAATTACAGAAAATTACCCAGTCACGAACTACTAGTGTAAGAACCGACGGTTCCCACAGTTGGGACACTCTGGTCTCCTCCCTGTGAGAGGGAGACGGAAGAAATCCACTAGTGGATATTAAATGGTATATAATTGAGGAGTTCCCAAAGTTAGGTCAATACTTTTGCAAACATACACACATCAACCGCCTCTGTGGTCTAGTGGTAAAACCACCTGTCTCAGATCCAGAGGTCCCGGGTTCGATTCCCAGCGGGGGCAAAAATATCTGCTCGGTTTGGTTGGTGGTAGGGCTTGTTCTAAGTCCTGGCTAGCTACCACCATCTTATCTAAGTCTGTCGCCAAATAACAATGTTAACAGCATTTGTTGTGTTTCGGCAGTTACAGGTAAGATAGCCAGTTCCTCTGTGGTTGAGGATTCCGGGTGAAGCTCGCTTCCATCTTCGGCCTTATCATCACTTACCATCAGGTGAGATGAAGGCCAAGAGCTTCCCCGTTGTTTGTAAAAAAAAAAAAAACATCAAAAAAGTTTGCGATCACTTTGAAAAATCTAAATCTTTTTTGTTAGGTACGGTGGATTATGATTCGGCTCGCCTGACTTAAACCCAATAGAGCACGCATGGGATGCTCTTAAGCGAGCTGTTTGGAACCGACAGCCACGTCCCCAGACAGTGCCAGAGCTCAGGGAAGCCGCTATTCAAGAATGGGACAGGTTACCCCAAGAAATGCTGGATAACTTGAATCTCAGCATACCCAAGAGGATCACCGCATGTGTTCGAGCCAGGGGAGGAGTTATATTATATTGAATATAAACCTTTTATTAATAAATTGTTGTTTAAGTTTGATTAAACAGTCTTTTTCTTTCTATCAAATTCCTGTTACAATTACATTATGATTAATTACTCCATTTTTATTTTTTTTTAATAAAAAATAGTTTTGTTTTTTAATTTCAAACAAGGTATTTCTATTTAACGAAAACACACAACAAAGAATTTTTCTTAATAAAGTTCAATTAGAAAAAGTATATCAGCTTATGCTAGTGATCACAAACTTTTTTTGATGTGTGTACTCAAGATTCAATCCATCGCTTCCCACGAGATGGCGTTAGATTCCATTCCAATTATTTACATGCACCAGCAAATTCGGAATGTCATTCTCAGATGACTAACCCACATGTCAACCGGAGGTCGTCACAAGATCCCCCCTGTGTGTTGGAATGGAATGGCTATTTTCCGGCGGATCCAGGGGGAATGCGACAGAGGAAATACCGAAATCCTGGGTCAATGCAGGCGGTGCGGGATGAGCGGTTAAAAAAAGGAAGCAATCATCAAATCAAAGCTAGGTAACACTTTGGCCGGTGGCTGATTGATAGACCATCACTCATAAACTATAACTACGGAAGATGGAAGTATACTGCTACAAGGATCTTTCGAATGGTCGATCGAATGAAGTTGCCAGGAGGGTGCTGTTGATGTCCTTTGTGCAATTGTTTTGAAAAATGCATTAAAATCAAGATGGCGGATTAGTTCCGATTTTGGCCATGCGCCAAAATAACCTTGTAGCGCTATATGCAATTTGAACCGACTGATTGATTGAATCTTATCTTTTGTAACTATGAGTCAATACGTATAGTTACCTACAAAAGCCATATACCAAATCGATTATGTGTTCTTTGAAGAATGTAAAGAGCAGTAAGAAATAAAGGAAAGGACTATTCCAAACTCCAACCCCGTGCCTGCCATCAGGACTTTGAAGTTGGTTTGCAAACGAAGTCTTGAGCAACAGCAAATTATTTTATATACTTCGATGAATATTATCCAGACAGACTTAAGTAGATAATGCATGAAAGTTTTCCATTGCAATTTTCATTTATTTAACTGTTAGACCGATAGTTGACGCATCTAGAGTTAATGACCCCAATCAATGAAACGTTTAAAGTACATCACACATTGCCGACAATTACTGAAGACAGACTATCCAATAAAACTGCATCTTTTTCCCAAAATAAAACCAACCAATTCGACTTGTTTCTAACTAGTTAGCAACAATACAGTTTGGCCTACTTGTCAGTCTATATTTAGCCGTGGTACTGAATGACAGATGCGCGTGAGACACAATTGAATGCGTACGCGCATCTCAAGAGATCGAGCGGTCAGGACTGATTTATTACATTTGCATATTGTTAGGAGGTGGTTTGTATTGTTGTGATGTTCATAACTAACTTTTAGTTGAACATTTTTGTACATTTATTGTTCTTTTTGCTGATAAGGTAATTTTAACAACAGCACTCCCTGTTTCTTCTTCCATGATATGTTCTTTAACTTCATTGGCATAAAAGACTTCATCATTATTCTCCTGCCCTTATCCCAGTTTATTTAGGACAGCGCTGCTCGTCTTCTTCCATACATTTCTATTAGCCGTCATCTCCGAAATTGATTTCTTTATAGCAAAAACATCGTTCACACAATCCAGTCTCTGATTGATAAAAGACTTGTTTTTATGAACAAGAGGAAACCATAAATCAAATACTTCGCAATTGTTTTCTAAGTCTATGGAGTTAAACCAGACACATAGCCAAGCCGTTAGCACCAGCTGTCAATCGTAGATCTTTGACAGTCGTTACGGGTAGAAACCCCAATGACTGACAACCGGTCTAACCAACTGGTATCGTGTTACCCAGGAACTGGGGCCTAAGTCTACTAATTTACAAACGTTGCAATGGTCTCGCCATTGTGAGTATTTGACAGTGTTTGTATGGCAAATCTGTCAAAAACTCACAATGAAGAAACCATTGCAACGTTTGTACATTAGTAGACTTGGCCCCCTGGGCGTGTGGCGGTCAGATAGGCAGATACGAAGCTTATATTGACTTAACCAGTTTTGAAGATTCGCAGACACATTTAATTTAATACCACTAGTTAGTTCGAACGGTAATTTACTAAAATTCAGCAAAACATAATAAAAACGTGCCAAAGAGGATTAGGGGGGACAATTTTACAACACATAATTTTTTCACGTGTTTAATCATTACCGTTTCAAAATAAAATGACACTAAAATTACATTTCCTAGAGGTTAACTTGAATAACCTCGCCTTAAGAAAATAGTTGTACTGTACAGGATGAATGGAAAACATTTGAAGGCTTTTACCGCTTCAGGCGGTCCTTAAATAGTTCGTTCTCAGTCCCGCTAATCAGATCGCACCTTTAGCCTACAAACTAGGTTAAAGATAATCTTACAGTCTACAGTTACACAATGTGTTTCACACTAACCCGTCCGTCGTCCTCGTCTGTCACAATCAGCGTCTGTCTGTCTGTGCGTCGCTATTGTAACGAAAACATATTATGAATATTCCTATTTTCTTTGGTTTATGTAGGAGTAGCCTGTAATAATTGTTCTAGTATAGGGCTGGCTCATCTATATCTGATACATATTACAAATTGAGGTCGCTTTTTGTATCTGTCTTTGTGACCGCGTTGTTCTTCATCATTGAGAGAACTTAATAGTGTTTTGATTCGATTATTTAAATATATAAACCCTCTAATTTTAAAACACCTTAACATTTGAAAAATGAGGTAAGTTTTATAACTTCAGTTTTTGCCGATGATTTTTGACTAACAATTTAACAATGTTATTGGTATTAAACAACTAAAAGCGTAAGTTACTCTTTATAATTAGCTATCTGCCTGTAAAAGTCCCGTCAAAATCGGTCATGCTGTTTCGGAAATTGGCCGAAACAAAGAGACAGACGGACAAAAAAAAGTTTTATTGTTATAAGTACCGTATATATGTAATTTCATATGCATTTAGTAAAAAGCTGTTGTTTTGAAATTCATTCGATTTTATTCATTTTTATAGATAATTGTTGGTAAAAGTGGTGAAATAGCCGTTTTGCGCGGATGTGACGCATTTTCCCCACATAGTTTTCTTATTTTTTAATGTTTGTGTTTATATCCTTTTTTGCGTCATGTTTACCGCAAATAAACGTATATTCTTTCTTTCTTTCTTTCAGATATAAATTTCAAATTGTCATACAAAAATCTCTTTATGTTAGTTTAATGAAATAAACTCAATATATCAGTTTTGGCATAAACTGATTTATTCTTGTGATACTATTCTGCAGAAATGAAAAGAATAAAAAGCGGCCAAGTGCGAGTCGGACTCGCCCATGAAGGGTTTTTTTTTTTTTTTTTCTATTGTTTATGCATACAGTCTTAATACAGGTTCGTTTGTTTTGTACCACATTAAACCAGAAATGGCATGGTGGAATGGTTCCGTAGCAGCAAGCGCGGTTTACGATTTATGACGTATTAAAAAAAAACTACTTACTAGATCTCATTCAAACCAATTTTCGTTAGAAGTTTACATTGTAATGTACATCATATATTTTTTGTTTTGTTTTATCATTCTCTTATGTTAGATGTTACAGGAGGGGGAGACACATTTTACCACTTTGGAAGTGTCTCTCGCGTAAACTATTCAGACGCGTAAAAAATTATATTAGAAACCTCAATATCATTTTTGAAGACCTATCCATAGATATCAAACACAAAACGGTTTGATGAAAAAAAAAATTGAGTTTCAGTTCTAAGAATGGGGAACCCCCAATTTTTTTTTGTTTTTTTTTTCTATTTTTGTGTGAAAATCTTAATGCGGTTCACAGAATACATTTACTTACCAAGTTTCAACAGTATAGTTCTTATAGTTTCGGAAAAAAGTGGCTGTGACATACGGACGGACAGAAAGCCAGACATGACGAATCTATAAGGGTTCCGTTTTTTGCCATTTGGCTACAGAACCCTAAAAATAAAACTAGGCGAGACGAATCAATAAAGATAATACAACCTATCTAAATTTTATCGCAACAACTTTCCTGTTCCTATTCTACAGACATTGTTGTCAAATAAAAAAGTTCAAACAACAAAAGTGAAAAGTGTAAGCGGAATGAATCACCAGCTTGTTCAAATAAATACACGCGATGTAATGTTGCTAACAATAGGATTATACGACCAGACAGAATGACGGCATTTGTACACTGTGACGCTATCTGTTACGCTGACCCTATCTGTGATGGATAGACCTAAATACTCGTATAGCTGCTGATATTGCAGTAGGTCATATTATTATTCATCATCACATGGTCATATGGTTACTATCTAATTAATGGTGCCGATTCCCTTGTTCACAAACTAAACTAAATTTAAGTTCAGTGCATCTTTTTCTTTCTATAAGCTCGAGGCTAAGTAATAACAGCCGCACGGGTCGATCCGTCAGGTTAAGCTACGCTGCCGGGGTTGGTCCGTGGATGGGTGACCATCTTTACATACCGAGACTCCTCCGTGCCTCGGAAAGCACGTTAAGCCGTTGGTCCCGGCTGTCATTCGTGGATCTTTGACAGTCGTTACGGGTTGTCAGAAGCCCAAAAGTCTGACAGCCAGTCTTACCAAGGGGTATCGTGATACCCAGTTACTGGGTTGTAGAGGTCAGATAGGCAGTCGCTCCATGTAAAATACTGGTATTCAACTGCATCCGGTTAGACTGGAAGCCGACCCCAACATAGTTGGGAAAAGGCTAGGCAGACTGATTGCATATTTTTCTTTCTATTTCCTTAAGAAAAGGACAGAAGATAAATTTTAGTTTAGTCGAGTCTAATTAATCAGCGCCTGTCACTACTCCATACAAATTTAGACGTGATTAAAAACTTGCCTACTAAAATTACGTCAATTTACGTCAAGCGCCGATTAATTTGACAGGACTAAACTAAAATTTATCTTCTGTCCTTTTCTTAATGAAATAGAAAGAAAAAGATGCACTGAACTTAAATTTAGTTTAGTTTGTGAACAAGGGAAACGGCACCGATGTCCGTTCCAAACGTATCTAATGGCTGACTTGACTTGACTGCTGCGCTGCGTGTCGCAGGTTCGATTTCCGCATGGAAAAAATGTTTGAATGACCTACAAGTAGTTGTTCCGGGTCTGGCTGTTTGTGTATGTGAGTTTAAATGTTTGTAAACGCACCCACAATACAGGAGAAATGCATAGTGGGAGGAAAGTTAAAAAAATAAAAAAAAACCGATGAATGCGTAAACAGACCCTATTATTACGCAGTCACTGACTAAAGGGAATTAGTAACACATCCATACTATCCATAGGTCGCTGGTTCAGATCCGGCTCGAAGGACCAAAAAGATGTATGCGCTGCTGTATGGGTCGCACACACCTTGGATGTTAACTTGAAATGATGAGACACGGATAGCCAAAGATGATGGTTTACTGAATATATTTCACTACCACGTAACTTATGCTATATGAGTATTGTGTGAATGAGTACAGCTGACTATGAACGCTGATTGAGTACTATCGCGTTACACTATAATTTGTGTAAGGCGACGGAAAAGTGCTGATCTATACAATGCGCGCGTGCCATGTACGATACATGACTCGTACACTAATATTATAAAAGTGTAAGTAAGCCTGTCTGTCTGTTACGTTTTCACGCCTAAACCGTTATAATAATAATAAAATTTATTCAAAAATATAAGGTATAAAGTTAAATACAGTTTTTCTTATATCTATCTCAAGTTCACTCATTATTTGTGCCTGAACTAGGTAATCCTGTGTTTCAGGCGATTGGAGGTAACATTAATTGATTAAATAATCACATCATATTAATATCATTGGTACATATGTAAAAAGGTGTATAAAATTATAGAATCTTAACTTAGCTAACTAATTAAAAAACAAAATAACAATAATACAAACAATATTTACTTTAGCACTAGTAATAATTTCTCTGTATCTTCATAGGACATAGTTTGAAGAGTTTCCTTAAGGATTTTCTTGCAATTACTATGATTTAAGGAGTAGATGTTTCCCTTTTCATTTAGCCTGTTATAGAGTAGCGGTCCGAGGTACATATAAAATTTGGCTGTGAAAGCATGTTTTGTACTTTTTTGAGGGCAAACTATATCTTTCCGTCTCTTTTTAGTAAATTCAGTGCTGTATGGAAGTGTTGCATGTTGTTTTAGTACAGTGCTCATTATAAATAACTGTCGAACTGTTAGTACTTCACAAGATTTATACAGGAGGTTAGTGGGGAAAAGGAAAGGGCGGCAAGTAGCGATTTTGAGAATAGCTCTTTGAGCTCTTTCAATGGTCAATAACAAAGTTTTATTCGCCCCACCCCATGAAGTAATACAGTAAGTCAAAATTGACTGACAAAGAGCAAAGTAAAACCGATTGTCATGAAATTTGGCAGAGATATAAGGGATATGCAGAAGGACATAGGCTACTTTTTTTCGCGATAACCGACTTTCACGCGGGCGGAGCCGCGAACAAAAGCTAGTACAGAATATATGGCCATAAAGATTTGCAAGATAACAGCTTTGCCCTTTTTACCCGACTGCGAAGAAGGGTTATGTTTTATAAGACGGACCAATTTTCGACTGCAGTTAACTTTGATAAGATTTATAGCAAGTCTGGCTGCATTTAAGATGTAATTGTACATTAAGCAATAAAAGTAAAACAAATTAACTTGGGTTTAAAGGCTGCAGATAACCTTGTTACTTGTAATTAAAATAATTACATTTCATTTGTTAAAGAATTAAGAATTTCACCGACTTTTAAAATGTGAGTTCTGACAAAAAAAAAAATGGAGCGATTGCCTATCTGACCTCCACAACCCAGTTATAAGGGTAATACCATACCCCTTGGTAAGACTGGCTGTCAGACTCTCGGGCTTCTGACGACCCGTAACGACTGTCAAAGATCCACGAATGACAGCCGGGACCAACGGCGTAACGTGCTTTCCGAGGCACGGTGGAGTCTCGGTATGTAAAGATGGTCACCCTTCCGCGGAGACTGCGGCAAGCGTAGCTTAACCTGATCGATCGATCCGTGCGACTTTTATTAGCCACGAGCCCCTCAGGTAGTGTTCGCTACCTTATTATCAATATTGATTGTAAAAATCCACTACTTGTAAATTCAAAATAACCGTTTCATTTATAATTTATCAAAGGGCTTTTATCTATTAATACACACAGATATTTGTAAAAAAAAAATTTTTTTTATACCTCGCAACTGTCTCTGATTATTTCTGTATTCAAGTCAATTGGGGCGCCATGATGACTTGATATTTTATTTTTTACTAGCTTTTGCCCGCGGCTTCGCCCGCGTGGATGTCGGTTATTGCATAAAAAAGTACCCTATGTCCTTCTCCATATCCCAGGGTATATCTCAAAATTCTAACATAATATTAATTTTAATGTGACTCACTATGTGAATAGAAACCGAAACAAATGATTTAATATAATAAAAGTACTTATGTTCTGAACGTGAATGAGTCTTTACCTAAAGATAACAAACACAAAATCAAAATACGTTTCACTCAAATTCTTAAAGCAATCAATTGTACCAAATTACAACACGAAATAAAAGTGCGACACAAATGATAATTTTAAAATAATTCACGTAAGTACCAACAATGTGAAAACAAAACGAAATCCTCCGAAATGTCGCATGATACACCATTTGTGCTGATAAAACGCTCGAAATACATAATGTACACCATTGGTGCATTACTTTTCTCATGGTCACGTTCGCAATTGGACGAAATATTTGACATTTATTTTGTACTTGCAACACGATCTGGCTGTAGAATTCGATTAATCGACTAATACTTGACCGGTTGACATTTTAGCGGGAACACCACTAAACGAACGAAAAAAAAAAGAAAACAAAATACGTCTACTCTGTGATCGTGTGGTGGCGGTGTGGTGCGGTGCTTAATGTAAACATTCATCAAGGTTATACGTGCGTAAAGATTCAATGAGAAAACGGTTTAATCTTTGAAGAATCGTATACAGAATTACTGAGAAATATGTGTAGATTTTGTATTGAGTGTTAGTTTATCGAAAAGTGATAAATATGTCAGTGAAAAAGTAACGAAAGTTTTGGAATGCACAAATTTTGATCATAGGCCGCCGTGTTTAGTAATGTTTTTATGATAAATATTCTTGTATACTGTTTTAAATACACATAAGTAACCAGCTTATTTATCTACGAACATAATTTGGCTAATAGCTACCAAAATTATAGCGTATTGTTATCGTAATCGTATTTCCAAGAGTAAAATTCGGCAAACAAATACCTACAAAAGGTCAATAAAATGGATATAGTATGTTATCCTTAAGAGATAGACATATGCCATCGCGGACTTTTTTGAAGACCTTTATAAGATACATAATTCCACCATATATTATTTTGTTATATCTCAAAGGGTTTAGACAGCGTTTTCGTTGAAAGCTCCCAGACGGCTTATTTTTTTCCGACACCTCCAACAAATATCGTTAATTCATACAAAAATGCTTACAAAAACATAACAAATTATATACTAAAACCTTCCTCGAGAACCAAGCTATCCATTGGTGAAAACAGCATGAGAATCGGTGCAGTAGTATTCGAGTTTATCGCGAACAGACAGACAGACAGACAGACAGACAGACAGACGCGGCAGAGGACTTTGTTTTATAATATGTAGTGATAAGATACATAATTCCACCATACATTATTTTGTTATATCTCGAAGGGTTTAGACAGCGTTTTCGTTGAAAGCTCCCAGACGGCTTATTTTTTCCGACACCTCCAACAAATATCGTTAATTCATACAAAAATGCTTACAAAAACATAACAAATTATATACTAAAACCTTCCTCGAGAACCAAGCTATCCATTGGTGAAAACAGCATGAGAATCGGTGCAGTAGTATTTGAGTTTATCGCGAACAGACAGACAGACAGACAGACAGACAGACAGACGCGGCAGAGGACTTTGTTTTATAATATGTAGTGATTTTTGTGCTAGGGGTTATTATTATTGTTTATTTTAATATATTGAAACACAGCAAATGTGCTACCACACACCTAGGGTTACCAACTTTTGTTTACAAAACTGTAGAATATGAACAATTTTTATTTAATTATTACTTAATTTTTTAGAACTATTGCGAAACTAATAATCTTTTTTAAAGTTACGATTTTGTCTCGCCACCAGGGCCTCAAGTCTGCTATTACAATAGTGTCAGAATGGTCTCGCCATTGTGAGTATTTGACAGTGTTTGTATGGCAAATCTGTCAAAAACTCACAATGAAGAGACCATTCTGACACTATTGTAATAGCAGACTTGAGGCCCTGAAGTGTAGCTCAAGTCAAACTAATCAATAAAAGGTTCTATACTAGGGATGGTTGTCAAAAACAGTATTTTGGATACTTTATTTTTAATTTTTACCTGTGCCTCCGCGTGGTTTTTTCTAAAATAAAAGTAGCCTAGTTACTCCTTATAACCGCAGCTATCTACCAGGGAAAATCGGTCCTGCCGTTTCGGAGATTAGCCGGAACAACCAGATAGACAGACAAAACAATTTTAAATTGTTTTTTTGTTATAAGCACCGTATATACTTTCATATGCATTAAGTAAAAAGCCGTTCTTTTGACATTACAAACTTCGTGTCAGACTTTTACTGACTAAAACCTTCCCGTGTTCCTTCAATTTTTTTAACGGTGCACTCTTGTCGCCCCACACTAGGAATTTCTCCTATTTCGTGAGTGCGTTTACAAACATTTAAACTCACATACACAAACAGCCAGACCCGGAATAACTACTTGTAGGTCATACAAATATTTGTTCAGTGCGGGTATCGAACCCGCCAAACGCAGCGCAGCATTCAATCGTTTAACTACTGCGCCAACCGTGTCGTCTGTGTCGTAATTGCCTGTGTGCCAGAGCCACGGTATCCCTTTCGGACAAACCCGCAACCCTGGCAGGCATCGGTCCTAATGGACCCCGTCAGTGCGTGCTGTCATCTCTTTGAAGCGCGCGTGGAACACAACGCGCCGTCGACCCGGGCCTGGTCCTTACCGGACGGAGAGAGGAGGCCTGTGTCTTAGCAATGGGAACATTACTACTTTTATGACGATCATTAAGTTTTAAGGCCTAAACAAAGTATTTAAACAGTTTTTTCTCAAACATGCATGGAAATGTTGTCATTATTTTCGAAAAAAGCTGACGCGAAGTATCGAATTTACGGACTAAGAAAATCAAATCCATTACAGGAGCGTTTTTTTGAATTTGGAACATTACAACGCTCCAGCAATGTTGTATGAAATGGCGTGCTGCTTTGATTGGATCTCTTTTATCATTCTTGGCATACCAAAGTAAGTCTCTTTGCTTAGCACAAATTGTGTTCACGTGGCTGTATAAGCGTTTGCCTTTTGGCACAGATGATAATATATATTATAGAAAACTGGCGGCAAAGCTGAAAATTCGTCTTGATCTGTTATGTTACATACTTCAGCCATCTGCCACTACATCCAATGCCCTCCTGCAAACCTCATCGGAATTTCAACAAACAAACATAAATGTACCGGGGAAATCAATTTTTATTTTAGTAATTGCCCCAATATGACTAATGTAACTTTTAATATTAATTAAATTAAATGTTTTATTTCCCTGAATTCTTTTGAGAAAAGCACTATAATATGACTCGGCGGAAATGGCAATTGCCTGTCTCGTATTAATGAAGTCCTCGCCTACGGCTCGGCCTTCATACTTATACTCGACCTGCAATTGCCTATTTCCCGGCCTTTGCAATAATGTACTATTAACAGCATGTTTGGCAACCCTACACACCCGTGTATTATTACCTATCAGAATCAAAAGCAAACTACTATTTTATAGCCGTATCAGTGTTATCATTATCGTCGTATAATCCCCTATTGTGACACTTTTTACACCTTTATGCGAAAACATTATTGACTTATCAAGTGAAGATTTAAAAATGATACCATTTTTATTATAGTACGCTTTTATAGATATCTGTGTGGTCCCCACATTGTAATATGTTGATTAATATGCCATATGCGATTATCGGTTTAATAGTTACTATAGACTTTTTTTTTTTGGAGTAAAAACGGTTGAGTTTTTAAATAACGCATAAAATAAAATAAATATGATGCTTTGTCATTGTAATAGTTTTAACATACTCAAATGAACTCTGAAGGAATCTATTTATACCATACGTATGCAAACAAATAAATAATAAAATTAAAATGTCTGTTTGTAATGTAAATTAACAGCTTTTTAATATTATGCATATGAAAGTATACACCGTGGCATTTTAGTCGTCTTACAAAGACAGCCCACTTCATGTATCCAATGACTACTAATCATTCAAGTAAAAAAAAAGTTTTTTTGATCATCATTTGATGCATGACATAGTTTAAAACACCCTGTTACAAGTGCAGTCCGAGCCTTGTGATACAAGAGCGCCGCAGAATGGATTTAGATTAAGTTTAAGTTGCAATATTAAGAAACACATTTTTGCGTTAGGGTGAATGAACTCTGATAAAGATGTCGCCGCTCCATTCCGCGGCGCCCTTGTAACACAAGGCTCGGACTGCACTCGTAACAGGGTGTTTTAAACTATGTCATGCGTCATAATTAATAAAAAAATAAACTAAAAAAATCAAATGTAATATTTTTTTTTTTTCAACTTGAATGATTAATAGTCATTGGATACATGAAGTGGCCTGTCTTTGTACGACGACTAAAATGCCACGATGTATACGGTACTTATAAAAAATATCCTTTTTTTTTGTCTGTCTGTCTTTTTGTTTGTTTGTTTCGGCTAATCTCCGAAACGGCTGGACCGATTTTGAAGGGACTTTCACTGGCAGATAGCTGATGTTATAAGTAGTAACCCAGGCTATTACCTATTATTTTAGAAATTCAAAATAAATACAGTGTCATAAATCCTTACATCATTGCATATTAATAACTGGCAGACGCCCGCGAACACCCGCGTTGCTTTAAAAAAAAGAAGTAGCGTAAGTTACTTCTTATATCATCAGCTATCTACCAGTGAAAGTCCCGTCAAAATCGGTCCAACCGTTTCGGAGATTAGCCAGAACAAACAGACAGATAGACAAAAAAAATAAAAATTGCTTTTTTGTCATAAGTACCGTTTATATTTTCATATGCATTTAGTAAAAAACCTGTTATTGTAACATTAAAAACAGACACTTTTACATATTTGTAAAGATTTTCCAACCAACTTCACACATAATGCAAATAACCATAAAAATGCAGTCGACCAATTACAACAACTGATACATTTCACAGCCTTCCCTTTTCGTACCTCAGCTTATAAACAAACGCACCCCGAACGGAAACCAGCTCGCTATCATCTCCAGAATAAGTGCGTCGCATCCATATTCATGAAGGGCACCACAAAGGGTCCTATCGAAGATCTTCACGCGTTCTACTTCCCTGCGTTTGCGCACCCGAAAGGATTTAATGACTACATACTGATTTTTATGTTGGTTACTACAAATAGTTTATTTGAACCTATTGTATGGGGGTTAGTGAGAACTTGATGGTGTTGATCTGATAGTAGTTGAT
The DNA here is from genome assembly GCA_947523025.1 of Dryobota labecula. NCBI lineage: Eukaryota > Metazoa > Arthropoda > Insecta > Lepidoptera > Noctuidae > Dryobota > Dryobota labecula. The sequence goes on along the minus strand of OX383302.1, from coordinate 16,694,206 downwards.
TTGTAATTATTATTCGTCAGACTGGGTTAAGAGAGTGGCGATGAAATGTGTAGAAGAATATTGAAAGGAAAATTGTTTAGAAGTGAATACTGAGGTTGAGGCTATCTACGGTGTATCTATTCATACACTAAATATTTTAAGAGATACACAGGTGGTAAAGAAGCCATTGAAACGATTTTTTTTTTTTTTAATTTAAGTATATTATTTAAAAAAATCAATAATTTGAAATTACTTGATATGATGATATCAAAAGGCACCGTGCTCGCGCCGCCACCTTCGCCGCGTACGGGCTGGTAATTCATAGAATAAGTACTTAGGTAAAGGTTTTTTTTTTCAAAATGACTCAAGCAATTTAAAAAATTATAATATTTACGTCAAAATAAAAACACTTATTGTTTTTTTGCTAGGGCTATTTTACCACCTATAGATGTTTCTCTTAAAATATTTCGTGTATGAATAGATACACCCTATATACAGGGTTATTGTGTTAACTTCACAGACGCGATGTGTATCGATATCTAAACAAGATAAAATATTAGAAAACAGTTTTTCTCAACTCATACTTCAAGTAACAACACAAAAAAGCAGTAGCAGCACATCCAAAAAAAACCTCAAACCTTATAACTGAGACTGCAAGAAGAACAAAGAAAGAAATGTTTACTTATACATAACCAAACTTTCGTCAACATGTAACACAAAAAAGTGACCACATAACTTTATACAACATGTAACCAAAACCAAAAGGCTGTTTTGTATTTTAAAGACAAATCACTTTTATTAAATCAATTTAACTTTTATAAAGTCTTGTCAAACTTTGATTATTCCTGAAATAGCCGAAGTAGTTAGGCTAAATATTTCTTTCAGTGAACAATGGTCAAAGATGGCCCGAAGATAGCCAGAAATAATAACAAAATGGAAAAAAATCATAAAGGAGAACACAACGATGCCCTACATAGATTGTGAGAACAAAGTTGCAATAATTGATATTAGGATCTCTAACAAAAGATACTCGTATACATAAAACATAAACAATGGGCTATCTGGTATTAAGGCGTCGATATCCGACTTTTAATGATATTATACTCACGATCACGTCTAAACGATTAGTGTTAATGATTTGGAAAAAATATATGTGAAATTAGAGCATTTTCTTAATAACATAATATGTGAATATTTTAGATTATGTTTATATTACATCGTGAAATTAATTTGTAAAGTTATGTCTAACGCGGATAAAACTCAAACTCAAACTCAAACTCAAACTCAAAGCATTTATTTCAAATAAACCAATTACAGGCACTTTTGAATTGTCAAGGGGTCGGTCAGTCAGAAAGATGAAGCTAGTTGCCCATTCCAAAGCGTAGTAGGTTCCTATGGAGAAGAACGGACAAGAAACTCCATGGACACTCTTTTAAAACAAAATATTGTTACAAAATATGGGTTACATCATTCATGTTGAAGTTATACATGTGAGAACAATGTAGAAAGACGTGCACGTTAGAAGCGTCCGTAATAGAAACAATTCAAAAATTAAAATAAGCCGTGGCAGCTAAGAGATGACCAGTCCCAACTGACGGCGCCCGTTCACGAACATGACGCATGGATCAGCACCATTTAGCTCAACCATTTTGAAGGGAACTTAATGATCCAACACACACGCCACCACCAGCGAGACATTTGAGTGAGCATGACATACTCTCAGCCGCCAGGGCACATTCAAGTCAATAAAAGACATATTACCCGGTAAATGGTAGCTCTATAGTACATAGTACTCACACCTGTGCTATGCAATTATATAATTCAAGGACATTGAGTTTATACAATGCAAAAATAGTTTACAATCTTCAGCAGCTCCAACATGATTGTCAAATGTTAATTAACTAGCTGAGGTTGTGGAGCAGGACCAGCATTCAGCCAAGCATTTTTATCAGCGATGTAATCCCCCAACTTATAATATGCCTGCCTGCATAGTGTGCGTTTTATAAAAGATTTTAAGATAAAAAACTGAGAATCACGCAAAATTCCAAGCGTATTTTTCTGTAACCTTAAAGGTAATTTAATTATTGATATTTTAGTATAAGTACGTGTTTTATATATATATATATATATACATATATTTTTTTTTTTTTTCTAAAAAACGTTGCCCCACATTAGGAATTTCTCCTGTATCGTAGGTGCGTTTACAAACATTTAAACTCACATACACAAACAGCCAGACCCGGAACAACTAATTGTAGGTCATACAAATATTTGTTCCGTGCGGGAATCGAACCCACGACACGCAGCGCAGCAGTCAGTCGCTTAACCACTGCGCCAACCGTGCCGAAATACCTTTTGTTTTATGTATAATAAATTAATAATGCGTCTTATTTGGAACAGTGCTCCTGGATGGGCAAGTCCTATTACTGGCTGGACGTACGACGCATTGTATGAGCTTACAGAACACGCAAGCTAACCACTCAAAGTCACTGGCTTATATCTAGTTCTGGGCCTTGAGTAGACGTACAGCATGCACACACAAGAATGGAGAAGCAACACTATTCTTCGTTTTCTCAAACAGATAATCTCCGCAAATTACAACTATCGAAAGGAAGAGTGCTACATACCCTTCACCCGCAACGTGTAACCTACATCATAAGACAGATCTAATCTTCACACGATCGTCTAGACTCCATAATTATAACGTGTATGTTATTAAATCATGGACGATCGTGTATGTAATCGTTATTAGATGGTTTTCTTGTAAAGGACATGACATTAACGTTTACTATGTCACAGTCTGGAGATTCTGAAGGGAGATTGGACAGGGCTGGCATGATGAAGTTTTTGAATATACAATGTGTAACTGAATTATGAAAGTAGTTTGTTCAGAACCGTTTACTAAATCGATTTCTATCATTTTTAATATTGGTAGTTTTTAAAACTACGTAAATTACAGTCACACTTCCACTATACAGTGAATACAAACCAAAATCGACGAAATACTTTTTTTTATTTTACTAGGGCATCTCAGAGTTGACCTTTAGAGATCGTGACTCCTTAACCGGACTTTCCTGTGGTTGCCTTAAGCTCCTAAAAACTTAAAGCCTCTAGCCAGGGCATAAAACTTATAAACTAAACTGCGCGCTAAGAGCACTCCCTGTGGGGTAAGAACCTCGGTTTAGGGCAGAGTCGGAGGGAGGACAGCAAGGGACAGGTGCTGGCTGGATCAGTTCAGGGTTTTGATTATGAATAGGGGAATTTAAAGCTACACGCTCAGCTACGGCGCGGGCTGGCGCTTTGTCGAGCAGGGTTCGGGGGGGAAGACGAAATACCTACTACGCTAGACTCTTATACGTGTGCGACTGTGTGCGTGCATAAATTTGTAATGTGGCTACAATTATCTCCCACTATCAGTATAATTAATTGAATAAATAAACAATGTTTTATACTTAATAGAAAAAAATCTGTGTATGTAATATTATGATTATAACATAATGTTCTGATTAGAAAGAGGTTTTTGGTGGTATGCGTTGATTCCGGGGGTGTATTCTCGCTGTCCCCACCGCCCGTGTCCCCATGGTATCCATATTATATTTCACATAAAATGGCGAAAAAAAAGAAGAATATTAAGAACTGACTTTTTAATTATTATTTCTAAAGTGAGTACTTAAAAGAAAATGGAACTTTTAGTTTCGCCATTTTATGTGAATTACCATTAATGGGGACACGGGCGATGAGGACAGCGGGAATACTCCATTCCGGGACATGTAGATGGTAGCGTCAACTTAAAGAAAATGATATAGAAGTCTCGATAGCGAATACTGGAAGTCAGTGCTTCCAGTATTTGTTATCGAGACTTCTATATCTTTTAATGATAATGATTGTAAAGTGATGGCTACGTTTTGGATAACCTTTTTTATTGGGCTATTTACCAGAGTGTTTATTGAATACGAGAAAAATATCTCATCACACAATGGAAGCCTCCTCCCTAAGTTGATGATTTTATTTATGGTATCTCGCAGGTCAACCTTGCGTGGTAGTCTTCTGCTTAATCACTTTTCTATTTTCCTAACTGGAGGCCTCAATAAATTAAGGCCTCCAGTCAGGGCATAAACTATCCTAAGTTGAAAAACAGCCATACTGAGATTTATTGGTTCTTCTTAAATTTTGGAGTTAGGTCGTAGCTTTTTGTGGGTACCGCATTGTTCACTCTTCTTTGTATTCAGTGCTAATTCTTCAACGTCAATAATATTGAATAGCGTTTTGTTTGGTATCTTCTGTACCCTGTGTAAAGTCCAATATTTTTGTCTTTATACTGCACTAGCTTCTGCACGGAACTTCGTTCGCATAAAATTTCTTGTTTTAACATAAAATATATCCTTTAACACTCATCAATACTGTAGCATCCCCATTAGTGAAAGAACCACAGACATAGATAGATCTAGATAACGCAAGTATCACGATCTGTATGAAAACCAAGCGTGCCATTTTTTGACTACCTACTATGACGTCACGAGCACTATTTAGTGATGGGAAAGTTCGAATACTGTACGAATACTATTTATTGCCGCAATGTTTGAAGACTAAGGTCTTCAACCAGTGCGTCGCCCGTTATGACATACGGTGCCGAAACGTGGACACTGACAGTCGGGCTGGTCCACAAATTTAAAGTCGCTCAGCGCGCTATGGAGCGGGCTATGCTCGGAGTTTCTTTGAAGGATAAAATCAGGAATGAAATTATCCGGAAGAGAACCGGAGTTACCGACGTAGCTTGCAGAGTAAGCAAGCTGAAGTGGCAGTGGGCTGGCCATATTTGTCGAAGGACCGATGGCCGGTGGAGCAAACGAGTCCTGGAGTGGAGACCGCGTATCGGCAAGCGTAGTGTGGGACGCCCCCCAGCTATTATAGATGGACCGACGACCTCAAAAAGGTGGCTGGGATAGACTGAATGTGGAAGGCGGAGGACAGGGTGTTGTGGCGCAGCATGGAGGCCTATATTCAGCAGTGGACTGCGATAGGCTGAGTTGATTGACTATAGATTAATTAACCGATTTTGTGACAGAGTAACAAGACAGAGTTCTAGTAACTTACAATTGTTGTACAGTCAGTATACACAATTAGCTGACCCCCCCTTGCATAAATGGTTGAGATTTTTTTGAATACGGATCGATAGAAGTTAATAATTCTTAATTTAATTTAAATACCTATACGAAATCTACCCAAAACTAGAAAAAAAATTAAAATCGTACGATTTGTTAGTAAATAAATAAAAAAAGTCAAATAATTTATTTCAAATAGGCACGAAGATGCACTTTTGAACGTCAAAAATTACATGAATAGTTAATTGATTCTAGTTGCGCCTTCCAAAAGGTAGTTATGTATGGAGAAGAATGGGCAAGAAACTCCATATTTACTCTTTTAAAATGTTAACAATAGTTTGTATACATTAGTTAATCTCAACTATTTATGCAAGGGGGGTCAGCTAATTGTTTATACTGACTGTACGTAAGCTAGGCACGCGAAGTAGTTGCTCTTGCGTTATCTAGGTCTATCTACTATCTGTGGAAAGAACTTTCGAAATCGAATTAGTAGTTCTAAAGATTACTCCCTACATACAAACTCACAAATTTTATCTCTTTATAATATTAATAATATAGTCTAAACTGGCATACTCATTATTAAACAGTTAAACATTGCTAAAACCTATTTTCTTATCCCTGCCAACCCTAATCTACCCGACTTTGTGAGGACATAAAAATGTAACGTATTATCGCACCCCCAGTGCGAAAAAGGCGTAAGAAGAATATACTAACTTTACAGGAGAGCAAAAAAAAACTGTTTGGTGGTTTAGCATTTGATCTTAAGATCTTTTGTTATATACCATTAAACAGTAAAGAAATCAACTTTTTTTTTTTTTTTTTTCAACAATATTTCAGATACCTCAAATTGTCGTGTATAAAGAATAATTAATATTTTAAGTTTTACACACGTTTATGGACCTTTTTATCTGAAAAAATGTAAATCTTATGTGACGCGACAAATGTCTTTTGTGGTATAATGGCTTAATTTTTCGTCAGATCTTAACGGACAAATTGAGCATTGTGTATCTTTATCTGCGCTATACGAAACTGCAATAAAAAAATGTGACGTATTCTTACTTACGTCTTTATCGCACTGGGGGTGCGTTATAGCATCACCGCGTTCTGTTTAACGTACTTTTACTATTGAAACCCGCAGTCGAAAGTTATGACGCTGTTAGCTAGATTACCGTTAGTAACATCACGGTATTCGGATCTATTGACACATAAATCTTAATCGAGAAAGTGAATCCAACAGAATTAAGTTCATTAGAAAGAGGATTGACTCTCGTAAAATGTTTGGTAAGAGGGACGAAATAAGAGAACAAATCGTCGTTGCGACTTTAAGATCTCTTATGTGTAAAATTCAACTTTATGAGAAAATCTATATTTTAAGCACCAACATGTATTAGGAAGCACAATATTGTAGATCTTGAAATTGGTAAAGAAATGATGATCAAATCTATAAATATAAAATTCAAAGTCCAGACCAGTCAGTCGACTGATATATCAACGCACAGCCCAAACCGCTGGGTCTAGAGATTCCAAATTTGGCACGTAGGTTCCTTATGAGGTCTAAGGAAAAAAGGAAAAAAGGATTAAAGAAAGAAAAAAAAAGAAGAAGAAAGATGAAAGAAAAGGATTAAAGGAGAAGGAAGAAAGGATTTTTGGAAATTCTACCCCTTAGGGGATAAAATAGGGGATGAAAGTTTGTATGAAAAATCTTATTCATTTGGTTGATTAACTTGAAACTTGGCACAAATACTTGCCTAAGTAAGTAATAACATTTTTCATGATTAGTTTTTTTAAACTACCCTTCAAAGGGGGATTGCGGGGTATCAAAGTTTGTATGTAGGAATTTACCGCACTGTTCGATTAACTTGAAACTCAGTAGAAATACTTGCGACCAAAAATAAAGAATAATATGTATCAGGGTTTTTCAAAACTACCCCTAACGGGGTGAAAAGGGGTAGTCAATTTTACAGAAGACGATTTTTCTGTACAAAATCCGATTCAACTAGGGAAGTATTGACATCCACGCGGGCGAAGCCGCGGGACACAGCTAGTCGTCATCGACGGCACGGTTGGCGCAGTGGTTAAGCGATTGACTACTGCGCTGCGTGTCCGATTCCCGCACGGAACAAATATTTGTATGATCTGCAAGTAGTTGTTCCGGGTCTGGATGTTTGTGTATGTGAGTTTAAATGTTGGTAAACGCACCCACGATACAGGAAAAACATGAGAGTTTTTGCATTCAATAGAGCTTCAAAATGTGAAAAAGGCTGGCGTAAAAAAGCGATTTTTCCAAAAGTGACACATAAGAGGTCTTAAAGTCGCAACGACGAAATGCGCGGTGAGAATGGAGTAAACTACAGCTTACTCCATCAGGAAGATGAGTCATAAAAATCATTTGAATGGGAGTTTAACTGAAAATGTCTCACCTGATAAGGATAACGTAGATTATTTTAGTAACAGTTTAGAGAAAGGACATAAGTTGGAGATCTTGCTCAAGCTATAAAGCGAAACGAGCCTATAATTAAATACAACGTAATCTGGAAACTTGACCATCAAACAAAGTACAATTGGAAGCACAGCTAAGTGTACAACGCCACTCGCGATTCACAGAAGCAATGTTTCCTGAAACCCATAGTTTACAAACTGTCACACGTCAAGGGATCGCGCGGAAGCGTTCTAAATTTAAAACGTGGGGTGCGCAAGAGTCGTAATTGTAATGCGCACGCGCCGCACGGATGCAAAATGGCGGCTCAACGAACCGCTTCCGTTTAGGAGCGCTGACAAGTGCATCCGAAATTGATACTTGACAATTTGACCGGACTGGTTTCTTTATGGATCGAGTTGCAGCAGTTGGCACTACGTTGTTGATGACTACCTTGGGAAAGTTCTGAGAGGTATTATTTTATACCTAACATTGTATATTTGTGTAAACAAATGGACTTTCAATTTCATACAGACTGCTACTCAATAATGCAGCTGCAGCTATCAACGACAACGTAGCTACTAACTTCTCTTAAAAACTGAATAAACAATACACAATTAAAAAAAAAAAAAAATATATTTCATATAAACCTACATGGGCACTTATGAAACGTCAAAAGCTAGGTCACGGTTCCAATTAGTCGTTTCCTATGGAGAAGAGCAGGTAAGAAACTCCACGGTTACTCTTTTAAAAATAATTGGCTTTACAATATTATCAAATAATAGTGTAAATAGGTATGGGAGGACAGTATAGGCCTTTCAACAATTACCAGGTACTTAACAAAATAGAAAAGTGCCAAGAAATCTACACTCTACTAGGCCTACAACCTCACATTCACAAAATAGAAAAATCTATATAAAAGATTACTAACATGATTGCAATTACAACTACAGTAACAAATCTGAATGAATATCATGTCCACAAAAGCCACTATATAAAGAATTGGAATTCGATTTGTAGGTAAATAATGTCAAATAATGAAAAGATTATGTCAAGGAAGTATGTAAAAAAATTAAAAATCTAAATATACATTCAGTCAAAAAAGTATCGGGAATGGATGATTTGTTTATGGTTCCAAATTATAATTTTTGTTTTTATTGTTGTTGTTAGATTGGCACAACTGTTTTCCATTTTGGCGCGGAGTTTGAGTTGCATCTGTTATTTATATTAAATACAGTGCTGTTTTTAGTTATATCATATCTGGTGTGTATAGCGAATTTCATTATGGACAAAAACACGGAACAAAGAGTTTGTCTTAAATTTTGCATCGCCAATGGAATTTCGTGTTCGAAGTCACTGAAAATGTTACAGAAGGCTTACGGTGAATCGACTTTATCAAAAACACGTGCTTATGAGTGGTACAAAGCGTTCAAAAGTGGTCGAGATGTGATGGAAGATTTGCCTCGCTCTGGTAGGCCATCAACGTCTGCAACTGAAGTTAACATCGCAAAAGTGAAGGAAATAGTGACTGAAAATCCACATTCAACTTTGAGAGAGATAGCCGCCGAACTTTCTGAATCTCACGAGTCGATCCGTACCATTTTAACTAATCATTTGGGTATGAAACATGTTACCGCTCGGCTAGTCCCAAAAGACCTGAATTTTCTTCAAAAACTCAATTGCATGAGAGTCGCTGAGGACATGCTAGAACGAGTCAATTCCCATCCAACATTCATGAAACGCATTGTTACTGGTGACGAGACGTGGGTTTACGAGTTTGACATGCAAACTAGTTAACAAGCTTCGGAGTGGCACCTTCCAACTGAACCGAAACCGAAAAAACCACGCCAAAGTCGATCAAAAGTCAAAGTCATGATGACTGTTTTCTTTGACTATCGCGGTGTTGTGCACTCGGAATTCTTGCCGGAAGGTCAAACGGTAAATAAAGAATATTATTTGAGCGTTATGCGGCATTTAAGAAAGAAAATTCGAAGAAAAAGGCCAGATTTGTGGAAAGATAATTCTTGGATTTTGCACCACGATAATGCGCCTTCCACATGGCCATCATTGTGAACGAATTTTTGACCAAATACTCAACAAATACCATCGAGCAACCACCATATTCACCAGATATGGCTCCAGCCGACTTCTTTCTTTTTCGTTTTCAATCGGTAGAAGACATAAAGGAGAATTCGCGGCGAGAACTGAACTCAATTCCGGAAACAGCGTTTAAAAAATGTTTTGATGATTGGATTATTCGTTGGCGTAAGTGTATCATTTCTGAAGGAGCATACTTTGAAGGTGATAAAATAAATTTGGATGAATAACAAACATTTTGTGTATTATTGATCTTTTCCCGTTACTTTCTTGACGGAGCAGTACATCGTTATTTGGGAGCAGTTAATAGACATTTACATAGTTATGTCGTTTATGAGGTACCAGGGAAGCCACATGTGCAGAATGAATTATTGCCAAACTTCCTTGTCTTCAACGTAGTCGTTTACTTTATTTATCAACTTTAATAATAATAATATATTATTACGCCTACATAAACTACATACCACAAAATCATTGGAACAGAAAAGAGAAGTCGACCTGATACAAATTACAGATAATCTAATACCATTGTTTTCCTAATTATACTATTGTTTGAAGCCATTGCAACGGAATAAATAATTTAACTATATTTCCCAATTTCGGGTATCAACTTACACTGGACATACTCAATTTCAAAATATAGGGCTGGCCCAAACAATTATCGGTCCAGTAGATCGTGCCTCACGATTCAGATTAAGATAAGAAGTATACCAATCTGTAGATACTTTAAATTTTGGGTCAGTGACCTATAAGTATTGTGGATCGTCTTTTAACATTTTATCGTGGATAACTGTGCCAGTATAGATCATATCATTGTAAGTAAACATTGAGGGAAATCAAAGCTGCAAACTGATATCACTCAATTCTGGGAAAATCTCTGTGATCAATATATTTTGCGACTAATGCCCGAGTGCGTGTTTATAGTGTCCCAAAATATTCCAACCACTAGCATGGCTCCTCCCAAACTTTCAAAAAGTAGATACATACTATTAAATCTTTACCATCTTTGGTTTTAGGTATAAACCAGAAAAATCTAGAGTGTTAGAAACAGTGTTTTTTATTTTTTTTGTGTGATAGTGACTAGAACGAGATATTTATGTAAGTAATATTGTATTTATGTAAGTAATATTCCTTATTGATGAGTGATACCAAGAACTGACTGGCTGGTTGGTGGTTTGGTGATTGGCCAATAATTTAAAAAGGTGTAAGATAATTTTCAGCCAGTCTCTATCAGATCTATCTAGTCTAGTACAAAACAAAGTCGATTTTCGTGTCTGACTGCGTAATTCTCTTCTGGATTTTGATGCGGTTTCTCCTGTATTTATTCATCCGGAATAAATTCTATAAGTCAAACACAAACACTGTTTACAAAAACCATACCTACACAATCACCCAACACAATCTTTAAGTAGATGCTGATATTAGAAATCATAATTTAAAAAAATATCATATCGTAATTATTTTTATAAATTTTCGGTTTTCAACAAACTTATTTAAAAAAAAGAGAGATTTTCTGGTACAAAATATTTTATGATACCGGTAAAAATGCAGGAGAACCAAAAAAAAAACCTCAAAAAAAATCTCATTCATAGATTCATATTTTAAGTAGCACAATATATCTAGCCACATGTTGGATGAAAACCGCTGTAAACTGTTCAGAGTGGCAATCGATTTTGGGATGCCTACGTCTAGCAGATTATGACGATCATATGCCGTGTCTCCGACACACTACACAAAACATTGTTTGGCAACGGTATTTTGTTTGCATAATTCTTATAATTAATTTACTTTAATTTTATAGATGGATTATTTATTAAAAAAATAATGATATAATGTTTTGCACCACTGTCCTGTCAGTTAGACAATTATATTTCTTGACGTTACTTTGTTTACATAAATTATCTGAATTAGAGACTTGGGGTTATAATTAAATTATTACGTAACCAATATGTCAAAACGTCAAACAAATAGTTTTATGACAGCTGCGCGCGCACAGATCACATCACATTATGCCAATGCAGCGTCGCGCGAGTCGTTACCGTGCCGACGAAACGAAATGTTGTCATTTTTTATACTATATTTATATAAACAATTACAACTTAGTATTGTATTTATTTTGTTATTTTTATCTCATTATATATGCTGCCGTTGACGTCACGATAATCACGATAATGCCGGCTGTCGTTGTAAAGCAGCGCTTATTTTTTTTTTTGTGTCATATTTACCCAAATAAACGTATTTTCTTTCTTTCTAAGTCTAAATGATGTGTATAAAATACATTCATATTTAACTTAGATATAAAGGACGCACAGGAATTCCGATGTTTTCACATGTCGCCATTGCACCCGGGCGAAGCAGGGGTGGGTCGCAACTTAAAAATATCAGTGACATATTGTGTGACAGAAAGTATTCCTGAAGACAACCGAAATAAAACATGCATCCCCACAATAAGGTGACCATCGCAGAGTTCTAAAACTGCTGTTAAAACTCCTTTCTGCGTTCGTATTTTTTATTAAAATAAAAACAAAGAACAAACGTTTAAAATTAGTATAAACAGGCAAACAAAGATCAAAAGCAGTGCTCGGCAGGGGAATATTGTAAATAGCCCGTTTTCAGCGGCGCGTGGGCACCGGCGCAGGCGCACACCCGGTGCATATCTCGTAAAATGCACTTTAGGTACAGATTTTACTTGTTTTTACTGTATCGCGTGTGTTTTAAAGTCTGCACTAAAATATACAACGACTGAAGGATGATCTCGTTTTAAATAAAACTTTGAATTCTACATTTTATTTTAATTTAAACCTACCTAGGGACTCGTAAATCAAGGCTTTGATATATTGTCAACTAGCTTTTGCCCGCGGCTCCGACCCCGTGGGTGTCAGTTATCGCGTAAAAAAGTAGCCTAATGTCCTTCTCCATATCCCAGGCTATATCTCTGCCAAATTTCATGACGATCGGCTCAGCGATTTAGACGTGAAAACGTAACAGACAGACAGACAGACTGACACAGTTACTTTCACATTTATAATATTACTAGCTTTTGTCTGCGGCTCCGCCCGCGTGGTAGTCGGTTATCGCGAAAAAAAGTAGCCTATGTCCTTCTCCATATCTCAGGCTATATCTCTGCCAAATTTCATGACGATTTGTTAAGCGGTTTAGGCGTGAAAACGTAACAGACAGAGTTACTTTCACATTTATAATATTAGTATGGATGAAACACAACGCGATCAAACCTGTCAAGTGTTCAACAGCTGTCATGTCAGCTGTCAGTGTCATCATTGCTATGGAATATTGATACCAAGTTACCGACAGCTCCTGCGAGTTACGCAGTTTACAGTTTACTGCGGGTTAGAGTTACGCGGTTTTAATATTATGTGCTGATCTTATTCAGTTGCATTGGTGAATTTCCTTCAAGTAGATAATAAATAAAACTAGTTCAAAAAAATCCGGCCTGGTGCGTCTGACCACGCAAAGAAGGGTTCCGTAGTTGGGACGAATTTGTCACAAGATAGTTGAAAAACATGTTCTCCAATACATTTTATCTGCAAATATAAGTTGGTAGACTATTACTCGTTAAATTGTAAAGCCTACTTAGCTGTGATAGTTTTTCTTTTAACTTTGTTATTTATATACTACTGCCGTGAATATTTTCACATGTCCAAAAACAACCATTTAGCTGGCATGGGGGGACGGGATACTTGACTCTAACAAAAATTAGCACTTTAAAGCTTAATATATATGACATTTTCTTTTGTTATATTGAATATATAAATTTTTTTTTTGAATATTTTATATTTGACTTATAATTCTAAATTCATTTTCAATTTCTGTAATTATTTTGTATGTCTGTTAATTTGTAAGTAAATAGTACGTAACATTTATAGTGCAAGCATGGCAATTTGTAAAATTCCTTTTTAATTTTAAATGTGTTAAAGACCTCAAATAAATGTTTTTTTTTTTTTTTAATATTACGCAAACGGTTCCCTGAATCAAAAAATGGGTTTTACTGACCCCATACTATTGGGATAGACGAGAAAAAAAAAACATGCTCACTTTACCTACAAGGGAGGTAACCTAGAAATTTTGTTTTCAAGATTTTAGTTTACCACTTTGTAGCGTGATTAATATATTATGTATAGGTACATACCAAATTACAGCTCTCTAGTACTAAGAGTCTCTGAGCTAAGTTGCGGTCAGACAGACAGACGGACATGGTGAAACTATAAAGGTTCCTTGTTGTTTACGTTTTGTGGAGTTTCTTGCCGGCTCTTCTCCAATAGGAAACGACAAATTGGAACCGTGCACCTAGCTTCTGATGTTTCATAAGTGCCCATGTAGGTTTATGTGAAATAAAATATTTTGATTTTTGATTTTGGAACCCTAAAAATTACATAACAAATGCAAGCTTTTATAAATCTATTATTTCATACTTTGTTTCATAGAAGTCATGGTATAAGTAGCTTCAACAATCTTGCACAGTAATAACTGAAACAAAGGTACATTAAGGTCTTTCTAGGGCGGAATGATTACGCCAATTAAACTGCACTTTAGTAATATGTCGAGAGTACAGTTGGAATCGTCATTAATCATCATCTAAGTTTTGCATAAGGCGGTACAGCTAATTGTGGAGACAGGCTTAATTGAAGAGACAAGATGTGGTTTTAATTGAGGTGCAGATTTCTTGACATGGCGATTGTGATTTGGCGAAGGGAAAAAAAGTAAGTAAAGATAATTTAAAGAAAGAAATAAAAATATATTATTGATACAGAAACAGGTGAATATAAAAAAACCGCCCAAGTGCGAGTCGGACTCGCACATGAAGGATTCCGTACCGTATTAAGGCGACGATAACCGATTTTTAATGATTTTATACTGAAGATCACGTTCAAACGAGTAGCGTTAATGATTTGGAAAAAATATATGTTTAATTAGAGCATTTTCTTATTGACTTAATATGTGAATATTTTAAATTATATTTATATTATACAGTTTAATTAATTTGTAAAGTTATGTCTAACGCGGATAAGAAACTGGGAATCACGAAAGATCTATCAAGCGTGTTTTTATTTTTCTTAAACCTTTACCTTTTTAAATATAATTTAACTATTGATCTTTTGGTATACGTGTTTTATTAAAATGCCTTTTGTTGTATGTATAATAAATTATTAATGCGTCTTATTTGGGACAGCGCTCCTGGATGGGCGAGGCCTATTACTGGCTGGCCGTACGACGCGTTGCGAGAGCTCAGTACAGAACACGCAAGCTAACCACTCAAGGTCACTGGCATATATCTCGGCCTTAAGATTGAGTAATAAACACGTTTCTTGTATGAGGACCCCCTTTAATTATTAACTTTATTGAATTCTTATGATTTGTTGTTATAGTGGCAATATAAATAAGCAATCTGTAAAAAATTCAGCTATTACGATTCATGAAATACAAGTATACAACCCGCTGAGAGACTGATGGACTGGGTGGACGAACAGCGGAGGCTTAGTGATAGGTTCCGTTTGGCACACTTCGGGTACGGAAAACTAAAAAGATAAGAACGAAAGAACTAAGTATCATTTGATACGTCATATCGCACCTTTAGAACTATAGAGACCTAATTTCTTTAGAAGTTGAAGAACATCATCAATTAGTTCACTATAATATTGTTATAGTGAACTAATTACTATATACTACGAGTATATTTGAAATTTTAAGATTTCAACCTTTCTGAAGAACAATTAGGTCACTATAATAAAGAGACCTAATTAATGATGTTATTAATTGATGAATTGATTGATGATTTCAAATTAGGTCTCTATCATTCTAATGGTGCGATATGATCACCCTATGTAAAATTTCTACATTTATATCGGTGGTTTACATAATATTCTACTTTGATATTTTGAGGCGGTCAGAATGCACTACTCAACGAAGGAAAGAAATTAGTTTCAAGTCTGTTAGTTGGTAGATTTTGAAAGCATGAATCAGTAAAAATAATCATTATAATCATCATTTCATTCTCCCCAGGCCGCTACAAGGATTCACGCAATGACTGGTGCAATGCTGCTTACATTCAGTAGAATCCTATGACCTTCACAGGTACACTGAAAAAAATGTTTACTTATACATAACCAAACTTTCGTCAACATGTAACACAAAAAAGTGAGCCCATTTTTTTATTTTTTTTTATTGGTTTGCTCTTGACTTTGGTCTAGGTCTGGGTGACAGAGACAAAGTCTACGATGGAGTGAGCTTACCCAGAAGAAGCCTGTTCACTCTCACTTTGAATAGATTAGGGTTGCATGTATGCCTTCGGAAACACAGACACAGGCAGAGAGTTCCACTCCTTTGCTGTGCGCATTATAAAAGACGTTTGAAAACGCTTAGTGCGAGTTGGTGGAATATCAACTTTATGCAACATGTAACCAAAACCTGTGTTGGCTGTTGTGTATCACTTTTATTAAATCAAGTTAACTTTTATAAAGTCTTGTCAAACTTTGATTATTCCTGAAATAGCCGAAGTAGTTAGGCTAAATATTTTTTTCAGTGTAGGTAATAAATGGAACTAAAAAGTATTGACTAAATGAAATGTTAAAAGCCTAAAGTCCACACGACACACACGGTTGGTTTACACGGTTGCCTGTGACGTGCCATAAGTTAAAGCAACAATATAAGTTACACCGTATATACAAATTTTAGACGATCATGCAAGTGCATTGCTTCAATTTTGTCCACAAGCAAGAACCTTGCATCGTAAATGGGACTTTAAAGTTAGTATCTATCCAGATAGTTGCAGTTCATCATTTCAGCCGAACGACGTCCACTGTTGGACATAGGCCTCCCCCAAGCACCGCCACCTCGACCGGTTCTGTGCATCCCACATCCAGCGGATTCCTGCGGCTTTCATAAGGTCATTGGTCCACCTTGTGGGACGCCTTCCAACGCTACGTCTTCCGATACGCGGTCGCCACTCCAGAACCTTTCGGCCCCAACGGCCATCTGTTCTGCGCGCAATGTGCCCTGCCCATTGCCACTTAAGTTTGGCAATTCTTCGAGCTATGTCGGTTACCTTGGTTCTTCTGCAGATCTCTTCATTTCTGATTCGATCACGTAGTGAAACTCCAAGCATAGCCCTCTTCATTGCCCTTTGGGTGACTTTTAGCCTTGTGAGCGACCACGTTTCAGTGCCATAAGTCATCACTGGCAACACGCACTGGTCAAAGACTTTCGTCTTGAGACACTGCGGTATGTGGGACGAGAATATATTGCAGTTGGAGCTAATACCATAGAAATCGAAAACAAAACATTTCACCACAAACCATCTTAATAGGGCTTAATCTATATTTATTGTCACTCAGCTCAATACATCACAGAATCAATCTAAAACGCTGAAAAACCGCTCGAACAAAAAGCTCCTAATAACGGCTTTAACTGATAAATTGATGTTCAATTCCCTGCCATTACTTAATCGAACAGCCGTGAATTAGTGAGCGAAGCCCGCATGTCTGTCCGTCTGTCTCAACATCCCTCTAGAACAAATTGTCTCTAATATGTTATTAATTTACATACGAATGCTACTGGTGGTTCGTCATGCCACTTGGAAGAATCGTGGAAAAGTGTTCTGCCCGCATCTTTTTGGATAATATTTTTTGGGGTAAAAATTAACGGTCCTAAAATAATGCTTAGACGAATACGGATAAATAGTCACAAGCAAGACAAGACAAGCAAGCTTTTTTAGACAAGCATAAATAATATAGAGGTATGAGGTTGCTTTTAAAGTGGTTGCCTATCCGGCAGCGCAGAGCTCTGAGGGCTTTGACAACCCTGTTTTCTCTCCTTCACAAACCCACTTCTCCTTCTTATCTGACTTCTCTTTGTCAATATTTATGCGCTGCACACAGCAAGAATCTTCGGTCCAAGAATAATCGTCTTCTTCGTTGTCCTTCTCATCGCTCTGGTTTTATTAAGTCTTCTTTCTTTGCCCAGGCGGTTTTCCTTTGGAATACGCTTCCTCAGAATATCAGGACGGTACCCAATCAGTTCACATTTAAAGTGAAAGCTCGTGAACACATACACAAGAAGTTGGCAGTTTCGTCTCAGAATTAAGTTGTTGTAGGTTTTCTTGTTTAACTCTCATAACTTTTTTATTTTTATTTTTTGTTGTATGTATGTATTTATTCATGTATCTGAGTTATAAATTCTTATAAATTGTTTTCTGTTATTGCACCTACTATGTATTGTCTCTGCATCACCTTAAGGTAGACTGGTAGAAAATGCCCAAGGCATTAAGTCCGCCTTTGTACTGTTTTTACTTGTGTTAATAAATAAATATCGGGATGTTTTTTTTTCTTCTAAATATACTAGTCAGCGTAGACACATCTTCGGAGCCCCAGAAAGAGCCGTCTATTAAACCTGGGCCTTCCAAAAGAACACGTCCGTCTCGCTAAGTGCGTTATGGTAAACGCTAGCGTGACAATTTGGACTCGTTGCTGACCGGAGAAGGCACAACATAAGGAAAACTAAAAGTATGGGGAAGACTAGGACAATATTGAGAAGAAAAATAAAGTCAGGGAAGTGACTTAAAAATAATCAGTCTTTAATATAATCTGATCGATACTTATGTATATTCTGAAACGTCAAAAATAATATGACAGATAACTTATCCGTTAAAGATTAATTATTTTACCGCACACAATCAAGATAATTATCTAAAATACTGTCTGAATCTTTGAAACATCCTATAAAACAGTACGTTAGGACTAAAAATAGACAAGACCAGTTCCCACCGCTCCCTTAGGGTGGCAGGATATGTAACAAGAAGCCACCCATCCTCGTGAGAAATCACATAAAATCTATAATGAACTATTATTACATACACATCATCATCTGGATTGTAAATCATTTTAATGTATGAGGTGTACTGCATCTGTTCAGATAAATCTATTGTAAATGGGTTTCTAACATGAACTGCAGTAGGTACTTTTTTGTTTTGTTTCTGTAGATGTTTATTAGATTTCCGTGACGACTGACAGACTAAATCTAGGTTTAAACTAAATATTAGAAGATAGAAATTTCTTGATTTTGAAGTGAAAACTTCTTTAGCCGCGTTGAGCGATTTTTGCTAGGTTAGGTTAAACTGATGGGTTCGCGTCACCGAAATGCGCGACATGCTTGTGACGTGTAGCGCCAGACTGTCAGTTATTCCGAAGCTTTGAGTTTTCACTTCTGTCGGCAGTCCATAAGACTGCCTATTTTTCTTATTTATTTATGGAGGAGCTCGTGGCTCAGTAATAACAGCCGCACGGGTCAATCCGTCAGGTTAAGCTACGCTTGCCGGTGTTGGTCCGTGGATGGGTGACCATCTTTACATACCGAGACTCCTCCGTGCCTCGGAAGGCACGTTAAGCCGTTGGTCCCGGCTGTCATTCGTGGATCTTTGACAGTCGTTACGGGTCGTCAGAAGCCCAAAAGTCTGACAGCCAGTCTTACCAAGGGGTATCGTGTTACCCAGTTACTGAGTTTTGGGGTCAGATAGGTAGTGGCTCCATGTAAATACTGGTATTCAGCTGCATTCGGTTAGACTGGAAGCCGACCCCAACATATTTGGGAAAAGGCTAAGTAGATTGATTGATTTATGGACTGTGTGTGAAAGATGATATGCCTAAAAAGGGACTGACTACCGAGATGTCGACTAATAGAGAAGTATCGAAGAAAGGGACATGTTGCGTCGACCCCAAATAAATTGGGATAAAGGGGCAAGAGAATAATGATATTTGATAACCCTTTCCTTGACCCAAAAATCACATTTGATTCACATTTGGTGCAGCACTTCGGGTATGTTCGCATGGGCGCACACTGAATGTTTTCATGCGACCATGCGGAAGCGCCGCGCGACTCTTGTGTGCAGAGTGCGGGCCAGCTCCAATCATAGCAAATAGGTTGGACTGTCCTTATGAGCGACACTGCCTTATGAGTTACATATATATAGTGTCGCACGTAAGAGACTACTGTAATGAATTTGAATTTGAATGTGAATAATTCAATGTAATTTATTTAATTTGTGTGCTGATGTTGTATTTATATTTTATTTATTCGTTTCCATTTATTTATGTGTGATTTTGTATTTATTATTGAATAAGGTAAAGTTGGGTTCTAATATGTGGTAAAGGTTGTCTGTAAAATATCGCTTTTAGGCATAAGACCGCCCATTGTGACACCCTACGAACAGTTCTACATTTATATCTGTAATTTTTATGATGTACATAATAAAGAGTATTCTATCTATCTATCTACATATGTGATATATGGAACCTGAAATAAATTTATTTTATTTTATTTATTATTCAGCTTCGAAGACCGCATTTTTGTTGCTCTAAAGATAATTACTAAAATCGACTTTATCTATCTATCTATCTATATAAATAAAAATAAATGTTTGTATGTTTGTCCTCTATGCGTTCGTAAACCATCAGATTGTGATGAAACTTTGGTAGGGTGTCCTGAGGACAAGAAGACATGACAAATAAAGAAAAAAAAAAGTCTTGCAAAGTCTTGCGTGCGCACAAGACTTTGCAAGGGCTACGGGCCCAGAAATAAAAATTACCAAAACTTTTAACTTTACATGGCATTGCAACGCAGCTATTAGCCAATATAACCCAATAAAAAGTACTAGGCTTGTATACATTCAAGATGGTATTCTGTTCACGTCATGTTGCGCACAAGTTCTGGGCCTCAAGTCTGCTATTACAATAGTGTCAGAATGGTCTCGCCATTGTGAGTATTTGACAGTGTTTGTATGGCAAATCTGTCAAAAACTCACAATGAAGAGATCATTCTGACACTATTGTAATAGCAGACTTGAGGCCCTGGGGAGTAACTTAACAAAAAGTACTAGGCTAGCAGGAAATCAATTTATGTGAAATAGGTAGGTAGCAACTTGATAATTCCATAGTACCTATACGTTTAGGGCCTTATCACACTGGGGATTTGCGAGCATGATTCCAGCGAGGCGATTGTTCAACGCGCTCGCGGCGTGTGCGTCGCGAGCACGCCACGTGAACGCAACGTGTTCGCCGTGTTTGCGAAACGACAGCGATTGACGTGACTGTACAAGAGAGAGTAAGACAAGCGAGTGTACAATTTTGTGAAAACGCGGATATCACGTCGCGTAGTCGCGGCTACCTCATTTGGCACCCGCGGCGAGTTCGCTGCGCTTTCGCCTCGCATTAAAATCGCTCGCAAATCGCCACTGTAATGACACCCTTATGTTGAAATAACCCTAGCTCTTGTAGTTTAGTTACTTGAAGAAAGTTTTTAGTTTTATCGTGTTTTAAGATTGATAAAAGATCGTAAGTGAAGTTAACAAAAAAAAAAATCCAAGCTCTTACTTCAAGTAACTACAATAAATGAGGTCGTTGACCGTAGTAAAAAAATAATTTTGTTTTTTTTTTTTCGTTTTATCCTTTTTAGATTTCGATACGGATCACAGCTCTGGAGTTTCGCTAGCTAATTTAATTTGACTCTGTATATGTCACGTATTTATCTGATAACCAGACTCTGGCTTGAAATAGTCATTTTCCACCTGAAAGGAAGGTAAGTAAGCAGTATGAAATATCCTGTTTATCAAACCCTAGAATCAACTATGGGAATGAATCACAGTTCCCATAAACAGAACATCAACAGGAAACAAATAAATCTATATTAAGATGCATGCAATGTTTATAATGTGCAAGTGGATAGGAAATAAACACAAAGTGAATGATGAATGCACCCGTTGTTTGGTCACACAGTATTTGTAAATATGTAGGGAGTACAGTATGGTTATGACTATAGTAGGTATGATAATATTGGTGTGGATGTTCACCGATCCACACCTTTAAAAAAATATTATCTCGTGACTGAGAAGGAATTATGAAAAACGGCTCAATGACGAACCTCGGTAAGTGAGTCTAGAATTTTCTAATACCTTTTATAAAGTTTCATATTGAGACACGAAGCAACAAAATTTGATCTTAAGAAAAGCGGCCACGTTCCTCTAGATCGTATTTTGTTGCTTCGAACTTTATAAAAGTTACTACTGCGCTTCACTGTAACTTTTCAATTAGTTCCATCAGTGTACCCCGCGCTGTTATTACGGCCTTGTGCCTGTCTAAGTCAAGAAAAATATCAACAAACCAGTATGAAATGACAGCGAGGCTGAGGAATTTTTCGACGCCATATTTCAGTTTATTTTGTTATTAGTTTTATTTAGTTTAGTTTATTATATATTGTTATTTAGTTGGTAGGTATGTTATTATTACAGATATTTTTTATTTTATGTTAGTTTTATAGTCATGTTTAAGATATGCTATCTCTTTATAAAAATTAAACCCTTGAATAAGCAATTTTAAAATTATAATAATTATGTACAAATAAAAACACTTAAATAAAAATGTATGAAATGCAAAAGAGCCTTAAGTATGAATAATAATACAACATGAATATGTGTTTGTACACACGGCAACAAATCAAGCTATTTATACATTTCCAGTTTAGGCTGATCTCGCATTGTATAGGATTACCGTACAATGAGAGGTCAGCTTATACTGGAAAAATATAGCTTGATTTATGGCCGTGAGTACTATGTAGAGTAAAAAAATATATGCTATTTAATTATTATGTGATCTCTTAAACCCAAAGAATGTAACTGTTACTTCTAAAATAATTAAAGTTTATGATTCTTCAATTTATTCTGTTTAACAACGTCACCGATAGTCAATCTGGGGTTAAATTATGATGAAATACTCTGGAGCTATCTTTACAATTTCCAATAACGAATTACTCTCTTCATCATAAGGAAACACACCCACTACGCCTGCATCTAAGGTCTTCAAACCCTATCAGATCAGTTGGATATAAATTCACTCAGACAAAAAGTGCAGAATGTAGCGTCCGCGACGCGTCATACTTGCAACGTGGTGCATCGACCGACCACTGAGTGCCACTGAGGGCCATTGACTAAGTTATTACATAGGTAATGGCTAAATAAGAGGCTTAGATGCACTGGACTTGGGTGGCTACTGTACGTCATCATGATCTCAGGTAATTTCTAGATGTGTGACTATTTTCAATATGATTGAATTCTTGAAATTATTGGCGACAGTCATTTTGCAGCAGATTTTTTTTATTAAAGAGGGATGTAGCTGGTATAACTAGGTACTAAGAAGACTGCTTGAGTGGTGAACTGAATATTTTGTGAAAATATTGAGGGCCATAATTTTAAGATCCTAGAGTTAGGTTTTTTGTACGTGTAGATAATAGAAGAGCATAGCAAGTTTGAGTATGAACTTGGATGGGTAGGGGTAGGGGAAGACCAAAGAAACAAAAGATAGATTGTGTGAATAATGATAATTATGGCTAGAAAGGGGGTGGTTACCGAAATGACGCTACAAAATAGTGGAGCTGGATGGTGCTGATCTACACGTCATGTTCGTGAACGAGCGCCGTCAGTTGAGACTGGTCAGCTCTTCAACTGCCAGGGCTTATTTTTAATTTTATATTTTGTTTTGTATTTTTACATTGTTTCACATACAGAAGCAACAAGAATAATGTACCCAGGATTTTTTAATATCTTGATTTAAAAGAGTGTCCTTGGAATTGCTTGCCCGTTCTTCTCCATAGAGATCTACGTATTAGAATGGGTAACTAGCTTCAACTTTCTGACTAACTGACTGTCTCTTTGACAATTCAAAAGTGCCTGTAAAGGGTTTAATTGAAATAAATGCTTTGAGATTTTGAAGAATAACAGAGAAGTACAGAAGAAAAAAGCAGGTTGCGCCGACCACAGCTAAATTGGTATAAGGCCAGAGAACGATGATGAGTTAAAGATAAGCATCGATAGTGAAACTTTATTGCTACACTTGACTTCAATCTTATCTAAATCCTGTGCTAACGTAATTTATGAAATGAGTAATTAATTAATTACCTAAAACGGTAAACATACATTTTGTTTTTATTTATTTATTTCTGTAACAATTTTTACATCGTATCGAATTTTACACAAAATTACAATTAAAAATTAAAAGAATTACGATATAATAAAAAAAAAATATAATAACAGCAACCAAATAAGAAATTAAAAAGTAAAACATTTGCAATTCCCTGTTAGTATGTTAAATGTCAAAAAATAAATCTAAGACTATTACCAAAACAAATAAACTAAAGATTACCACTATTACATTTATGTCAAAAATATAATCTAACGTCAATAAAAATAGTGATGTTATAATTGATATGTCACATAAAGAATATAAAAACAAATTAAATCAGATACAAAGTATAGCTATATGTTATTAATTGTATCGGCAAAAACGAGTACATATAAAATGCTTCATTGTATAGTTTGATATTGAGCTGGTTTTTGGTTGCTATTTAACATGTAATCCTGTATTCTTTTGTATAAATTATAGAAAAAAAGCTAACACGTGAAGCATGACAAGTGTTAAACAAAACTTGCTTATTTTTAAATGTCGCAGCATCATGCTGAGATAGGAGCCTTTTGGCCTCGTACAGTACTGTTTTTTTATTTATTTTTTCTTATTATATAATTTTATTTTTTATACCTTTACCATTGTGTGTATAGTTTAGTTTATGACATCCTGTGCGAGTCGCAATAAATACATTTTCTTTTTTCTTTCGAACTTACCAATTTCATAAAAATTACGTAAGCCCAGGATTTAGATAGCATAGGTCGATCGAAGTTCTATACGCTTTGCGGTCTGTTCGTGGATGGGTGACCATCCATTACATATCGAGGCCCCTCCGTGCCTCGGAAAGCACGTTAAGCCGTTGGTCCCGGCTGTCATTCGTAGATCTTTGTTTGTCGTTGCAGCCCAAAAGTCTAACAACCATTCTTACCAAGGGGTATCGTGTTACCCAGTTGCTGGGTTGTGGAGGTCAGATAGGCAGTCGCTCGATGTGAAATACTGGTATTGAGTTGCATCTGGTTAGACTGGGAGCCGACCCAAACAAAGTTGAAAAAAGGCAATTGTTATTTGTCGAAGTTAATTGAAAACTCAAACTATTTATAAACCAACTAATTCACATAAATCTAAATCAAAATCAGCACACAATTTAATGCCCGTCCATTCCTCGTGATTGAATAGCCACAGTGCATTCAAGTCTCACATACATTGATCAAATTGTTACGCTCTAGTGGACTGAGTCCTTTATACAGGAGTGAATTGCTTTTTATAAAGACTAGTTTGTTGTCGCATCGAGTTGATACGTTATATGAGGAATAGGGATGTGACTTATAGTAAGTTTATTTTCTGTGATTATAACTTCGAGATTTTCCTAGAAACTTTATCTCTACTATTCTAAGAGGTATAATAAGGAGGTAAAGTGAGTTTGTATGTATGTGTTTTTTTTTTTTTTGTTTGCATTATAATTAGCTATCAAATAACTTCTCCCGTTCTGGGCGCATGTAAGACTTTTACTGACTAAAACCCACCCGAGTTCCTTCAGTTGTCTGTGTGCCAGGGCCACGGTATCCCTTTCGGACAAACCCGCAGCCCTGGCAGGCATCGGTCTTAGCGGAGCCCGTCAGTTCGTGCTGACATCTCTTTCAGGCACGCGTAGAACACAACGCGCCGTCTTCCGATCTACGGAACTACAGACCCAATTTTTTTTTTTTTTATAGTAGCTGTAGTTTTGAATATTACCCTCCACGAACTCACAAAATTCGTTTTCTCTCTCTATAATATTAGTATAGATAGATTGGACACTTAAAACAGTTTATTTTTAGCAATGATGACAATGATACATTGTAACATAGTAGTTTATTTCTTAGTACACTTAGGTCATATCGGTAAATTCCTATTTTTTGCTAACGTTTAACTGATTCTCCGTAT
Organism: Dryobota labecula; assembly: GCA_947523025.1. Classification (NCBI taxonomy): domain Eukaryota; kingdom Metazoa; phylum Arthropoda; class Insecta; order Lepidoptera; family Noctuidae; genus Dryobota; species Dryobota labecula. The sequence goes on along the minus strand of OX383302.1, from coordinate 16,668,731 downwards.
CCCAGGCTATATCTCTGCCAAATTTCATGACGATCGGTTCAGCGGTTTAGGCGTGAAAACGTAACATACAGACAGACAGACAGAGTTACTTTCACATTTATAATAATAGTATGGAAGTATGGATTAGTACGAGTATTACTAATTATTTAGGTTCGCGGGGTCTCCCAAAAATCCCTGCCTTGAGATAAAGAGTGTGGTCCCGCTGTCCCAATGCAGATACATCAGTTATATAGTTAAGTATCTATATGCTTTATGTATGTATGTATTTATTGTATATGTAAATGGTACACCACTGACACCTGCAGTATTGTCTCTCCTTCTACTTTTAATACATCCAAAGGTCGTCTGTAAAAGATCGCTTTTAGCGATAAAACTGCCCATTATGTCACCCTATGTAACATTTCTACATTTATATCTGTAATTTTTATGGTGTACATAATAAACAGTATTCTATCTATCTATCTATCCACTTATATAACATTATAGGACATAATCCCGGCACATAGCATCACTAACGATACGAGAATGTCATCGCGGAAGTGTGTTCTCGCTGTCGGGTGCAACCACATGGTCGCATGGTCTATGACTCTATGATTAGCGACAACTGCAGATACGCTGCGCCTGCGCATCAAGGTTATTGGCATTGGCGTGTGAACCGACTGGCCATTGGTTTATAACTTATCCATACTAACCATACTAATATTACAAATGTGAGAGTAACTCTGTCTGTTTGTCTGTCTATCTATATGTCTGCCTGTCTGTCTGTCTGTCTGTCTGTATGTCTGTGTGTTACGTTTTCATGCCTAAACCGATCATCACTAAATTTGCCAAAGATTCTGGGATATGGAGAAGGACATAGGCTACTTTTTTACGCGATAAACGACATACACGCGGGCAGAGCCGCGGGCAAAAGCTAGTCTAGAATATATTGAAGTTTGCTGTGAATTATTTCCTTGTGATTTATTGAGGACTAGCTGCTGCCCGCGGCTTCGCCCGCGTGACTTTTTCTAAAAATAGAAGCTATCTGCCAGTAAAAGTCTCGTCAAAATCAGTCCAGCAATTTCAGAGATTAGCCGGATTAGATGCAAACCGTGTGTCCGATATACACGAAGCAACAAAATTCGATTTAAAGAAAAGCGGCCACATTCCTCTATATCGTTTTTTTTTGCTTCGTGTCTCCATATAAAACGTTATAAAAGGTATTAGAAAATTCTAGACACACTTACCGGGGTTCGTTATTGAGCCTATTTTCATAATTCCTTCTCAGTCACGAGATAATATTTTTTTATAGGAGTGGCGTTAGTGGCCGTTGTAAACCCTCTTAACGCTTAGACACTTTAAACGAGTTAGTTTTGTTTTGGGCCTGTTTTAGTTAAAACGCTACAATAAGCTGAATGTATTTTATATATTTATTTGTCTCCGTCGGCGTTCCAGCTGTATTAGAACCCAATGGCTTGGCCAGGACTTGTTAACGTTACCAAATAATAAAATAATAACCTTTACGTAACGTTAAATTTCAATGTTATACCTACTAACGTTACAAAAATTTAACGTTACTTGATAACATTACCAGTAATATAACGTTAATTAACATTAACAAAAATACTATAACAAACGTTAATTTAGCTACGTTTTGTGGGTAAGAATCGGGCAGATTCAGGTAACGTTTTGATCAGCACGGCATCAAAGACGCTCGAGGGCGAACTCCCGCCGCGCCGCACGCCTCAGGCCCCACTACTTACATCTCACCCGTTTAAAATAACGATAAAATTAATAGTCGCATAAATAACGTTAAATCGATTACCGTTATTTTAATAATAACGTTCACTCTGTTAATACAAGGTAACGTTATGAAAATTTACCGGTATTTAAGCCCTGGGCTTGGCACGCGACGATGGCAAGAGACCGGACGGTATGTCTTTATTTCCTTGGAAGGTGGGTAGGCCTTTAGTGTGGGAGGCAACTTGTGTCGATACTCTTGCGCCATCCCATCTTCCTGGCTCGGCGAGTTGTGCTGGCGCTGCTGCTGCGGCTGCTGAAAACCTCAAGCGGCGAAAGTATAGTAACCTTATCGGTAACTATATTTTCGAGCCGTTTGGGGTTGAAACCTTCGGGCCGTGGGGTCTCAGTGCTCATGTTTTATTCAGTGAAATCTCCAAAAGGCTGGTTGACACTTCCCGTGAAGGGCTGGCTTTTACCTTGGCCAGAGGCTAAGCGTTGCCATTCAACGTGGCAATGCCGCCAGTCTCTTGGGTACATTACCAGTTGACAGCGATGCTGAGGAATTTTTCGACGCCATATTTTAGTTTATTTTGTTATTAGTTTTATTTCGTTTAGTTTATTATACACTGTTATTTAGTTGGTAGGTTTGTTATTATTACAGATATTTTAACGTTATTGAATAAATATAATCAAATATAATTTTATGTCACAGAAACTTTATAGAAATCGAAAATAAAATCGGTTAGTTATCGAAAAATTCTGAATGACTTTATTTATTTTATATATATTTTCTATCATTTCAACCGCATCAATTCTACTTAGGTTAAGGATATTTTGCAGCTAGCTTGTAGTTCAAATGCAGACCACATGAATGAATACACCCATAATAATGAACGAGTAACTGGTGGTACTTTCCCAAGGATGATAGCTTCCACAAGGGATAATAGTCAACACATGGCTACAAAACCCCTATCAACCATTCCCATCATCTTTCTATGACCACAATCTAAGCTGTCAACAGTTAAAAACCCATAAAAACGCGTCAGTAATTAAACTATCCCATGGCATTAACACAGATCTGAGACCATAACCTACGTCACACAGGTCAATGTCGCAGCCATGACTGTCGGTTGTATATCACGGCGTTATGGGGTTAGGGCGAGTGCATACGCAGGCTTTTGAATAAATGGCCTTATTATTATTTTTTTCATATTTTCTTTACCCCAAATAACTTGCTTTTCTTTACCTATCCTATTTCCTCCCATGGGTGTCGTAAAAGGCTTCTAAGGGACTTACTAGACAATGGGCAGCAGCGTTCTCTATGCATTTTTTAACACCATACTGCGATCGCCAACCCGCCTGCCTTGGCGATTATTGCAAACCTCCCTAATTGGGAGGCTTATGTCCAGCAGTGGACGTCTTTCGGCTGAAATGATGATGATGATGAAACAACTTCATATTCTTTATATTATTTCAGGATTTTGATACCTTATTTTAGTATTTTAAATTTATTTAAGCCTTTTCTGTTAAGGTGTGTGACAGCTATGGTACAGGAGAAGAAAAGAAGAACCAGTTCTGCGATGGGACTTGGAGTTATGTAAGTTTTGTTTGTAATAACTTTTTTACAAAGACCAGAGTGACATTTACGATGCAAAAAGTTAGAAACGAATTTTCCTACAAATTTCATCTCTGCTTAAACGCAATTCATTCCAGTTTCGCCTCTAACAAAACATCAAGAATCAAGTCTTTTGTCGGTTTACGATATCCCCGAAATTACCAAAATGCTTACCTCACGACTACAGAAGTTTTCTTCGGGAAACTGGATCCCACCGGCTTCTGGGAATGGAAAACCCTATTCTCTATTTCATTTTCTATAAGTGTATTTCGTTTAATTTGTGATGTACGGTGGGCTGCATCAATTGGGTACCCCATTTGTATTAAAATTTGCTTTCAACCCCACATCGTGACGCTGACGTTATGTACCTGTGCGAGTCCCAATAAACACTTTTTCTCTTTTCTTTCTTACCGCCAATGAACAACCAAAAATATAATTATACTTAATTGAAATAAACATTATTATTTATTTTTATTTATTCAAAACGACTCGACCAACCATTGTACACAATTCCTTACTATAATAGTTGAACCAACGACGCGCGTCGTCCACATTGACTCTAATGGAATCTCAGCCACGCAGTACGTTTGTCGAGCTTTCGTAATAAGCCACTTTAGCGGCTTTCCGACATAGGAAGCAGTTTACCATAATAGATGTCATTGTAGGAAGTAAGGTTCAGGCCGTTTTATTCACATAATAGTTGTAGGTAATAGTAGTCTTTCATATTCTCGTGGGCAAGTGGGCATTGTACATTTTTGTCCACCACAGAGCCTCAAGTCTGCTATTAAAATAGTGCCAGAATGGTCTATCATAATTGTTAATTTTGACAAGTTTGGTAATCTACTAATATAATGGCGTCATTATGACTTTCCAATGGTCAGCCACTGACACTCCATTGAAAGAATTGGTAATCTTGTACATAATGACAAATGAAACTTCCTTCTAAACTTCCAACTTCCTACTACTTCAGATTGCTTACAACACTAATAAATAATATGTAAAAATATATATAAATGAAATCTAGCATGAATAAATGTTCAAAATGCCATTGTAATACAATTATATTACGAGATCAGTGACCGACCAATGTTCGACAATTATGAATTTAGCAGATTACGAACTTTTAGCAAAATGACAATGGGATCGTGTTGGAGTGACGAATTTATAAAAATAGCAGACTTGGGCCCCAGGTCGTAATACAATTTTCATAGTCAATGCTTTTCCTTCTCTGTATGAGAACTGGCTAACTCCTTTAGTAGGAGTAGGACCACCATAATCTCTTTTTAGGTAGGTATTTGACGCGACTGTAAAAAATGCCAACTTTTCCTAATGGCAGCCATTTTACAACCATTTTAAATAGGAACTATAATAAATTTTAATATAATTCTACTTGGACATCCTTAAAGTGCTTTAGAGGTATGAGGAACAGTGTGAAAAGTTCACTCATCCTTCATAGAAAAGGGAGGATCCTCCAACCAGACGGGTGTCGTGCCTGGTGGGCAACTGCCCAACGGTTGATGTCGGGATGTTGTATATATGCTAGTTGCGCGGTAAACTCTGATTGCGCGATGCAGGATTTGTGACGTCAGGTGTCTTTGATGCGTAGTTCGCATGTGGCGTTGTAGATGCCGCCACAGTGTTATTCTGTCAAAATCTCACCGTGAAAACTTAGGTGAAGTGAGCCTGGAGTGAGGAAGGTGGTTACAAAATAGCACTGCTGTACTTAAGTATCTGCCCAACTCCTTTGACTAGTTTTTTTTTTGCATATGTAGGTCCAACATTCCTTCCCCAGACTAAGGGTACCAACGAGGATGTACAAAAATCAAAAAAAAGTCAAGATCATCATCACCTTCCTGCCCTTGTCAACACGTTTACTCTTTCCATTCTCCCCTGTCAACCGTCACGCTTTCATTCCCTTCTCTTTCATATCATTCCTCACACAATCTTTTCTTTAGTCTTTCTCTCCCTCTCCATCCATCAAAATTTATACTGATCACTCTTTTAATCACATGCGTTTCCTCCCGCCTCATCACATACCAAGCCAAACGATTTCCCATCAACTTTTCTATCACTACCGCCACTTTCAAATTTCCCTTTATATACTCATTTCTTACTTTATCCGCATTTTCGTAACTCCACACACCCATCTCAACATTTTCATCTCCGCTGCATGCAATATTTTTTCATCCATGTTCTTCACGGCCCAGCATTCCGATCCATACAGTACGACAGGCCTTATCACGGACTTGTAAATTTTCCCCTTTAACATGAGGGGCATCCGTGGGTCACAAGTTGCTCCTGTGATCTGTCGCCGTTTCATTCATCTTGAGTTGATCCGGTTATATCTCGGTCTACTTCGCCATCCCCTTGGACAAGCGACCCGAGGAAAGTCGGAGCAGATCGGTAAGGGCGTTCTGGCGAGAGATACGGGCACAGAACTGGAAAGACCGCCAAAAAAAAAGGAACGATATACAAGACTTATCGTTACTACAGCTACTACAGCTCACTGCATATGAATAAATACCACTAAGTTGTCTTTTACAACACATTAGGAGCAATCTGTGTCAATGCCTAGTTTATTAATATGAGAGTCCTAGGCAATAAAGACCAGTCGTTCTACTCGTACATATACGCAATATTAGTATTTCATTACGTTCATTTAAACTACTTGTGTGGTCCTTTGTGTGTGGTCTTTTTGTAACTATAGTTTATATGCCTGTGCAAACATAGTCTCTTAGGACCATTCCCAAAAAAGATGTCCATAATCAGCCTAAGTATAACGTTCCCTCTGTGAAAGGGAGTGGCCCATAATCCACTTCGCGGTCCTAATGCGTGTCGGTGAATGTCACACTACTTTGAATTTCAAAGAAAGATGTCCAGCATGAACTGATTTCTTGTTAATCTCTACTCTGATCTAGATTCATCGAGCGTCGTTCTAGAACAGGCATAAGAGTTTTTTATTTAACTCACTTAAACTGCTAGATTTGTAACTTCCTATTACCTGAATAGTGATGCCCAGTGGACTATATAGTCACTGAAATGGACTGGACCAGCAGGTACTAAATCGAAAGGCCGACCCTGTACTAAATGGGCAGACGAAATTATGTAGTTGCGACAGCAGGTAAAAACTGGCTCAAAAAACCTTATGTCCCTTAAGTAATTGATAATATTGTATGAAAATAAATCAATCTGCCTAGCCTTTTCCCAACTATGTTGGGGACGGCTTCCAGTATAACCAGATGCAGCTGAATACCAGTATTTTACATGGAGCGACTGCCTATCTGACCTCCACAACCCAGTAACTGCGTAACACGATACCCCTTGGTAAGACTGGCTGTCAGACTTTTTGGGCTTCTGACGACCCGAAATGACTGTCAAAGATCCACGAATGACAGCCGGGACCAACGGCTTAACGTGCTTTCCGAGGTACGGAGGAGTCTCGGTATGTAAAGATGGTCACCCATTCATGGATCAACCCCGGCAAGCGTAGCTTAATCTGACGGATTGACCCGTGCGGCTGCTATTACTTAGCCAAGAGCTCCTCCATTGTATGGAAATAAATAAGGCTTACTATTGTATATTATTATTATTTAACACTTGAATCTAACAATTTGCACTTTAAAGCTTAATATTACGCAAACGAATTCTTGATTGATTTTTTTTTTTTTCAATTCAAGAATCCGTTGCTCAACCATGGAATAGACGGAAAAAAAATATCATCCCCACTTTACGTGCAAGGAAAGGTACCCTACTTTTTTTTTTTTCACGATTTTGGTTTACCACTTTATCGGCAAGTTTAATGTGTATACCTATGCCAAATGACAGCTTTCTAGTACTAAGAGTCTCTGAACTAATCCACGGACAGACAAACGGACATGGCGAAACTATAAGGGTTCCATGTTGACTACAGAACCCTAAAAAGAACGTGTTACCAAATACCCCAAATACTAACCTATCCAACCTTAATACATTTTCGGTAGTTAACTAATCAAATGGTACGTAACATGACCTGACAGGACGCTCCCTTCCGCAATCGGATGTGTCCGTCCGTCACGGCTGATCGAACTGAACATTCTGAACTATAAGCCACTCCTGTGTGACAGACCGACAGACAATCCGTTTAGTTTTACTGTTGTCATGCTCATCCTATTTAAGTCTAGCAGTTCAATTACGTTTCGACTCTATAGATCATTTTTCGCGTAATTTAAAATCAATGTTTTGTAGTTGTTTCTGAATCTAAACATCAAAGTCAATCAAGTCGCAATAGCTTATCCGAAAACAGAGACAAAGGCAGTCTGGTCAGTGGTCCACAGAGACAGAGGCAGTCTGGTCAGTGGTCAACAGAGACAGAGGCAGTCTGGTCAGTAGTCAACAGAGACAGACTGTCTGTTCAGTGGTCAACAGAGACAGAGGCAGTCTGGTCAGTGGTCAACAGACACAGAGGCAGTCTGGTCAGTTGTCAACAAAGACAGAGGCAGTCTGGTCAGTAGTCAGCAGAGACAGAGGCAGTTTAGTCAGCTGTCAACACAGACAGAGGCAGTCTGGTCAGTGCTACTATTCATTTTGTAGACACTATTCAGACATTAGATATTAAAATAATTTTTTGGAAGCTGTCCTCTATAACCAGGCTATTAGAATCAACCTGTAAGTCAGAAGACACTCACCGAGAGACAGTTCCTAAGGGTCAGAGCAGACAGAGAGGAATAATCCCCGCGCGGTCTCGGACATTTTCTTTACGGATCGCGCATGATTCCCGCGTATCTTCGAGGACGCGCGAGCATTTTTTGTCAGGTTCAAGCATTTATGCACTTTATTGTAATAATTTTAAAGTTTATTTTCAAGTTCATTAATAAAATCCTCTCCGCTGCGCTCCGTTCTGTCTGCGCTAACCCTAACAATTGCATTCGAAATTACTACAAAAATGTCGTATAATGACATTAATTTTATGCAATTTCCCATTTCGACACATCAAATTACTGTCCTCAAAAACTCAAGTCTTCAAAAATCACGTGACTTGTCTTCACATTTATGCTCTGACAGTAAAATTAAAATTCCCCCTAACTACCATTACAGCAGACGAGTGTTCACGGCTGGGTTGAGTAAAACAATGTGACAGGATGTGACAGGAGACAATACTGGTTTGTCATCAGCCCTATTGTCTGGCCATCTAACGGATTAATTACAATTATGTATTGTTTAACCGTTTTTATTAAGTTTTTTATAAGATTTGGTGGTGGTTTCTGGTGGTTTTGAATTTGTAAGAAAACGTGGGCAGTTTATATAAATCAAAGTCGGTTTTGGAACAAAAACATTAACATCCATGTTTTGTAAATGACTTTCAAGCAAACGTGTTGTGAATGAATGTGTACTATTTTCACAAAGCTATACTTGCTATAATTATTATAAAACCTTAAGAGCGCTGTCTCGGGTCCACTAGCTGGGTCAGCACTGAGAAGGAATTATGAAAAAAGGCTCAATCAGCTGCCTCGGTAAGTGTCTAGAATTTTCTAATACCTACCTTTTATAAAGTTTCATATTAAGACACGAAGCAACAAAATTCGATCTAAAGAAAAACGGCCACATTCCTCTAGATCATATTTTGATGCTTCTTGTCTCAATATGAAACTTTATAAAAGGTATTAGAAAATTCTAGACACACTTACCGAGACAGCTGATTGAGCCGTTTTTCATAAGTCGATGTAATGCTAGTGGATTCGAGACAGCCCTCATGAGGTGAAAGCGTCTGGGTAGCCCGTGAAATTCAAATTTTCTTACGTTTTTTGTAACTTGCAGGTCAGTATCAAGTTGTATGTTGATCTTAATATGATTCGCACAATTACAGTAGAATCTTAGTAATCCGGCACTTCAATACACCGACACGTCCAGTAATCCGGCACAGTATTAGTTCTCATTTTTTGTATTGCTAGGTCAGTTTCCTTGGCGATAACGCGAGTGCACGCCAAAACAGTAAACACGAGATTGATTTAGATTGATTTTCGCTGATAGTTTAATACACTTGGGCAGAAGAAAATGGAGTTTCTACACAAGAAGTGATCGTTCTCAGATATCTACGTGAGAAGGTGGGCAAAAAACGAAAGGTTATAAATGGATTATTTCAAGAAACATTAAGTTTCTTGTTTCTGAAATAAGAAATATACACACATGTCCCAATATTTGGCATTATTTTCACATATTCCACTAATCCGAATTTTCCACTAATCCGGCACCCTTGTGTCTGAATTAGTGCCGAATTACCGAGATTGTACTGTACTTAATATTATGTACCTGGTAACTACATAACCCGAGTTAATCAAAATATAATAACCTAAACTAAATAAAACCAATAACAAAATAAACAATGGCGTCGAAAAATTAAAAAAAAAAAACTCTTAAATTTTCATCATTCTCTTGCCCATATCCGAATTTATTTAGGGCCGGCGCAACATGTATTTTTCTTCCATCTTTCTCTTTAATAACATATCGGTACGTCTAACTAACCATATCGACGCTTGAAACGACATGTTGGCAACTTTACACTAGAGCATCTTACAGTATTAAAAAAATATATATAAATTTAAAATGGAGTATTTTATAAATTATCTAGTGTAAACTTGCCTACATGTCGTTTGGTCAATATTGCCTTTCAAGCGTCGATATAATCTTTCACATAGTTCATCCATCGTTTATTTGGTCTTCCCCTACTCACTTGGAACCTTCTTTACGACATATTCCTCATTCCTCCTCCTTCATTATTTAAATCTAAATAAATCGTATAATTTTCTCGCGTTTATCATTGTCCCATCTTAATTCCACGAAGAAGTTTTCGCTTTTATTTTAAAAAAAACAACATGCCAAGTCAATTAAGTAGGTCCAAGCACTAAGTAATTACTAACGTATCTCATATAACTTGACGCGATTTAATAACATCCGCAGCAACTTAACTATAATGTATTTACTTAACTTGCACTTGAGCGAAATAATAAGGTCTTGAGGCTACTCGTATTTATAAGTAATTATATGATAATAATGGAATGTAAGTTTATACCTAGTAACACAGAGAGATTGTAATTATGATAGTACAAGTTAGAACTTAAGTTAGCGTTAGTTTATCTCGGATTTGATAAAGGATAGCGTATATCAGAAATGTGTGGTCATATTAAAGGGTGTACAATGTTTTAACTTAACTTGCACTTGAGCGAAATAATAAGGTCTGGCTATTTATAAGTAATTAGATGATAATAATCGAATGTAAGTTTATACCTAGTAACACAGAGAGATTGTAATTATGATGGTAAAAGTTAGAACTTACGTTAGTGTTAGTTTATCTCGGATTTGATATAAGATAGCGTGCATCAGAAATGTGTGGCCATATTAAATGGTGTATTCAAGACTTCGTCCGCGTGGATTTCGAATTTTCTCCTACAAAATGTAATACCCTTCCACCCCTTTTAACCGGTAGTTTGGTAACATAAATGATTAAGATCCTTTTACTTATTAATAATTTATTGTTCAAAGGAAAAACAAAAACTTCATATAAACTGTTCCTCCCTTTTCACCCCGAAAGGGGTCGATTTTTTGAAAAATCTTCTCAGTGTTTCTTCATTTAATGTTTAGATTACTTTTGAATTCCAGTGAAACCCTCCCCCAGAAACTTAATTACCCCCTTTTAGTAGATTATCTTAAAACCCTAAAACTTATGTCTATATTTTTTGTCAAAAGTATATACCGTAATTCCAGGTAACTGGCCAGCGCGTTAAAATTCTTCCATACAAACTTTAGCACCCTCAGTAAAATCCTCTGCTATAAAATTGACTGATACTGAGTTTCGAGTAAATCGGACCGCGCCTTAAAATTCTTCCACACAAACTTTGACACGTCCCAAATCCCCTTTAGGGGGTAGTTTAAGAAAAAAATAATAAGGTCTTGAGGCAATTTATAAGTAATTAGATGATAATAATGGAATGTGAGTTTCTAACTAGTAACACAGAGAGATTGCAGTTATGATAGTAAAAGTTAGAACTTAAGTAAGTCTTTGTTTATCTCAGATTTTATATAGGAGCGTGTATTAGAAATGTGTGGTCATATTAAAGGGTGAGGTTGAGGCTAAGTAATAAAAGCCGCACGCTTGCCGCGGTTAGTTCGTGGATGGGTGACCATATTTACATACCATGACCCCTCCGTACCTCGGAAAGCACGTTAATCCCTTAGTCCCGGCTGTCATTTGTAGATCTTTGACAGTTGTTACGGGTCGTCAGAAGCCCGAAAGTCTGACAACCAGTCTTACCAAAGGGTATCGTATTATCCAGCTACTGGGTTATGGAGGTCAGATAGGCACTCGCTCCAAATAAAATACTGGTATTCAGCTGGACCTGTTTAAACTGGAAACCGAGGGTAGACAGATGATGTGAGTTTATCTCATATTTAACATAGAAAACCATAGTTTAGTGTAAATAATACCACATTTTGTTTAAGAAAACCTGAAGGATGTTTTTCTTTATGTTTCTCTGAACGCTCTAAAGAACTCACATCTGATTTTCCTCAATGGTTTAGGCTCTGTCAGACTTTATCCATGCAACAATATACAGTATGACAATTAGGTTATCCCATTAATTGAAACCACGTATTCTATCGTCTTGTGCCTTATTATCAAGGGTGGTTTAAGGCTCCTAAAACAGGCGCGACACGCGACGCGATACAAAAGCACCGCTCGTAGTGCGACACGCGGTGCCTTTGTGTCGCGTCGCGTGACGCGCCTGTTTGTAGGAGCCTTTATTTCGTGCCAATTTTAACGCTATATATTTTGTTTAAAAAATCAGTTTTCTATTTTTAGTGAAATTGTTTATTATTTTAACTGACTGATAACACCTTGTAATAACCGCTGTACTTTTTAATGTGATAAGTAGAGATCGGATATACAGATGCATATTCACCTAAAGTTGATATTTTGACTAATATGGAATGCGCTTTTGGATCAAAAAAATCTCTCGGTTCCGGGATCGACAAATTTGGGTTTCTGATTATAGAATAGGATACATACCCTAGTAGCATTTTTGTTGGCTTAGGTTGGGCCACATACCTCTGAAGTTGGCCCAACTAAATGCCAACGGAAAATGCTACTAGGGTATCTACCTTCCAAAGTAGCCGAGGTAATATTTACGCCCAATCAGGATATAGTACGTAATTTAATAAAAAATAAAAAATGCTTTTTTTTTCTTTGTTTTATCTAACACACATCACCCCTCCTCTTACACCCTACATACTCATATTTGCATCGGGGGTTAAACATTAATTTTAAATAAATATGCATCTGAATAGTTATGTAATCCAAGAATCCCGGGGTATTTCTATTAAATAAATATTTTTTTAGAAGTCACTTCCATACTATACATCCGAATAGTTATGTATTCCCGGTGTTCCTGGTATCACGGGTTTTTTATACAAAAAAGTATTTTAAGAAACCGCTTCCTTACTTTCATAGCTAAAAATAACTTTAGGTAAATATGCATCCGAATATCCGATCTCTACTGATAAGATAACCTAAGCGCCACTCTATAAAAGGTACTTTTAAAGTCAGCAATACAAACTCTAGGCTCATTTCGATCAAACACAAAAACTCCAATCACCCACCCAGTCACATTGTCCATTAGACATTAACCGGAAATCAAATCACCCGATACATCCTCAATGGGTGTCGGTAGCGAATTCGATTCCTGTGCGACGCTCGAATAGGCGCAGACAATGCAGCATGCCAACAATGACAGTTTACACAATGGATCATGGGCCATGGCAGTTAATGGCGTGATTCCATGCATTGTCTTGTCTTATGGGGTTCAGTTCTGATGGTAAATGGTATGGTTTTTATAGGTCATTGAGTGGACCGGTATTTACATGATGGAAGTTAAAAAACCGGCCAAGTGAGTGTCGTACCACGCACAATGAAGGGTTCTGTAGTGGGGATGAATTTATCCCAAGAACAAACTTAACATGTTCTCCCACTATTTCTCAACTGAAAATTTAAGTTGGTCGACTATTACTCGGCAACTTGTAAAGCCTTCTTAGCTGAGATAGTTTTTCTTTTAAATATGTTATATATACTACTGCTGTGAATTTTTTCAAATAGCCTAATACAACCATTTAGCTGGCGGGGGGGACATTTGACTCTAAAAAAATTAGCACATTAATATTCCGCAAACGGGTTCTTAAATCGAAAAATAGCAAAAACCCGTAATATTTTTGAACGGCCTATCCAACGATGTCCCACACCATGGGATAGACGAGAAAAAAAAATATCATCCCCACTTTACGTGTAGGGGAGGTACCCTATAAATAAAAATATTTCAAGATTTAATTTTACTACTTTGTGGGCGTAATTAATATTTATACACACATACCAAAGTAAAGCTTTCTAATACTAAGGCCTGTGTTCACCAACATTCAAACCACCGGTTAGGTATTTAGGCCTGTGTTCACCAACATTCAAACCACCGGTTAGGTATTTAAACAGTTGGTTTATGTCAAATTTCCTATGAAATTTTGAGTAAACAACTGATTAAATATCTAAACAGTTGATTTAAATGTTGGTGAACACAGGCCTATAAAAGTTGATTTATGTCAAATTTCCTAAGTAAAGAACTGATTAAATATCTAAACAGTTGATTTAAATGTTGGTGAACACAGGCCTAAGAGTCTCTGAGCTAACCCGCGGACAGATGGACAGACAGACGAACATGGCGAAACTATAAGGGTTCGTTGTTTACTACGGAACCCTAAAAAGGCAGTTGACTGTGTTTTGAAAAATAAATCTTGGTAAAGCGAAAACAACGAAAGTGAAACTAATGTATCACAACTAGAAAATTATTATATGGTTTCCAATGTCTAATCGTACGAAATTTGTAAATGAAAAGTCATAAATATATTTAACCGATTGACCGCTCTTGATTTCCGAGCCTCGAGAAAAATTGCTTGGTTTTCAACTCAAAGGACCAGAAATTGACATACTCGTAATTATCCTAGATTTTTTTTTTTGTGACAATAGACTAGAGCTGAGATGTACATAGGCAGACCAAGTATTGGGCTAAGGAAACAAAAAAAAAAGAACATCGAAACAAAATTACATTCACTTCGGTATCCTTCGGAAGTTTCTACGGGCAGCGGAGAAATCCAATATCCTCAAGCAAATGATCGCAATATCTAACGTTTGCAACACAAAGGACCAGAAATTGACATAACTATCCTTGATATTTTTTGTGACAATAGACTGAGACGTGTAGCAGATCAAGCATTAGGCTAAGGAAACAAAAAAAAAAGAACATCAAAACAAAATTACATTCACATCGGTATCCTTCGGAAGTTTCTACAGGCAGCGGAGAAATCCAATATCCTCAAGCAAATGATCGCAATATCTAACGATACGTGGATATTTCGATATAAAAAAGGCTGGTGCGGGCAAATCCTTTCATTTTTGCTACATCCGAGCCAGATTGCGATCCACCACATTACGTTACACAACGTGCTAGTAGATGCGCTAGCGCAAGTGCAATCTACTGACTAGGGTTGTTCCTACTGGCTAGAGTTTCAAGATGCTCCAAATCCCAATACTAAATCATTAATCATTGAATGTACTTATACTCAGACAGTTATTGTGTAATATTGTTGAAATTATTGCACTTTAGAGTATTTTTTTAATATAAATGGTAAATAGATTACAGCGCTTTGTATTTATCGTGAAATAACGGAGTTTATTAAATGTTTACATCGAAATAACGAAAGGGTGAGAACAGTTATTTGTCTAATGTAATGTAATAAATGGAGCATAGTTTCATTTAACTCCTTTCACGTCTGAATGAAAAACCAAACCTCTAGTTCAACTATCACTTAGATCTCTTCACCACTAGAATCTCCGTCTAACGACGAGTATGATGGTGTTCAAAACTCAATTCGGTCAAAAGTGTGGCTTAGCTCTCTTCACCACTAAGGTGACGAAATATTCATTTACAGTTTAGTAGTACACATCACAGTTTCCAGATATCTTTTTGAACCGCTCACCATTTCATAGTTCTTGATAATGACGAATGTTACGGTCCCGAGAACTGCGATCCTGACACTAAAACTGAAATTACTATGACGTAATGATTACCTTATGTTATAAACGTACCATGGTCTATCTGAAGGATTAAGTGCGGAAACCAATCCTACTAAACTTAAAACATAGAACGTAATATAAAAGAAACCAGGAACCAAGCAAGACACAAACGCCACAGTAATATAAGGCCGACTAGATTTATTTGTTCATTGTTAGGACCAATAAAGAAATGGTCCTTTTCGGCTTCATATTGATGATCTTGAGTGTTAGGAATCAATTCCCGTATTTTTAAGAACATTCACAATCTTAGTTGTCTCAATCTGTCAAAAATACTTCCAATTAAAAAAAAAAAATTGTCATTGATTGTCACTGATATGACATTGTGACAGGATTTTGAACGTTTTTAATTACGGTAATTGGAAATTACTAAGACTGTTAATAAACAAATCCCGACAGTCTGAGTTTCCATAAAAAAATATATTTACGTTTTCGATAAACAGCTTCTGCCCTTCAAAGACGAATCTTCCCAACACACCTCTATATTATGTAACGCAACCACCAACCCTACCGGTAACGGAAATTACCTCACAAGTCACAATATACCAGATATAATGCATCTCGCACGCATTCCTGAAGCTGGCAGCGACAAAGAGATCGTTTCTAGTAACGCATCGCTCAATGCGCACGCGTCTTATAGCCAATTTGAGGTGACGATTACATTCGGTTATGTTGGGAATCATCGGAGATCATCGGGTAATAAAGGGCACGTAAGCTCAAGCACGCAACTGACAATAATTTTAATCATATGTAGGTAGTTTTGAGTTATAGTTATGGCGTGTGATCAAAATTGTGGGTGGACATGAGACTTTTGACATTACAGCTGATTTTGATACTGATAAGACTGTTGACTTGTTAATATTATCAATACAATAGGTTGCGAGTATTTAGTGAGGTACCATGCAGTTCTTCAGAGAGAAAGCATTCTATTTTTATAAAAAAAGAAGGTAACAGGAACATAATTCACTTACATCTCCACTAATATTATAAAGAGGTAAACTGTGTAAGTTTGGATGTAGGAGGTAATCTCCGGAACTATTACTCAACCGATTTCTAAAATTAATTCACTGATTAGAAGCAAAACTATTTCCGAATGTCATAGGATATATTTTATGACTTCCATGTAGGCGGATTCGCGTGCAAAAGCTAGTTTAAACTATCTTCATTGATATTTTCATGAGGTCATGGAAAGTAGTCAATGATTGAATACATTTAGATGAAAACTAGCTGCAGCCCGCGGCTTCGCCCGCATGGCTTTTTCTAAAATAAAAGTAAAAGTTAATCCTTAAGACATCAGCTTAAGCCAGTGAAAGTTCCGTCAAAATCGATTCAGCCGTTTCGAAGATTAGCGGGAACAATCAGACAAAGAGACAGCCAAATTTGTTTTTTGAAGCGAAAACTTTTTAAGGCGCGTTGAGCACTTTTTGGGTAAACGAAAATCATGGAACTCGCGTCATCGTCACCGAACGCTTTCTATAAGCTATATGTATACTGTGTTATAATTATGTGTACTTTTTGGGTGAACGAAAATCATGGAACTCGCGTCATCGTCACCGAACACTTTCTATGAGCTATATGTATACTGTGTTATAATTATGTGTACTTTTTGGGTGAACAAAAATCATGGAACTCGCGTCAACGTCACCGAACACTTTCTATGAGCTATATGTATACTGTGTTATAATTATGTGTACTTTTTGGGTGAACAAAAATCATGGAATTCGCGTCATCGTCACCGAACGCTTCAGTTACTTCGTTTTCACTTCTATCGGCAGTCCCCAGAGAAGCCCCGCAAGTTTATTTTTATTTTTTTTCTATGTACCGTTTATTTTTTCATATGCATTTAGTAAAAAGCTGTTATTTTAAAATAACAAACAGACACTTCAAATTTATTTATCTGTATATATAGATACAAAATTCTGAGATAGGATTATATCCTAAGTTTACATCCAGAATATATGCGAATTGAACTATAATTTTCATTCAGGGGCCATTCAATTATTACGTAAGCACCAAAGAGGGGTGGGGGGGTCTTTGCTTTGATTATTTTTGATGACATGGGGGATGGGCGTCTGGATAGTAGGATTACGTCAGCAATATTTATTAATTTACTTTTCAGATTCAATTGCAAAATTTAATTGAATTTGATTTGAACAAAGATGGCAACCCAATGTTCAGAGATTCCCCAAAATAACTGATATTGCTTTCTCGATCTCACGCGATTTTTTATGGTTAGAAAAAACCGAAGTAGGGAATTCACTTAAATGGGCATTCAATTACTTTTTAGTCTATAAATTCCTTATTTCTAGACTCATGAATAACAGTAAAGAAACCTGAACAGATTAAAAAAATACCAATGTTTACGTAAGCAAAGGGGGGGGAGGGTATGAGCTTTGTTTACTTTTGCTGACAAGGGGGAGGTGGGGGTTCAAAATTACTAAAATTCTGCTTACGTAATACTCGAATGGCCCCTCAGGTGAGTATGACCTGATGGTATTCCTAATGATGATGACTAAGTTGTCGACCACACACATTAGGCTTTACACACGTTTTATCTCTCTCGTCATTACTGAGCTAGGCAGTGTGACGGGCGACATTTGTAAGGCTATGTTTACACGTACAGTTTTGTAAGAGAAGTAGTAAGCTTTACTAAACTAAAGCAAGCATTCGTGTACATGTTTACAATACATGCTTTATCGACCACATCTAGTTACACCATTGTGATACAAGGGTGGAAAGTAGGTTATTGCTAACGAGCTGTCATTAACAAGCCCGAGCCGAAGGCGATTGTTTTTAATGACACGAGTTTGCAATAACCTACACACCCGTGTATTACCCGACGTTTTTCAATACAGTTGTGGAAAATAATAAAAAAACAAATTAAAAAAATTGCAAATTATCACACAAAAAATTAAAATTTTGAGAAAATGGCTCGTTTTTGCAACTGGGCATTTTTTTTTTTTTTACAACAAAAACAGCCTATACAACCTATTCGATTTTTGACAAATGTTGATGTGAAAATAATTAAATTAAAACTGGTAATTTAAAATATTAACATCCACTTAAAAGTCTTTTAACAATTCATTGATAAGACGTACGGACTCATTAATTTTTCCTCGTATAAAATCTATCCCATTTTATTCTATGTATAAAAACTCCTTGCTACTAAACTTTTTAAATTGACTTATAAATTTAAAACTCAATTGCAAAAGTAATGATCGAGCTCGTAATCAAAAGTCACGGCCGCGTAACAGAAAGATGCCTATGCAAAAGATTTGATTTTCGAATCATAATTATAGCCTCTGAAAGTACGCCATGTTTAACAACTGTATTGAAATAGTACATTGTGATATAAGGGTGGGAAGTAGGTTATTGCAAAAGAGCTGTTATTAACAAGCCCGAGCCGAAGGCGAGGGTTTTGAATGACACGATTTTGCAATACCCTACACACCCGTGTATCACACGACGTTTTTCAACACAGTTGTGGGAAATAGTAAAACACAAATGAAAAAAATGATCAATTTATCACACAAATTAACATTTTCATTAAATGGCGTGTTTTTGCAACTGGACATATTTTATTTTTTTACAACGAAAACCGCCTATACTGCCTATTCGATTTTTGACAAATTATGATGTGAAAATAATTCAATTAAAACTGGTAATTAAATATATTAAACAACCATTTAAAAGACTTTTGAGAATTCAATGCTAAGACGTACGGACTCATTCATTTTTCCTCGTATAAAATCTATCCCATTTTATTCTGCGGCAGCCCTTGGTAAGTAATGTACCATTTCCTAATCATTTTCCACGACAATGTTTCAGTCGACGCTTGCATGAATACAGCTTTACATGTAAGTAATCAGTGCAGTCTGATAAACGTGTATTTAAGTGCAATAATTGTGTATGACTGCGCCTGAGTTCAAGGTTTTTCACTTGTCGTAGAAATGTGCATTGTTCATATGGTATGTGGTAATTTCTTTAGGAAGTACATTTTAATGTGTAGTGGGAATGATTTGTGATGGGATCAATGCATGGAATTATGCGGGGGTAAAGCAGAGGTTGGTATGACGGTACGTATTTATCTACTGATGTACTAATGCCAACGTTTCTTGTGATTGATTTCTTTGAAATCGCACGTCTCACGTAATGTTATTAGTAAAACACACCTTCCAATACATATAAAAAAGGATAATTTAACCGCCTCTATGGTCTAGTGGTAAGACCACCTGTCTCAGATCCAGAGGTCCCGGGTTCGATTTCCAGCGGGGAATTATCTAGTCGGTTTGGTTGGTGGTAAGGCTTGTTCTAAGTCCGCCTGGCTAGCTACCACCATCTTATCTAAGTCTGTCGCCATAACAACAATGGTTTTGTTAGTTAGAGGTAAGATAGCCAGTTCCTCAGTGGTTAAGGATTCCAGGTGAAGCTCACTTTCCCCTTATCATCACTTATCATCCGGTGAGAGGAAGGCCAAGAGGAAAGCAGTAGAAGATTAAAAAAAGTCGATTTTACAGCTAGTGCATAAAAGAAGCCATTTTACCCCGAGACGAGCCGCAGCCGAGGGTGGATAGTTAAGTCGAGGGGTAAAATGGCTCGTTTATGCCCGAGTTATACACTCTGCTTTTCACTTCAATTGCAAGGAAATGAAACAAGTATAAACTATATTGTCGGTTTACTACAAGAACTCATTAAGTGACATAGTCAAAACTTTGAAATAAGCAATGAATTAGTTTTAGTTGTATTGTTCACCCTAGATCATTTTCATTATGATTATGTTAAAGAAAAATTAAACACTAAGGGGAGGTTACCTCCTTACTAATAAACGTTGTATAGCGTCTGTATAGTTACACAACGCTTTGTCTTCTTCTATCGAAAGTCAAATTACTGACGAGTGAAAGAGAGAAATCGGTGTGTAACTATACAGACGCTATACAACGTTTATTAGTAAGGAGGAATGAGTTTTTGCATTACATAAAACTCGTCACGATGAGTTCAAGGCGTTATAAACTGTACTTGATGATTTTTGCCATTAATGAGTTCTTGCAGTAAACCAACGATATAACAGTATTTTGTAATTTTCAACTGGGTACTTCATTCTGCCAAGTCATAAAAACGTTTGCGTTTTTAAGTAATAAAGATAACTATTTTATCTGGTTTTATTAAATTAACTATAGAAAACACGGAAGTGATATAAAATAAAGCAAATTTAATAAAATAACGACTTTAATCTGCGATGTTTTATTGTGCGTGTGGCTGTTTGGTTTGATTATCTTAGGGTCGCCACACACGGGCTTCACGCCACAGCCACAAATGCCGCCACGAGAAGCTAGAAGCGGCTACAACGGTAGCTGAAGCTTGTAGCGTGTGGCGGCCACCAGCGTCAACCGTGTGCGGCGAGTCCATATAAAATGTATGAAAACTACAGGAAATATGCCGGTGGCTTCGTTTTGTGGTTGTGGCCGGTGGCCCGTGTGCCCGCACCCTTAGTCTTAGAAAAAAAAAGTTTATTCACTAGAACAGGGATTCCCAAAGTGGTCGATATCGATCCCTTGGGGTCGAAATTGGTTTCCAAGGGGTCGACATAAACGAAAACTGATTTTGGAAACCTACAGAAGATAAGATGGATAAAATTGATAAAACATTTATTCAGTGCACACAAAAGACATAACACAACACAATTAAATGAATTTATATAAAAACAATGCCAATATTTGTGCCGCAAGTAAAGAATAGCACCACCCCATTTCCTCCCGTGGGTGTCGTAAAAGGCGACTAAGGGACTTACTAGAGAATGGGCAGCAGCGTTTTCTATGCATTTTTTTAACACCATACTGCGATCGCCAACCCGCCTGCCAAGCGTGGCGATTATGGCAACCTCCCCCCCAATTAGGGAAGGCCTATATCCAACAGTAGACGTCTTTCGGCTAAAATGATGATGATGAATGCCAATGTTTAAAAAAGAAAAACACAGGTCCTTAAAGAAATAGAGTGACATTATGATATATTCCAAATCAAATAATAAATATACAAGCTGCGGTGTGCGTCTCAATCAAAATGGCAGTCCAGCTCAACATGTGTTAGGCAAATATACCTGACGCTGATATTCTGCTGGATCCCTGCAGTGACATACGGACGTCGAGCAGAGGAAATAAATTGGCGTTGTGACAAAGAGCTATGCGCGGAGTGAAATTATGTAAGTATACCATTAAATTTATGATATCTACAGTGAAGTTTTGCGTTAGGAAACGATCAGTAGACAAAGGCTGATGATGATGATTTTTGAAGACATTATGCTACGCCCGTTGGACATAATCTGACTAAATTCGAGACACATGACTAGTATAGAGCTGAAGACCGTTCATTACCCGAGGTCCCTCCCTTAGTCCCTAGAAGGCACCGTCCTTTCGAAAAATATAATTTTGGCGAATTAAAATTTTACCTAAGTCAAGTCATAATACAGTCAAGGGCATTATTCATAATTAAATAATATAAATAAATAATCACATGATGAAAAAATCAAGAAAATATTTGTAACAAGAAGTTGTTCAATAAAAACCTTGGGAGTGTCATCTCTTCAGTCTTATTTAATAGTATAAATTATCGTAGTTTGTCATGACCTAATGCAATTCCACCACCACACATTTTAATTCGGCATCATTGTATTTTTCGGATGGACCACGAGTAAAAAAAATACCCGTGGTACCTTCCAGCGACTACGGGACCACGGGAAAGGAAAGCGGAAAACCATCAAATATATTAGCTATACTCTGTTCCAAATCCATCTAATGGAAGTGTAAACAAATCCTGTTCAGGTTTAATTCTTACGCAATCACTCACTAAAGGGAATCAGTCACACATTCCTGTTTAAACTTTTAACTTTTTTATATATCTCACCACTTTTTTCAACAATTATTGTTTGATTAACATTATTATTAGGGATGCATCCGATACCGATACCGATGCCGATATATCGGCGATACTCGAAGTTTGCATCGGCGATATTTTTATGATCGATTCTACGATACTTTTCTCATCAATGTTAATTTTAATTACTAAAACTATTAACTAATCTCAACCTGTCTATAGTTTTAAACGGTGTTATTTAGTTTGTCCTGTTATTTGTTATTTTTATATTAATTAAAAAAATCAACGGACTTGTGTTTTATTTATTTTACCTTCATTTTTTAATTCAATAAGCGTATCGGTAACGGTATTGCCGATATTTTTATAAGAGCATCGTATCGGTATCGCATCGGCAAAAAGGCGTATCGAGGCATCCCTAATTATTAAATCGTGATCGAAAAGTCATCGACGAAATTAGAAGTTGAATTAAATAGAAAACGCAGTTTTATTTTCTTCTATTATAATTTCTTGATAGAATCATAAAGTACAGTCAGTTACTGCAATTAGCTGACCTCAAATGGTTGAAGTTTGTTTACTAACAAATCGTTTTATTTTCATATTTTTCTACTTTTGGGTAGATTTTGTGTAGTTATTTAAATAAAATTAAGAATCATAAAATTCTATCGATTCGTATTCAAAAAAAAAAAACAACCATTTAATACTTAATAATGAATAATTAGCTAATTGCAGACTGTACATAAGCTAGGGAATATGGAATAGCACATCGAGCAACTGGCCTCCACGGCTAAACCTCAATTGTCAAATAAAAACATCTTTAAGTTGTTTTAAAATTAGAACTTCGGTTAAATATTCAAATAATAAAATTAAAGAAAATAATTTAGCTATAAGTGGCACTACAAATTGAGCAGCGACAGATACGTTTTCTGATCCATTTGTTTATACTTCCATTAGATATTTTTGGAACAGACCATAGTATAATGAAATACCTTTTCAGTAGGAACATTTCTGTATTTTTATTCTTGCACACATACAAACTTGGTATATACTCGTACTAATATTTAACCAACTACTTGAGACTTCTTGAAGACAACCTTTAGATTCCGAGGCTCGCAGAAAACTGACTTAGAAACTAGACGACACTCCAAACATCATGTTTCCATTCCGTTCCGTTAGAAAAATAACCAGTACTTTTGGCGGTAAATGTCAAATGAGATACTTTTAAACTTCATGACAACATGACTACAAAATTCAATTGAGGCAATCACATACTTAAAATTGTATACATAGTATTTAAAATCACTACAAATCTTATTAATGTTTGGAAATCATGACAATCAATCAATCTGCCTAGCCTCGTCTAAGTCGACCCCAACTATGTTGGGGTCGACTTCCAGTCTAACCGGATGCAGCTGAATACCAGTATTTTACATGGAGCGACTGCCTATCTGACCTCCACAACCCAGTAACTGGGTAACACGATACCCCTTGGTAAGACTGGCTGTCAGACTTTTGGGCTTCTGACGACCCGTAACGACTGTCAAAGATCCACGAATGACAGCCGGGACCAACGGCTTAACGTGCTTTCCGAGGCACGGAGGAGTCTCGGTATGTAAAGATGGTCACCCATCCACGGACCAACCCCGGCAAGCGTAGCTTAACCTGACGGATCGACCCGTGCGGCTGTTATTACTTAGCCACGAGCTCCTCCACGTTTGGAAATCATGACAATAGAAGTATAAATATCAACAACGAGAAAGCCTGCATTATTAGATTCGCAAGGGAATTTTTATTTTGCCTCTTATGCATAGTCAGTGAGTACTACCAGCAACAGGTTTCCACAACGGGACCTATGATTAGGTACTTAGGTAATATCCTGTACCTGCGCAATTATGGGATATTTAAATGAGCTATTACAGAACTTATAATAGGTACCTTCATACCTGTAACTGCATATTTATAGTGAAAACGGAAACGGTATATATTTTGGAGACAATTGAACGAGAATAAGATGATTTATTGCGAAAAATTAAGTCTGAAATATCAATGGTGAATGCGCATAGCATTCACCATAGGCCATGACATAGAAGAAAGGCCGAAACAAACTCAGAGGTCACAGTCTTTTTTAAAGTCCAAATATAACCTTGGTCAGATCGTGTGGAGACCGAGTTGATTGGTGTCGGTAATGGTATTTTAGAGGTATGAGGAACAGGGTGTAAAGTTCACTCATACTCTATAGTAAAGGGAGGATCCACCGACCAAACGGGTATTGTGTTTGGTGGGCAACTGCCCAACGGTTGATGTCGGGATGTTGTATATATGCTAGTCGCGCGATAAATTCTGATAGCGCGATGCAGGATTTGTGACGTCAGGTCTTTGATGCGTAGTTCGCATGTGGCGTTGTTGATACCGCCACAGTCTTTTGAGGAAAGAACAACACAGATTGAGGTTGATTGAGATTGAAAAAGTATTGTCTTAATAATTAGCCCATCAACTTCAATGCTTTTAGCAAAGCGGGCGCCACAAAAGGTCTGGAATGCGATGAAAAAGAAGTTGATCTTCAGAATAAAATTCTATAAAATTCAGATGCAAATTAAGTACCACACCTCCTCCACCTATGAATAGGTGAAAATATTCAATAAACTTAAGGCGACATGATTCGACAGAAAACGCGCTGACTAGTTTTTTGAATTTACGGGAAACATAAAAAACAGTGTTATAAAATTCTGAAAATAGATAATTATATCTTGTTTAAGGATCTGGCGGACATGCGATTGTTTTTAATAACACCATTAGATTAACTTTGCTGGATAGAAAAAAAAAAAACAAAATTACCCCTTTTCGTAATGATTAATCAATATCATAGCTACAAAACATAGGTTTTTTTTTTTCTTATTTTTTGAATAAATGAATAGTT
Source organism: Dryobota labecula (assembly GCA_947523025.1). Taxonomy (NCBI): domain Eukaryota; kingdom Metazoa; phylum Arthropoda; class Insecta; order Lepidoptera; family Noctuidae; genus Dryobota; species Dryobota labecula. The sequence goes on along the minus strand of OX383302.1, from coordinate 16,643,474 downwards.
ACGTGTGGCGCCGGACGTACCTATAGCAACATCCCATTTCCTACCTTACCGTCGCGCCGAGCGGGACGGCTCTATGTGGCGTCGTCCGTAATATCTAGTACATTACAACCGCTCAGCGTCGCGTCGCCGTCCCGTCCCGCCGCGCCGCGCCCGCTGTGTGGAAAGACCTTAAGTACTCGTCGCTAGCAACAACGAATCGTGTCCACGTGTATGTGTGTCTGTATGTCAATAAAAGTTTATGACTGTTTTATGCGCTTGCACATTAGATGCGCAGCCGCGTTTGCGCTGAATGACAGTGCTGGCTATGTTTGTTTCGACTTGACCTATTTGTAGGATGAGTTGACAAACTGTTCAGATTTATCCTCAAACAACTATGAAATTGAAACGATCTTTTGCTGCCAATGGAATTAATTCCTAAATACATCAATACTAACTGTGGTTTAAACTAAAATCACTAGTTAGATTATATAGATATAGGGCTTTAGGTTTAGAGTAAAATCCACCGAATTATCAGTAAGTACATAACAACTCAGAACGTCTAGTCGCCACAGGAGACAGAGATATCATAGTCAAAGTAAAAGTCAACTCATTTATTTCGAATAGACACATAAAAGGCACTCTTGAATGTCAAAACTAATACTTAATTTAATTGATTCTAGTTGCCCCTTCCAAAAGGCAGGACGTATGGAGAAGAATGGGCAAGAAATTCCACACTTACTCTTTTAAAATGTTAACAATGTTTTGTATAAATTCATTATCAAAAAAAAAAATCAAATCATTTTTATTTCAGGCATTGTATAAGTAGGTACACAGAAATACAAATACATTTCACCCATAGTGACTACATGTCATAGATAATTAAACATTAGGTATTATCATTTGTTTGACTTTTTGACATATCTCGGGACCATGTGGTCCCGGGCCTTTGGAAGGCGTACGAGGGGCCGAAGCCAACTCGCAGAGGCCCGTTACACGCTTGTAAAGAAATGAGGCACTATTATTATTATTATTAAGTTATGTTAAGTAGGTATTTTAGGTGTTAAAAATTATAAATCATTATTAGAAATTACTATTGGATAATTACATTCAATAAATTAAATTAGATAAATTAATTCGTCATTATTACTTGTGTGCAGGATCAGGTTTGTTCGTCCAAAATGAAGCGATTTGTCGTTTTTACGGTGTATATTTTTATATAGTTATTTTCGTTTAATATATTCTCTTGACTGTGGCAGTTCGAAACAGAAAAAGAAAACATTTTTAAATATTGTCGGAGGATCTAATTAAAAAAGAGATCTAATATGTTGCCGCCTCCAAGCCTCTTGCAGATGGCGTGGGCAACTTGCTTACGTCATAGTCAATGCTGAGATTGAACAATTTGGTTCTAGTCACGAAAATTGTGCGGAATACAGTGTTTATAATATTATTTTTACAGTTTAGCAATCGTGTTCGAAATGAAGCTCTTGCCCTTCTCAGAACGGAAAAGTTATAATTATGTGAAGACGATGAACCTAAAACCAAATTACTACATATACCACAATAGGTAAAAATAATTAAAAATAAAGCGACGATTTTCGACGGCACGGTTGGCGCAGTGGTTAAGCGATTGACTGCTGCGCTGCGTGTCGCGGGTTCGATTCCCGCACGGAACAAATATTTGTATGACCTACAATTAGTTGTTCCGGGTCTGGCTGTTTGTGTATGTGAGTTTAAATGTTTGTAAACGCACCCACGATACAGGAGAAATTCCTAGTGTGGGGCAACATTAAAAAAAAAAGAAAAAAAAAAAAAAGCATTGACAGATAAATTAATTATGTGAGACCACGTATCGGTGCTCACATATTTACAAATACATATCGTAAAAGAAGAACTCCCAAAAAAAAAAAAACATGATTAGTGAGTGTGTGAGTTTCTTTTTATATGATAATTAGTTAGGTTTTAGTTTCGCTTAGATCACTGACACAAATTATTATTTTTTCTTTCGAAACACTTCGTGAAATAAAATTATCATTTAATTACTGACTTTTTTCCGTAAGTATACATAATCTCAATGGTAAAAAAACCTCAGCGCCTCTTAAGGTAATTATTCGCCGTTATTAATTGTATCACACCAACCTAATATTAATTTTATTTTCTGTGATTAATATTTTAACTCACACACAGACTTATTATATGTTGTTTTTATTTTTTATTTTTTTGGGAAATCATATACAATGTTTGTAAATATGTGAGCACCATGTACCTATCGCATTTATTAATTTTTCTGTTATTACTTCACTTTTCATTCTTTTTACCAATTGTGGTAAGTAATTTTGATGATTATTTTTATATTTTTTATTCTAGGTACATAGTCTTCACCTATAAATATTAATTAATGTATACAAACTATTGTTAACATTTTAAAAGAATAAGTATGGAGTTTCTTGCCCATTCTTCTCCATACATAACTACATTTTGGAAGGCGCAACTAAAATCAATTAACTATTCATGTAATTTTTGACGTTCAAAAGTGCATCTTCGTGCCTATTTGAAATAAATTATTTGACTTTGACTTTGAACCAACGTGCAATAGTGTAAACTTAGGATAATAACTAACAACTCTAGAAAGTTTTCATACCTACTAAATTCATTCGTTAGTGATTACTGATTAGTCTCTAAAAATAACATTCTCACACGTAGCTATTTAAAAAAAGTAAGACAGTTAAAGACTTCTACAGAAAAAGTCCATTTATTATGTCATCAACTAAGTCTTCCCAATTTAAAATACAAACTCCTAAAAATACATTTTCACAATATTCACTACTCGAATTCCAACCCAAATTCATTATATTTAATTCATATTCCCAAACACAACACATTGAATCAAAGTATTCAAACAATCTCCCCTTGACGGTAACCCCAAACCGAACTCACGCTAAAATCAATAAGCGCACGCGCAGCGTTGAAAGATCGATATTGTCTTTCTTTCGCCCCTTGCACATCTGTTAGGTCGATAATCCTGGTCCCCTCACTATACTCCCTATTACACCTAACAAATTCTAACCATTGTTGGTTTTGTTTGACTACCTTAAAATTAAGGGCAGTGTAAAGAGGCAATGGATTCCAAATTTTAGAATTTTTTGACGGGGAAGTATAGTTTCCTGCCGTCTATTTTTATTATTAAAGTGAGGGGCGAGGGTGGTGAGCAGAAGGGTGGTGGGGTGGGAGATTGTTTTGTCTTTACACCCCTTCGCAGTTTACAGCTTGAATCCTGGTAGATTTTGCTTTGTTGGGAGCGATTACTTGCAATGTTGATAACTTGTCGGCCGTATTTTTTGGTAGATATCGATTTAGTAAATAGAACGGCTTTAAATTCGTATTTATTTTAGCTTTAACATTATCTTACCATTTATTCTGTGCCATAGGGTTTACAGTATTTATTTTCGGTACTAGTTATAAATATTTTGCTGATTTATTAAAAAAAAATATATATATAATTATGTGCCTACAAATATATCATTGAGGCTTTTGCCAATCTATACAAATAAATAAAATTGAAGTTTCTGTTTGTAATGTCAAAATAACAGTTTTTTACTAATTGCATAAATGAAAGTATATACGGTACTTATAACAAAAAACTATTTTTGTCTTTATGCCTTTCTGTCTGTCTACCTGTCTGTTTGTTCCAGCTAATCTCAGAATCGGCTGGATTAATTTTGACGGGACTTTTACTGGCAGATAGCTGATTTTATAAGGAGTAACATAGGCTACTTTTATTCTAGAAAAAGCCACGCGGTTATCAGCTTGTTGGTTAATAAAGCGCTACAAGGATCTTTTGGCGTCTGAATGACACTGATAGGGGGGCGCTGTTGGTACACATTTGTGCAATTGACGCAGAAATTGTATTGGAAAAACAAGATGGCGGAATTAGTTGCGATTTTCGCCACGCGCCAAAAGTTTCTTGTACAGATATACTTTCACAACTGCGTGTGAACTTGAGAGCGGCTTAAGACTCCTACAAACAGGCGCGACACGCAACGCGACACAAAGACAACGCATGCCGCGCGACGAGCGGTCTCTTTATGTCGCGTCGCGTGTCGCGCCTGTTTGTACATCTCCCTTCGAAATGGTAAGTCGTAAAGATATATATTACCATAATACTACATCAAAGCAGCTATGAACAAACAAAAGGACTTTTTCTTTGATATCCTCTTTAAGTACATGTTTATGTTTAACTTTCAATTTCGTCACGACTTCCTGTGCTTAAGAGAAACATCATGTTTATCTCGTAATGACAGAACGTGACCAACTTATGAGGTACCTACTATGTTTATTAATGTTTGGTTCTTTAAATGGTAATATTTGTTTGTATACAGAATGAGTGGCGGGTATGATCAGATGGCGTGCGGAGTACGAACTTTTCGATCCTAACGAATCTTTCGATCGAAGTTAGTTTCGCTTCGAACCACCGCAAGATTGTGCGCTAGTGTCGGATCCAAGAGTATGGATCGGCATCTAATTCGAATCCAATTCGATTGATTCAGAACTCGATGCTGTCGGAAGTAAGGCCCCTTTACAGGGCTGTTCAATATCATTTGAAATATTAAACACCTCGGGCATCAGGGAGAGCTTTTTAACGCCCGGCAATTTTAAATGTCTCTTTTGTATTTTTTTTTACAAGAAACTGTTTGTCGGGACATTTTGTATTTTGTCGGGACTTGGGACACCATATGAAATGTCGGGACAATCCAGACGAATCTCGACCCGACCATCTGGAAACCCTAATTACACTAGACGATATTAAAGGGCCCGATATTTAGGTTATTTGTTTTTTTATAGGGACCCTAGCTTTGATACTTAACATAACATCACCTTTTGTTCTATGACTTTTTACAGAAAGTAAAAAACATACTTTCAAGATTTCGACTTTCTTTAGAGGTATGAGGAACAGGGTGTAAAGTTCACTCATACTCTATAGTAAATGGAGGATCCTCCGACCAGACGGGTATTGTGTCTGGTGGGCAACTGCCCAACGGTTGATGTCGGGATATTGTACTCGTATATATGCTAGTCGCGCGGTAAACTCTGATAGCGCGATGCAGGATTTGTGACGTCAGGTCTTTTTTTGATGCGTAATTCACATGTGGCGTTGTTGATACCACCACACACATTTAGAGCGTTGGGTTTAAATATTTTTATTTTTGTATGAAAGTCTGATGAATTATACTTATTATAGTATATTATAAAATATGTAATACTTATCTATAATTATAAATATATACAATAATAATCATGAAATAAGAGCAAAGAACAAAAAAAATGGTTGAGAAGAGAGATAGTATTTTTTTAAGAAGCTATATTATTTGTCCAAAAAAGAATTGTCTGCAGCCTTGACTGTAACTCTTCCTTTTTCCATCTCCGTAATCGAAAAAACCGGGTTCTACCGCAGACAGACGTTATAAAATTCAATATAAACGGAGCAAAAACCGTATCTGGAGCGTAACGCCTCAATAATAGGGAACGTTGAACGTTCCCTCTCTCTCACTTACACTTTTATTTGACAACAAGTACAAACATGGCGTTGTTCTCACTTGATATCATCTGCTTGATTGCTACCTTCTTCTGCGAGATTATTGTCTTAATAACTGTTTTCTGCAACCTTATTATGGGCCAATTATGATTTGTAACCTGATTATGTCCCTTTCGTGTTTTTTTATTTTTTTATTTTAGTTTTAAATACTTTATTCTCATAAAGACAAAAGAGCCACTTACATGAGAACATAAAATGACATAATAAACTTATTCTAGGTAACGGTCACCGATACAATACAATAGGCTTTATCTAGTATACCACATAAAACTGCTCTTCTGGGCAAAAGTTTTTTTTTGAATGGCATCTAAAATTTACAATAAAATACCTGTGGATATTTTAAACACCAAGGAACTCCCACTATTCAAATATAAATTACGTATATAATTTTTTAATTGACAAAGCTTACTACACGATCCAAGATTTTCTTAATAATTAGTACCTACCTATCTGTCACCATACACCTTATTCTTATTTTGTAAGATTTGCTTTAATGTGATGAACGATGAAATTTTTGATATGTTGCATGTTGACATAATTTATTATTGTATGCCTATTAGGCAGGACAAAATGGATCTGTAATTTACCTAACATCGGTTTGCCTACCTATGCCTATGCCCACAATAAAATGATTTGATTTGATTTGATTTGAAGTTATTTTGCTTTTAAATTGGTTGGGTTACACGTTCAACGGTTTTATTCAAAACTTTTAGGCTAGTAAAATTGTTAATGAGTTGTTTCAATTATGTAATTCGATAGTTTTGATTTGAAACCGCTGAAAGAGCTAAATTTTTTATATAGTATGGTAGATTATTGTAAAATTGTGCTCCTTCATAGGTGATATTCTTATGAATGGCTTCTCGCAGTTTAACCAAGGAGGTCGTCTACTGCTGTACCGTACTTTTCTGTGGGTTCCTCAATAAATTAACGCCTCCACCTCAAGTCTGCTATTACAATAGTGTCAGAATGGTCTATAATTGTCTGGTTTCATAATTGTTGATTTTGACAAGTTTGGTAATCTACTAATATAATGGCATCATTATGAGTTTCCAATGGTCAGCCACTGATGGAGTGTCAGTGGCTGACACAACATATTATCTCGTGACTGAGAAGGAATTATAATATGAAAAACGGCTCAATCAACTATATCGGTAAGTGTGTCTAGAATCTTCTAATACCTTTTATAAAGTTTCATATTGAGACACGAAGCAACAAAATACGATCTAGAGGAATGTGGCCGTTTTTATTTAGTTCGAATTTTGTTGCTTCGTGTTTCAATATGAAACTTTAAAAAAGGTATTAGAAAATTCTAGACACACCGATATAGTTGATTGAGCCGTTTTTCATAATTCATTCTCAGTCACGAGATAATATGTTTTTAAGGAGTGGCGCTAGTGGACTGGTGACAACCCTCTTAAGACGAAGTCCCCTATGAAAAAGGGTTACCTACTTAGCCATTTTTTTTTTGTGACGTGACTGTGAAAAAACTAATATAGAAATGTAGATTGTAAAACAAGTAGAATGTTTGTGTCACAGTTTGATAAATAAAATTGTCTCATAAACCTACATGGCTTGTTCCATCGTAGGGTCCACGAATGAAGACAACATTTGGATGTAGTTAGAAAGGACACACACATTGTGGTCAAGGATGAGTTGTATATACCAAAGAGGTCCTAACGGTAAACGGAAGGTACCCAGCTTCATGTGGATTGGTTCCCAACATTAAAAAATCAACCTTATCTTTGTAGAGTCACGGATCTTTTTTCTGAGCGAAAGAACCAATCGTTAGGACCTCTTTGGTATATACAACACATCCCTGACCACAATGTGGGTTGAGTTCTTTCTGCTTAACTACGTATTTTATCGCTAACACTTCTTCTTGAATTGAATGTCAAACGCAAGACCTCGAAATTACTAGATTAATATCACGGTAACTAAGTATAAAGTAATGAATACAGCAGAAACAGATTGTTCACATTAAAATGAATGGGATATCAGTTTCCTAACTAACCAAGGCAATTCGATCTATCTAGGTCTCAATGTACGTATCAGCTGTAGGCAGCCTTCATTTGTATAGCAAATCAGCCTGCTTAGATATTTAATGCGACTACTTAGTTTACATACACACATAAAAAAAAAACTTAATCACTTTGAAAAATCAAAATCTTTTTTGTTAGGTACGGTGGATTATATTATGATTCGGCTCGCCTGACTTAAACCCAATAGAGCACGCGTAGAATGCTCTTAAGCAAGCTGTTTGGAACCGTCAGCCACGTCCCCAGACAGTGCCAGAGCTCAGGTAAGACGCTATTCAAGAATGGGACAGGCTACCCCAAGAAATGCTGGATAACTTGATTCTCAGCATGCCCACAGGGAGTTGGCCGTAATCCACCACGCGGGCCGCGAGTGCGGGTTGGTAGCTGTCAGATGTCTTCGAATTTTAGGTTCTAAAACATTCACCGTTTTGAGAGCTACGGTTTTGAAGTGAAAACTTCTTTAGCCGCGTTGAGCGATTTTTAGTAGAAGAAAAACTTACGCGTCACTGAAATGCGCAACATGCTCATGACATGTTGCGCCAGACTGGCGACGCATAGCGTATAGCGATAAAAAAAGTTATTTTTTTTTACATACAACGGGGAAGCTCTTGGCCTTCATCTCACCTGATGGTAAGTGATGATAAGGCCGAAGATGGAAGCTAGAACAGAGTTATTCCAAAGTTTCGAGTTTTTTTGTCAAACAATTAGTGTGGCAATTTCACAAATGTTTTCCAACAGCACCCCTGTCAATGTCATTCGGCGCTAAAAAATCCTTGTAGCAAGATGCCTATATATTTCTGAGAGGAATGAAAAACTCGAGAAAGAAGTTATATTAGTAAAAGTTAGGGAAGACTGACGAAGCAATAAATTGATGGAGTTTGTGACAGATAATATTTAGGTATGGCTAATTGGCTAGAAAGAGGTGAATATTGAGGAATACCGACCCCCTACCTAGTTGATATTCCACCAACTCGCACTAAGCGTTTTCAAACGTCTTTTATAATGCGCGCAGCAAAGGAGTGGAACTCTCTGCCTGCCACTGTGTTTCCGAACGCATACAACCCTAATCTATTCAAAGTGAGAGTGAACAGGCTTCTTCTGGGTAAGCTCACTCCATCGTAGACTTTGCCTCTGTCATCCAGACCTAGACTAAAGTCAAGAGCAAACTCATAGTAGAATAAAAAAAATAAAAAATAAAGTATGGAGGGTGAGGACATGCTGCATCGATCTCAAATCAATAAGGAAAAGGGCAGGTGGATGTGATGATGAGTTTGAGAAAAATATCTACAACAAGACAAAGAGGAAGTATTTGCAAAATCACATTCGAATCATTTATTTCAAATAGGCACATAAAAGGCAATTTTAAACGTCAAAACTTGTTGCAACAAATCAGTTACAATAAAATTTTCTGTCTAACGAAAACTTAGTAACTAATGATGCTATCAATTCTGCCGCATATCGATATTTTTCAACACTTAAAGAGTTATTTATTCCATTGTTTCACAGTCAACGGTTTGTCATTAGTTTATCATCCTTCTAAGTGGTCTGCACCCTTTTCTACGAACATTCAAGAGCGGCTCAAGAGGGAGAGAGAACGACGAGCGTATCGACTGATATATCGAAACTGTTGACAGCTCCAGACGACTCATATAACTGACAGATTGTATAGTTAGCTTGGAAATTACGTCAGACTTACGACGTGAAGTGTTTCAGTGATTGTGATTAAGAAATTTAGAACGACGGCTCTATTCACTACTTAAAATCACGGCGGTATTCCCTGAAGGGGTATACGCAGAGGTGTAAGTTACACCCACTTTTGAGATATATATTCGTGTCGTGGTCACGATGCGCTTTGTCCAATCGCAGGTGTAATCGTAGCACGCCTCACCCTCTCTCTCCATCTGGTTCTGTTAGATGACAATCTAGCACATTCATAAACTGGGCCTCCAACCGCGGATTTAGTTTGATCGGTCCACCTCATCGGTGACCTACTCTGCCCTGCACCACTAGACGCTCCATGGAGTCATTATTCAGCGTCAAGACACGACCAAATATTCGAGACTGTATACCTGTACTGATAGACGCTGATTGAGCTCTTGGAGTATGGACACGTGTGTGAGAAACATATATAATAAGCATATTAATGGTGTGTTGAAGTTTGTTTGGGAAAATCCGAAATATACGCGGAGGAAGTAGCGAGCCGAACGCTAGTATTCTATATGCAAGCATTGCCTAACTTCATAAGCATAATAGATAGTGGCAGACAAACAGACAACCTGTAGATTGATAGTCAATATTATGTATTCTTTGTGGGCGGCTTAACGGAATGCTGTCTACTGCATTTGCATCTCATTCAGCTAAACATAACCACCTCGGGAATATGAAAATGTTGGACATTCTATTTAGAAATTGATTAACTTGATTGTGGCTTTAATGATGAAGTTGCCAAAGCTTTAACTGTTGTGTAATTATGATGGTGGTAGCAGAGCCTATCTCGGTGCGAGGAAGTGAGCTGTAATCCACAACTCGGACCCAGTGCATGTTGGTAGATGTCAAATGTCTTCGAATTTTTGTTTCAATTAGGTATAATTTAGGCATCATTCGAATGAATCACTCTAGTGAAGGTACTATTTTGTTTTATTCCATGTTCTCACGACACCCACAAAACTATATAGGAATTAACGGTTCATCCGCTCCTTACATTTCATTTTCCGATCATTCAGTAGGAGAGTCAAAGATACCGAGTGCCGAAATCTAACATCGTAGCCTAGGATCGGTTCACTAATGTATTTATTTTTCACTTTTGATTCATATTGTGATCAGACGTTTCACTTTGAGTGAAGTGTGCGGAATTAAAGGCAAAAGCGACTGATATCGACTTTGGCAATTAGGCTACACTTCTTTTTCCTGCCCTCTTGTCTCATGCTACTTGGGGTCGTCGCAAAATGTTTTCTTCTTCAACTTTCGCCTGTCAACCATCATGCTTATATCCCCTCCCTTTTCATTCCAATAGATCACTCAGTCTTTCCATCTTTTTTAGTTAAAGTTGTGAAGCAACTAAGCTATGCATTTCGCAGAAATTTTCTATCGCCTAACTATGTAAATGACTCCAAACTGCCTAGATATTATGACGGGTCTCTATACACATGGTAATTCTGTAATATATGGAAGCAAACCGTAGTAAAATTGTGAAAGCAAAGTGTATTCTTGCAGAAATGTAGGTAACGTTGCGAAATTCTTATATACGGGATTCGCTAGTGTCTGATCATCTTCTTCCTCTCTACCTATGCTAATTTATTTGGGTCGATGCAGCATTTCATCTTCCATACATTCCATATAACTTAATTAGCCGTCGTATGTGTTCATCCCCTGAGGAGGAGCTCGTGGCTAAGCTTGCGGCCTTTTAAAGCACGTTAAGCTGTTGGCCCCGGCTTTCATCTTTGACACTCGTTACGGGTCGTCAGAAACCCGAAAGTCTGACAACCAGTCTTACCAAGGGGTTATAGTATTACAGTTACTGGGTTGTAGAGGTCAGATAGTCACTCCAAATAAAATACTGGTATTCAGCTGTATCCGGTAAGACTGGAATCTGACCCCAACATAGTTCGGAAAAGGCTAGGTAGATTGATCTCCGAACATCCCCTAGTGTCTCCACCAAGGGTTATTTTGTGCCTATAGGGAAATAACTGTTACCTTCTATTTTAAGTGCCCTAATACCTACATTATTATAAATGTAATCGTTCCAAAATTGATAGGTTCTACTGCAAGCTAGACCTCCTGCTGGCCGCTCCAACCCTTCTCCCCTGGCTGTCCTTAAAACCTCACTTTTCTATCGTCAACAGTTTAGATGCTCCATAAGAATGCTTGCGACGTCATTCTTATCTCCGAGCTTTCACACGTTCCGCTAGCTCATAATAAATCAAAAGCTCAAAAGCTCTTTCATAACATCTACCTACGACACACATACCAAACACTTTTTATACTTGAGTCCGGAAGAGGATGTCTTCATGTCACTAATGTAAACAAACCTTAGATGGTACTGTACTATCGGAGCTCGCACAGAGTACGGAATCACCGCGCCAACAATGTCTAGAGACGGCAGTACTGACCTACTAATAAAACTCGTGGCGCCGAAAATGCGTTGAGCGCAAACTTCTATCACAGAGTACGGCTAGAGGCAAAGCTTCATACAACCGCGTTATGACAAGTATACTACTACAAGCATGAGGCGCGTTTGCGCATACCACTGGCGGCTTCGTCGCGTACGAAGAGAAACCGGTTTCTACCGGCTGAGCCAGTTGAATCGCTCAGGGCTGCACGTACGCGTCGCGCGTCATGTTTGTTTACGTTTCGACATGAGTAAAACATACTAGTGTTTTAATATAAAAAGTGTAAATATGGTGGTTTATTGTACTCTGTCATCATCTGTCTAGCCTTTTCGCAACTATATTGAGATCGGCTTCTAGTCTAACCGGGATGCAGCTGAATACCAGTATTTTACATAGAGCGACTGCCTATCTGACCTCCACAACCAAGTTACTGGGTAATACGATACGATAGGTATACTGTACTGTGTGTATGAACCATACTATTATGAATAAAAACATATCATTTATTTATTATCCCAAAGACTCCACTAGGTATGTAGTAACTTGATTATTTATAATTTACTATTTTTAATGTGGTAGATATATACCACATACATCAACATCGAAAGAAAACTCAACCCGGTGATGCAAAAAAGTTTTGATATTATATCTCGGAGGTGAACGGTGTGTTCAAGAACAAAAAATAACGACTATTTCAGTTTTTTTTAATTTATTTTTAATACAATGCATGTCAGATGATTAGTGTTTATGATTTACTAGCTTTTGCCCGAGGCTCCGCCCGCGTGGATGTCGGTTATCGCGTAAAAAAGTAGCCTATGTCCTTCTCCGTATCCAAGCCTACATCTCTGGCAAATTCATGTCGATCAGTTCAGCGGTTTAGGCGTGAAAACGTAACATACAGACAGACAGATAGACAGACAGACAGACAGTTACTTTCGCATTTATAATATTAGTATGGATAATACCTACCGACCTATTAGTGATTGAATACTTATGTTTATAAATTGAAACATGTAAGCTCATTAACGTTCTGTTTATTTAGTTTTATCCTCTTGTGCCAACCCTACCAAAATAGGTATAAATGCACGCTCTTTAGAAGCTTTGCCTTTGTTCCGTTTCTTTACTCATGGGTCGTTCTCAAAAAAGTGGCACCGTTCGAACAAATTTATCAATTTGAGAAAATGCATCATTTATTGAGTTTTTTAATATAAATTTCCATTCTGGGTATTTTTCTTATGTTGAATTGTTCTAAGGGAATAAAATCTTCATTAATTTTTTTTTAAATGTTTATTCAAAGTGTGACTCTTTGAGTTTGGACATGGCAGGTTAGTGAGAAACAGATGTTACAATTTTATATTGTTGTAAGAATGTCACTCCGGTTTTCTTAATATTACTCAGCCTCTACGTGAAAAGCCTCTTTAAGTACAATATTGTGTAGAATTTAATAAAAAGCATTTTATAAATCACACATTTCCACTAAAAACTGCCTGACAGGTTACAGAGCCACTTTTTTGAGAACAACCCTCATGTGCTTCTGTCTCGGGCCGCCAAAGAGGTAATTTGTGTCGTAATGTCAGCAAACATTAACAATCTTGGTTTGTACGAGTATGGCAAGTGTTGACTATGTCTAACAGCGGGCATCGAGACGTCTCCGTACTCTGTGGGAGCCGCGTCGCGGTAATCGGCCGTTCCCCTTAGTTTAAGGTGCGTAGATAAGAGATGAGCACGCGACTCATCTTGGACGGCTTTGTTATCGTTTTGTTTATATTATGTAAGTGCTAACAGACCCGCATCAGATCACAAAGAATGGGGGAAGGTGCTATCGTTCATTTCTCTCGTGTGCTAGGGGACTTATCAACATAAAGCGTGCTTACTTAGATAACCTTAAAAAGTATTTTGTCTTTAGTTTGCGTTCCATAATTTTCTACAACAAAAACTGTTAGTATTTTTTTTATTTTTTATTTATGTACAAAATACTTGACAGGACAATATATAAACAGAAGAGCACAAAGGTGCTGCTTATTTCAAAAGAAATTTCTTCCAGCAGACCTGCGAGAGGAAAGTTGGATACGAAATGTAGACACAGTGTGTAGAAAAGTTAAACAAGAAAATTTAAATTAAAACACTCAAAACAAAACTATAACTATATAAAATAACCATACATACAAATATATACACATATAAATATTACCTATATTAAACATACATATATATTATTTGTCAAATCACCGATTCTTCCTCAAAAAGATGACAATTTATTCCTTCCAGGACGTAATAGTATAACCCGTTGGCAAAATTTAAGCACCCCATATAGCCTACTAGGCGAAACTCCATCGTATTCGAGAAAATCCAAGATTTGTGTGTTTCCGATTTGATTATGAATGACATTGCATGTGGTAGCACAAACATGGCGAAGCAAACATTAAATATTATTATAACTTTCAACAAATCATCATTTTTGGCTGTACTTACGAGTGGTAAGTAATCCCGTGTGTCTTATTTTTCTACCTTGTATTATTAAAACACTGTTTAGCTGCACAAGAAGTAATTTTGATGCGTTTTTATCACAAAAAAAAACTGCAACTATGGAGCTGTTTGATCAACGATATTCCGTGCGCGACTGAGTGCCAACTACGGGCAATCACTTAGTTTGATAGGACCAGGCGCTGTTACTAAGTCCCGTATCTACGCTTTTAATACATCAATGGCTTCAAGAAGATTATCATACCATGTACTTATTCGATGGTATCCCAAACTTTTTATAGCCCTAAAGGCGATAAACTTGTCCGCTATGAGAACTTGCCCGATCTAACGGTTGTTACATACATTCCTATTGGTTTTCTTTTTTTTTTTCGTTTCATAGTGAAAGCGGCGTGTGCGCATGTCTTGATGCGCATGTCTTGAATGACATCAAGTCCTTTATTATTTGAATATTTAAGTTGGGTTTATGATCACACTACCTTTTGCCCGCGGCTTAGCCCGCGTGTAAGTCGGAAATTATTCCACGAAAACGTACCACTGGGATAAAAAGAATCCTATGTCCTAATTCAATATTCAATAGTTAAATTCAATAGTCTATACCTGTGTGGCAAATTTCATCGAAATCCGTTTAGCCGTTAAGGCGTGAAAAGGTGACAGACAGGCTGAGTTACTTTCGCATCTATGCAAATAAATAAAATTGAAGTGTCCGTTTGTAAAGTCGAAATAATAGCTTTTTACTAAATACATATGAAGGTATATACGGTACATATAACAAAAAAACGATTTTTATTTTTTTTGTCAGGCTGTCTATCTGTTTGTTCCGACTAATCTCCAAAACGGCTGTACCGATGTTGAAGATACTTTCACTGGCAGATACAGTGCGACATAAAATAGTAGAAATTAAATAAAATGGAACAAAAAAAGAATCCATACTAAATTGTTGCCATGTTTAAGCATTTTACTTACGTCAAAAAATGTGACAGTTACGTATAGAGACGCCCTCATTTAGGGGTTTATTCATAAACGTTGCTTAAAGTTAAGTGACGTTCAAACGTCAAAAATGTATGGTTAAACAGTCGCTAATCATTACTTAACTTTAAGCAGCGTTTATAAATAAACCCAGCTATTTATACTATTTTACTTCGCAGTGAAGCTGTTGTTATATGAAGAAACTTAGGTTACTTTTATTTTAGAAAAATAACACGTAGGTGAAGAATTTTGGCTTTGAATCATGGATAGCGTTCCTGAGGAGTTTGATACGCCACTTCTCTCCAGCACAAGGTAGTGGTAATGGTAACCTCAGT
The DNA here is from genome assembly GCA_947523025.1 of Dryobota labecula. Lineage (NCBI taxonomy): Eukaryota > Metazoa > Arthropoda > Insecta > Lepidoptera > Noctuidae > Dryobota > Dryobota labecula. Next base: position 16,627,975 of record OX383302.1, on the reverse strand, counting down.
AACATTTAGCATTGAGTAACATTTGACTTTGGATGACTTTTAGCCTTCTAATAAGGCCCTTGTGAGCGACCACGTTTCAGAGGAGCATTTCCACGTTGGAGAGGGCTATGCTTGGAGTTTCTCTACGTGATCGAATCCGAAATGAAGAGAACCGCAGGAGAACCAAGGTAACTGACATAGCTCGAATAATTGCCAAACTTAAGTGGCAATGGGCAGGGCACATTGCGCGCAGAACAGATGGCCGTTGGGGCCGAAAGGTTCTGGAGTGGCGACCGCGTACCGGAAGACGTAGCGTTGGAAGGCCTCCCACAAGGTTGACCGATGACCTGAAAGCCGCAGGAATCCGCTGGATGCAGGAAGCACAGAACCGGTCGAGGGGGCGGTGCTAGGGGGAGGCCTATGTCCAGCAGTGGACGTCTTTTGGCTGAAATGATGTGATGATGATGATGATGATGAACATTTGATTTTCAAAAGTCTATATTTTGTAACTTTGACTCTCAAAAAGCTGGCTCGCTTTTGATTTAAGCTTAATACGAATACATGTTTTTTTTATTTAAATTTGTAATATAGCTTCCGAAATAAACAACAATGTCCACTTTTATGATTTCTAACAGGACGATATTATCATGGACGTGCACGTCCACATCACGGCATCAAGATTTTAATAAATGGAAACACGGCAATACTAATGCATAAAAGTATGTTGGAATAATGAAATAAATCCTAGCATCAAAATTTAAAAGTGTTTTTTTTTTTTTTTTTCAAATTAAATAGTATTGACGGCCGATTATGAGTTTTACTAATCTTTGACTAGCTATAGTGACTGAACTATTGTATATAAGGTATATCTATTCAAACACGAAATATTTTAAGAGATACACCTATAAGATGGTAAAGAAGCCATGGAAATGTTTTTTTTATAAATAATAATTACTTGGTATGATGATTAATTAACAAAAGGAACCATCGCCGCGTCCGGGCGGGACATTCATAGAATAAGTAAAGGTTTTTTGCAAAAAGTCTCAAGCTATTTTAAAATTATAATATTTACGTAAAAATAAAAATACTATCAATATTCCATTGCTTGCTTAAGGATAGTAGGCTCTAATAATCCTTCCATATCCTATGGGCACGTCTTCCCTACCATTATCGTGCCCCCCGATCTTCTCCTTGATATGCAATGGTCGCTGTAGCACCATGAAACTGAGGCTTCAGGGGCTAGTGTGAATCTTTGGGTTCATTCGAGTAATCGAGTCTGGTTAAACCACGCTGGGGTCGATGCATGTCATTCATTCATTCATTCATTCATTAGATAAAATGAAAATAGTTGCTATGGCTTTTATATCACATAAAGATGTTTCTCTTAAAATATTTCGTGTATGAATAGATACACCTTATATATTTGATTGAATTTTTGTATATACAGACTGGGATCGTCATTAAATAAATATTATATAAGCAGTTTAAATTTTGTCGTATTGTCGTCTCCACCTTGTACACAAGGCTACACATCAAGCTATACATTTCCAGTATAAGCTAATCTCGCATTGTATAGGATTTCCGTATCTATAATGAGAGGTCAGCTTATTCTGGAAATGTATAGCTTGATGTATAGCCGCGTGTACAAAGCCACGTCAAAAAAAGCTATAACGTGCCCTCGGCGCCAAGATACGAATTCATCTTTTCGAGTTTTTGTCATCATAGGCTAATATAGATGAAATATAAAGAAATAAGTTCAACTAATATAAATTAGGCTGAGTCAAGGAACATAATTAGCAAAAGAAAGAAAAAAACAATTTTGGTTTATGAGGTTTATTTATGTATAAAAAGTCTGTCATGTAGTGTAGTCGTGACCGTGGCGTGCTGGGCACATTTTGATTTGTCATCTACGAGTATATGGATACTCGTGATATATGACTATGGCGATGAAAATGTTAAACCGTCCACGATAACGTTATAAGTATAACGTGCACGTATTTCCATAAATTTTAGGGATGTGGACGTAAACGTCCACGATGATATCGAGACGCTAGATATTATAAAAGTGCGCAAAAAGAGCTTTCAAAATGAATAGTGGTTCTTTCACGACAAACAACAACAACCAAACCGAATGTAATTAAAGTTATTTGCTAACATAAAACAATGGCCATCAATTAAAAACGCATAATGTAGGCCATTGTATACGAAAACTCGGAATTCAAAATATCTAGGCCATGTGAATCAAAGTTATATTAAATTATGCAGGCATGCGTACAGAGGCTGAATAAGAATGCTACCTTTGTTCTACAGAAATAGAAGCTGCGTGAGAAAATCACAAGAGTACGTACTGTGTTGTTGATACTTTGTTTAGGCCGAGTCCTGTCTACACTAGCGAATATTCAACGAATGGCCTTCCCTCTTACCGAGAGAAGGCCGATTTTAAGGCCCAGATATATGCCAGTGACCTTGAGTGGTTAGCTTGCGTGTTCTGTACTGAGCTCACGCAAAGCGTCGTACGTCCAGCCAGTAATAGGACTCGCCCATCCAGGAGCGCTGTCCCAAATAAGACGCATTATTAATTTATTATACATAAAATAAAAGGTATTTTAATAAAACACGTAAACTAAAAGATCAATAATGAAATTATCTTTAAAAAGGTGAAGATTTCAGAAAAATACGCTTGATAGGTTTTGTGGAATTCTCAGTTTTTTATCCGCGTTAGACATAACTTTACAAATTAATTTCACTATATAATATAAACATAATCTAAAATATTTATTTATAAGGTATTAAGAAAATGCTCTAATTTAACACAATATTTTTTCCAAACCATTAACACTTCTCGTTTAGACGTGACCTTCAGTATTAAATCATTAAAAGTCGGTTATCTTCGCCTTAAGTTTAAGTTAAGTGGAAATCGTAAGATACACAGTATACTAAAATAACAGCCACATTTTATAAAACTCGCTCGGCCACCGACCCACCGCATCGCATCGCATCGCCGCCCGCGCTATGACTTCGCTTAGCGTTCTTTCGGATTTTTCTTTTGGTTTCTAATCGTGATGTTAGCCTATAAACTTCCTTAAGAATAGGGCTTTCAAATGCAAAAAGCAAACCAAAATCAGTGGACCTTCACCTTTAGAATATCTACAGAGACCTACGGCGGAAAAGAGGAAACCATATTAAAACAAATTCATTTTCAACATTTTCCTAAGAAGGATAATACGATACACAAATTTTATTTTTCCTAAGTAGTTCGGAAAATGTACAACAAACGATTTATTAGAGAAAGGCATGAAAAACGTAAATATTTTGACATTACCGGCCTCATAGATAAACCTACGAATTTCATCACAATATGCACTTATTTCTATAGTTTAAATAGCAGGAAAATATACAAAACTTACCGGAATAAACGTAGCCAGGAGTTCAAACACTGGAACAATAAAAATCACTTATTAAACACTTGTAAACAATCACAAAACGAGAACACACAGCTTGCAGTGCGAAAGCTGCAACGTGACATTTCTAACAAATTCGAAAGAGCCAAATATATTAAATCGATAAAATACCATAGCCACTCTTTTCAAATTTTATCTTTCTCTGTCAAGAATAACCAGGCTATGTTAGAAAGAGAGCAAAATAGTTTGACAGCTGATAGGGTGGTTACTGCACTTTGGCGGGTAATATTTCGACGCATGCGCGCGAATCACGCATGCGCGGTCGATATAATTCCATTTTTGATTGAAGTGCACTCTTTAAGATTTTAATTGAAAGATAATAAAATTCAGAATAAAACTAACAGCAGGTGAAAAGTTATCAGGTTTTTGGAAGAAAACCGCGGAAATGGATAGAATGCAGTTCGCGATTTTCTTGTATCTCCACAATGTGTGGAGCCGTAAGTTTCTCATAACAATATTTCCTTTATTATGATTTACTAAAACGTAGCGAAACTAAAAAAATATCTGTTTTAATTTATGAAAATTCAATCAAAATAAATAAGTCACGAAAAAAAAAATTTTTTTTTTTTTTCAAGCTCTTATTTAACTGCTCCTGTTGCAATGTTTATATTTAATAGCATCTTTTCATTATTTCTTTTTTATTCATTTTTGACTCCAAAGATATCTCTTTGGAGTCAAAAATGAATAAAAAAGAAAATTCTTTGATTTTCAGGACTGAAGCGACCAGAACACAAGCTATTTAAGCGATTAATGACACGGTGGGATGAGAGCCCCCCTGATACATCTCCTCCATTTGATCTTCGCCGCAATCGGGTAAATAGTCGAACTGAGCTTTCTAGAAGTTCCCTAGTAAAATCAAATAATCATTATCATAACATCACCCCTGTAATCCCCAAAGGGTTAGGCAAAGGTGTACCCTTGTAACTAGTCCACCCACTTTTCACCAGATATGTTTAAGTCCTATGAAATAGGGGGCGAGCCTATTGCCATCAACGAGGCACAAATCCAGACTCCAGGCTGCTACTGAGGGTGATCTCTCGCGTCCGGCCCTGGTCCAGGCCATGGTCCAGGCCATGGTCCAGGCCATGGTCCGGAGCGAGAGTACATAAGAGGCAGTTACCTCCTTCTGCGACGCAGTAATGCTCGCGAAGGAGCATAGCGCCCAGAGCGGGAGAAGTTATTTGATAATCTTCAGTAAAAAAAAAGACTTACTGAGAAATTCCAAATGGAAACACTCAATAACACTTTGCTTGCACCAAATAATAACACTTTGTTTGCCCAACGAGAGAGATAAGTTAATTATTATGTCATGCAAATCAGTATAAAAACAGAGAATAGTGTATACGTAAGCATAGGAGAGGGGGTATGAGCTTTGCTTACTTTTGCTGACAAGGGGAAGGTGGGGGTTCAAAATTACTAAAATTCTGCTTACGTAATATTTGAATACCTACCCCTTCATTATGTTCGCCCGTAAGCCCTGGTTGGAGGCTTTAAGTTTTTAGGAGCTTAAGGCCTGTGTTCACCAACATTCTAACCACCGGTTAGGTATTTAAACAGTTGGTTTATGTCAAATTTCTTATGAAATTTTGAATAAACAACTGATTAAATTTCTAAACAGTTGATTTAAATGTTGGTGAACACAGGCCTTAGGCAACCACAGGAAAGACCGGTTAAAGAGTCTCAACCTCTAATGGTTAAAGGCTCGTACAGACTAGTGCGATATCGCGGGCGCGACGCGATATTTAAAGCACGATTTCTTTGTCGGTGCCTGTCGCGCCCGCGATATCGCGTGAGTCTGTACAAGCCTTTACTCTAAGAAGCCAAAAAAAAAAAAAAAAAATATCTGCTCAACAACGTAAATAATGCAATGAATGTTGTTGAACTGTCAAAATGAAACCCATTCCTACTGATAGATAGTGTGGTTACGTAATTAGGTAATTACCCCGCAGTTTTTTTAGAGACCATCCATGATAGTTATCACAACAAAGTGAACGACATTTTATCTGCATTTTGTTTGACAACCATTTCGTCACCGTCCAATGTTTCTATTTACTAACACTGATATAATAAATGCAATTGTGTATTGTTGGTGTATTAATTGCTGCAATTAGTAAATTATTTCTATTCGTACAATATGGAGTCAGTAGTTTTGTATCATCATAATGTTTAATCCAACATTATGACTGACAGTGGTAGCGGAACTGAGCGCAAAAAACGAACAAGAAAGAGGGTAGACCGTTTTGTCTGCTCATAAACACCCACCCGCAATGACTTCAGTTTATCCGTGATCATGGTGCTTGCAACAGCGCCGAAATATCGGGAACTCGTATCAAAAAGTAAACATGGTAAATATCCCGTTTGTGTTAATAGTTACATTATGAATACAAAAGTACCTACTATACTCTATTTAAAATAAGATTATACATTTAAATAAACCTTTCTTACAATCCGTTTAACCGATTTTGACTTCTATTCCGTACTCATAAGGATGGCATTAAAAGCAAAAAAGTGGTTACAATACCAACTGTTTACTGCAGCTGCCATTTGTCATGCCACCAACGCAATAGAAGTCAAAATCGGTTGAACGGACTGTAAAAAAGATATATATATATAAATGTCTAATCTTATTTCAAATGGAGTATAGTTTACTTCGCGAGCAGTGGTGGCCCAGTGGTCTCGGTCCCGACTTAGGCCCGGACTCCACCAAAACGGAGATTTGCGGAGAAGTCCGAAGCGGAGACGAGAAGAGATATTTTTCAGCAAGGGTGTATCCACCAAAGCTGTGCGGGGATGCGTACTGGTTAGACTGGAGCGGAGATGTGTGCTGGCTAGAGCGGAGATGTGTGCTGGTTAGAGCAGAACTGACCTGCGTGCGGCGAGCGTTGGATATTGAGATGAACGCACAGTTTAGCGCGATCTGACCGCCCCGCTCACATTTCTTCTCGTCTCCGCTGCGCGCAGTCCCCAGCTTACAAGGCACAGCTCAAATCTCCGCTTTGTACCGCCGCCCTGCTCAATCTCGTCGAGGCACAACTCACATCTCCGCTTCAATCGCGCCATACAAATATGATACATCTCCGCTCAGTGGTATCCACTGAAGCTGAGTGGAGACGAGATGTGTGAACAACGAAATTCTATTGGTTGTATAAAACACATCTCCTCTCCTCTCGTCTCGTTTCCGCTTTGATGAAGTCCGGGCCTTACGAGTTGCAGATCGTGAGGTCGAACCCAAGTAGGTATCTCTTTTCATCACCATTGCTCTCAAAACGGTGAAGGAAAACTTCGTGAGGAAGCTGGTATATCCTAGAAATAAAAATTTGAAGATATGTGACATCTACCAACCCGCACTGCACGCGCGTGGTTGATTATGCTATCATCATTTCAGACAAAAGACGTCCACTGCTGCACATAGGCCACCCCCAAGCACCGCCACATCGACCGGTTCTGTGCATCCCGCATCCAGCGGATTCCTGCGGCTTTCACAAGGTCATTGGTCCACCTTGTGGGAGGCCTTCCCACGCGTCTTCCGGTACGCGGTTGTCACTCCAGAACCTTATGGCCCCAACGGCCATCAGTTCTGCGAGCAATGTGCCCTGCCCATTGCCACTTAAGTTTGGCAATACTTCGAGCTACGTCGGTTACCTTGGTTCCCCTGCGGATCTCTTCATTTCTGATTCGATCACGTAGGGAAACTCCAAGCATAGCCCTCTCCATTGCCCTTTGGGTGACTTTTACCCTTCTAATAAGGCCCATTGTGAGCGACTACGTTTCAGTGCCATAGCTCATCACTGGCAACACGCTATAGTCAAAGACTTTCGTCTTGAGACACTGCGGTATGTAGGACGAGAAGATATTGAAATTTTATGAGTTTACTTGGAGTTTATTTGTAAAAAATCTTGATGATGATGTCATTACCTAAAGTTTTTTTCGCATTTTAGCGTGGCAGTAGCGGTCATAGCTCCCTTCCTTAATGTCTCTCCGTAGGAAGACAGACAGACAGACAAACGGACATGGCGAAACTATAAGGGTTCCTTGTTGAATACGGACCCTAAAAAGTAGCAGTGTAATAAAAATAATACATCTACATCTTCGAAATAAGTTTACTCGCTTTGAATTGTTTTACTTTTCAGGAGTGCACCGAACTCAAAACAAATATAATCAAGCGTATCAAGACGCGCGTTGTTTATTTTTTAAGACACGGTGGGGTGAGAGCCCCACGCCTAATACATGTCCAAAGGGAAGAAGAGTCTATATTGTAGCAAGTTAGCTACTCTACAGGAAAAAATCTTATCAACCTATAGCTTTATAATAATATGACCATGTACATATATAGAGACATGAGGAACAGGGTATAAAGTTCACTCATCCTCCGTAGAAAAGGGAGGATCCTCCGACCAAACGGGTGTCGTGTCTGGTGGGCAACTGCCCGACGGTTGATGTTATATTTATATGCCAGTCGCGCGGTAAACTCTGATTGCGCGATGCAGGATTTGTGTGACGTCCGGTCCTTGATGCGTAGTTTTGCATATGGCGTTGTAGATTGCCGCCACTTGCAATTATAAAAAAGGAGGGGAAAGAAACAGGGCATCAAAAAATTCGTCGGCATCTCTGTCAATAGAAAAAGTGCCCAAAAGGCTGGCAGCATTGCCACGTTGTATGGCAATGATTTGGCAAAAAAATAGGCCAGCCCTCTGGTCACGTGAAGAGTCAACCAGTTTGGCGATGTCTTTAAAAACTAAGTGAGCACTCGGACGGACCACCCACCCCTATTGATTTTCTTAGTTATCCTTAGGTAAGATCTTTCCTAAGAAATATTTCAAACGAATAAAAAATTCATAGCTTAACGTTAATATACATTTTTTTTATTATTATTTAAACATTTATTATTGTATTATTTATTATATCTATAGGCTAGATTTCATTATATTACATTCTAAGAGAATACAATCATACTGTCTTCCTAGAAATATTAAGTCCTATCCAAGGACTTGTAACTCCATCCACAACCTTCATCAAATCTGAGATTTAATTTAACTTAAAATGTGATCTTGTGTGTATGACTGTCTAATAAGTATATTGTATAAATAATGTTATTGTATTTAAGTAATGTGATTGGAACCGTGTGATGCCGGACGTAAAGAATAGCACCACTCCATTTCCTCCCGTAGGTGTCGTAAAAGGCAACTATGGGACTTACTAGAGAATGGGCAGCAGCGTTCTTTAAGCATTTTTAACACCATACTGCGATCGCCAACCCGCCTGCCATGCGTGGCGATTATGGCAAATTCCCCCCTTTTGGAGGAGGTCTATGTGCAGCAGTGGACGTCTTTCGGCTGAAATGATAATGATGATGAGTATGTATGTTGAGAAATTGGTAGATTCATGAGAATATCCAATATCGACACACAAGACAACAGACACGAGAAAACCACAATAAACGTCCAACAAGCAGGAAAATAATAACCATCCATCATAATAATATAATAGAATGATATCTATAATTATTATAATAACTCTAAACAGAAGCCCTGACGTCATCTAGTTAGTTTAAATCGCACCGCGCGTGGCTGGCCATGCACTTGTATCGACCTTGTTGCGCACGCGGCGATAACGCACGTTCGGCCTTCGGAGAGCTATCCGCAGATTTCCTTGGCATGCGCAATGTTTGTGTTAGGTTGGAGGATTTCTAAAGTAAACGCTGATATGGAGCTGAAAACTGCATAGTAAGAAGCGCAGCGTAGCCAGATAGAACAACAACAAACACGTGCTTCCCAACAGGAAGTGAAACGAAAACAGTGGAGGTACTTATGTATGTTATAAATATGAAGTAAATTCCACAATAACGCATAACATGCTACAGCTATTGCTTCATAGGATCATCGAGAAATCCATCGCTTTGACAAGGATTCAAATTCAAATTCATTTATGTAACTTACACAAAGTTCTTTTAAATACTAACCTCCTTACTAATAATCGTTGTATAGCGTCTGTATATTTATTTACACAACGCTTTGTCTTCTTCTATCGAAAGTCAACTGACGAGTGAAAGAGAGAAATCAGTGTGTAACTAATCACTTGATATAAAACGTTTATTAGTAAGGAGGTTATACAAGTAGCATGGTATGAATTTCTCACTAACAGAAGACTTAGACAGAACTAGGCACAGCCTGTATCTTGGTGACCCAAACACTACACAAAGTTAATTATTAAAAGGTTTATTCATAAACGCTGCTTAAGTAATGATTAGCGACTGTTTAACCATACATTTTTGACGTTTGAACGTCACTTAACTTTAAGCAACGTTTATGAATAAACCCCTAGATTATTAAACATACAGACAGACAGACAGACAGAGTTACTTTCACATTTATAATATTAGTATGGATTGTATATCCGGCCCGCCAATTATGGCGCGGTTTTTAAAAACGGGTCAATTTTGTGTCCCCAGGTTTTTTTCGGGGACATCGGGACGAAGAACCGAAAAAAGGGACGGTCTCGTTCAAAACTGGACGCATCATAGAAAACCAAACTATCAAATTACCGAAAGAAGAAGCTGTAGGCAACTTAATGACAGCATCCTTTCCCTATCTACGACCACAAAATAAGCCACAGACTGACAAAAACTTACCTTTTTTACCTGACAAAAATGAAAGTGTTGGCGCGGGAGATGATCTAAAAACTTCACAACGGAATTTAAATCCACTTAAAAGTCACTTAGTATGATAAGAGTCGTGTTCGACAACTGTTTTATCGGTAACGCACTGGATTTTTGGTTTCGAAATAGCTACAAATGGGGAATGGCATTATGATTTGGAGATACCAAAAAAATAATAATAAAGAAAAACAAAATTGACCCAGGTTAAGGACACACAATATTCACACAAACCACAGAAGTTAAAAAAAAATTGGTTGTCTGTGAAGTTGGTTTACGGACGATAGTTTCACGTGACAACGTCATAACAAAACATTGATGCGGCGCAAGCGTACAATGAGCGTAACGGGACAATGAGCGTAACGGGACAATGAGCGTAACGGGACAATGAGCGTAACGGGACAATGGGCGTAACGGGACAATGAGTCATTCTTTTTCGTGCCTGCAGCCGGCGTTCATCGATTTATTAGACGTTGTCACATCAAAAAATAATATTTGACCCAGGTTAAGGACACACAATATTCACACAAAAACAGAAGAAAAATTGGTTGTCCGTAAAGTTGGTTTACGGACGATAGTATAACGTGACAACGTCATAACAAAACATTGATGCGGCACAAGCGTACAATGAGCGTAACGGGACAGTGAGCGTAACGGGACAATGCGCGTAACGGGACATTTTCGTGCATGAAGCCGGCGTTCATCGATTTATTAGACATTGTCACGTCAAAAAAAAACTTAAAACAGTATTGTGTGACCCACCGCTGCACCAAATAGGCCCAGCTCAGCATAAATGCCAGGCAACTAGTGCCTTTCAACTGGACCTTATGAATATTATTAGATTAGGTAGTGCTAACACTGGTAATAATTCCACAATCAACGACCTATTGGACGTAGTTAAGCAGAAAGGACTCAACTCACATTATGGTCAAAAATTTGTTGTATATACCAAAGAGGTCCTAAAGATTAACGGAAGGTACCTACCTTCATGTGGGTTGGTTCCCATCATTAAAAAATCTACCTTATCTTTGTAGTATCACGGATCTTTTTTGCCGAGTAAAAGAACCAACAGGTAGGACCACTTTGGTATATACAACAAATTTTTGACCATAATGTGGCTTGAGTTCTTATTGCTAAACTACGTCCAATTCAAAAACTGTCGAAAACTCGAGCTGTGAATCCGCGGCATGGGCGTATCCAGCATTTTTTTGGGGTAGGGTAGAAGTAAATAAACTCGATAAGTAGTAGGAATTTAAAAATACTCTTCATTTAAGTACTAACCTTATAATAATAATAATAAGGTTAATATTGAACTGCGAGGGTTCTGGCTAAATCTAGCAAAAATTAAGTTTAAATTTTTTGTGCTATATAATTATTGATGGCAGAGGGCATAGATTTTACATCCATAGCAGTCAATTCCACAAAACCTAGAAACTCTTCACGAACCACCATTTCTCTTCATAAAAAAATCTATTACCAATGGGAAGTTGTTCTTTTGCTGATGTGTCATAGCTGTCGTCTGCCAGGATACTGAAGGCACGTATATACGTATTACTTTGTTTACATAAATTATCTGAATTAGAGACTTTGGGTATTGTCATTATTTCTAATTTGTATAGTCCGTGCCACCAAAGAAGTCTCGCAGACGTGGTGCGATGAACATAATGTGAGTAAGTGTACAAGAAACTAACTCAAAATCTGATCTAGTTGGAAAATGTCCTAGCTGGAAAATGACGTACATGGAATCTGACCTACTTGGAATCTGACGTCCATTACCGCTTTCGTGCATTCTTTACATATTATTGTCTCTAATGACATCCCCAAATAGATCGATAATATGAATAATTAATGTTGTTACTTAATAAACCTAATTTTTAGTACTTATACAGAGTTTGAGTATGTTAGTTTTACAGGAATAGCTTAATTTTATGTCCCAACAAAAAGATAAACCATTAAATTTTCCATGGTTTGTAACATTATTTCCTTTCAATTCGAATCACTTTCTTGAGTACTTCGTCATTGGCGAATGTATCCTCTCCAGATTTAAAATTTCTAATGACTGGACAGGTCCACTCAAAGTGTGGTTCTTTCTTCAAAAGACCATTTCAGACACGGATCTACATGGTCCTCACATGATTTGACCAAGATTATGTCTGGACTTTAAAAGAGACTTACACCCCTGAGTTTGTTTCGGTTGTTTGTTTTGTTTGTTTGTTTTGTGTAGTATGTTAATTGAAATAAACATTTATTATTATTATTTCTTCTCAGGGGTAGTCAGATAGGAAAGGTCGACTCCATCTAACTCATATTTTATTAATTTTATTGAAGTGAAAACTTCTTGAGGCGCGTTGAGTACTTTATGGGTGAACAAAAATCATGGAACTCGCGTCATCGTCACCGAACGCTTGAGTTACTTAGGTTTCTTTCTATCGACAGTCCCCAAAAAATTGCCCCGCGTGTTTTTTTTTTTTATATGACCTGTAAAAGTGATTCCGATATCCTATTTTTGTCCTATTTACAGAATAAACGATTTCATTTCATTACATCGGAAGCACAACAGTCCCCGATAATTCAACCCATCACAACAGCTCCCTACTAAAGGATACGAACAATAAAAATCACTACAACAAACTATTCTACTAATAAAAAGTTTAGACAAGTAGCGTTCAAACGGGTCCATTGAACTTGCATCAAGTACCATCATCACCTACACATCTGTCTCAGGGAAACTTGTTTGTTTTGTTGCGCATACGCATCTCGCTCTAGGAGGACATTGAACTAGCACTTGGATTTCCGGGAATGATCTTAATTCGGGATGTATAATTGTTTTTGGGGAGAAAGGATGTGTGCTTCAGTTCTGTGAAACGATGGGCGAGGAAGTGGGTTCTTTTTTGGGAGATTTAACATAGTGTAGATTTTTCGTGATTCTAAAAGAAAGAAAGAAAGAAAAAGTATTTATTGTGACTCGCACAGGAACATCACAAACTAAACAGACAGTTATAAAAGCATATAAAATAAAATAATATAATAAGAAAATAAAAACAGAGCCCTGTACGGGGCCAAAAGGCTCTTGTCTCAGCATGATGCTGCAATATTTAAAAATAAGTGCCGCCACGCTGGTATTCTGATAGGGCCCACTATTCTAGCTGCTTATCTCAATATTTCGTAAAGACTAAGTAAAGAACGATGCTTAGAACTAACTTTAACAAAAAAGTAATGAAGTAATCTATTGGCATTTCTGATTATTGTGCGCCACCTACTTTCAAAATCAATGTTTTTTTTTTGTTTGTAAAATTGCGTAATTCCACGATTTATAAACATTTTCGGTAAATCAAAATTACCTGTTATGCAACCTAATGAAAGCAAAAAAATCCTTTTCACTTCTCATGCTCTAAAAGTTCGCCAATATAGCCCTACGAAGCGGGACTAAAGTGACCACTTTAGTCTCTAGGGAGTAAAAAGTAATTAGTTTATTAATTTCCTTCATGTGACATAGACAAACTCAAACAGCCAGTAAATATACTATTATCTGTGGAGTGTGGACCATCTTCATTGTAAAAATGTTGAGAGTTTTAGTTCTATGGTTTTCCGCAAAGGTGGCGCCATGTGTTTTAAATTGTTAATCTGTGACTGGTTTAAAAGAAAAAACTGACCGCGAAAATTTCAGAATATTTGTCGAGTGTAAATTTGTTCGGTTTTAAATAAATTGATTAAGAATGTCCAGTGACAGTGAAGAGTTTAATGTCGAGCAAAGAGCGAAAGACATAATAAATAATCTTTTGCCGCCAAAATCGCGGAAGATTTACCTAAAAATTTACGAAAGTTTTTGACTATTTTTCTCGCACTCAAAGTGAAAAGTACAGTTTGCACCTCGAGACTAAACGCCAACCTAATATTGACTAATACTTTGACTACCTCGCACGCTCGGGAGTCAAACGACCTCTGGTATATTATGGCTTCTTTTAGTCCCTCGATATAAAATATACAATTGAAAGTGTCCGAGGTCTCAAAGAACTCGAGAAACAAATGAAAACCGTTTAACATGCAACCCATTTTTAGGACAAACCATATATATGTAGATGACAAATGATCCTTACAGCAACTAATCAGTTTGCATGACTTTTTCTTTCAACAAAGCCTACTCTTGAAATAAGCTAGGGAACCGCTAAAGCATAACTATTTTAAATACTATAATAGATATTATCTAACTGCTAAGTATACCAGCTGGTCCGCAAGCCAATTCTAGGAACCAGAGATCCCGTAGCCAATGAAGCGGTACTGCCTCGTTGAGTTACCGTTCGAAGCCAGCTCAATGTATCGTCGTATGTACTTATAGTTACCATACCGGCCTTATTTGTACCGCTGCAGGAAAAGGGCCTCTACTTAAACTCAGAAGGAACGAGGAGAGGCCATGAGCTCCAGAGTGGCCTGTCATTTGTTTAATACTGATGATCTTTTGAAAAATTGCTTCCGAGATAAGTTTAGAGCAGTTTTTTTAGGCCACTCTGGCTCTCATGGCCTCAGAAAGCCAGAGTGACCTAACAGTAATTTTTTCAATACTGATTTTATTTTGAAAACTGCTTCCGAGGTAAGTTTAGAGCATGGCAGTTTTTTAGGCCACTGGCTCTCATAGCCTCATATCACCATCACTACGCTTGGTGAGCGCGGGTTGATAATTTCGGACAAATGTAATTTCATAGCATAGCTAGTCACAACCATTTGACAAGCTTCCGTGCCGCATCGAGCCTGAATAGATAGGTTTATACAACATATGACGGTCTAAGTCAAAGTCAAATCATTTATTTCAAATAGGCACGTAAAATGCACTTTTGAAAGTCAATTTTTTTTTTTTTTTAAACGTTGCCCCACACTAGGAATTTCTCCTTCATCGTGGGTGCGTTTACAAACATTTAAACTCACATACACAAACAGCCAGACCCGGAACAACTAATTGTAGGTCATACAAATATTTGTTCCGTGCGGGAATCGAACCCGCGACACGCAGCGAAGCAGTCAATCGCTTAACCACTGCGCCAACCGTGCCGTCAAAATTAAATTACATAAATAGTTAATTGATTCTAGTTGCCCCTTCCAAAAGGTAGTTATGTATGGAGAAGAATGGGCAAGAAACTCCATACTTACTCTTTTAAAATGTTAACAATAGTTTGTATACATTAATTAATAATTATAGGTGAAGACGATGTACCTAGAATAAAAATATCGAGGGCCACACTGACCGACCCAGACGACCCCACGACTCTCCTCCAGGAGAGCAGTAGGGAAACGAGTACAGTTCGAAGAAGAATACACAATACACGACCGTCATTCCGACCTCGCCGCCGAGGCGCATCGCGAAATCCCCGACTAAATAGTCCTCCCCGACCCTTGCTCGTAAGCGAAGCGCCAGCCAGCGCCATAGCTGAGCCTGTAGCTTTAAATCCCCCAGATAATAATCATAACTCTGATTTTATTCAGCCACCGTCGGACCCTTGCCATCCTCCCTCCGACTCTGCCCTAAACCGAGTTTCGTACCCCACAGGGGGTGCCCTTAGCGCGCAGTCGTTTAGTTTATAAGTTTTTACGCCCTGGCTGGAGGCATTAAGTTTCGTTAGGAGCTTAAGGCAACCACAGGAAAGACCGGTTAAAGAGTCTCAACCTCTCAAGGTTAACTCTGAAATGCCCTGGCAAAAATATATATATATTGAGGGCCATATACGAGATAAACTAATACTTCGTATATCGCAATTAATATTCCAGCTAAAATAATGCATAACTGTAATTGATTGTTTTGTAATGATTTAATAATAATATATATATATATATATATATATATATATATATATATATATATATATATATATATCTATTTTTCTTGTAATTAATGAATAATAATAATTTAGAAATTTTGTAATCTGGTGTAAATTTTATATAGATGTATTCCTGAAATAAAAATGATTTGATTTTGATTTGATTTGATTACAAATCTACGCACCCACACAGTCGCGCACGTATAAGGATCGAATGTAGAAGGTATTTCGTCCATTTTTCGACTATAAAGCAGAAATGTGACTGTAATTTATATAGTTTTAATTATTTTTGGGATAAAAACTTACCTATATAAAAAATTACAGAAATCGAATTAGTAAACGATTCTGAACTACTTTTATAATGTGAATTAATTTAGTTACAAATTGTATTTAAAAACTCTTTCGAAAATAGGTGCGTATTTTAGCGTTCCGTAGTCAACCCTTATAGTTTCTTCGCCATGTCCGTCTATCTGTCTGTCTGTCTGCCCGCGGCTTAGCTCAGAGACTCTTAGTGCTATATCTTTTTGTTTTTTTTAGGATACCTCCTCTACACGTAAAGTGGGGATAGAATTTCGTCTATCCTTTATGGGTTGTCGTTGGATAAGCCGTTCAAAAATATTGCATTTTTCAATTCAGGGATCCGTTTGCGTAATATTAAATTGCAAATTTTTGTTAGTCAAGTGTGCAGTGAACACGATTTAATGCTCTAATTTGAATGACAAGTCAATTGCTGGGTTGAAGCGGTGCCGGTATAGTGTGCCATGACCTTTAGACATAACTGGATGAATATGGATGCAACATGGCAGAGGTGAATAATACATGTACCTAGCCCTCCTTCGGGGTGTGATGTCATATCATGTTAACCAGTAAACCTACAGCATTAACATGACTTTATTATCACCCCCTTTCTTCAGAGAAGAGGGGGAAGGACCCCCCTTCCCACTCTTCTCTGAAGAAACCTCTCCTGCTTTGAAAACACTCGATAATTATGATAAAACTCGGATATTCAACATGATAAAAATTTGAATCAATAAAGATAATGTCAGTTACATGCAACATGCATTTCAAATAATTGCAATTCTGAAAAACAATGCAATAAATATAAATAGGTACACAATTTTAGGACAATCTAATCTAATCGGTGCTTGACCTACCACAAAGTCATGTGAAAACGTGGGTTTTTAACGCAAAACATGTGACTTTTGTTATATGAATTGCATAAATACGCTTGGAATGCTTAGAAGGGTGGACAGAACTGCAGTGTTGAACCTGATGCAATTTTTTCACCTGTGAAGAAGGCGACTTTCCGTCTAAACGAAATATATAAAAAATTAATCCCAAATAAGGTTATTTTTTTTTTTTGAGAATTTCTCCAAACTATATATAAAGGTTGTATCTACTCAAACACGAAATATTTTAAGAGATACACCTGTAGGTGGTAAAGTAGCCAAGGAAACATTTTTTTTTTAAATCTGACTATGTTATTTAAAAAATTAAAATAATTTAAAATTTCTTGATATATGATGATTAATTATCAAAATTCACCGCGCTCGTGCCACCATCGCCACCGTCGCCGCGTCTGGGCAGTCAACTCCTTCGCAAAATATCCCAAGCAATTTTAAAATTATAATAATTATGTAAAAATATAAAACACTTAGATTAAAAAAAAATTTTCGCTGCTATGGCTTTTTTACCACCTATAGATGGTCCAAGAGATACATCTATAGGTGGTAAAGAAGCCATAACAGCGAAAAAAAAATTTATAGTCTACACTTTTCAGACGACCAAATAGTCGTCGCTACTTTAAGATCTCTTATGTGTAAAATTCAACTTTATGAGAAAATCGATATTTTAAGCACCAACATTGTACTAGGAATCATACATTGTAGATCTTGAAATTGGTAAAGAAACTTATTTTAATTTTGACATTGTACAACGATGCTGGGCTACCGCTAGTAGCCTAGCATCGCAACTACGCAGTAGATTAATGTTCAACCATTTTTCGATTAATTAATTATGCAGTCTACGAGTCAATCAGCACGTATTATCAAGATAAGATATGTGTGTCATCAATTTCATAAACTTCTACACCTACAAAAAAATTGCATAAATCTACGTAGCACTTCTTATCGTGGACAATTCATTCATGTCCGGCGTTACCTAATTTATCTGCTTTTGAGATGTTCATGGTAAATCTTAATACTAGGCTTAAAGTTACGGGAAGTGTCAACCTACCTTAAAAAAGCCTTAAAAAAGAGATGAGCAGTTTGATAACCCATGATGACATGATGAGGTATTCAACCCCAAACGGCGTGAAAATTATAAGTACTGATAAGGTTGTAATTTTTTGAAGATAACAAAATAATAGTGCAATATCGCGTCGAAAAAGACGAATCGAAATTTTCTTGTTCTTTTGTTGTTTTCGAAGACTTATACTCGTTATCTGCTTGATACGAATTGCATATAATAATGCACGACGCAATATCGCGTGCCATTGTTATGGTAACTTCGATTTCATGACAATATATTAAATGCATTCAAAATGGCGGCACAAAAAAAAAACATTGATAAGATTTCGATTCATCTTTGATCATAAGAAATAATGTAAATTTTTTATTAGTTAGTATTTAAAGTAAGTTAAGTTTTCATATATTAAGATCTATCTATCAAACTTTTAGTGTTGGATTTTGGTTTAACTAGGATAACCATAACGTCATCAAATTGGCGCGAAAATCAGATTTCCAGAAAACCTTCAGTACTTTTCTCTTTAAACATTCTACATTACTCTTAAATTGTCCAATATCTGGTTAGCACTCATCAGATAACACATGGCAACCGAAATCAAATTTCGCCCCAAAATTTTTGAACACTAAGTAAATGCATTGTAAATGCATCTAACACTTACCAGTTCAATAAATCCTCTCTTGAGCACTTCCAAAAGGATTTTCTGCAACCGGATTTTTAACTTAACTAAGAAGTAAATAATATTTTATGATTTACGTGAAGGATTACGTGCGTTCTTCGAAAAGGGTAGAAAATCAGTGCGCGAGGGCCAGCGAGTGCGGGCTGCGTTCGCGCCAATACTGACTCAGATGCTCCTACGCAGTCGACCAGCTGATTACAAACGCACACTGTCACAATCATAATGCACCTTATCTGCATTCAGTTACAGTTCATTTCTGATTGTAATGTTTATGTTGACGGAATTTTCACTTCGTTTTCGTTGCATTAAAATTGAAATTTCAAATAACATCGCTCTTTGGACATGCTTGCATCGATGTAATGGAATTATTCAACGCATTACATAGTACGGTAACTAGGTGCATATTAGATGGTTGGCTCGCTTCTATTATTTTATTGTTACTTTCCAATGTCTAGGCATGCGTGGTATTAAGGTGGTATTTTACGAATTGCGTGGGCATTGGGTGCATTCTTGATTTGAAGTACCGCTGTGTTAAGTATTGATTTCTAATTGGAATCTGATATTTTAATGATTGCGATCGTCTTTTGTATATTAGATAGATTCATTTATTTGCCTGAAATATGGTAGGTCTCATCGCTCTGGTTTCATAAAATCCTCTTTCTTTGTCCAGGCGGTTTTCCTTTGGAATGCGCTCCCTCAGAATATCAGGACGGTAACCAATCAGTTCACATTTAAAGTGAAAGCTCGAGAACACATACACAAGAAGTTGGCAGATTCGTCTCAGAATTAAGTTTTTATAGGTTTTCTTGTTAAACTCTCATAACTTTTTATTTTTAGTTGTATGTATGTATTTATGTATTTATTCTTATATCTTAGCTATAAATATCTTCTAAATTGTTTTTCTGTTATTGCACCTACTGTGTATTATCTCTGCATCACCCTAAGGTAGACTGGTAGATAATGCCCAAGGCATTAAGTCCGCCTTTGTACAGTTTTTACTTGTGCATAAAGTTTTAATAAATAAATAAATAAATAAACTATCCATACTAATATTATAAATGTGAAAGTAACTCTGTCTATCTGTTTGTCTGTCTGAATGTTACGTTTTCACGCCTAAACCGCTGAACCGACCGTCATGAAATTTGGCAGAGATATAGCCTGGGATATGTAGAAGGACATAGGCTACTTTTTTACGCGATAACCGACAGCCGCGCGGGCGGAGCCGTGTTGTTTTTAATTATAGAATCGGATGTATAATTACATAATTTCAAATGTTGGCTTATATGGAATTCACTTTTGTATCTATCGCAAAAATTCCGTGATTCCGGAATCGTCAAATTTTTTTATTTATTTATTTTACTATTTATGTACACACAGTTAAATACATAGAGAAGAATAAAATAGAATTTCTCTTTATTCGAGTATCCATGACTCAAAAGCTGTTTGTAAAACTTATGACTATGTTAGTAAGCACTAACAAAACAAAAAAATACAACAAATAACGAGAGATACGACATAATTATAATTTCAGTACAAAAGTACTGGTTATTTCTTAAGAAATTTCTTTATTTAGTGTTTTTTCTGACTAGAATCGTATGCATATCTACCTACCAAGTAACCGAGGTAATATTTACGCCCAAGTCCCTTCTATACTACATACCCGACTAGTTATGCATGCCCGGTGTTCCTGGCATCCCGGTTTTTTATTATTACAAAAAAAAAAATAAGCTGTTTCCATACTTTCATACCTTAAAAAATAATTTTAGGATTTAGATTTTGATTTTTATTATCATCTAAATAACTGGATATTGCGTATTATGGTGTGAATGGTGGATGTCTATCAATATTCAGAGCTCATAAGAGGCGTCTCACTTAGCATTAACCACACAGACTCGCTCTCACGAAGGGAAAGAAAATTTGTCTACGTCACTGTCACCGAATACGGTGAATGGGTCTCTAACTGCACGCCCAAAATATATATTATTCTGTCGTTTATTATCTAAAAATACACTTCTTTTGAACATCGAACCTCAGCATCGAACATACTGAAAAAATCGGAAAAAAATCTTATTAAATATCAACTGACGCAACGCTGTCTCACGGCAACGGTTGCCAGGGCTCGGCTGCGCCGAAATGTCATACTGCGGCGCGGCGCCCCAGGCCGCCTGCACAACTGCGCCGCTGTCACCGTGCTTCTGTCAAGATTTTTGTGTCAAATTTTTAAAGTCATTTTTGTTATGTTTAATTCTGTTTATTTTATTTTAGTTTCTTAACTTGTTTTACGTGTAATCTATAAGGAAATAATCGTGTAAGTACCCATTTAATGTTGAAAAATGATGACAGTAGTGACGCCGTACGAAGCGCCAGTCAACCTGCCACATCGCTGGATGGCCTAGTAAGATGCCCTCATTGTTCCCAAGCACGCTTTTTTAAAGGTGAACGAGGATTGAAGGTACATTTGGGCAAGAAACACAAACCTCAAAATGTGCCTTCATCATGCCCGACAATACCCACTTCCCTAACATCTGCTTCACCTGCTCAACCCTTTTGGAAAACCCTTGCAAATCTAAAATCTACAACTCCAGTTTTGAAAAGAGTTCCTCGTGGTGCGAGGCCATCCGTGGCTTCATGTTTAGCGCGTTGTGTCCGCCTCGCCACCCGAGAGAACTCTCAAAGTGCTTGGGAGCAATTATTCACCTTTCCGTTTAGAATTCTACATGTCCAAAAAAATTTGGCAAATAAAAAAACTTTAACGTCACAAATCAAGGATAATTGTAACATTTCGGCCCAAACTTTCGATCCAAAATTAACAACGCACCCCCCAAGAAGTTTATTGCAACATGTTGAGTCTAAACTAGGTGAGGGTGATATCAGAGGTGCAGCTAGGATCATCTTTAGCAGCGATGTGGTTGCGCCGTACTCTTCAGAGACACTTACTGCTCTGGAGAGTAAACATCCCGCCCCGGCAGATGACCTCTCCTTCCCTGACCCCCCCGATCCGGAATCCAACTCTCTTGAAATTTCAGCTCAACAAGTATGTGCGGCCGTTTGCTCCTTTCGAAGTGGCTCCGCCGGCGGCCTCGACGGTTTGACACCTCAGCATCTGAAGGACTTAATTTGTTCAGGTGCTGGGGAGGCTGGTGAGTCCCTTTTGAAGGAGCTGACGGCCCTCATTAATATCATGCTCTCCGGCAATGTGAACGAAGCCGTCATTGACATCTTGTATGGGGCAAATCTATGTGCCCTGCGCAAGAGGGATGGCGGCATTCGTCCCATTGCCGTAGGGTCCACTTACCGACGTATCGCAGCCAAAATTTGCTGTGCTTTTTACAGCGAAACACTGTCCAGCAAATTCCAGCCCCTACAGTTGGGCTTCGGGGCTAAAGGGGGCTGTGAGGCTGCGGTACACGCTTTATCCACTTACCTCAATAGCGGTAAAGGTGAGGTCATCCTTAAGGTTGACATTAAGAATGCTTTCAATTCCGTAAACAGGGACACCTTGTTGACAGAAGCTCAAAAGGAAGTACCCAAAATTTACAGTTTTCTCTATCAATGTTACAGGCACCCCTCAAAATTACTATATAAAGACAACCTTTTGGAATCAGCCGTCGGATGTCAACAGGGTGACCCTCTTGGGCCAGTCATTTTTAGTTTAGCAATAAATCCAATTATTCGGCAACTAAATTCTGAATTCAACGTATGGTATTTGGATGACGGAACCCTAGGAGGTGATGTAGACACAGTTTTAAATGATTTAGCTTTTTTAAAAGAAAAATTCAATTCCATTGGCCTAGACCTTAACGTTTCGAAATGTGAAATTTATATTCCCCAAACGACTGACAGACAGACTACCATAGCCAAATTTAATACAATAGCACCAAATATCAAAATTACGGAAAGAAATTCTCTTCACCTCCTAGGCGCCCCAATTTTCGACGAATCCTTTCCAACTTTCATTGAAGAGAAAATTCAAAATTTTAATGATGTCTCTGAAAGACTTTACAAAATTAATATTCATTCGGCTTTCACACTTATTCGGTACTGTTGTTTTGGACCAAAATTTACTTATAGCCTTCGCTCTTCCCATCTATGGAAGCATCCGCAACTTTTAGAAAAAGTAGACCAAATTATTAGGAACACTTTAACTTCTATCCTAAATGTGGCCTTGGACGACCGAGCGTGGCAGCAAGCCGCACTTCCCATTCGCCTGGGTGGTCTCGGCGTCCGCAAAATTTCAAGTATGAGTTTACCAGCCTTCATCTCCTCGGTCCACGGTACCGATAAATTAACCAGGAACATTTTATCTTCAACACTGGTCGATTTTGAGGTACCGTGTTTGACCGATGCTTTGAACGCTTGGAAAATGGCTTGTCCCAATACGGATTTGCCCGACAACCCGTCCTCCCAGAGGCAGTGGGACGTGCCGCTCTGCAGTGTTATACGGAATATTCTTTTAAACACGTCACATGATACTGTTGAGCGTGCGCGTCTGCTGGCTGTTGGTGAATGGGAGTCGGGCTTGTGGCTTCAGGCGCTCCCGTCATCCACCATAGGCACTATGATGGATGACTCTTCGTTTCGGCTCGCTACTTGTCTCCGTTTGGGCGCACCTTGTGTTGCTCCGCATCGTTGTCACTGCGGTGAAGCCGTCGACAGCCTCGGGCACCATGGCCTATCCTGTTGCAGGAGCGCAGGTCGCATAGCACGGCACGCCAGCATCAACGATATCATTCGTCGAGCCCTTGTCACCGCCGGCGTACCAGCGGTATTAGAACCAAGCGGCTTGGTACGTGACGATGGCAAGAGACCAGACGGCATGACTTTGTTGCCTTGGAAGGTGGGTAGGCCTCTGGTGTGGGACGCAACCTGTGTCGACACCCTTGCGCCATCTCATGTTTCAAGTACGGCTGGCTGTGCTGGCGCTGCTGCTGCGACTGCTGAGACCCTCAAGCGGCGCAAATACTGTAACCTTATGGGTAACTACAGTTTTGAGCCGTTTGGGGTCGAAACGCTCGGGTCATGGGGCCCGAGTGCACGTCTCCTTTTTAAGGAAATTTCTCGCCGACTGGTCGACACTTCACGTGACCAGAGGGCAGGCTTTTTCTTTGGCCAAAGAATTAGCATTGCCATTCAACGTGGCAATGCTGCCAGTCTTCTGGGCACGTTTCCGAGTGACAGCGATGCGGACGAGTACTTCGACGCCTATTAAGTGTCCTTTTTGTTTTTCTTTGTATTTTTTTTTTTTGTTTTTGTTTTTATATATATAGTTTGTTAGTCTTTTAGTTCTAGTGTATATAGCCTGTGTATGAAATAAATAGCCTATAATTGGTTTATATATTATATAGTGAAATTAATTTTAGGTAAATATGCATCTGGATAACCGATCTTATGGAACAATCTTTGGTTTATAAAATGACAAAAAACAGCTGGCAATGACGTCCATGTAAAAAAATATGATTAACCCAGAGCGAGTATACAATCCTGCCTAGATTCGATTTCGGGATAAAAAATGCGCTTGTCATCATCAGATCCTTTCGATTTCATTTCGAAGCAGATGAGAAGTGACCAACACAAAGGCAATTTTATTTACTTTATTTGTATTACACTGAAGAATTTACGATATAAAATCGTTTCACTAATGAATGCATTCTTCGCTTTTAATTCACGTTCGTGTTCAGACTTCAGTTCAGTTTCAATTCGAGTGAAAGATGCCGAATGAAAGGCGACAATGACTAAAAGAGAAGCATCTGATATCGACATTAGGGAGCGATGTATAGAGATGTCAGCATGAACTGACGGGGTCCGCTAGGACCGATGCCTGCCAGGATTGCGGGTTTGTCCGAAAGGGATACCGTGGCCCTGGCACACAGGCAACTGAAAGAACACGGGTGGGTTTTAGTCAGTAAAAGTCTGACATCTCTATATATCGCTCCCTAAAGTCGATATCAGATGCTTCTCTTTTAGTCATTTTCGCCTTTCATTCGGCATCTTTCACTCGAATTGAAACGTCTGAACACAACGTGAATTAAAAGTGAAAAATGCATTCATTAGTGAACCGATTCGCAGATATTAAATTTCGGCTACTCCCGCTCCACCCTGAGCTGAGAAGTTATTTGATAATTACCCACACAAATAAAAAAAGTAGCGATGTATCTTGATTATCGTATAATTCCCTCAAAACTCGTAATTCCTAGAACACACTAGAAAGAAAGAAAGAAAGAAAAATAGGTTTATTTGTCACAGAAACACGTGCATACAAAAAGAAAATTAACTTGATTAGATGGTATAAGAAAAATAAAAAATAAAACTAAATAGATCTACATTCCAATCACGAGCACAAAACAAAATAGTCGGCAGCTGCACGTCATGACTGTGACAAGAAGGCTTCCACTCAGCATGATGCTGTGCTATGAGGGACCCACAGCACAGCGCTGATTTTCAGTGGTTACCCGGAAAGGACATACGGAAACCAAGTCAGGTTTAAAGAAATGAACTACAACTAAGTACAAACACTTCATAGCTATTAGCTTACCAACTGTGGCAGCAATGCAATGACCTCAAGGATCGTATGTCAGCTCCCAGTAACAACGGCTATCTATTCTATAGTACAGTAGGCTGCATGACGTTGGTAACGTTTGGACCCTGAGCTGGCCTAGCGTAGTACGGAGTATCAATAGAATACGAGGCCAACTTGTATCGTGAAGCCGAGAGTCACTTCTTCTTCCCGTTATTATGATATATAGTTCAGGCAAATTAGGGGTGAACCTCGGAATGAGAGATAGTAAGCTATAAACTTGTATAAACCTTTATTTTGGCACCCTAAAACTTGTCTCAAAACCTACTTATCGTAGGGTGTCCGCGACTACAGATATTCCAAGGTCAAAGGTCAAAAAATCGATTTTTTACAAATTTATTGCAAATATCTCGTTTCCTATGGGTTTTATGCATTTGTTATAAATATTGTAAAGGATTAAATTCTCTAAAACTTTTGTTTAGACATTTTTTTGTATTGTGAACCATTTTCGAGATAGAGAGCAGAGCGCGCGCAGTGTTTAACTATTTAGAGTATCATTCGAGGTCAACCTGTAGTCCCGATTAAAAACACGCCGTATAAAGTTTTTAAATTATTGATAAATATAATATATAATTCTAAATAATTTGCATTTTTTATTACCTATTATAATTAGGTAATAACTTTTCTCAATAATCCAGTAACTATTCATTTAAAGCTTATTATTTTCCGAGTGACTAATAACTTAAAAGTCGACTAAATGTTTGCAACAAATAAAATAACTTGCCAGCGATTAAATATTTTCGCGACTATTATATTATGTAAGGTTCAAAATTAAAGGTGTTATATAAACTAAAAACTAGCAGCTGCGTTTAGGTAGCAAATAAACTATACCAGTCAAATAAAATATTAGGCGAGGAGCTATAAATAAGTACTTGGCGACTAATAATATTAGTAGGGTGGCAAAGATAATATATTACCAACTATTACTATTACTATTTTCTTTAATAGAGCGGTAACGGAACCACTAACAAGGTTAGGTTAGGTTAGGTTAAAACTGTGACCAACCACGCGCGAGCCGAGCGAGCGTAGCGAGCGGTGCCGCGGCAGCGGCCGGCGAGCGCTACTTTCAAGTTGCTAGCAGAAATGTTTTTACCATTGTCTAATTACCAAAGTAGAAAATAGGCTTTCATAAATTATACAATGAGGTATAAACAACCTCATTGTATAATTTATGAAAGCCTATTTTCTACTTTTTAACCGCCGTCAAGTTGTCGCCTAACAATAAATTCAGTTGCTACACCAAAAAATCACTGCCAATTTAAATTTAAACAAAGCTACTTTATACTTAAAATGTTACTTCACTGTAAACTGCCAACCTATTATTTTTGCTACCCATTTTAATTATTTTTACCCTAAATCAGATTAGATTGTCGCCGCGTTAAATACATGCCTTTATTTAATAACACTTACCAACTCGTGTAATTATAAAGTTACTAAAGGAAATACTTTAATTATTTTTCAAGTTTTGGGGTGCGAAAATAAAGGTTTATACAAGTTTGTAGCTGACTATCTCTCATTCCGAGGTTCACCCCTAATTTGCCTGGACTAATATATTTTGTACTGCACCATACCTGGGGGCCATGTCTACTATTGCACAAACGTTGCAATGGTCTCTTCATTGTGAGTTTTTGACAGATTTGCCATACAAACACTGTCAAATACTCAGAATGGCAAGAACATTGCAACGTTTGTAAATTAGTAGACTTAGGCCCCTGGGAACCTGCTGGTTACGCAGACATTGGAATGATAAATTATTTTATTTCTGTAAGGAGGTTTATACAATATTTTTACACGTCTATCATATTTAAAAAACTAGATGAGGCCGGTGTTTTCTATTTGACAATACTCCATTTGAAATAAGATTAGACATTAAAAAAAACCTTTATATCAGTCCGTTCAAGCGATTTTAACTTCTATTCCGTAGGCGTAAGGATGGTATTAAAAGCGAAAAAGTGGTTACAATACCAACTGTTGACTGCAGCTGCCATTTGTCATGCCACCAACGCAACAGAAGTCAAAATCGGCTGAACGGACTGTAAAAAAGGTTTAATTAAATGTCTTATTTCAAATGATAAGTATAAGTATTCTAAGATGAAAGGCCGAAACAAACTCGGAGGTCACAGTCTTTTTTAAAGTCCAGACATAATCTTAGTCAAACTATGTGAAGACCATGTAGATTTGTGTCTGAAATGGTATTTTGAGGAAAGAACCACACAGATTGAGTTCACCTGTTCAGTCAGTGCACGCATTTGTCAGTAATCGTGCAGCTCAACTTAGAACTTACGGAGCTCAACGAGTCGACGGACAATAGGTACCAAAGAAATAACGATGCATAAATTACTCAAACTCTCAAACTGCCAAACCATGATTAAAACTGGGGAAAAAAAACAATGACCCACATGGTCTTCACATTCATAATAATTAAAATAATATAATACTTACTTTACAAAGTAAGTATTAATGTCATTGAAGGCCAAAATTCCAAAAAAAAAATTGACGTATTTTTACGAATACAAGTTTTAAATGTTATATTATAACTTGACTTCGAATACGAGTACTCCCACGATCCTTATAATATATCCTTGCAAGCGCCCCCAAAAACAATGTTTTGTGAGCGTTACATTGCAGCGAATTTTCACACAAATATAATTATAATTGATGATTTCTTTTAATCGTGCAGTTCACCTCAGAACTTAAGGAGCTCAACGAGTCGACGAACAATACCAAAGAAATAACGCCGCATAAATTACTCAAACTATCAAACTGCCAAACCATGATTAAAACTGGGAAAAAAAAAACAATGACCCATATGGTCTTCACATTCACAATAATTAAAATAATATTAATATAAATAATATTCTATAAATAAATATTCGATACAGTTATCAGGTGTTTACACATTTCACACTCATATACCATGATTTCATATAGGTACATTTCAGCATTAACTACATTAATTATATTGACATGGTAATGTCTCCGTACCGGCCTAACGAGATTACATTGTTTAGATAATTAATTCTCTAATGACCTGCACACTGTGGAAGGCTATTCTTTGGTTACGCAAGAGTATTTTTTTTTTTTTAATAAAACCTTGCCCCACACTAGGAATTTCTCCTGTATCGTGGGTGCGTTTACAAATATTTAAACTCACATACACAACATTACAACATACTTTTTCTTCTTTCTTCTTCTTTTTCTCATTTACAACTATACTTGTTATTTTGTCAGAAATTAAATTTGTTTTGCGGTTTGTTGCAGGCGAGTACAGTCACGCGGCAGTTGAGTATCGCCGCTCAATATGTTGCGACCGGAATCGCCCCTCGCTGACCATCGCAACCTCCTCCCGCGTCGGCTGCTGCCCGCCAAAGCACAAATAGCGCTACAAGCGCAAGAATCGAAGATCTCTCGAACAGAACCCACCCTCAAACGATCATGCTCCCTACGATTACTCAAAACTGCTCATATCGAAAACGACTGACTCCACACAGAATGTCCTCGCAAACTGATAAATCATATTTAAATCAACATACAACCTAATACTGACCTACAAATTGCAAAAGACGTAAGAAAATTTTAATTTCTCGAGCTATCCTTGCCGGCCTTAATTTGAAAGTCAAAGTCAAATCATTTATTTCAAATAGGCAAGTAAAACGCACTTTTGAACGTCAAAAATTACAAAAATAGTTAATTGATTCTGGTTGCCCCTTCCAAAAGGTTTATGTATGGAAAAGAATGGGCAAGAAACTCCATACTTACTCTTTTAAAATGTTAACAATAGTTTGTGTACATTAATTAATAATTATAGGTGAAGACGATGTACCAAGAATAAAAATTACTTACCACAATTGGTAAAAAGACTGAAAAGTGAAGTAATGACAGAAAAATTAATAAATGCGATAGATACATGGTGCTCACATATTTACAAACATTTTATATTTCCTAAAAAATTAACGTATAATAAGTCAGTGTGAGTTAAATTATATTAATCACAGAAAATAAAATTAATATCATAAAAATTATACAGTTAAATTAGCAACCAGTTTGATTTTGTCTAGACTCTAAATTGTCCTATGGAGCAGGACCAGCATGTTTCCAAGCATTCTTATTTTGGATATAATACTCTAATTTGTAATCATGCTTGTTTACAAAGTGTGCTTTTAATTGATGTACTGAATGCGTAGATGACGGCTTCGTTATGGGTCAAAGTCAAATAATTTATTTCAAATAGGCACGAAGATGCACTTTTGAACGTCAAAAATTACATGAATAGTTAATTGATTCTAGTTGCGCCTTCCAAAATGTAGTTATGTATGGAGAAGAATGGGCAAGAAACTCCATACTTACTCTTTTAAAATGTTAACAATAGTTTGTATACATTAATTAATATTTATAGGTGAAGACCATGTACCTAGAATAAAAAATCATTTTACACACTGTTGGTTGTGTTACCACAGTCCTGCAGCTTACCGTACCGCAGGCCTACCATGAACTGGCTGGTGGCTGCATGAATGAGAGTCTGTCGCAAGCGAACTTAGACCTAGATGAGCTACTGGACAAAGGCGTTCTGTGCTTAGGAAATGACTGTTATGTATGGCGTAACAGCGTCCCGTTTGGTAACTGTTGGATTTTCGAGAAATTAATTTACTTAAGAGGGCATACAAGGGCCACTCCTTTAAAAAAATATTATCTCGTGCGTGACTGAGAAGGTATTATGAAAAACGGCTCAACAGCGACCTCGGTAAGTGTGTCTAGAATGTTCTAATACCTTTTATAAAGTTTCATATTGAGACACGAAGCAACAAAATACGATCTAGAGGAATGTGGCCGTTTTTCTTTAGAATGAATTTTGTTACTTCGTATCTCAATATGAAACTTTCGGTAAGGAGAGGAGTAAGGAGCATAGCAGGTGGCGCTCTAAAGTTTCTGCCTACCCCCATGGGAAAAAAGCGTGAGTTTATGTATGTATGTATGGGTGTATGTAATAATATAATTATATGTGAACACGATGTACTAAGATAAAATTACTATACCAAAATAGGTAAAAATAATTAAAACTTAAGCAATGACGGATAAATTAATTATATAATAGACTAGCTTTTGCCCGCGACTCCGCCCGCGTGGATGTCGGTTATCGCATAAAAAAGTAGCCTTTGTCCTTCTCCATATCCCAGGCTATATCTCTACCAAATTTCATGACGATCGGTTTAGCGGTTTAGGCGTGAAAACGTAACAGACAGACAGACAGAGTTACTTTCACATTTATAATATTAGTATGGATACATGGTGCTCACATATTTACAAATATTGAAAAAGAAAGAGCAATTCCCAAAAAAAATATTAACAAATGATAAATCAATGTGTGAGTTAAAGTAATTACAGAATGGGGCATGGGATCTTGGGAAGTCTTCATCCAGGATTATATTATATTAAAGACCCAATTCATTTTGAATAGGTATCAGTAATCAATTTCTGGCAATTTCTTCAATTGTGGCAAACCCCCCCTATTGTGGGAGGCTTATGTCCAGCAGTGGACGTCTTGCGGCTGAAATGATGATGATGATGAATCAATTTCTAAATCTTGCCGACAGATATAATGAGATTACCGAATTCAAAAAAGAAAAGAGACTACTTTCTAATTACAATTAGGGATTTTTTTTTTTTATCGCATCGCTCACTGAACTGCAGACCATGAAAATGTATAAGAACTTGAAAAAGGTGTTAAAACTTTTTATTTGTGTTTAAATGTGTAAATTTCACCATAAGGAACCTACCATGACGGAACACATGCAGAATTCCAGATGATATCAGTGCCGCAAAGGACTGTACCTACATCTATGGTCTATTCTAAAATTATCTAATGAAAATGTAAACAAATGGATCAGAAAACGTACCTTTTGATGCCTTACAAATTGAGTGCGTTGATTTGATTATTTGTATACTTATACCCGAAATTCTATATTTAGTTCACCTTAATTATATAATTGCATAGCACAGGTGTGAGTACTATGTACTATAGAGCTACCATTTACCGGGTAATATGTCTTTTATTGACTTGAATGTGCTCTGGCGTCTGAGAGTATGTAATGCTCACTCAAATGTCTCGCTGGTGGTGACGTGTGTGTTGGATCATTAAGTTCCCTTCAAAATGGTTGAGCTAAATGGTGCTGATCCATGCGTCATGTTCGTGAACGGGCGCCGTCAGTTGGGACTGGTCATCTCTTAGCTGCCACGGCTTATTTAAATTTTTGAATTGTTTCTATTACGGACGCTTCTAACGTGCACGTCTTTCTTCATTGTTCTCACATGTATAACTTCAACATGAATGATATAACCCATATTTTGTAACAATATTTTGTTTTAAAAGAGTGTCCGTGGAGTTTCATGTCCGTTCTTCTCCATAGGAACCTACTACGCTTTGGAATGGGCAACTAGCTTCATCTTTCTGACTGACCGGCCCCTTGACAATTCAAAAGTGCCTGTAGTTGGTTTATTTGAAATAAATGCTTTGAGTTTGGGTTTGAGTTTGAGTTTAAAGGTGTTTTTTTTCTTTTGTACGTAGTTAAACGAAAAGGATCCAATCCACAACGTGGTCAAAAATGAGTTAAGTATACCAAACTGATGCTAAATATCGATACAATCGGCCAGTAAAAAGTACAAAGCAAAAAAAAACATTTATCATTTTGATCAACCTCAGAACCAACACACATGTACGGAAATATAAAATGCAAGCTTTTGCCCGCGGCTCTTTTGCTCTTTTACGTGGATGTCAGTTATCGGGTAAAAAAGTAGCCTATGTCCTTCTCCATATCCCAGGCTATATCTCTGCCAAATTTCATGACGACCGGTTTAGCGGTTTAGGCGTGAAAACGGAACAGACAGAAAGACAGAGTTACTTTCACATTTATAGTATTATTAAAGTATGGATGAAATATCTTCTAAACTTCAAACGTCATCTCTAAAGTGATTTTGTGTGGATTGGATCCTTTTCGTTTAACTACGTCCATTTGACATTTCATAACCTAATTTTTGTCAATGATTTTTCAATTACAAATTAATAATGTTATTCAAACAAAAATTGTTGAAAAAAGTTGTGAGAAAGTTTAAACTTTGTAAATACAGAGGCCCTAGTGTGAGTTTCTTTTAACCATCTCGATTTTACGCATCGAGCGCGTTCGGCATTCTGATTGGCCTCCGATTCGCCCTTCACCAATCAGAGTGCTGAACGCGCTCGATGCGTAAATTCGAGATGGTTAAAATAAACTCACACTAGGGCCTCAGATGAATGTGTAAAATAATTATTATAACTCCTTTTAGTGAGTAATTTAACTTGAACACACTTGGGTTGTTTATTGTGTCATCTGGTACTTTTTGAACAGGCTATACATGTTACTTGTGCTGCGCAGGAGTCGAGCCAGGACTACGCGTTCCCAGATCATTGTTGTTGCGCGCGCGCCGTGACGCCGAGGAACTTTATCGCCTCCCTTTATATAAAAACGTTTTAAATGCTAATGTTCTTTGTTTTTCTAGTGCTAATTTATTGTTTTGTTTGTTGCTAACCAGATGTTTATATGGAAAAGAAAGAAAGAAAATACGTTTATATGCGGCAAACATGACGCAGAGAAAGAATACAAACACGAAAATAACAAGTTGGGGGAAAATATGCGCCACATCCACGCAAAACGGCCATCGCTCAGCATAATGCTGACCAATGGCTCATCTTCTTTTGAAAGTTGTTTTTTTAGAGACCGAGAGCCGTTTCGGAGGTTAGCGGAAACAAACAGACAGACAGACAGACAAACAGATAGCCAGACAATTTTTTTTTTAATTGTTTTTTTTTTATATAAGTACCGTATATACTTTCATAAGCATTTAGTAAAAAGTTGTTGTTTTGGCATCACAAACAGACACTTTTATTTGTATCTATGTATGTATGTTGAAATTATCCGGAAGAGAACCGGAGTTACCGACATAGCTTGCAGAGTAAGCAAGCTGAAGTAGCAGTGGGCTGGCCATGTTTGTCGAAGCACCGATGGCCGGTGGAGCAGAGGAGTCCTGGAGTGGAGACCGCGTATCGGCAAGCGTAGTATGGGACGCCCCCCAGCTAGATGGACCGACGACCTTAAAAAGGTGGCTGGGTCTAGTGGTGGACGATATACATCGATATATTAAAAACACCCGATGTATAGTAACGATGCATCGAATCGAACCGATGTATTGTTAATTTTTCAACATCGAATATACATCGATGTTTTTTTACTCGATGCATCGTTTTTTTTTTTTAATTATTATGTTTAATTAATTCTTTAAGTATTTATTTACTTTTAACAGTGCTTTCTTACATAAGACAACTGTCAAAAAGGACTTCTTACGGCGGCCGTACTATACTATACTATATATCTAAACTAGTTTTTTCAAAGAAATCTGTTCAGCCATTTAGAAGATGGTGGGTGAGTCAAGTCAAAGACACTCGGATGAGCTCGGATTTTGGGCAATTGTGTATCCTTCGAACACATTACTCTCCTCTTTTGCGCAGTCGTGTAACAATCGATATTTGGATAGCATCGATGTATTTTTTTATATATCGATATTAAATCGATACCACTATCCGATGCATTACATCGAAAAAAACATCGATGGTATTTTTTTATGTCCATCACTAGCTGAGAAAGACTGGATGCGGAAGGTGGAGGACAGGATGTTGTGGCGCAGCATGGGAGATGGGAGAGGCCTATGTTCAGCAGTGGACTGCGATAGGCTGAGTTGATTGATGTATGTATGTATGTATTAGATGATATATTGAAGTATCATCTTCGTTTATGTCCAGTGGACGGTAAGTGATCTGATCACAACCTATAAAAATACTTTACTCAAAATTATACTTACATGGACACATGGCTACATATCCGGCTAAACATTTCCAGTATAAGCTAATCCTTGTATAGGATTTCCGTACAATGAGAGGTCAGCTTAAACTGGAAATGTTTAGCTTGATATGTAGCCGTGTGTACACTACCTATGTTGAGGGAAAGTGAATCGCAAGTTTTTCCTTCTAAACTTACATCCATTATGTTAGTTTAGAAGTGAAAAACTTGCTAACAGTGAGTACTTTTCACTGTGTAACATGAATGCTATCAGACATCTTGATAACTTTAATGAGTCTGCTACTGTTGCGTCGAGCACTCGAGCTTTTGCGGCTTTTATTTCGCCGTGTTTTGCGAATTTCTGTAAAAGCTCTAGATGTGCAGTGAAAACCTCGTGATTGCCATAAAAGTTATTACTAGAGATCGGATATTCGGATGCATATTTACCTAAAGTTAATTTTGATCTATGAAAGTATGGAAGCGGCTTCCTAAAATATTTTATTGTAAAAAAAATCCCGTGTCGCCAGGAACAACGGGAATGAATAACTAATCGAGTGTGTATGTAGTATGTGACATCTAAAAAAATATTTTTTCAAAATAAAAAACCCGGGATTCTTGGATTGCATAACTAATCTGATGCATATTTATTTAAAATTGGGATTTTTACCAACCTTTGAAGGTAAGTAAATATAAGTACCAGAAACATATTATATCAGAAACCTAAACTTGTAGATCCCAGAACCGCGGGATTTTTTCGATACAAAAGCGCATTCCATATTACCCAACATCTCAACTTTAGGTGAATATGCATCCGAATATCCGATATCTAGTTATTACACAGGGGAAGATAAAAACTGTCTGAAAAATAGCCGTCATTGACGTTCTCCAAGGTTCTCATTATATGATACTGGCCGGGTGGAAAGAAAACGCGCTCAAGGCAGAGCACCGGCAAGTAGGGCATGCATTCCGGAATTTCGTAATTCCGGAATTCCGTAACAATTTTTCTGATATTTCAATTCCGGAATTGAGAGCAGTAATATCGGAATTCCGATATTCATAATTTTTTGATACTTTTATTAGTATTATTTATCTAAACGCAACCAAACTAGTCTGTGGAACTTTCCACAAGCCGCTAGACGGCCAATGTTTAATTAGAGTAATGAGGGAGAAAGACGTTTAATTTGTTACTAAAAATGATTAAAAGACTGATATAAATTATAAATCTTGTTTGATTTGAAACAAACTTTAAAAGTTACCAGTTCCGGAATTCCGGAATCAGATCTCCAGTATTGGAACTCAGTTCCGGAATTGAGAACCTTCCGATATTGCATGCCCTACCGGCAAGATAGTCAGACGCGATCAAGAAGGCTGTGGATATACTTGTACTACCTACATTCGCTGCACCCCCGACCGAAAAGTACTTTTTATGGGTGGGAAATTATCAAATAATTTTTCTCGCACTGGGCGCAGAGGGAGGGCGTGACAGACTTTTACTGACTAAAACCACAGTATAAATATATATTGTGCTAAAATCCACCCGTGTTCCTTTAGTTGCCTGTGTGCCAGAACCACGGTATCCCTTTCAGACAAACCCGCAACCCTGGCAGGCATTGGTCCTAGTGGACCCCGTCATTGCGTGCTGACATATCTAAAACCACCTTATTGGTTATTCTTTTCTTCACATTTATTCTTGAAAAATTGGTCTTAGCGGACCCCGTCAGTGCGTGCTGACATCTCTTTGAGGCCGAAAATTACCTAAACCCACCTTAATCGAGCCCGCGATATCGCGCGAGTCTGTACGAGCCTTTTTTGGTTATTCTTTTCTTCACATTTATTCTTGATAAAAGGTACTTGTAAATAAAACAACAGTTTTACTGCAGTGATTCACAAATTCTCGCGAAGCACTTAATAATGTACTTCTTTAGCAGAGAAATGCACGCGATAAGAGCGCATTGACCCATCAGGTCGGTTCAGTGGTCTCTATTATCGCCTCTCTGCTTGTCCAAGGGTCGAGTTCAATACAATTTATTGACATAATATTAGCCACAAATACCCACAATACAAGATTTTTTTTGTTATGTTAGCAATAAAGAAGGGACATGCTCAGAAATGGCAATTCTTTTACATTTTTTGTTATATTATTCCGATTTAAGGCTCCTAAAACAGGCGCGACACACGACGCGACACAAAGCGACCGCTCGTCGTGCGGCACGCGGTGCCTTTGTGTCGCGTCGCGTGTCGCGCCTGTTTGTATAAGCCTTTAAAGTGTTCTGCTTTCCTGTTGAGGATCAATCGTGAGAAGATATTCAAGACAACTGAACCGACATTTAAGTACGACACTTTTGACAACGCTGTGGAGACGGAATAGAATAAAAGAGGTAGGTACTATAAAGACACAAGGAATCAATTATTATTTAATATCACTGGATTTTAAGAATCCTTTCCTTACTAATATTATAAATGTCTGACTATCTGTCTGTCTGTCTGTCTGTCTGTCTGTCTGTATGTTACGTTTGCAGAGATATAACCTGGGATATGGAGAAGGACATAGGCTACTTTTTTACGCGATAACCGACATCCACGCGGGCGGAGCCGCGGGCAAAGCTAATTTGTACATAAAGCATTTATTTCAAATAGGCACATAAATGGCAAACTCAAACTCAAAGCATTTATTTCAAATAAACCAATTATGAACGTCAACATTCACACGGAAATAAAATTGATTCTAGTTGCCTCTTCCAAAAGGTAGTTCCGCATGGAGAAGAATGGGCAAGGAACTCCACCGTTACTCTTTAAAACTGTTTTACAATACTTTGTATACATCAATTATATCATTACATGTGAAGACGATGTACCAAGAATAAAATTACTATACCACAACAGGTAAAATTATGAGGCAGGTTATGTGTTAGATATTACATGGTGCTCACATATTTACAAATATTGTTGAGTAGATAATTTTTTGTGCCGTATGGTGCCGGACGTAAAGAATAGCACCACCCTATTTCTTCCCGTGGGTGTCGTAAAAGGCGACTAAGGGACTTACTAGAGAATGGGCAGCAGTGTTCTCTATGCATTTTTAACACCATACTGCGATCACCAACCCGCCTGCCAAGCGTGGCGATTATGGCAAACCCCCCCAATTGGGGGAGGCCTATGTTCAGCAGTGGACGTCTTTCGGCTGAAATGATGAATGATGATGAGATAATATTACTAAATTTTTTACAAATAAAGAGTCAGTGTGCGAGTTAAACTTATCACAGAGTTATCTTCATTTTATACTATTTCTTTAAGGCGCTATGATCCCGAGCCGACTGGAATAGGCTCGCGAAGTCGCGAGTGATTGTAATGTGTAATTATTTTAATCATTTTATCAAGACAAACTCGGCGAATTGTGCTAAACAATCTTACTAACTTGACTTGGTGACTTTAACATTAACACTTTGAAAAGAGATAGCTAGATTTAGCTCCCTTCAAAATGGTTGAGCTGAATGGTGCTAATCCATGCGTCATGTTCGTGAACGGACGCCGTCAGTAGGGACTGGTCATCTCTTAGCTGCCACGGGTTATTTTATTTTATTTTGTTTCTATTTGTTGTACCTACGCTTGACGCTTTTAACGTGTAAGTTTTTATTATTTTTATTTTTACATCGTTCTCACTTTTAGTTATAAATTCAACATTATAGATGTAGCGAATACTTTTGTAACAATTTAATTTAAAAGAGTGTCCATGGAGTTTCTTGCCCGTTCTTCTCCATAGGTACCTAGGCTTTGGAATGGGAATGTAGCTTCATTTTTCTTACTGACCGTCTGGTTTTATTGAAATAAATGATTTGAGTTTGAGTTTGAGCTTGATAGTATTTCTTAGGAATTTACTAATTACTTATTAACCTCTCGTATGTCGTAATTAGAGACACAATTAAAAACCCATTGTGTCTCGCGTAGATCTACGTTCCGACATATGAAGGGTTAAGCTTTGAATGAATGAAATGCACCGTCCCCGGCGTGGTTTACCGGACTCGATTACTCGAATGAACCCAAAGATTCACACTAGCCCCTAGAGCCTCATGTTTCATGGGACTACAGTGGCCATTGCATATCAAGGAGTAGACCGAGGATCACGATAATGGTAGGGAAAACGTGCCCATAGGATATGGAAGGATTATTAGAGCCATACCGGATATGCATTCTAAAGCAAGCAATGGAATAGTGGAAAGACAACTTAAAATTACAAACTGATGACCCTACCAGATCACAAAGCAACACACGCATAGACAATTTGCGCAAAATTTTCCGCGAAAATGTAATCATAAACTAATGGATTTCAACATGTCAGATCACACATCCCAAATTTTAAAGATTCCTGTAAAGAAATAGTTGGAATATTACAACGCGTGACTAGACAGTCACATTAACTTGATTAAATTTCAGAACATGCTTAAATTCTTTATCTTTTTGCGATGTTTATCAAGCTGTTGATCCAAATGTGGCGTACGATAATTTTATGGAAATATTCCAGCTGTTTTATAATTTATGTTTCCCCTTAATTAGTAAAACGATTAAAGGCTCGTACAGACTAGTGCGATATCGCGGGCGCGACGCGACACTAGTAGAACAATTTCTTTGTCGCTGCCTGTCGCGCCCGCGATATCGCACGAGTCGCACGAGCCTTAAGTCAAAAAGGATTCCGAATTGGTTGACACCCAGTATCAAACGTTGTGACAAAAATAAACAACAACTTTAATGGCATTTAAGAGCAAAACCTAATAGTAATAGAAAAAATTAAAGAAGAACAAAAACTTTATACATTCATAAATAAATTAAAACAATTTCTGGTATCTAAATGCTATTACAATATCAATGAATACTTAAATGACAAATTTTAAATAACATGTCATATACATGTTATTTAATAATCACAACACCTATTCAATATTATTATTATAACAACTAAGTAGTCAAATAAAAGCCCCTCTTCCTCTCTCCTACTTTTGCCGTGCCCGACAGGGTCCACAATGATCATATCTTTGTAAAACCTACCACCTAAGTTCACATGTGGAAGCAATAAATATATTGAGTATTGAGTAATAACCTGACGAAACTAAAAATATACTCACAAAGACTTAATAATTAAATCGCACGAAATTAATAATCTAATAGCTCGACGATACAATTCACAAGCTAGTTAGTTTTCATTTCTATCGAAAATCCCCAAAGACTGCCCGTTTTTTTTTTTTTTTTAAATATTAAATCACATCTGTCACTGTTTGACAGTTATTTAAAATATCTATAATACGGCAAGTTGTATGAAATGGATAAAATACGGCTGCTTAAAGGCTCCTACAAACAGGCCCGACACGCAAT
The DNA here is from genome assembly GCA_947523025.1 of Dryobota labecula. NCBI lineage: Eukaryota > Metazoa > Arthropoda > Insecta > Lepidoptera > Noctuidae > Dryobota > Dryobota labecula. The sequence goes on along the minus strand of OX383302.1, from coordinate 16,588,351 downwards.
GCGACACAAAGACACCGCGTGCTGCGCGACGAGCGGTCTCTTTGTGTCGCGTCGCGTGTCGCGCCTGTTTGTAGGAGGCTTAACAATTAACTTCCGTGGCTGTACTTTCTTGAACTCTTTCACAAAAAAATCGAAATTCCAAAAGTTCCTTCAAACTAAACTATAATTTACCCCTCCTTCAAACAACGGACAAAAACGCTAATCACTCCAGTCAATTAAGACAAATGAAATTACTTGAACACTTAAATCATTTTTATTGGATCCACCCCAACGCCTAATGTCGGCTTAATGAGACCACCATGACGGGATGTCAAAACTTTACGATTATGGGAATATTATACTTAACCATACGATGGATCATTAACAATTATTATCTAGTATATTTTAAGACTAGCTGCTGTCCGTAAAGTCTCATCAAAATCAGTCCAGCCGTTTCGGATATTAGCCGGAACAAAGAGACGCAACAGAATTTTCTAATACCTTTTATAAAGTTTCATATTAAGACACGAAGCAACAAAATTCGATCTAAAGAAAAACGGCCACATTCCTCTAGATCGTATTTTGTTGCTTCGTGTCTCAAAATGAAACTTTATAAAAGGTATTAGAAAATTCTAGACAAACTTACCGAGGCAGCTGATTGAGCCGCTGATCTTAGAGGTGTCGGTCGTCCGGCGCGCGGCGGCGAGGTGGGCAGATGACATTGTTACTGGGTAGAACCTAGATGAAACTTCCACAGGAGTGTGGAGATTGGCACAAGAAAAGAGAGACCTATATGCCTAGCATTTGGTGAAGTCAGGCTGTGGATGATGATGACGATAAAGACATAAAGACGAAATCTCGGAATTTTGACAATACATAGAATATAACAATCATTTTCAATACTCAATATATTTATTGCTTCCACATGTGAACTTAGGTGGTAGGTTTTACAAAAATATGATAATTGTGGACCTTTTCGGGCACGGCAAATGCTAGAGAGGAAGAGGCTTTTATTTGACTACTTATACCCCAAGTCTCTAATTCAGATAATTTATGTAAACAAAGTAATGTCAAGAAATGTCGCTGTCAAAATGACATGACAGTGGTACAAAACAATTAAGTCTTCGTGGGCCTCCCAAAATCGATTTCCACTCGAAACAGTTTACAGCCGTTTTCATCCAACATGTGGCTAGATATGCTACTTACAATATGAATCTATGAATGAGAGTTTTTTTATTTTTTTATTATTATTATTTATTTATAATAATCTTACCTACACTATCATTACAGATCTATGATCCAATGCGACAGAGTGGCCTTACTAACTAAATCCTAAATCTACACCTTATACCTAGTTAAAAAATATCTTAATCTACATAACTCATTACACATAGTGTAACTTTTGAGAATTCACTCAATTTGCACCACAATACATCAACCTTGTAATATTTGTGTTGTTGAAGATATAAAAAATTTGAAAATGTTTGGATCTCCTGCATTGTTAACAGTATCATAAAATATTTTATACCAGAAAATCTTCTTTTTTATAACCGAAAATTTATAAAAATAATTACGGTATGATTTATTTTTAAATTATTATTTCTTCAATCAATACTTATAATAAAATGGAACCTTATTTTTCGCTATTTTATGTGAAATTACCATTACAAAAATATTTTTTGATATGTTATCCTCTTTGTTTACATAAATTATGTGAATTTGAGACTTAGGGCATAGTTGTTATACTACACATTGTAATTATTTCCTCTACTCCAAAAAGAAAAATCAAAACCGAGCCTCTTTCGTCATGCTCCGCTTACAGAGATCGTCAGAAACCCTTACATAGATACATTAGACCCTACACATTATCCTTTTTTACTCATTTCAAAAGGACTCTAAGGGCTGTACCCAGAACTTTAAAAATAATAAAAGAGGAACTAAGGGGCATTGCCCTGAGGGTCGGCCCTCATTTTTAAAACATCTGACCCAACTACAAACGTGTTTTGAATCATAGGAGAGCATTCGTGAGAGAATTTAGAGATGTAATATATTATCAAAATGTTTTTTGATGGTGAGGCGTGGTGCATGAGGATTAAAGGGGTTTGGTTACAGTATCACGTGGGATGGGAATGATGGGAAGGAAATATTAGAAATTTCGTCTATGATAAAAGGGAAACATATGGTTGACCTAGATGAGAAATGAAAACCTGATGGAAACTTTCAGAAAATTCAAACTCAAACTCAAATCATTTATATCAATTAAACCATTTACAGGCACTTTTGAATTGTCAAGGAGTCGGTCAGTAAGAACAGTCAGTAAGAATTGTATTATCATTGACTCGGGTGCTTCTAAACCATTGGCGTATCTAGAGCTATTTTCCAGAGGGGGCCTAGCCTCTGAGATGCAATGGCTGATGAAGCCGAATCGACGTCCAATATAATTTCGAAAAACATTAACCTAAATGTTACATGTTTTTCGAAATGTTTGGAAAATATTTAATCGAATTTAGCGAACAGTTGATCATTTCTAAAAAGTTACCTATATTTTTTTATTCAGCATTTGCACGGCGGCCTCTTACAAGGAAATCCTTGGCCAGATACAGTATGATGTCCATAATTTTCTACTACAACTAGTTTATTTCTCGGTTGCAGATTATTTATTTGATTGAACTTGTTTTTGTGTGAAGTTATTTAGGTGTTGAGCCTAGAACTTCGGATCGAAAACTAAATATCCTGGGGTGGGCACCAGACCAGTCTGGGCTGGGCACGGCCCACCATTTTCAATTTTGTTAAATTTACTTATACTAATATTATTTATTAATTTTAATTTTATAAATTCTTTTTTTGTTTTAAAGGGTACACTTTCGAAGTGGTCCCATATAAATTTTATTAGCTTTGCATGGATAGTTTTTGAGTTACCTTCGATAATACGTATTTAATCCACTTTGTGTATCTTGGTGCTGTTATAATACTTCCTGTCACTGTTTTTTTCTTAGCAAGTAGTATACAGGATGGAAAAAAAAACCGTGGTTGGAGGAAAAGGACCCTTAATATTGATGATGGCAAATTTTACTGAAAGGAAACATTGCTTAATTTTCAAAAATAATTAAAACTGCATTTAAAGATTTTTTAAATCACCTGCTTGAGCCGGGAATAGAACAGGTGAAATGTGAAAAAAAAAACATTCTGTATTTTATGATACCAACCAAAAGAGTCATTCATAAGGATCAATTCCTTTTCAACAACATAGTATCTTAAATGAAAGAAAGACGATAAAAAACTCGATATAAAAGGCGACACGTAGCAAATTCAGTCGTAGAATACGTCTGTCACATTTCACCAGTTCTATTCCCGGCTCAAGCAGGTGATTTTTCAACAATCTTTAAATGCAGTTTTAATTATTTTTGAAAATAAAGGAATGTTTCCTTTCAGTAAAATTTGCCATCATCAATATTAAAGGTACTTTTCCTCCAACCACGGTCTTTTTTTTCCACCCTGTATAATAAATGCATACGAATTGGTGTGGGTAGATACCATAATTAAAAAGGAAAAAAACAACTAACTTCCAAAAAAGAACTATAAAGTGAAAAAAATCTTTAATTTCAGAAAGTAGTAAAGTTATTTTTCACTTTATAGTGCTTTTTTTGGAACATTTTTTTTTTTTTTTGTAGAAAAGTTTTTTGCTTAGTAGTATCTAAAAGCACTTACCGATGATGTAATAAATACTTCATAACGCAATATACGTACCTACAGGTGCACACGACCAGTATAAAGGTCACAGGTTCAAACCTTATCGGTGATTTATGTGCTGGGTTGCCTAACGTGAGCTTAGGTGAAGAGATCATCGAACATGCTGGTTAGTGGTTATTAAGATATTAAGTTCTTTAGGTGAGGGAATAATACAGTGGATTATAAGGATGAAGTTAAGAACAGTCCAAAAGTAAGAACTAAGTAAGTAGGTAGTCAGTTACTGCTATTAGCTGATCCTAATTTAGTATCGGATTGTATGGATTTAGTTATCTGAACCATTTGAGCAAGGGGGGGGGCCCTTGCTCAAATGGTACTAACAAATCGTATTATTTTCATATTTTTCTAGTTTTGGGTAGATTTCGTGAATTTTATTAAATTCTTTTGTTTCAGATAACTAAATCCATACAATCCGATACTAAATTAAAACTAAATATTAAAATTAAATTAAATACAATTATATCACCCGCTTAATAAAGGATCTCCATAGTGGGGAAGAGATCCTATCAGCTACAGTCTTCAGAATTCCGTTGCAGCTGCCACGCATTCTGCAGATTAGGGATACAGTTTTCTTGCGGATGACGGTATGAAAGCCATCAGTGTGATATAGCATAAACAACCCCGATGTACTACAGAAGTGTGGCAGTCCCAACATCATCCTGAATATGTTATTATACTGGACGCGCAGGACATCCAGCGATCTTTTGGTGTGGCTAACCCACAGATTTCCCGAATAAAAGCTTTGACAGTACGCCTTAAACAACGTAATCTTGACTTGTTTAGAGCAGCGGGAGAATCTGCGGGCCAGCATGTTACCTCTGACCGCTAAAGCCCTGCGCTCCCTCTCAATACCCAGGTTGTCTTCAAGACCCTCGGTAATTAAATGCCCCAGGGCCTCAAGTCTGCTATTACAATAGTGTCAGAATGGTCTCTTCATTGTGAGTTTTTGACAGATTTGCCATACAAACACTGTCAAAAACTCACAATGAAGAGACCATTCTGACACTATTGTAATAGCAGACTTGAGGGCCCTGGTATTTGAATTTCGTGACACGATTTATGCACAAGCCGTTTAGGGTAACATTATGTGAATACTCGGGACATCCACCTGTGTAGGTATTTAAATAAAATGAGGAATTATAAAACTCTATCGATTCGTATTTAAAAAATTCTCAACCATGGAAGGGGGGGGTTAGCTAATTGCAGTAACTGTACAGTATTTTTATTTCACGAAGCGACTCGCACTTTATTTGTGGTTATCTAGAGCACAAATACGCTGTGAAAGTGTGTGTAAGCGCAGATTTTGGTACCGTACGAGACTCGGGCAAAGTCGGCAGTGTGTGTCTGTGTACATGTGTGTGTGTTATGTGCTGACGCTACTCGCCTTCACGCACACATATACAGCGTGTTCGTACACTTGGTTACCACAAGGAAAGCGCGCGTCGCTTTTTGAGATTCATATTATTCTTGTATACAATACTGAAAAAGCTTATAAAACTGTTACACGCCGTAATAAACCAATCTTGAGATGAGATAATTGTAGGCATTATATGTTTTTCTTCTCCTTCTTTGTTTCGAGTCGATGAATTTGTAGTCAGCTCAGGCAATGATGTATTAAATCCCTACTAATATTATAAATGCGAAAGTAACTCTGTCTGTCTGTTAGTTACGCTTTCACGCCTAAACCGTTGAATCGATCGTCATTTTTGACAGAGTTATGCGGTATAGGTTAATTATGCGATCCACGTCGGGGAGCGCGTACCTAATCTTCCTTTTTTATACATCAATGAGAAACTTATTTGAAATACGACGAAAACCTATGCCCGGTCCGGTGTCGCATTTTCTCCTTGAATTGTTATTATAACGAAGCTAGACCCAAAAAGTAACAACTGAGACAAAACACGCATGTTTTCAAATACTCCCTTTCATTTCTAAGCGTAGAAATTTTAAAAGCACTGTTTAAATCTCGGCAAGACAACAGAATGTTTAATGTAATATTCATGCCCGCATCCGTATGGCGTCCTTGACCGTCTAACAAGCCCTAAATACCGTCTGGTGGCCCCTTTACATACTTGTGGAAGGGAACTTATTAAGAAGAAAAGGATGTTGTCTAAGGACCTATTAACATACTAGTTGTGTACCCAGCATCTCTTGGGTGGGATGAATATTCATTATTTGGCGGTGACGGAGTCCAATACGCAGTCAATCCCTACTAATATAATAAATGTGAAAGTAACTCTGTCTGTTAAGTTTTCACACCTAAACCGCTGAACCGATCGTCATGAAATTTGGCAGAGATATAGCCTGGGATATATTTTTACCCGATAACCGATATCCACGCGTGGGAGCCGCAGTCAAACGCTAGTATTTTATAAATTGTAGATTTTAGTGGCCTGTACTGTCTCGGTTCTAGGGAAAGGCTTCCCACATTGTTTCCAATTTTTATGATGTCACGCTTCTTCACGCCGGTTCTTTAGGTTCTTCTACTTGTTCTTCTTCTCTTCGAGTGGATGGCAAAGGTAAAAATATTGTAGATATTATGTTAGATGAGTTGGACCCAGTAGGTGGCCACGCCAATCGCGGAATCAGTGACGTTTTTTAGGTCCTCAGAAGTGCAGGTGTATGGACACTTTGGACACTCCAACATAAGGGACATGGTTTGGTCAGGAACGTTACTTTCGCACTGGGTGTCGGTTGGGTCATAATCAGTACACTGAAAAAAAATATTTAGCCTAACTACGTCGGCTATTTCAGGAATAATCAAAGTTTGACAAGACTTATAAAAGTTAACTTGATTTAATAAAAGTGATACACAACAGCCAGCACAGGTTTTGGTTACATGTTGCCTAAAGTTATGTGGTCACTTTTTGTGTTACATGTTGACAAAAGTTTGGTTATGTATAAGTAAACATTTTTTTCAAGTAGGTAGACAATTGTAGATATTATGTCAGATGAGTTGGACCCAGTAGGTAGCCACGCCAATCGCGGAATCAGTGGTGTTTTTTAGGTCCTAAGAAGTGCAGGTGTATGGACACTTTGGACATTCCAACATATGGGACGTGGTTTGGTTGGGTCACAATCAGTAGGTAGACATCATAGTCGAATGAACGTTTCCGACAATATAGTATACTGTAATCCTAGCTATAGATTTATTTATATCAGGCAAATGACACCGATGATTTGATCCCGTGCTCGGAAATGATTTAGTCCATACATAACACTACGAGTATCATCCTTACATATATCCCTGTCCCTAAACACTTAGATAAAAAAAAAATCGTTGCTATAGCTTTTTTACCACAGATGTTTCTCTTAAAATATTTCATGTATGAACAGATACACCTTATATACATAATTATATCAGGTATATGGAAAAGTGTCTTATTTGATACCTGAAGAAGATAAAGATGGTGTGGTGACCCGGGTGACACAATCTCTGTGAAGGTTTTTACTTCTTGCTTAGGAGACGTTTAAACTCTTCAACTGGTGTTTTATTCAATCATTTTTGTTTTGTTTGTTGGTGTTCATTTTAATAACATTCAAACATTGAGGTTCAACTATTTAAATTTCAAACCTGTTTTAAATAATTTACATGCTATTGAAATTATATTATGGTGGAATATGTCCTGCTTTAAAAATATCTATAAAATCCACGGTGACCAAGTTAAACTTAGAAAATTCATAATGATTTCAGACCCGCATCCTCGCATTTGAATGCCCCTTATCCTCCTGTCCGTCACGGCACTCATTAATAAACTGAATAATAAGACCAATAGGTAAGTATTATGAATAAAAAAACCAAACCTGACCATCACAACTTCCGTGCAGCTGCAAGTAAACAAAACAAACGCAATTTAAGACTTCTTTGAATCTCCCTCGTTAGTAATGAGTCCATATTGTTTATGTCGGGTCACTGACCCCCATGCCCACGTGTGGACACACGTGTGAACTTCTTTGTCCGAATCTTTGTCCGATCTACTGCTTTCTTAAGTTTCTATACTCTAAATTTTGTGAGGAGGGCTTCTAAATCGGTGGACTAGAGAGTGAAGAAGAGTCGCACTAAGGTTTTTTTTTTTTTGCTTTTTCCTTATCATCGCTTCTGCCTGTAGACATAGCTGGCTGGACATAGGTCTCCTCCTACGATTTTTTGCTATTTGAGCCATTGTTTGTCAGCTTATAAGTTCAGCTCGTTACGTACGCCATATATGAAATGTGGACTGCATTACAATATTATTATATTATAGTTACGTCATCAGACAATGGTACATGTATCTATTAGATCATCTCAGCCATCCATTGATTGGGCAGATAAGATACAATAAATAAATGTCCTTCACACTCAGATCAGCCTAGTAACTTATTCCATCAAAATTATAAAATAATATATCTACTTATCTTCACTTGTCTCATTTTCAGGAGTCAGGAACAGAAATGGCCAACGAAATGGAAATCCATTTGAACACGGAATAAACATTTCTATAGTCTACAGAATCATAGTTATTCTCGGTCTAAGAATTTGTCCATAAGAATTCTGTTTGCTGTAAATACACCTTGTGTGAGTCAACGATTTGCTCAAAATGTTTAAATTAAGTGACAATTTTGTACAACGTGTTATCTGAAATTATTTAAAACAGAAAAAAATATCTTAGAGAAGCGTCTCCACGCATTCCCTAACCTCGCGTGACCCTCTCTGAATGAACAGTGCACTTGTTTATGTTCAATACCGAACAATGCGACCCCGCCATTCGTTCCGTACGACAGAAACATTCATTCGGTCTCATTGATCATTTGTCTGAAGATTGTACGCGTTTGAGCTTCGGATGACCGGATTAGACAAAGGCATAACTATTGTCGTGTTTGAAAAGAAATGTAACAACAGCTTTTGACGGTGTCGAGATTTATTTGGTTATGTAAAGGGGGGAATTGGAAGTCTGGCAGGTTTTGCGGCCTTTAAGATTAAGGAAGACTTAAACAAGTAATACAGTCAAGAGACTGTTACTTATTTAGGTCATTCTGTATTTTAATACTGGCATGCCAATAAAGCTAGAACTGTCTACAGAACAAGACTAAGAATAGGTCACCACAACACTAAGGTAATTTATCGCTGTCTGTTAATGATTTGTACTTTACCTAGTGTACACACGGCTCCAAATCAAGCTAAATATACATTTCCTGTATAAGCTGATCTCGCATTGTATAGGATTTCTATGATTTCTATAACCTACCCACAGTTATTAACAAAGGGAAATCCTTTCTAGATTCTGAAATATCGCATAGCTGTTTGAACACTGGGAGGATTCTCCCTCCCAGGATGATTCTTAGATTGTAGGTACACAAAATGATACAGTGAGTATGTACCTAGTCTGGCCATTACCTAGTCTAGCCATAAATACTGTCTCTACCTTTCATAAATTAAGTGACATGATACTTATGTATTTGTTTTATTATGATATAAATAAGACTTTGGTCTTCTATAAAAACCTTACTTGGTCTCATCAATCCCAGCTAAAAATATGGAGTGGAGTGTCAAAGAGAAACATGTCGCGGTACTAGCGCTACACAAGTGTAACAAAACGTTAATGTTAAATTCGCTCGGTATAACAAGCACGTACATCTATGGTACTATCAAAAGATTCAAGGACGTCAGCAGCGATCAAAGCCGTTGGTGAGCGAATTCGCCGAAATCCTCTCCGCAAACAGAAAATCATGGCCAGAGTAATGAAAATTCCACAGCTAGGACCCTGTCTCGCATCATTAAACAAGGCCTAAAACTTGGCGCTTAGCGACGAAATACTGGAAATCGCTTGACAGCTGCTTTACGCAGCATCAGAGTCACCAGAGCAAAGAAGTCAGCAGCACGCAAAAAACGGATATCTACAAATCCTACCATAATTCGACAAATCCTACCCATAATCCTACCCATAATTTTATCCTTTTTACGGCCAAGAATATCTTCACCGTAGAGGAAAGATTCAACCACCAAAATGACGATGGGTTCAAGGGCGTCGCCAGCTAATGGCCCAGAGGGGAGCAAGTTAATATAATATGGAGGATGGGAAAAGTTTGAAGGTACAGTCAAGAGCACATGAAGCTGTAGTGGGAGCTCTACGGCGATTGTAATAAGAACGGTACAAAGTCTTATGTGTAAAGCACCACTGTACAATAAATAAAACTTTTAAACCAAGTTATTAGGTATATTTATTAGAAAAATTGAATTAAAGTTACAATATTATAATAATAAAGTAGTAGAGCGAGACCCTTTTTTTGAGTTAATTAAAACATAATCTTCCATGGTTTTTTTGTAAACTTCTCGACCACTTGATTATGAAAATTTTGTAAGTTTTCAGGTAATATATATGTCAATGGTTTTCAGTCATAAGTTTTCTGTGTTGATTGAGGCGATTTTCCCCCATAATGCTTCTTAGTTAGGATTTTGGATGTATTGCATTTGGCTACATTTTTTTTAATCTCTAGGAGAGGGCAGCTGCCCCTCCCTGCCCCCCCTTGGCGATGCCCTTGACAGGGTCTAACCACACAGCTCTCAAGAAGGTTCTGAAAAGGTTGCTAAGGTGGAAAGAGGCCATCACCCGGCCTCAGTCATGGTTTGGTGGAGCGTGTTGTACGATCGGAGTCACTAAGCTTCATTTTTGTCAACCAGGAGTAAAAACCAAAGCAGCTAACTACCAAACTGATATTTTGGAGCCTGTGGTTAAGCCATTGACCCGAACACTATTTAGAGACCATTTTACGAGGGACAGAATTTAATGCTAGACTTGGTAAGTACCTGTCGTTACAATTATAAAATAACGAAATCCATACTAATATTATAAATGTGAAAGTAACTCTGTCTGTCTGTATCTGTCTGTATGTTACGTTTTCACGCCTAAACCGCTGAACCGATCGTCATGAAATTTGGCAGAGATATAGCCTGGACATAGAGTAGGACATAGGCTACTTTTTTACGCAATAAGCGACATCCACGCGGGCGGAGCCGCGGGAAAAAGCTAATATTAACAATATAAAAACTTCCCATTACACAAATGGACGAAATAAGAAAATCACAGTTAAATTACGCACAATATGGTTTCATACGAAAATAACTAAATAAAGCCCAATTTGTCCGTCACAGGCACATCAGCATGTCACATTCACATCGCTGTGATAGGATAATTTCGTGTAATGATGACAATCTGATGGCGACTCATCAACTTATCATATTATATCATAATACTATAATTATACCTGACTTTACTAAGTTCATTGTTATGTTTCCGTTGCAGGTTGCACATGACATTTAAAAGTTATAACTATAAGATAACTTGCTGCGCCCTAACAGTAATGTAGGTCACTAGTGAAGTCTAGGTTTAGTGTATAACTTTGTGTTAATTATGCAATAAATGAAATGCAAAAATAAAGTATTTTAGACTTTACTAGAAACAGGATTCGTAAAAATTTGATATTTATAATAAATACTAGCTTTTGCCCGCGGCTCCGCCCGCGTGGATGTCGGTTATCGCGTAAAAAAGTAGCCTATGTCCTTCTTCATATCCCAGGCTATATCTCTGCCAAATTTCATGACGATCAGTTCAGCGGTTTAGGCGTGAAAACGTAACATACAGACAGACAGACAGAGTTACTTTTACTTTTTTTTTATAATATTAGTATGGAAGTATGGATTATTATGATTATTATTATATTATCTGATATTCGATATATATCCGAAATACACATACAAAAACACAATACATATGGATATTTAAAGAGACAACTAATTAAAATAACATATTTTTTCATTTTTTTGGTTTTTTAATGGCTTATTTTTCTTTTCAGTAGGTATATCAAGTTAAATTGTACCGTGTGGTGCCGGACGTAAAGAATAGCACCACCCCATTTCCTCCCGTGGGTGTCGTAAAAGGCAACGAAGAAACTTACTAGAGAATGGGCACCATACTGCGATCCCCAACCCGCCTGCCAAGCGTGGCGATTATGGCAAATCCCCCCAATACGGGGAGGCTTATGTCCAGCAGTGGACGTCTTTCGGCTGAAATGATGATGATAATGATGAAGTTAAATTGTAGTTTTTTGTCAAGTGTTGCTAGGGTAAATTTTGAATCTGCAAAATTTCTAGGTTTCTAGATTCTAGGTTTTTTGCTAAGTTGATATATTATGTTGTAATATTATGTCCACTGATATATATCAGCGAACCCTGATTAGAAAAGTTTTAAAGAATGATTTCTAAGGATAGTTGGTATGAAAATTCGGTAATTTGGTCGAACCCTGGGTTCGATTCCTAGATTCCAGCAACATTTTTCTGCAAGCTTCATCTTTTTGAATGAGTCGGTCATTGTCTTTGACAATTCTGTATTTTTTTTTTTTTTTTGTTCATTGAAATAAATGCTTTTAGTTTGAGATCGGGAAAATTGGTATTGGTCTTTCCATTAGGAATTTCACAGTATGAGCACAGAGTAAAGAAACGGAACAAAGGTTCTAAAGAGCGTGCAAAATTGATACCTATTTTGGGAGAGTTGGCACAGTAGGATAAAACTAAATGAACAGAACGTTAATCCAACGTTACTAGGCTGCACTAAAAGTATCGGGAATGGAATATTTCCACTGTTCCTGTCATATTAAAATCTTTTTAATTGAAAACTCCTTGGTTTTAAAAATCGAATACCATTTGTTTATTTTAAAAAAGATTCTCGGTCTTGTCACAAGGTTTTTTCAAACTTGTTTAGTCGTTGAGAAAATGGAATTGACTCGAGAAAATTCAAGAGCGATGATTTATTATGACTTTCGAAGTGGTTTAACACAAAAACAGTGTGTTGACCGGATGATTTCTGCATTTGGTGATGAAGCCCTATCCAAAACCACAATTTATCGCTGGTTTGCTGAATTTCAACGTGGACGTGTCAAGCTCAGTGATGCGTCAAGGTCGTCCAAAAACTGCAGTCACCCAAGAAAACGTTGATGCTGTGCGTAAGCTGATTGAGGAAAATTGACATGTGACATACCGCGAAATTCAGGCAACCTTAGACATTGGCATGAGTCAAATACAAATAATCTTGCATGAACAATTAGGTGTAAAAAAGTTGTTTTCCCGATGGATACCGCATTCGCTCTGTGAAGAGCAAAAGCGGCTCGCGTTACTTGGTGCGTCAGAACTCTCGAAAGATTCCACGCAGGATCCTCAAATGCTGTATACAACATTGTATCAGGTGACGAATCCTGGATATATGCGTACGAACCCGAAACAAAAAACCAGTCACGAGTTTGGGTGTTCGAAAATGAGTTAAAGCCAACAAAAACCGGCCATGTTACGACTATTCCTCTTGAGGGACAAAGAACGGTTAATGCAGAATGGTATGCTAGCATTTGTTTGCCACAGGTCGTTTCTGAACTCCGTAAAGAGAACTGCAACCGCCGCATCATCCTCCATCACGACAATGCGAGTTCTCACACCGCGCACAGAACAAAAGAGTTTTTAGAGAAGAAAACATAGAATTATTAGACTATCCGCCGTACAGCCCCGACCTAAGCCCTAATGATTTCTATACTTTCCCTAAAATAAAGAATAAATTGCGTGGACAGAGATTTTCATCACCTGAAGAAGCTGTGGACGCCTACAAAACGGCCATTTTGGAGACCCCAACTTCCGAAAGGAAAGGTTGCTTCAATGATTGGTTCCATCGTATGGAAAAATGTGTCAAATTTCGCGGAGAATACTTGGAAAAGCAATAAATACATTTTTAAATAGTAATGTTGTGTCTCTTCCTTGATTCCCGAAATTTTCAGTGCCGCGCTCGTAGTACAGTAAACCATATTTGTTACACTTTTTTTATACTAAATCACTATTATACTTTACTCATGTGCTACAATTAAATTAAAACCTGAAACATAAACATGACGTGTTACGCGTACGGACAGCCCCGAGCGATTCAACTGGCCGAGCCGGTATAAACCGGTTTCTCTTTGTACGCGACGAAACCGCCAGTGGTACGCACACGCGCTTCATACTTATGGAGCTTGTAGCTTTGGCTCTGTTTCGTATCATTTTTATTTATTTTTATTTTTGCCCCACGCTTGGAATTTCTCCTGTATTGTGGGTGCGTTTACATACATTTAAACTCACACACACAAACAGCCAGACCCGGAACAACTACTTGTAGGTTATACAAATATTTGTTCTGCGCGGGAACCGAACCCGCGACACGCAGCGCAGCAGTCAATCGCTTAACCACTGCGCTAACAGTACCGTCAGACCAACCGTGCGCCAAATGTGGTATAAGCCTAGAGTTTTCCATATTCTGGACCTTGGTACTTAGTCAAAATATGAATGTACTGTGTAGGTACTAAATACCTACATTATTATCTTCCGAATTTCATATTTCTTTCTATCTTTAGTGGCTTAAGGTCCACTTTGTCTGTCCGTCAGTCTGTCGCGATTAATTCTTCAAGATAGTTGATAAAATTTATATCAACTACTTTCTCTTTATTATACTTTGTGGTTGGATATCTTATCAAATTGTGTAAAATATTTCGCCTTTTTAGGGTTCCGTAGTCAATTATTTTTGCCAAGTCCGTCTGTCTGTATGTCTGTCCGCAGCTTAGCTCAGAGAGTCTTAGTACTAAAAGATGTAATTTGGTATGCATATACAAATTAATCACGCCAATAGAGTGGTAAAAAAATGTACTCTCTTTTACGAGTAAAGAGGGGATGATATTTTTTTGACGTGACAACGTCTAATAAATCGATGAACGCCGGCTGCATGCACGAAAAAGGATGACTCATTGTCCCGTTACGTCCATTGTCCCGTTACGCCCATTGTCCCGTTACGCTCATTGTACGCTTGCGCCGCATCAATGTTTTGCTATGACGTTGTCACGTTAAACTATCGACCGTAAACCAACTTTACAGACAACCAATTTTTTTCTCGACTATCTCATTATGTGGGGTATCGTTGGATAGGCCGTTCAATAATATTGCAGGTTTGTGAAAACCATTTTTCGATTCAGGGATACGTTTGCGTAATATTAAGCTTTAAAGTGCTGATTTTTGTTAGAGTCAAGTGTTCCCGTCCCCCCCTGCCAGCTAAATGGTTATTTTTGGATATGTGAAAAAAAACAGCAGTAGTATAATATAATGAAGTTGAAAGGAAAACTATCAGCTAATTAGGCTTTACAAGTTACCAATTAATAGTCGACCAACTTACATTTACAGTTGAAAAAGTTGTTAAGTTTGTTCTTGGGATAAATTCATCCCAACTACGGAACCCTTCATTTTGCGTGGTCCGACACGCCCTTGGCCGGGTTTTTTTAGATTATCGTGCCATATATGCATCTACATTGTAAGATGCGTAAGTACTAGAAAGATATGACTATAAATAAAATACCTAGTGTTAATATTTCCTTAGAGAGCACGAACATGTGACGTAAACGTAGTAAGTAACACAAGGTCGAACGATTTTTGAATCGAAAATACATCCCGTAGTTCCGTAAAGGCTCGTACAGACTCGTGCGATATCGCGGGCGCGACGCGACACTAGTAGCACAATTTCTTTGTCGCTGCATGTCGCGCCCGCGATATCGCGCGAGTTTGTACGAGCCTTAATTGTGTGTTTAGTTTGTGATCTTCCTGTGCGAGTCACAATAAATACTTTTTCTTTCTTTCAACAACCATATTTCTACGCACGACATGAGATCTTATTTTATTATATTTTTATTATTTGTACTTTTTTTCTTTCGTCATTTCTTTATACGTATAAATTGTTATTCTCAAGGTTGTTAGTGCGATGCAGAAAATGTTTTTATTTATTTATTTCTTTCTTTCTTTCCGTAGCACTGCAGTTTATAGTTTTGTGACAACCTTAAGAATAAAGATTATTATAAGAATAAAGTCTTAAAGCACATATATTTTAATCAATTTTAATACATTATACAATGTAACATTAAAATATGTATTTTATGTCCAAGAATATGAAGAAAAAAATGGAAAAGGGGCATACCGGGAGATATCGATACCCGATAAATTAGTTAGCTAAAATCCGGAGTTTAGCTAACTAATTTAAAATAACCCTGTATGTGTGTTCGGAAAAACTTAAGAACTATTTATTTATATATACTTTATTTTACATTAGATTACAAATTACAAAAGAAAAGAAAAACTTATACACTATAAAATATACAATGGGCGGCCTTATCGCATACTGCGATCTCTTCCAGGCAACCTTGGCATGGACAGTGGATTTATGGACATAAAATGGGGTTGTCATTGGTGCAAATAAAAAGTATAACAGTACAATATCCTATAATAGATACACAGATATAACTATGTTAGAAAACGACAAAAAAAAAAAAACAAATCAATTTGACACGTAGTCCCGTATTACAGAAAGTCACTCAATACTCAAGCATTACTTAAAATTAGTTTCAACCAATGAAATGCCTTGAATCAAGTTTTAAGTAATACTTGAGTATTGAGTGACGTTCTGTAATACGGGCCGTAGAGTGCAATCCACTGTCTTCTGTGTCTTTAATGACATGACACGACATGTTTTTGTTAACTAAACACGTGTTTATTCATACTTATTGACCGTTAGTTAATTAATTATCCATGCATGAAAATTCGCTTTAAAAGTAGGGCATACGATTACATTAGACCTTGAGAGGCGCCCAGGAAGTTTGACATCATTCGATGCTCTAATTCCCTACATCAACCTAGTACCTAGATATGTAATTATAATCAGACTAGCTGGTACCAACGGCTTCGTCCTAGAGAGGGAGAAAGGTACACAAAAAAAAAAAAATAATCAAGATTTTATTTTACCAGTTTGTCGGCGTGATTAATACTCATGCCCAATTACAGTTTTCTAGTACTAAAGGCACACACAGGCGCGATACGCGATGCTACTAGGGCTTTCAAATACCGGATTTTGTCAATACCGTTATCAATACCGGTATTGGAAAATTCAATACCGTGATCCCGGTATCAATACCGGTAATCCGGTATTGAGCGCAAGTTCAATTAGGACATTAATAAAACCAATAAAATACGTGTTTTTTATTTTCAAATCAGTCTTTACTGTTCTTATTTATTGAAAACTAGCTTTTGCCCGCGGCTCCGCCCGCGTGGATGTCGGTTATCGCGTAAAAAAGTAGTCTTTGTCCTTCTCCATATCCCAGCTATATCTCTGTCAAATTTCATGACGATCGGTTCAGCGGTTTAGGCGTGAAAACGTAACATACAGACAGACAGACAGACCAACAAACAGACAGAGTTACTTTAACATTTATAATATTAGTATGGATAATAAAATAAATACGTTTTATATATAGCTCTCTTATATAACAATTTGGTATTGGTTGATTATTTAGGTAGGACTAGGAATTAGGAACATAATGAAAACTTTTTGGGTAAGACACGAAGAGGCATCAACGATGGTAATTTAATTAAACTAGCAATAATACGCGCTAGTAGATCACAACTTCACAGTCACAAGTTAACACTACACAATAACAAAGTCTATATAAGGTGTATCTAATCATACACAAAATATTTTAAAAGAAACACCTATTGGTGGTAGAAAAGCCATAGCAGCGATTTTTTTTTTTTATCTAAGTGTTTTATATTTTTACATAACTATTTTAATTTTAAAATTGCTTGAGACATTTTGCAAAAAAAAAACCTTTACTTTTTTTTTAATTCTATTAATGACCCGCCCGGACACGGCGACACTGGCGGCACGAGCGCGGTGAATTTTGATAATTAATCATTACATCAAGTAATTTTAAATTATTTCATTTCTTAAATAATATACTCATTGTCAGATTAAAAAAAAAATCGTTTCCATGGCTTCTTTAACACTTTGTAAGGTGCATCCCTTAAAATATTTCGTGTTTGAATAGATACACCCTATATACGCGTTATCCCGTCGCCAAAAACGACATAAGTACAGCTCGATTTCGGGCATTGTCTCAGGCGGAGCGCGGGAGGGTGAGCTTAAGATAATAGCGGGACGCTTGCGCTGATGAAAACAAGTGTGAGAAAAAGATCACATAATTTTCAGGTCTAATGTTTGTAATACCATTATCACAGTATTGGGGCGTCAATACCGGTATTGTAAAAGGCCAAAATAAAATCCGTGATCACGGTATTACGGGATCCCGGAATACCGGTATTGAAAGCCCTAGATGCTACACAAAGACACCGCGTGCCGCGCAGCGAGCAGTCTCTTTGTGTCGCGTCGCGTGACGCGCCTGTTTGTAGGAGCCTACCCTTAAGGCTCCTAAACAGTTTTTCTTTTTTTTTTTACCCAGGACACATCCCTATTGTACAGACGCCAGCAGGTCAAGCTACCCGAAACTGTCAAATTTTCGCAATCAACCTTGAACCTTATACTGTAGTGATTAAGTTGAAAATCTATTAAAGAATTTTGACAGATTGTAGTAGCTTGATGTGCTGGCGTCTGTACCTATCAAGCAAAGACCTCAAAACATGTTCAATATTAAAAGCCCAACATATTAAAAATAAATCAAATCTAACCAGAACATTAAACGCATCCTTTCACACAATAACTCCATTTCTTCAAAACACCGCTAAAGCACAAAACCGCCTCGTTTCAACTGCCTATTTCAAAACTTCATCATACATCGTAACTTTTATTAAACGTCGTTTTAATATGTCGAAAGGAAACGTTCGTTGAACAGCAATGGCATGGCAATAACATTACGGCAATGAGATACGGTTATGCCATAGTATGGGAAAGACCAGAAGGCCTGCGGGGTAATTGAGTAACACACAGTAAGTAGCAATACATTTTGACAGTTCAGCAACATTCATTGCGTTATTTACGTCAGTGAGCAGATCAATTTTTCGACCACATGAAGCAATGGATTAGCTAATCCTTCACAATCAATTAGTTCGTGATTAAAATTATGTTACGCAATTAGGGTGCTGTTACTGTTGAATTACATAGAATCAAGTTCTTCTTAACAGACAGCTGTGCTGCTGGGGAATTTATTGGGCCATTGATGCTCGTACAGACTCGCAAGATATCGCGGGCGCGACAGGCAGCGACAAAGAAATTGTGCTAAGTGTCGCGTCGCGCCCGCGGTATCGTACTTGTCTGTACGAGCCTTTGCGCTTGCTTATTTTTCCCCTCCGTTTTATGGAAATGTAATTTTAATGTCATTTTATTTAGAAACGGTAATGATTAAACACGTGAAAAAATTATATGTTGCTTTTGAGACCTTTCTGTAGGTACGTCGGGTACTCGTTACATAATTGGATAAAGTTCGCTCGATAGAAAAAAAATCCAAACATACCCTTATTTTGTAGATTAAAATCATTTTATTTCAATATTATAGCACATTATGTATTGAAAATCACATCAAAATAAGCGTCTAAGATGATGTAATGTCCGTCGGGTTTAACATAGTTAATATCGTAAAACATATAATTTTCAACCCAAAATTAACGAAATTCACGGCACAATTTTCTCGCGCCCAGCTGCCATCTCTAGAACAAAAATGCACGCTCGAAGAACCTCGCCTTAAGCCGTCTTCTAGAAGTTTTTCGTAATTATTTTATTAAATTAAAATCATAATACTATTTTTTTTTTTTATATATAAATATTTTTGTTTTTCAACCAAGCACTTATAGGTCGTTGTATTTTATAATTGTTTTTAACATTTACTTTACATTAAATACAAATATTTAGTCGTAATACCGCAAATAGAAAATAATTGACAATTTATAATTTTTTATGAATAAATACCAAAATAACTATTAAAAAAAATTGCATACATTAAATACCAAAGATCTAGTGCTTAAATTTAATTTAATTTAATAAAATAATCACGAAAAACCTCGCGACGTTGCCAGCCCGCGACGGATTGTCCGACTTGTACTTCTGACCATAATTCAATAGAACTACATGCAGGGTGTGTGGTGAGGGGTCCTGTAATAGGCCTCATCCTCCCGCAATCACTGCGCAGGCGACTGTGACGACTGAACTGATTTGTTGAGCCCGCCACACACTAGTCGAGGACCGGTGTCCTTGACTGTGGCAATGACATTATTCAATAAGGTATGGTGATCGATTTGGTCGAACTACATATTGTTCTATGTAGGGTTAGCTGATGCCAATAAATATGAATAATATTAATAAACGCCCCATGAGAATACCAGCGCTGCGGTATTTATTTTTCAAATATATGCATTATGCTGATACAGGAGCCTTTTTGACCTCGCACAGGTCTTTTTTAAATTATGTTTTTGAATTGAAAACTTCTTTAGGCGCGTTGAGCACTTTTTGGGTGAACAAAAATCATGGAACTCGCGTCGTCGTCACCGAACGCTTTCCATGAGCTATAAGTATACTGTGTATATATGTGTACTTTTTGGGTGAACAAAAATCCACGTCCAAATGGACCAGTCTGTTTGGATTAGTTTCTCTCAGTCCTGTCTGCCATATTCAAGCGACTGACAATGGGACACACTTTTCTAATAACTACCTCCATACTAACGAACAAATCTATTTTCGAACAACTACGCATAAGAGATAGACTATCCACGATCTGTTAGGTACCAAAGGATTCTCAGTTACGTTGGTCACATTCACATTTCCCGTCGGGAACCAGATAACCTTGAAAATTTGGTAGTGATGAGCAAGGGTAGATAGGAAAAGACGTCGCGGCAGGTCAACTAACCGCTGCGCTGGTCAGACCAAGTAACCGCTCTCACTGGACTCTCTGTAAAGACCGCCCTGAGAGAAAAGGAGAACCGAACGAAGTGAAAGAAAATCATACATAAAGCCACGAAGGCCTTTCAGGGACACGCCCTTCAGTAATGAAGTAGGCGGCCAAGAAGTAGAAGAAACATACATTCATCGCTACTGCTAAAACTTCGCCCCGTGCGCACCGGCACAGCGTATGCTCCTGCGCACGTCCAAGATTGGCACCTGTCAACCTCGCCACGCTAGTCGGCCACGATCCACATTATTGCCTCGTTATACATAAGTATATAACGTACCTATGTAATCACACAAATCATTAGGCTGCCTATGTGCTTGGTGCAGAGACCTTTGCAAATTACTGGGCTTAGTTTCTACGGTAGGAATCGCAGCTAACATTTATGTTGGTAACTAGACGCCAGTTGGAGTTTTCTTTGCTAGCCTTGTGTGTCCCACTCCTGAGCAAAGACCTCCCATTCATCCCACTTCTAGCGATTTTCTGCTTCTTCTCGCCAATTCATGAGGAAACCATCCAAGGCGGACCGCCATCTAAATCAATGTTTTTTTTTCTTTAAATCCACTATGTATTTAGGTACTTATTAAGCTTATCATTTTTATGCTACCACTTAAGACGCAGATATATGCCAGTGACCTTGAGTGGTTAGCGTGCGTTTCCTGTACTGAGCTCACGCAACGCGTCGTACGTCCAGCCACTAATAGAACTCGCCCATCCAGGAGCGCTGTCCCAAATAAGACGCATTATTCATTTATTATACATTATTATACATAAATCAAAAGGTGTTTTAATAAAAAACGTATACTAAAAGATCAATAATTAAATTATCTTTTAAAAAGGTTTCAGAAAAATACGCTTGATAGATTTTGAGTGATTCTCAGTTTTTTATCCGCATTAGACATACATAACTTTGCAAATTAATTTCACTATGAATTATAAACATAATTTAAAATATTCATATATTAAGTTCTTAAGAATATGCTCTAATTTAACATAATTTTGTTCCAAATCATTAACACTACTCGATTAGACGTGATGTTCAGTATAATATCATTAAAAGTCGGTTATCGACGCCTTAAGTGAAGAATGAGGCCGCTCCGATACAAGTTCTATTGTAACTTACGGGGACTGCCTCAAATCATGTATGACACAATGTTTGAGATGAAATCCATACTAATATTATAAATTCGAAAGTAACTCTGTCTGTCGGTCTGTCTGTCTGTCTGTATGTTACGTTTTCACGCCTAAACCGCTGAACCGATCATCATGAAATTTGACAGAAATATAGTCTGGGATATGGAGATGGACATAGGCTACTTTTTTACGAGATAACCTACATTCACGCGGGCGGAGCCGCGGGCAAAAGCTAGTAATCTATAAAAATATATTCTCCTCGGTCTACCGCAACACCGTCTGTCTGTCTCAGGGCTCCAGCCTTGCTATTATCGAGCCCACCACAGCTTTGCATCAGAATCCAACAGCAAACATGACCTGCCCAGACCCCTTTCAGCCTTGCAGCTTTTTGAGCTAAGTTGGAAACTTGCGTTCTGGAGCGCGATTCTAAAACAAGCTCTCCCATACATTACAAGTAAAAATTAGTTATTCCGTTCTAATACCAAAAACTAATACCACTATGTATGTTTTTCAACAAATTTGATGAAAGAAATATCAGTGGTATTAGTTTTTGGTATTAGAACGGAATAAATCGTAACAATGTATTTTTTTTATTTTTATTATTTCCCCACACTAGGAATTTCTCCTGTATTGTGGGAGCGTTTACAAACATTTAAACTCACATACACAAACAGCCAGACCCGGAACAACTACTTGTAGATCATACAAATATTTGTTACGTGCGGGAATCGAACCCGCCACACGTTTGTACGCACAATATTGAGAGATTTACCATGTTATATTAAGACCATAGACTTCTTATAGGTTTTCCTGTAATCTATAAGTAAAGAATTTAAAAAATAAGTTCTGTAATTTTTTCAAAATTTTAGATTAGTTTCGGAAAAAAGGGGGAGGAATGGTCAATTTTCATCAATTTTCTTCAGTAACTTTAAAAGTAATTGTTTTAAAATTATAAAAAAATATATATCTTAAACCCTTACAATAAGCCCTTTTATTTGGTATATATATCCTTGGTGGATACTGTCGTTAGTAAGAATGGCAAGTTGTAGGTACCATAAAAAAACATCCAACTGACCCATATTCAGATTACCATTATTACTAGGCAAACTACCACACACAAGTATCTCTTATCGGAACGAAACGTCTCATTTATCTGCTGTAAGGAAGTGACCATTAGTTTTGAAACCACGAAATCTATTCTAATGCGGCCACATTATGCTAGGGTTGTACCGCACTTGTGCGGGACTAAAGCATTTTTTAGTATTCAATGTGATTTTGAACCCTTTCCGCTCAAATCGATCTAGCGTGAACACATCACTAGTCCTTGAGTACAGTCGGGGACAGTACTTTTGAGGAACTATATTTTATATTTTTGAATTTCGAT
Organism: Dryobota labecula; assembly: GCA_947523025.1. NCBI lineage: Eukaryota > Metazoa > Arthropoda > Insecta > Lepidoptera > Noctuidae > Dryobota > Dryobota labecula. The sequence continues at coordinate 16,565,361 of OX383302.1, read as the reverse complement.
CGATGATATTATTTACCATATTCGTATTATTTATTACACGTATTTTAATTAATTATTTACTATAATATACGCAAAACATAAATATCATACAGTACCTTTAAATTACCTCATAGTAGATAATTTTATTTCAACCTAGCTTTTCATGATATTTCCAGTGGATATTACAATAAAAAATATTTCATGGAAACCTTGTCCTGACAATTTCAAACACAAAAAAAAATCTGCCTAATCGATCGAGCCTTTCTCAAGTGATGTTTCATAAATGCGGTAATTAATTTTTATATTTATTTATATAAAAAGTTAGATGTGCAAAATATTAATAACTATGTAAGTGATTATTTATACGTCTCCAAAAGCTTTTATCAATAATGGGCTAATAATTCCTACGTCATAACATCTTCTTTGTCCCATTTTTCAAGAATTTATTTATCGCCCCAAGTAATTGGCCAAGGCCGATCAGATAACGCTACATTTTATTCTTGCTCTCAAAACTGCTAAAAACTGTCCGTGACCTAACAAACCGTTAGTTAAGTGTACAACCAAAATGCGTAACATAACAGTAATTTGGTACTTTACACAACATTGTAGCAATAAAAATAATTAAAGTCATTAACAGAGATACAACGCTGTCATAATAACCGGAAACAAAGATTGAATTCAAACACATTTCCTTAGTAATTAGGTCGTTTGAGTTCAACAACATTGTTTGATTGATAATAAACAATAATGTTTATTTTTGTTGTACTACCAATGATATAACTTTCGTAAGACCATTTCGAAATTACATGATAGAGACAAATGTTGATATGGCATGAACGATTGGTATGCATCAAATTACTCTTTTATTATGAGTACTTTACATAATGAGTGATGATTGCTCAATTTCTATATCTATACATTAGCTGTTGCCCGCGGCTTCGCCCGCGTGGATGTCAATACTTCCCTAGTTGAATCGGATTTTGTCCAGAAAAATCCTCTTCTGTAAAATTGACTAACCCTTTTCACCCTGTCAGGGGTAGAGTTTTGAAAAACCCTGATATATGTTATTCTTTATTTTTGGTCGCAAGTATTTCTGCTGAGTTTCAAGTTAATCGAACCGCGCGTTATAATTCCTACATACAAACTTTGACACCCCGCAATCGCCCTTTGAGGGGTAGTTTTGAAAAACTAATAATGAAAAATGTTATTACTTACGCAAGAATTTGTGCCAAGTTTCAAGTTAATCAACCAAATGAATAAGATTTTTCATATAAACTTTCATCCCCTATTTTAACCCCTTAGAGGTGGAATTTCCAAAAATCCTTTCTTATTACACCCCTAGACTTCATAATAAGGAACCTACGTGCCAAATTTGAAATCTCTAGACCCAGCGGTTTGGGCTGTGCGTTGATATGTCAGTCAGTCAGTTTCTTCTTTTATATATTTATTAGAAAAGATGTTATAATTTAAAGTCGTTTTTCGTGTCTGTCAGTCTGTCTGAAGAACAACGCGGTTGTTTTTAAGGCGGTATGATCCGACAGAGACCGCTCTTACTAGTTTTTAGGGTTCCGTACCCAAAGAGTAAAACGGGACCCTATTACTAAGGCTGCCCTGTCCGTCCGTCTGTTACCATGAACTGAACTGAACAGCTGTATCTCATGAACCGTGATAGTTCAACACGCGGGCGGAGTCGCAGGCAAAAGCTAGTAAATTACTATAAAACTTACATGTAATAAATAAATCTGAAAGTTTTGTTAAGTGTTAAAAACCGGGCGAAGTAGGAGCTGGTCGCTAGTTTGATAATAAATTGGGACAAATAATTATAAGTAGGACTAAGCTGATTAAAAGGGTTGTACGTTGTTTCATAGCTAATAGTTTCATAGAATTTCATTTCACATATTTTTTTTGTGTTTCTGTGAAATATGTTTCAACAATACAATTTGTACAATAATATTCGAACTAAAAACGAAGGACCGAATATTATATGAAAGATTTTCTTCATGAAATTTCTGTCTGCGAAATAAGGGGACACCGATTAAAAGATATTGTAATCAGTCAACAACATTCATTGCGTTATTTATGTTTCAACAACATAAATAACGCAATGAATGTTGTCCAACAGACAAATTTTCCGAACATATGAAGCAATGGATTAGCAATCTGCTTCAAAATCATTCAGACTGCGATTGATTGTGTGTTACACAATTAGGGTACAGGTGTCAGTGGCGAAAGCACCATACAATACGATTCCTACCGGCTTCCCTTCGGAGGTTCGCAATAGCAATTGTACCGCTAATGAAAAATGGCACAGACAATACGTCGCCAACCCCGCAAAGGGGCGAACATCAAATGAGAAAATTTTACAGGAGAGCCAATACTTAAACTTTTTTTTTTCTCCCGATGACGAGCTTATTTCGGCCATAAATAAAATAAAAATTATGACAATATTTTATTATAATATTTTTTTTATTTATGGCCGACGTTGTCGATGAATAGTGTCTACTATTACCAAAAAATATAGTTACACTACGGGTATTTAATTCACCATAACACCAAACGTTTATCACAACACACCATACTTTATAGTTGAGTTTATTTCTGTAAAACATTGAAAATATTGTTTGTATAGTGATAGTCTCTTTTTGGTTCTGCTACTTGACGATAGATGGTGTTAAATTCAGTAAAGGAAAGTATTTTATTTTTAAGTTAATACATTAATTTTTACTTTATTGATAAGTAAGTTAAACTCGGTTTCGATTCGGCTTCCCCCTTACAAAAAATGGACACCTCGCCGCTGCCAGGTGCATAAGTAGCTTTTTGCACACACAGTTTAAGATTGCAAAAAAGATTCAAATAAAACGTCCAAAATCACTTTTGTCCGCATCTACCCTGCGACCCAGTCACGAGGTAATTACACGGTGATTTGGCGTGGCCGCACGTCACTAATACAGGCTCCTACGAAAGGATCCGACAGGACGAATTGATTGTCCAGAGACCTCGCTACCCCCCTCACTACTTCTACCACTAAACAATAAACAATCTTTTTTTTTGTCTGTGGTTATACGAAGTAATCAACGTAGGGTAAGTGGACCACTTTTTGCCTTGACTGGCCTTCCAAATCCTGGATTTTTGCCGGTTCACTAGAGACGGCGGTGGTGGTTTAAAAAAATAAAATAAAATTTTGGATTGTGGAGGGCTATTTTTTATTGTACAAAATCAGGCGGCTGTTCTTGCATCGAACACAATTTCAACAAAAAATACTTATTAACATCGTACATAATATGGTTTGTTGAATTAATGTGTTTATTTTTACATCGTCAAAATTATAAAATAATTTAAATAGCCAATAATTTTCATAAATGAATATGAATGACTTCGAAACATTTGGTAGTGAAAGAACGAGGTTTCCACTATTGAAAAGCGAAGAACACTTCCCGTATTTCTTCGACACACACACTATAGCCAGCATCCTAATAAGAGCTACCGTTTTTGTACTCACCAGTTGGCGCCACTGTCGATTAAGGTCCTAAAGTGTAGCTGCTAAAGTACAGGCGTGAAAAAAAAGTTTACATTTAAATCATATTTAATACCTTAAAACCGTATCGTAAAAATATCAAGCATGCAAGCAGTTTTGCGCAATCCCGTTTTGTTCAGAAGAAAAGAGGACATAAGTTTCCAAAGGATGAAACTGTCTCAAAGGTTTGACATTCATTGACCCATAACTCATATTTGCCATAGTAATGTAATTTCCGATATTGCAAAATATTCACAACATTAATCTAATTTGAAATAAACCAGCGATACCTAGTCCACCCACAAACAGTGACATTTGACATTTGGGAGATCTCACACCACACTAGCGCCTCTAGCGGCGAATTCATACTAGGACTTTCATCCCGGGAATCTCGGTCTCGAGAATTTCGAGAGTCTCGACGATTTTTTGGTATTTCCGAGACTCGAAACATATTTTCGGTCTCGGGAATAACGAGACTTTTGAGACAAATCCAATGGTTAAGAAAAATACTTAAACCATTGTTACAATTACTTAATATCTATCCCCACCACTAGCGTCGAAGCAGAGAGCTTTTTCTAACGTGGGTTACTATTGTAATAAATTCAGGTCCTCTCTGTCTGAAACTACATCAAACGCCCTTTGTTTCTAACGAGCCCACTATAAAAATTTAAAACCCCATAAATATTTTTTTATGGGGTTTTATGATTTGAGTTTGTTACTGTATTTTGATTGAAATATCTTGTTTTGACTGTCTAAAATCCTAGCCTATAAGTATGAAACCTACTTTTAAAAAAGTCTCGAAAGTCTCGTTTTTCCCGGGAATTTCGAGACCGCATCGATTCTCAATTTTTTTTTTCCCGTGACTCAGAAATGCAGAGAGACTGAAAGCCCTAATTCATACGCAATAGCCCTCATTGCGTTGCGTCTCAGTTAGAATCACTATCGAGAGTTTTGAAGGATATTGCTAAACCATTGCTTCATAGGTTTGAAAAATTCGTCTGCTCAACAACTTAAATAACGCAATGGACGTGGGTGACCTGTCAAAATGAAACCCATTGAATTACCCCGCCGGAACTGTTCAATCTGCTTCACATGTCTTCTTACTTCATTGCTCAGTCCATCAAATCCATGGCTCTTATTTATCTCCCTCCCTTTACACATAGGTACATAATATGCATAATTATACAAACATTATTGCCATAGTCATTAGTAAACAAACCACGTTCCATTAGAAGAATGTCATGTAATAATAATGATGGAACGTGAAACAATTGAATCGAAGGTTAAATAGGACATGCATTCCATACATTTAGAATAACTTTTTATTATCGCTATTCGTCCTACGATAAATATTTCATAATATTCTGTAAAAACTACTAGTAGGTAGATTCCTCCTGCCTTGGGAATTGGCAGCATTACATTGAATTGCACGGCAGGAGACATCTTACGGTGAACGATCTATAAGTACGTTCCTAGTATCTACTATTCTTATTGTCAATGTTAAATATTCAAATTTTTGACACTGACAACACTAAAAAATCAATTCGAAATTCGAACGATGTCTCTGTGAATCCACGATGATTTGTTTAAAGAACAAATGAGTTCACTTTCGAGTTAAGTGCAGTCTCAGTCGAGTGAAGTTTTAAATAAACTTTTCAGGATAGCAGTTCTGAAAACTTGGCTCATTTTAAGTTTTATAGAATAGCTGGCAGATGCTTTTCAGATGTTACTCACTAACTCGAAAATAATAAATGATGAGTCAAAATTAAAATCAGAAAAGGGATGCCAAGCAATCTGCAAGATTAATGCTAGCAATTTAAAAATAACCAAAATCCATATGCAGAAATAAGTTACAAAATCCACAAATCGGAAATGCGTAAAATCTGTGGTTTTAAGTCGCCAGGTGGTGTTTGTATTTTTTGTGGTGCTGCCCTAAATGTGGTTCATGTGGTTCATGTGGTTGACATCAATCAACCGTAAGGTTCATGGACTTTGAGTAATCATATGACACCCCAAACATATGAGGTTACCGACAGAAAGGAAGGATGTTTGAATTTGTGCAATATGGCTTCCATTTGAGTTAATACCTATCTAACGTGATGACTGTTTAGATTATGAAGAAATAAAGCGTCTGGGTCCCGGAGAAGTTGGCACAAATAGTAAAATTCATTTGGTATCGACAGTACATACCTACGGCACGGTTGGCGCAGTGGTTAAGCGATTGACTAATAAGAAATTACTAGTGAGGGGCAACGTTTAAAAAAGAAAAAAATACAGCTAAAGCACTAGGAAGTGGTGAAGGTTTTATGTAATTTTGACGTTCGAAAAGTGCTGATTCTCAGCTTAATTTGAATAAATGACTTTTGATTTTGATTTTACCTACAATGATTAATATTTCATTTGGTCTCACAAAAATAGGATTTACAAAAAAATAAATAAAAAAATACAAAACGATTTGAAGAACTGAAATCGGTTAATAAACACAATATTTTTTTATGTAAGCATTATTTAATTAACAACCTCTTTTACACTGTGGTATCATCTAATTAAAATAGCCTCATCTAATTAAAATAAGTACCAAATAACACTTTCGAATCAACACTCGGACCTTATTCACATCAGATTACCGTATCGATCGATACGCATTCTCGATTTCAAAACATCGATTTATAAATCTCTTAAGCTCTTCAAGGCGTTTCATAAAATTAACACCAGGGGCCTAAGTCTACTAATTTACAAACGTTGCTATGGTCTCGCCATTGTGAGTATTTGGCAGTGTTTGTATGGCAAATCTGTCAAAAACTCACAATGACGAGACCATTGCAACGTTTGTACATTAGTAGACTTGGCCCCCTGATTTGAAATCGATGCTTTTCGATACAGTCATCTGAACGATCGGTGTTCTTTATGTTTTCATTCAATGAGGATGTTTAATATTGGTATAATTAATTATAATTCATAATCAATTAATAAAAGTTATTTTTTTATTGCTTTTGTATGGGTCCACTGTTGACCTCGATCTCGTCTGATGGAAAGCGATGGATGAGATCTATGATGGAACGAGCGTGCCCAGAAGATGCCTGTTCACTCTTGCTTTGAAGGTACACGGGTTATATGTGGAAGAGAACACAGACGCTGGCAGAGAGTTCCACACTTTGGCTCTGCGCATAAAAAATGTGGAGGAGAAGCGCTTGAAGGATTATTTCAAGGATATTTTTTGGCCCTAGTACGACATTGACATGGGGCATTGCTGCTAAACATAAAAAAAATTGCAATATGAAATAGTATTAAAAACAAGATATTAGTTCCGATTAGTTCCGATTTTTGCCACGCCCCAAAAGATCTTTGTACAGTGTAATCAGGTAGTTCAATTATAAACGTTTCATAATCAAAGATAGAAAAACAATAACACTATGGAAAAAAAAAGAAAATTTCAAATAAAGAACTGTGAAAATAATTTCACTTATTTTTAAAATTCAGTTTTTTGCTTTATAATTAAGGAGACATTTCTTAAGTTGACGAACAAAACATTTTTTTTTTTTTTTAAGGATAAGGTCGCTGATCAATGTCACAAGACATAGGTTCTGATAGGATTTATTTAATTAAATGATAAATGATTTTATTTCTGTAAGTGGGTTAAAAATATGATTGACGTATAAAACTTTTACACGTCAATCATATTTTTTAAACTAGATGAGGTCGGCGTTTCCTATCTGACTACTCTGAGAAGAAAGGCCGAAACAAACTCAGAGGTCTCTTTTAAAGTCCAGACATAATCTTGGTCAGATCATGTAAAGACCATGTAGATTGGTGGTAATTAAGTTTTAAAGGATCATGGATATACGCACAGAACAGATAAAAACTGTTCTGTGGCTATACGTAATACCTGTAATTTCTGCAAGTAAATGATTCTTATTCCCATTCATATTCTACTAATTAGTTAATGTCAGATTTTCGAGCGCTCCACTTGATTGTCCAACGTAGGTAAATACCTACTTTAGTAATGTTTCTAGCGCTAGTCTCGAGCTTCATCTACATATGTAGGTTAATAAAACTATGACAAATCCTATTTATATTATATCCAATACCTATTGTATGATTTAATTGCTTGACCATCGTAGCATGAAGATGACCTTGCGACTAAAAAGCGAAACTAAATTACCTCCATGTTTATTTATTTTTATCATTGAAAACTGCTGTTAGGCAATTACTCCTTGCTCCATGTGTTATTAAAATTCAAATATTCTGTATTGCCAGTCTTGTAACGTTCCTTACCCCGAAACACATCATAAGTTTCGAAAATGGAATTAAGAGTTTTACCAATCCCGGAAAATAACAAAGCACTCAAGCACGCACACCTTTTTCAAAAATTTAAATGCTTACTCAACATTATGCTTTCGAAATTTAAAAATGACGTCATTGTTACCTACGTACCACGTAGGTACCTACTACGTTGAGTGTTGTCAAGGCCACCATCGAAAATACCTAGAAATTATAATTAATTCACATAGCTATAATAAAACTGAAAGCCGATATTACACACAAAATAAACAAACGTGAAACAACGGATATACTTGCACAAGGCAGCTTCCTACATTGAGTGTCCCGGCCATATGGCAAACCTCACTTTTTCAAAGGGGGTGTGACAGAGGAATTCTGACAGCCAGGAGCTTCCCTAACTTATGGTTTCATATCTGTTCCTTACAAGTATCCCCAAGTGTTACAGCCACGTGCAACAAATGTACATTTTAATGATGGCAGCGTTTTTTCGGAGCTTAAAAGAAACGACTTAAACCAGCGCAGGTTTACAATGGATTAGTTATTAATAGCCTAGTGATGTAAACGGTGACCCTGCATCAACATTGAAACTGCCACTTAATGAACAATTTTAGTAAACGCAAAGATTGTATGCTGTAACGTACATGTATATAACTTTTCAACCAGAAAATGAACAAGCATTTACCGGAGGGACTCAACATCACCAAGCGGCTATCATCAATATGCCAGGAGCGTGCCCTCAGCTTTTTCTGACATAATAAGCGTTCACTTAAGCATTGTCTGGAAAGGCTGATGATTAGAGATCGGATAATCGGATGCATATTTACCTAAAGTGAATTATTACCAATGAAAGTATTGAAGCAGCTTCTTAATTTTTTTTTTTGTAAGAAAATATCCCGTGATGCCAGGAATACCGGCAATGCATAACTAGTCGGGTGTATAGTATGGAAGCGACTTCTAAAATACTATTTATAAAAAAAATACCCGTGATTCTTGGATTGCATAACTATTCAGATGCATATTTATTTAAAATTATTTTAACCCCCTATCCAAATATGTGTATATGTAGGGTGTAAGGGTAGGGGTGGTGTGTGTTAGTTAAAATAAAAATAAAACACCGGAACCGCGGGATTTATTCGATACAAAAGCGCTTTCCATAACAGCAAACATCTCAACTTTAGGTGAATATGCATCCGAATATCCGATCTCTACTTATGATACTGGGCCGGGTGGAAGGAAAACGCGCTCAAGGCAAACCACCGGCAAGATAGTCAGACGCGGTTATGAAGCCAGGAGGCAGCATGTACCGAGCGGTCCTTACTGCAGAAGACCACATCACTTGGAGACGCCGTCGTATGTTGTCTCGATCCTCAGCATTGAGGGAACGATGAAAAAGAAGAAGATTGCTTACCTACTGCAGAACCTGCTTATTCAGGTTATTTATTTATTTAATTCTATATGTAAAAAGGTACACCAACAGCTTCTGTTTATTAATATATAGGGTGTATCTATTCAAACACGAAATATTTTAAGAGATGGGAACGATTTTTTTTTTTAATCTGACTGAGAATATTATTAAAAAAAATATATATTTTTAAATTACTTGATATGATGATTAATTACAAAAGGCACCGCGCTCGTGCCGCTACCGTTGCCGCGTCCGGGCGGGTCATTCATAGAATTAAAAAAAAAAGTAATTTTTTTTTTTTTTTTTTTTCAAAATTTAAAATTATAACAATTATGTAAAATTTAAAACACTTAGATCAATTTATTTTTTAGCTGCTATGGCTTTTTTACTACCTATAGATGTTTCTCTTAAAATATTTCGTGTATGAATAGATACACCTTATATATTAAGTAGGTACCTAATGTAGAAACAATATTCTCGGACACAGACGCCAATTAATGTTTGCGCAGACTGGTGCTATACCGCGAGCGTGACAAGGGTCGCGCTCCCGCGATATCGCGCCAGTCTGCGCGAGTCTTTATTCTCAGAAATAAGTGTTAAGTGATAACCAGAGTAATTAATTGTATTTATTTATTTTGGTAATTTTCCATTAATCACAGCACAACACATATACAAACATGTATGTCGTAAAAATTTATTTTATTTCGTATGAGTATTTTATATCATCTTTAATTTATCTTAATTTATGTATTAAAACGGACACTTTTACCTATGTTTTTATTATTCTAGCGTATGGCACTCGTGGGTTGCAGCTGAAAATCAGCGTCAGTTGGTACACCTTGTGTGTCATTTGACATTATGCTGAGCTGAGGCCCTTTTGGCATTATAATCATTGTTTTCTGTTTTTTATAGTTTTAAGGTGTATTTTTTGCTGTAATGCCAAAAAACGCATTTTCTTTTTCTTTCTTTTCTTTTTTCTTTTTAATTAATATTATTAATGTTTGTTTTTTTTTGTTTTTTGTTTTACTAACACACACCACCCCTACGCTTACACCCTACATACACATATTTTCATCGGCGGTTAAACATTAATTTTAAATAAATATCCATCTTAATAGTTATGCAACTCAAGAATCGCGGTTTCTTTTTTTAAATAAATATTTTTTTTAGAAGTCGCTTCCATAATTTCATAGCTAAAAATCAACTTTAGGTTATTAGTTAAATATGCATCCAAATATCCGATCTCTAGTGTTTATCACACAAAAATAACAGAACTATTGTTATTGCGGTACTTACAATAATTAAACTATTGGTTATTTTATTTCAGGGTTTCCTCACGATGTTTTCTATCACAAAAACATTTACAGTATTAAACATATTACTAAAATAAACCATTCAACGTCAATTTCATGCCATTCACGATAAATGAGACAGAACTGAGTGCAATTGCGCATGCGCAACCGTACTCCGACCTCAACGCAATCGAACAAATCAGAGCACAACACAGTAATGCCTTCCTATAACTTTATCTTTCGTTACCTGCAGTTGAATAACACGTAATCAGCCTATAATAACCCCCCACTGCTGGGTGGTACTACGGTTCATCTCTCTGTCAATGTCTTCGATTTTTTATTGGACTTGGACATGCGGAGAATTTCTTGGTCTGTTTTGAACAAATGTAAGGACGTATGGTAGGTTGTATACGGTCTTCCGTAATTTTGTGACTAGTTTATTAATATTCCAAATGGTAAGGCATTTGGAATATTAATAAACTAGTCACAAAATTCCGTAGATACGTCCAGGGCCGGATTTAGGGCAGGGCAACAGGGGTTCTAGCCCCGGGCCTCCACAAAGGGGCCGCCACAATTTTATTGATATTTTTTAGATAAAAAAAAATACATACATTGTGTCGATCAAGGAAAAAAAAATCGGGGCCTCCACTTCTTGGTTGCAGGGCCTCCACACCTTTATATCGGACCCTGGGTACGTTTACCATTCGAGTGTCAAACAACTGTTTCTTCAGCCTCTCTGGTCTAGTGACCAGAGAGGCTGAAGAAACAGTTGTTTTTTGAAGCTACAACTTGTTTAGCCGCGTTGAGCGATTTTTGGTAGGAGAAAAACTTATAGGGTCGCGTCACCGCGTCACCGAAATGCGCGACATGCTCGTGACGTGTTGCGCCAGACTCTCAATTATTCCAAATTTTTTAGTTTTAAAGTGAAAACTTGTTTATTTCAATATTTTTAGTATCTAAATAATAAGGTACATTATTTCAACATTTTCCCAAAAATGCACTCGATAAATCCATGGTTGTAAACACAGTGTAAATAATGAAATAACTCAATAATTAATATGTATTAAAAGAAAACGTAACAGATGCAAATGAATGTTAATAATTACTTCCTACTGCATTAAAAACAAGCGATATTGCAATTCTCTACAACTATCCAAACAAACAAATACCCACTTCCTGAAAATGGCTGCTGTATTGCACTGCGCAAGCGCAGATGGCGATAGTCTGAAGGTTAAGGTTGTGTAAGCATTCGCACCTTTATTTACCCTCGTATCCTTGTGCTGCAATGGCGGCACGTTTCATAGAAAATGCATAGTCGCATTTATGCTAATAGATGTCGCTTATAAATTTAAAACAGCTTAGCAGAAAAGTTCCGTGATGTAGTAGGCGAAATCAAACAAATCATCAACATAAATACTTATATCCAACAAATCACTGTCAAACACAATGATTTATTGGCTTGTTGTTTCAGTCCAATTTATTTTATCTACAAGTCATTCTACCTTCTTCGTTTTCAAACGAATGTTTTCCCGCCTAGATGATAAATTGGGAAAATTCAAAATGCGTTCTTTACATCTCAATAAAAAAAAATGTAGGTACCTAAGTATGACCCTCCCTCCATAAATCACTGAATAATTTTGCAATTACGAATCCTTAGCAATTCAAAATGATGTTTAATACAATACCTTAAAATAAAAGTTTTCTAACATAACAAATAAAATGTCTCAACAAGCGATAAAACTCATTTCCAATAAGATTACAGTAAGTTACACGACAATTAAATTAGACGAGCCCATTATAACGGTTCCAAAAGATTTTAACCGCTCCCTTGTATTCTATTTTTAAATGCACCTGCAGGGAAAGTAGACATTTTGTGTTTATTAGAAAAACATTAACAGAACATCTGTTTCGAACGGAAACACTTTTTCTGTTCGCCGCAAACGAACGTAACTGATTTCCGTTATAAATAGGTCAATAAGTCACTAACGTTTCTCGGGAGAATAAGTTTTTGTAAAATAAATACTTACGTAAAAAATATACCGAAACTTGAATTTTACTTTTATTCTTTAACCAAAGTAATAACCAAAGGTACAACTTCAATATTTTGCATGTATAAACAATGTCAATTTTCATTCATAAAACTATAAATTATTTATTTTTATAATTTAAATCTTAGCAAATAATAATTTAAACAGCGACTGTATTATCAAATCACGTTTTATTATAAATATAAAAAAAAAACAATAAAAACTACTTAAAAACATTAAACCAAATTAAAACGATAAATATTCCTAAACGAACCTACAACACCTTTGCAGCAGCATTAACCTATCACAACAAAGTCGCATCTAAGTAAACAAATCACCGAATCAAAGAAAATCTGTCGCTCTTTTAATTGTTCGCATGAAACAGACGGAAGCTAAACGCGGCAAACACAATTTTCCGTAACAAAACTCACGCGTACCGGAAAGTGCTTCATTTATTTCCCGCCATCCGGCGTCTCGACCAACCGAAATTTGGCGCCTAAAATCTTCCAAGCCAATGAGACAAATGGCCGCCATTTTCAACCAATCAGCGTCGAGCCCGCGCTCTCGCCATCGCGTCATTGTCATATCTCGAAAATTAGTACGGCGGCAGTGCAGTGAATGAATCCCGTCCGCAAATCGAAGAATTTTCCGTGAAACAATAAATAAATACTCATAGGTGAGTACTTTACCATAATTTTGATTCACAGATGTGAATTTTTCAAAATTATTCGATATGTCACTTAGTTTTTAACGATACGTCAAAATTATTTCGCAATTTATTGCCATTATTCAGTTGTGAAAGCGAAATATTAGTAATCATTAACATTCCAATTCATTGTTATTACATAATATTAATATTTTTTATTTAATTTAATCGTTTTTTATTACTAATATATTAGTAACCGTGTTTTAGTTTATATTGTCTAGATATATCGTACCAACAGTCCAACACAAAAATCTAGTCAGTCGTGTTTCGGCAAAATGGCGGCGATGCTCTGTGCTATTAATACATTTTCTGTCCTTTTTATGATGGGCCGCACTAATGCGCGTAAGACAGAGACGGCTATAGTTTTGATAAGCAGTATGAATTTATGCTGCACACGTAGGTAACTAGACACGTCTTCGTTCTTCGTAAACAAGTCAGTTGGCAGTGTTGCCACAATAATGTTTTTGCACCCATAGTTCAGGGAATTTCAAACTAAATTGGTCTTATAATAAATCACATTATATTTTATGGAGAATTAAATAAAAGCAATACTTTTCTAGGGGAAGTATATAAGTAAAGAACAAAAAGGATTAATAAACTTCAAAAATTTAATTTTATCTTAGCAGATCTTCCTGCTTGCTTGATTAATAGCTTGTTAAAACGACTTAAATATGAATTAGTCTTTCGCAAGCAGTGTTAAAAATAAATACTTTAAAAAATGTTATTATTAAAGTAATAAATTAAAATAGCTTTTATGTAATGGAAAATTGGAAATGTATAAACCATCATAAAAACTTTAAATCATCTTCAAAAAATTCCTTCAGGCCCAACATTAAAAAAAAAGGAATGAAATGTTTAAAATTACGTATCACACGTTCAATCATAATCCGAGTTTTAAAGGATATTCATATATTATACCATTGATAGAAATCTCATAAAATATGAGTATTTTTTTTTTTATCATTACCTAATAAATAGATTGAACCCTGAATGAATGCTCAGAGTTATTTTCTGCTGATCAGCCGACATTTATTAAAACAAAGAGTTGTCGCGGGTACAATTTTATCGTTTCAATATGGGTAAATGAAGTAGGGAGACGCGCACGGCATAATCACATCACTTGACCGAACGCGATGTTAGCTCCATGCGGCGGTGAGAAGTTAAACTAAAAAGAGTCGGCTTGCGCTTGGTTCCTCGCGTTCGCCGTCGCGTTGCGCCACGCCGCGCCGTCGCCTCCTCCTGCCGCCGCGCGCGCCGCCAGTCGGCGTACGTACTTTTACCGTGCGGACGTATTGCGTCACGTGTCTCGTCGCGTCACTCACGACTTGTTTACACACAGTATATTAACAATACGGATTCTTATTGGTGCGTGATGAACCAAACACTTATACGCTTGTTAAATCAATACAATTCTATCGCGTGCTGTTACTGAATACTGACCTTGTTTGCGCTAGGTGGATACGGCGCGGATGCTATCTGTGAAGTGCGCTGTGTTTCGCTGTTCGGACTCTGTTGAAGAGATGTCGACGTTGAGTGTGAGGGCGCCGGGCCTGCAGGCCACCACGGTGCTGGACACGAGGACTCTGCGCGTGCGAGGCGTCACCACGCTAGAAGGCGTCAGAAGAAACTTGTTCGGTTGTACAGACCGAGAGGAGAACAGAAGATTTGTTGAGAGAGAGTTGGCTCGCCAATTGGAATTGGACAGCCAGAGATGGGGTTTTGATTTTGCCAACGAAAAACCACTGCCTACTTCGCAGCGATTCGCCTGGCAACTCGTTCCCGCGTCTACGATTCCCGCCGCTCTGAGAAGGTCACCGATCACGATCACAACTCCTGCAGCGAGCAAACCAACGCAGGAGCCTAAAGTTTCCAGCCCTGAGAACAGCAAGACACAGAAAAGAATAACAGGTAAGTTTTATTCAATAATTTAGATGGACAAATATCTTTCGTGTTTGACATTTGACAGACAAGGTTAAAAATTTGCGTTCTATTTCACGTTGCGTAAACAATGCGTAATATTTACGCTAAAAATGTCAACATTGAGTGTTTTTAATCTATGAAACGCGTGTGGTTGAACGGGCCTCGTCATTCAAGCCTAGTCACGCGTACATTCATAGATAACTCGCAAATGCATAGTAAACTGTATTGCGTAGTCTGTACCTATTTTAAAAATGGAACTCCATTTATTGTTATCAAAATGTCAACTTCTTGAACTGTGCAATTAATCGTTTGTTATAATCAAGTAATTATAGAGTAAACAAGCTATTATCAGAATTATCAGTGCAACTGCAATTGGATGCGGTTCGGGGAGAATATTCGTGTACCTAAAATTTATCTCGTGACGCGCAGATAACAAACGTAGGTCACTTTGATTTGACACTGTTGATTTTATTTTTAGGCGACGTTCTTTTGTTTCCATGTGCCATTCAAAATGTTTATGTTGCGGGCATTTCACAAGTTTGCGGCGTTTGGTAAAATGTCTAGATAGGTGGGTAGTTTGACTTCGTGTTTTAGTTTTTCCTAGCGATTTCTTAGGTAAATTGCATAGTACAACATCTAAATAATATATGAAAGGCAATAAAAAAAAAAAACTTCCAATGAGCTAAAACCTGTATTTACGTCGGCATCAAAATAGGTATACCACATGAACTGGATAACGTAAATTACAATAATTATTTAGCCAATAATATCAACCTACTTTTAATCATTGTAAATAATTAAAATGATGTTAGTAAAACAACTTCTATGCAAACTTCATTAGCAAATTGCATTTTCAACCATATCCGTATTTATGAACTCGTATACCAATAAGTACCTACTTAGTTATACAAATAGTACCTACTTGTATAAAGAAGCATCATCGCGAATATATATATTTTTTAATTGAATATATATTTTTATTTTATTTTTTTCACGGGACTCTCGGCACATAGAAAAATCTATACAGAATATAAATACTAGAGAAACAAATATGTTTAATAATTAGGCTTTGGGGCATCCCGCCCAGGAGCATTAAATAAGAGAGCGTCATGCCGTTTGCCGTCACGGCATACGAGTCAGTTTTACTCTCAAAACGCGCATAAAGAAGTTTCACATGAAAAAACTATAAGTAGCTAAAGAATCCATAGACAATGATGGGTTTATTATAACTTTTAAATAACTTATAACTAAAGACAATAACATGATCGTTTACAAGTGCCTTAATACTTAAATAGAAGCAGTAGGTACCTATATATCAATATTTAATGTAATAATAAAGTTTAGGACAACATTGTAAAACCTACTTATTATTCAAATAAATTCATTGCCACTTACGTTTCCAATAAGAACATTGAATTGTACATCGTTTAAAACAAAAACAATAGGTACCTATGATGTTTAAATAAATATGACTAGGCACAGAAGTGGCTTCTTCGCACGCGTGCATGTCGGAAATTATCCCATACAACGTACTACCGGGATCAAAATTATCCTATGTCCTTTCCCAGGATGCCATCTATCTCCTTGCCAAATTATATCGAAAACCGTCCAGAGTTTTAGACGTCAAAAGGTAACATACAGAGAGTTACTTTCGAATTTATAATATTACTAGCTTTTGCCCGCGGCTCCGCCCGCGTAGAAGTCGGTTATCGCGTAAAAAAAGTAGCTTATGTCCTTCTCCATATCCCAGGCTATATCTCTGCCAAATTCCATGACGATCGGTTCAGCGGTTTAGGCGTTAAAAAGTAACAGACACGACAGACAAATTTACTTTCACATTTATAATTATTAATATGGATTAAAGACGCTTTTTTGTGTCCGTCTGTGTGATCGCGTTGTTCTACTAAACAAGGCAACGGATTTTGATGCGGTTTCCACCATGATTTACACAATTTATTCCGGAAGTTTTGTGTATATAATACATTAAGAATATTGAACTTACATAAATAAAGAAACGATGTTTGTCAATTCGTCAAAACCGTACGAAGCAGGGGCGAGTCGCTAGTTATACCATATTGAGAACTGCTGAATAATAATGCCACTTCGTATGGCATCGTGTTCGCTGTGCAGTGTAACTGAATATGGATCACATTTGCAATAGGACACTAATTGAGCAGCCATAACACCTGGAACAAAATACACGTATCGTTTTTCTCTTATTTAAAAACTCCTCTTTAATACCACCTACTTAGTGCCTTGCTATTAAGGCGCGCGCGGTAAAAAGCAAATATTTAGGTATTTCATAGCGGGAACAAATTGTCACCTTAGTGGTGAAGAAAGCTAAGCCACACTTTTGACCGAATTGAGTTATGAACACGACCATACTCGTCGTTAGACGGAGATTCCAGTGGTGAAGAGATCTAAGTGATAGCTCAACTAGAGGTTTGGTTTTTCATTCAGACGTGAAAGAAGTAAATGAAACTAGGAACAAAAAATCGGCTTATTCCACAAATCCCCCCTGAAAATCCCCCTTAGGGGAAAAAGTGGAATCTATAAAAAACAGTCTAGAATTCACTCCTGATAATCCCGCTTAGGGGGGAACACTAGAATTGAAAGAAAAAAAACTTATTCCAAGACTGAAAGTGTTTTTTCATACATTAGGGTAAAGTTTTCCCCACTGAGGGGGATTTTCTGGGAGATTAGTGAAATAAGCAGGGGTGAATTCTAGACTGGTTTTTATATATTCCACTTTTCCTCCTAAGGGGGATTTTTCTGGGGTGATTTGTGGAATGAGCCAAAAAATAAAGTGGTGAATTTTTTATCTTATTTTGGAACCAGTTTAGTGTAGAATAGTTCCCTTTACTATTAAGGCGACGAAATACGGATAAAAATGGCGATGCGTTTGATCTCGTGTCCGCCATTATGAAAGTTATTTCGCAGTTTTAATTTAATTTATAAAAAAAGAAAAGAAAAACAAATTCGACTGGCAGTTCTAGAGATTGGCGCGTTCAAACAAACAAACAAACTGCTCAGCTTTATAAAGATATAAATAAAAATATTTTATTTAGACAGGAAATACAAACAGTAAAAAAAGAGCATTTAAAACTAACAAAGTTTCAATAAAAAATAAAAAGACTTATACGAGGCCAAAAAGGCTCCTATCTCAGCATAATGCTGCGATATTTAAAAAATAAATACCGCTGGTATTCTAATCTGGGCTGTATTATATTAGTTTATACGTATGTTAGATCATTCAATTGGTCCAGATTCTGTAGCTGTGTGGTGATGTCAGTTACTACGCCGAAATTTTACGACTTCTAAGCGGGAGATTAATAAAACGTGTAACCCACTAACGTTATATTAAAACTAAAATTAACATTTACGTCTTTGCCCAATCTTAATACGATATCTCAGAACCCTTTTATGCTGGCACCCTTATAATTGGACATCAAAAGAATTGTGAGACTTGCAAAAACTTATCCGCGGAAGGTGTGAAAAACTTCATAAAGGGTCCGGCTCATTCATTAAATAATTTGCAACTTCATAATTAAAAATTTAGACTCCTTAGTGGATTTCTAATGGACTTTTTTTACTAATTGAAGGGGGATGTACGGGGTCTGATAAAAAATCAGTTGACGTACTTATTAAATTGTTTTTCATCTCTTGTTATACGAGACCACGGTCTGGTTTCGCCCATTTAAGTAAGAAAAAAAAACAATGCTATAACGGTGCGTTCAAATTATCGAGCAAACACGAATACTGACCTAGATTCATTTGTTTTGATACAGTGCTCAGTGTTAATACGTAGTATGGTGAGCCTCCCACACTTGTCCCATTTTAGATTACACATGTGTGGTTACAAATTGTAAACAATAGTTTGATACTACGATCAAAAACACAGTTTTAGCGAGTCTATTTAAATACACACACACACACACACCCACACACACGACACAAAACAAACACCCTCATCCTTAACTCAAC
The DNA here is from genome assembly GCA_947523025.1 of Dryobota labecula. Taxonomy (NCBI): domain Eukaryota; kingdom Metazoa; phylum Arthropoda; class Insecta; order Lepidoptera; family Noctuidae; genus Dryobota; species Dryobota labecula. Next base: position 16,546,253 of record OX383302.1, on the reverse strand, counting down.
ATTAGATACAAACGGCTACCTACCAAGCTATAAAGTCCAGTATATGCTGATCTCTCGTTCTACAGAAATCCTATACAACGCGAAATCAGCTTATACTGGAAAATATAGCTTGATAATGTAGCCGTGCGTACTCACACACACGGCGCTTATCTCTACCTATTATATTATTTTTCTTGATTTATATAAGGTGTATCTATTCATACACGAAATATTTTAAGAGGACCATCTATAGGTGGTAAAAAAGCAATAGCAGCGAATTTTTTATCTAAGTGTTTTATATTTTCACATAATTATTATAATTTAAAAATTGCTTGAGACATTTTGCAAAGGAGTTGCATTTCCAAAATTTTACTTATTCTATGAATGACCCGCCCGGACGCGGCGACGGTGGCGGCTTTTGATTTAATTTTTTAAATAACATATTCAGTTTTTTTTATTTTTTTTTTATCGTTTCATGGCTTCTATACCACCTATAGGTGTATCTCTTAAAATATTTCGTGTTTGAATAGATACACCCTATATTTGTTAAAATACCTAGGGTAGGTTGTTCCAAGACTAAAACATAACAATTGTTATGTTTTAATCTTGAAACAACCTACCTTCCTCTCACTAGGAGTCTGGCGTTGGTAGCTGCGCCACAGACTATCATCGTTTAACATTTTTGTCTTTGAATGTACATATTTGTTTTTCAAATCCATACTAATATTATAAATGCGAAATTAACTCTGTCTGTGTGATTAATTGTCTCTGTCACGCCTAAACCGCTGAACCAATCGTCATGAAATTTCGCAGAGATATAGCCTGGGATATGGAGAAGGATATAGGCTACTTTTTACGCGATAACCGACATCCACGCGAGTGGAGCCGCGGGCAAAAGCTAAATGTAATAAGGAAGAGTTACTTAGGCTACTTTTATTTTATAAAACGCAATGTGGATGAAGCCACGGGCAGCAGCTAGTGTTAAAGGCTCCCACACGCGGGCGCGATAAGGGTCGCGCTGCATGTCGCGCCAGTCTGGGCCTTAAATACACATTTAAAACCACCATTAAAAATACCTATTTCAGCTGACCACATGACTGTAATCTCATTTTTTATGTGGCATTGTTCAAGACATAGTTACTATGAGTCAAATCGGTTTTGATGTCATGTCAACATTTACAGTAACTCATTAACTGTTGTTACGTCATCCGGGGACGATAATAGCCCGTAACCTTCAGTGAAAGTCCTCGAAATAGCTCATCTAAATACCTACCTAAATTAGTTTGTTGACATTACGAATGTTCTACAGAATACTTGTTTTTTTTTTTTTTTTTTTTTTTTTCTGAAGAAGTTTGAGGTTGTTATTTATCAATGTTCGAATCATGGGCGCCGTGGGGGGTGCTAGAGGGTGCACTTGCACCCTCTCGCTTTAAAATAAAATATTGGTACAAAAACATACAGAAATAAAAAAAAATGGTGATAAAAAATACCTATATTAAAAATGACAGAAATCGATTCAGTAAACGATTCTGAACAAACTACTTTCGTAATAATGTGTCATAATAAACAACTCATCTGTCATGATGGCCCGTTGGTTAAGGCCTCGCTTCTCATGCATGAGGTTGTGGGTTCAAATCTGGGCAAGTACCAATGTGACTTTTTCAATTCATATGTACTTTCTGAGTTTATCTTGGACATTACTGACATCGGTGAAGGAAAAACATCGTGAGGAAACCTGGACTTATAGTTAATATAAGTCTGAAATCGCCAACCCGTCTTGAGCAAGCGTGGTGATCAATGCTCGTGCCTTCTCTGTATGAGAAGAGGCCTTTGCCCAGCAGTGGGACAGTTATAGGCTGGTATTATTATTATAAACAACTTACGCTGTGAAAATTATGTCCGATAATTGAAAAAAAAAAAAAAAACCTATACAACAGTAGACAGACTATTTCGATGAAAGTATGAAAAGTTTTTTACGATGCTCCTCTCTGAAATTAAACCTGCCGGCGCTCATGAGTTCCAATTTAGTATAAAAAGAAAAAAACACGCTAAGTAGCTAATGAATTACCGATGTTTTGGTATGAGACCTCTCATAGGTACTTACATAATTTATATCAAATTATCAATTAGGTCACACAAATACATAATGTATGATGTGTAGATAATGATAAGTACTTTTAAAACAACCGCTACTTTTATTATCATAACACAATACACATAAAATTATACCACCAATGTATGCTAGATTTTCTACAATCACAAACTCGAAAATGTTACTGTTAAAGTAAGAATTCGCTCAATTACAATCTTGCCTATTTTCTTTCACCATCTATGAAGGGAAAGTTTCCTGAACTGACGTTCAAGATTTTCTCGTCCATACCGAGCGAGCGTAGCGACATGCAATACACATAATCTACAGCTTACGTTTGTATGTAAGTATAGTAAACGGTATCCTTGTCGCACCCACACGCGGTGACGCGCTCGCGCGTCGCGTCACCTTACTATCCATCCACGCATGCGCACACACGCTCGCTCACTCACTGATTGCAAAATGGCGGCCTTTATATTCAATCTAATTGAACATCTTAGTTTGTCATCACTTAATTTAAATACTGCTACAGCGTATATTCTCAAGTGTCAATTTTATTTTTTTGTGTTTTATTAGACGGCTGTGTTCAACAATTAATTATTCTATAAATATTTTATTTTTTTAATTTTCGGCGGGAATTACAAAATAAGACGTTCGAGGTGGCCGAAATAAAAATAAATCTCTTGCATTCGCTTAGTTCAATCGAAAGGGTAAAGCGTAGTATTTTTAAGGCTCGTACAGACTAATGCGATATCGCGGGTGCGACGCGACATTAGTAGCACAATTTCTTTGTCGGTGCCTGTCGCGCCCGCGATATCGCGCGAGTGTGTACGAGCCTTTAGTCCATCATAATGCTAAACTCTTTATTTTTTCTTGTTTTATGCGTATTCCGTGCTTGTTACCCATTAATTGATTCGAGTCTTGTGAAGTCTTATTTTGTTTTTTTCTTAGACAACAATACAAACTTAAACCTCAATACAAAATAACTTGAATATGCAATCGCTTGTTTTTTTTGTTTGTTCGTCTAGCTCAGCTTAACAATGTACCTGTTAACTGGGTAATCGGTAGATCACTCAAACTATGTAACATAAATTATGTAAAAACTCTTATTCTTATCCCTAATATAATAGCCGCATAAAATATTTGATATTCGTCATACAAACTTAAACCTCAATACAAAATAACTTGAATATGCAATCGCTTGTGTTTTTTGTTTGTTCGTCTAGCTCAGCTTAAAAATGTACCTGTTAACTGGGTAATCGGTAGATCACTCAAACTGTGTAACATAAATAATATAAAAACTCTTATTGGTATCCCTAATATAATAGCCGCAAAAAAAATTTGATGTTCGTCCTAAAAATTGAAATATTGTTTTTATTTTTCACGGCTACGTTAAAAAAAAATGATATTCTACATATTTTTCATATTACTTATTATAGGTTGTTTAAAATCTCATCGCGTCCCAGTTTCCCGCATCGTATATTTGACAACTTACGCAAACATTTATGACCCGACCCGATTTGTAGTACACTATTAGATTTCACCAGATTTGCATCTAAGAGCTTTCTAAGAGCTCTTCAACGTTCAAACGTTATGATTTTTTATTGTCTAAAACTGACCAACCGTACATACTTCGGAGGGGGCCTAGGGGACCGGGTCACCCAATTTCTTACTTCCCTTTCATAATTACAACTTGGTTGTGTCGTTGAACTCCGATATGTTTTGGTTTATGGGAAAGTAAGTGGACGTAGCTGCAGGGATCCCATAATAATTGTATGCTTCACCATGCAATGTTAGAAATAGTTGCAACTGTATAGGGTTTCTTCATGTTGCATCCGGTCAAGACGTTCTTTTCATAGATGAATTATTTATTTCCGTTATTTCTTAACCCTTTTACAATTCTACTATGCAATTTAAATCATCAAAATTGTATTATTTAAATAAATAAAATATTTCGTTTGTTTTACTTCAACGTGCATTTCAATTTTTATTTTGAGTATTAAATTATTATTACCTACATCTCTAATGAAAATAGATTACTTTAGCTTGAGCAGGCAATGCGTGAGTCATTAAATCGTACATAACCAAATGAAAACAAACCAATGATCTACGGTTCATTTCTTCGTACCAAACAATCGTTGATAAACTGCACTGGAAATTCAATTAATGAGTTTTAACAAATCGCAGTGTCACCCCTGCAAACGGCACAGAATAAATCTGCATTGTGTTGTGATTGTCATAATGGCGGTGCAATAACGTCGGCGCGTGCGCAGCGCACCGCCCTTTATGTCGCACCCTCGCGGACACTGACTCCGTAACGGTTATATTGATTTTTTAACTGACACTTTCCCTAGGTGTTTGATGTTATTAGTATTAATACGCACAAATAAAAATTTGATGAAGAAACGTTATTTGATTTGTAGTGTTTGATCGTCTATCCCGCTTCTCATGGTCACAATTCCGATAAGTTTAATTAACTGAAGTATAAATTACCATCGTTTTTCGGCCAGGGCAATTACTATTTACGGCATATAATTGATTAAACGCATTGCGAAACGATCAAATTACCTCCATTATCTAAATTGTCCTACTTCAAAACCTAAAAAAAAAAACGAAATTTCGGAACTAAAAGCGATTGCAAAAACCATACCATGCGGGTGATAAAAAAAGTTGTCAACACACGTGTTCGAATTTCAAAATTTCAACAGATAGGGGGAATAACGGTCGCGGATAGTTCACGGCATCTGCGTGCTACCCCCGCGTTCGCACCCCCTGCGCCAGCGCATATCCCTCGTCAAATGACCGAAGCATCATCTGGTCCTGGTGAAACAGATCGTTACGGGATAACGTTACTGCATGCAATTTTGTTTTTGTAAATTGAGTAGCGATGTTACCAATTAACATATGTTAGGGAGATCTTTATTACATTTATTGGGAGCAGTCGTTTAATTGTGGACATGTAGTATTCGATCACGCGATAAAATGCTGTTCTCCGGTGTGGCATGATAACTGCAGATTAAATACCGCTCTATATGGTATTTCATCAATCCTATATTTAGAAAATTGTATGACGACGGCTGACCATTCTGTCTTTATAACGTGGCAACACAGTTAATCACCTCTGGCCTGCAATTAAAAACTTGTACACTTGACCATACGAGTGGGTCGCGCCCATTCCTTGCACTTGTTAATGCAGAAATGTAATTGGTCAAGTCAGCGACACGAGACTAATGCGCAGGAGTACGTTATAGTTCTCACGTTGCGCGTGCGCACCGACCCTAAGGAAACGCCATGTAAGATATGGTTCAATGCGCGTAACGACTGTTCTGCACAAGAGATAAAAAAACGACTTTTCACAGGTTTTTTTTTTCTGTTGGTGTCAGTCATCCAGAAAACCATGAACGGACGGTCACGACCTCAGATTTTTTGCTCTGACCACCCCGGGTTAAGGCTCCTACAAACAGGTGCGACACGCTACGCGACACAAGGGCACCGCGTGTCGCGCGACGAGCGAAGCCTTTGTGTCGCGTCGCGTATCGCGCCTCTTTATAGAAGAGTTTAACTGGCTTTACAATCTCGATATGTTAAATGACCCTGTTATGCATAAAAGATCCAAGCAACATTTTTTGTGAAATTTTAAGGACAAACCAAGAATCTGAATTGAGTTTTACATACAAAAGATTGTGAAAATATACTTAGTTATATGACTCATGACCTTAATAAGTTCCCGAGTGAGTAAGTCATGCTGAGTTTTAAATAACTGCATTTAAACTTTAAATCGCATTAACTCAAAACCAAAAAAAAATAGTTGGATCTTGTAAACACGGCTACAAATCAAGCTATACATTTCCAGTATAAGCTAACGTCTCATTGTACGGAAATCCTATACAATGCCAGAGCAGCCTAAACTGGAATGTATAGCTTGATTTGTACTCATAATAGGGTCCAAATTATAATAGACACCTATCTCCGTCAATTAAATCTATTCAGCTTTATTTGTTTGACCTCATTCAAGCAACATGTCTGCCCTCTATTTCATGAGACGTTCCTGTATACACATGACTAACTAAGCAAATAAAGAATTTGGATCAAGGACAGAAAACATGAGTGCAACATCTAATAGTGTGGTTTTCTATTTGCTGTTATATCTTAATTAGTTCTGAGGCTATTTTTGGGAGGTATGAATTGTTTTTGTGTCAGCCTTAATTTGGTTTGGTTCCGTTATAATGACAGTTCTACGCCTGCTAGCTATTAAATACATTGTCTGAACTGAAGTGAACATAGCGATTTGGTTCTTAAAAATAGTACCGTTATTTCTTCTAAACAAAAATTAATCTCTGCCTTCACATTTAATTCTTATTAGAAAAACGGAACTATTTATGTCCATTTATTATCTAGAGAAATGAATACAGCGATATGAAAATTTTCAAACGTCTACTCAAGTGACTGTGAAAGGTCTTCAAGCGAAAAAAAGTACAGTTACACGAAATAACTTCTCGGCATACTTTCTAATTGCAGTGTGGCACGATAGCATCACAATTCGCCAGCTAACCACCGTTTTTTTTTTTGTTACAGTCGAAAACGTAAAATTTTTACACATGGCAACACTTGTGATGTCGACTCATCTCATTATGATAAGATTGATTGCATGTGCAAAAAATACGCGCGTGTTAGGATTTTTATAAAAACATCGGTTATTTTAAGCTGTAAAATATCATATTAATATTTTATAAATATGTAAAATTTCGCTTTATTCCTTTCTATGTGTCAGCTCACACATAGGAAGGAAAATAATAATAATATAACAAGTTGTTTAGGTATTCCTTGTATTTAATACCAGCGATGTCCTTTTCAAACCGCATATAATTGAAGCGATTATTTTCCGTAAATCAGAAGTTTCATTTAAACAGATGTGTCCTCTATTTATTTCCTATTTACCTTGTAAATTGTATATAAATAACTTATTGCACACAGCTTTATCCGCATATTAGAGGACTCTATCTAAATTTGAACAGAAATATTAAAACATAAAATAACCCACTTAATTATTTTCTAGAAACTTGTCAAAATTTCCAAAAAAAAACATGTTTTACTGCAACAAAACGATGTCATTCCTTTGACGAAAATCACCTTCTCACGTTGTTCACTTTACCACCCCTTGACAATTACGTGATTAAAAAATGGCTGCCACATAAAAACAGCTGATAAATCTGCCCTGTTCCGCTCGGCGGACTTTGAGGATTCCTCCATGGGAATCTCGCTTGACCGTAAAATATACGAATCATTCCTGTTTCTTATAAGTGAAAGTGGTATTAGGCTTTTCCTTTCTACAGCAAAAAAACTTTAATAAAAACCGTGTGAAGATATAATATATTATTTTAAACTGGCCCGCGGTTTCACTCGCCATTTCATACATAAAGCACAAAGGCACTGAATGTCGCACGACTAGCGGTGCCTTTGTGTCGCGTCGCGTGTCGCGCCTGTTTGAAGGAGCCTTAATGGACGAATGGATATCGCCTGTATCACAGGATTGTCCTAGCATGTGGGTCATTTATCATTTATTTTGTACCAGGCTATTTCCACGCTTAAATTAAATGTCACCTTGTATCTGTGTACTTGTCATGTCAAATTAAATTTATTATTACTAGCTTTTGCCCGCGGCTCCACCCGCGTGAATGTCGGTTGTCGCGTAAAAAAGTAGCCTATGTCCTTCTCCATACACATAATTTAAGACATTGGAATGATTTAAATAAAGATTGCATGCATGATGTTTCTTATACGAGTAATATTTAAAGTTAATTTTTACATCGGTAAAAATTGTTATTGAATAAATGAATTAAATTGACACGAAGCAATCAAATTCGATCTAAAGAAAAACGGCCACATTCCTCTAGATCGTATTTTGTTGCTTCGTGTCTCAATATGAAACTTTATAAAAGGTATTAGAAAATTCTAGAAACACCGAGGCAGCTGATTGAGCCGTTTTTCATAATTCCTTCTCAGTCAAAAGATAATCTTTTTTTAAAGGAGTGGCATTAGTGGACCCGAGATAGCGCTCTTAAGGCGATACCCCGAGCAAAACGTGTTTTTCAGAGACTCATTAATTAAGAGATATAAAATACATCTAAAAACACATTATTCACGTCATCCTATCATCACATTGCACGTTCTTATTTATTTTTATGTGTTTTAAGTACATTTGAAATCTCCGTGTAGAAAAAGTACTAAAATTATTGATTGCATGCATCTTTTGCTAAAGTTGACGTACCATTAGTTTGAGAGTTCCACTAATGGATAGATAATTTAAAAATCTTAATAACTCAAAAGATCACTCTTTTTGTTTTATTAAAATAATTCCAAAAATTGTGTGAATTTGGCGTACGTTCGGAGCGGGACAGATCCCGCTGTGACGGGATAGAGAAGGACCGAACGCTCACGCTAGGGGAAGCGCCTTAAGTCGCGGTCGTTGGACCACCACTGCCACTGCTCACATTAAAATAATATTAGTTAAATTTATAAACACAAGACACCTTACTTTATGCGAGTGCATGGCGCAGAATGCATAAAGCCTAGGTTTTGTTGAACGTGTGAAACCACTTAATTTAGCGTTCTTCGTATCTTGCAACAAGTTGCTAGTATGCAGTTTGTTATGTAATGGGGCTGTGATTTTCTAGTGTGATGTAACGATTTAAGGCTCGCACAGACTGGCGCGATATCGCGGCTGCAACACTGCCGCGCTAACGAAGAATGCAATAACTCGATTTTGGACGATTTTGAGTTATATAGTCGTTGAGTTATATATTTGGAGTCAGCGAATCGAAATCTATTAACTCTCTAAGCAACTTTTTATTGATCATTGAGGAACTCGGTCAGTAAGCAAGAATGCAATAACTAAAACTTCATAAAAAAATCAATAATCAAAAATACAATTCTCGGAAGCGGTATAATCGAGTTATTGCATTTTTCGTTAGATCAGGCAGCGCGATCCTTTTCGCGCCAGTCTGCGCGAGCCTTTATTTTTTAGAAAGGCTGTCGCTTGCCGCGGTAATAGGTTAAGCTACACTTGCCGCGGTCGATCCATGGATGGGTCACCATCTTTGAAAGACTCCTCCGTGCCTCGAAAAGCACGTTAAGCCGTTGATCCCGGCTGTCATTCGCAGATCTGTGACAGTCGTTACGGGGAGTGAGAATCCCGAAAATCTGACAACCAGTCTGAGGTCAGATAGGCGGTCACTCCAAATACAGGTTGCTGTTTCTGGTTAGACTGGAAGCCGACCCCAACGTAGTTGGAAATTATTTTTATTTCCTGTTCGTGTCCTAAATAACATATTTTTTCTTTCTTTCTATTACTAAGATATAGTCAATTAAACCGAAGTGAAAACAGACCAGATAAAGAGCCGTTGAAGCTCTAACGGTCAGTCAACCTTGGTTCCCATGAGCCTTTTAGTCACTATCGGGAAGGGCACCAATACTGCAGGGTAGATAATTGATACTATCGATATATCACCCTTGTTAAATGTTTTCCCATACTGTTATGGGAAAACAAATCGATAGCTACTTTTACACTTTACTGGCAGTTATGGTTGACCATGATAGTTTGCTTGTTTGTTAGAACGCGCGCTTTGGAACTGCCCAGGCAGTTCCAAAGCGGGCATGCCCGTATGATTTCAAAAAATATTTTTGCAATTGATAGCCCAATTCTTGAAGTAGCAAAATAATTTGAAAAAAGAACGCTAAGCGAAAACAAAATAATTATTTATCATTATTCATAATTATGTTCTCATTGTTACTTCTAATTGTTACAACAATGATTAAGGTGAAAACAATCGTCCTTTCTTTAATTAAACAACGTATTGTGAATTTCTTGGCGTTAAAATATTAGGTTGGGGAAAAAGTCTTTTCGCATTATAGTATGTATGAACTTGTAATAAAATCTCTTTGGCTATACTATTTGTATCTGGCTGGTTTTGGTATCATTGAAAGTTTAAATTTTAAAGAACATAATTCCAAATTCAAATTAGGAAAATGTGTGATTTTCATTTGTTTTTCGTACTGTCAAGATGAGTGAATCTAATGAAGTAATTCGATACATTTTAAAATTTTACTACAAAAAAGGTAAAAACGCAACGCAAGCCGCGAAAAAAATTTGCGATGTTTATGGACCTAGTGCAGTGTCTGTGTGTGTTAGCCACTCAGCAAAAATTAAGAGAGTTTGGCTGGGAGGTGTTAATGCCTTCAGATTTCCACCTGTTTCGGTCTCTTCAGAATTCTTTAGGCAGTGTCAGGTTAACATCACGAGAGGACTGCCAAAACCACTTGTCGCGGTATTTTGATCAGAAGTCCCAAAATTTCTATAGCAATGGGATCAAGTCCCTACCTACAAGATGGCAAAAAGTTATCGAACAAAATGGTACCTACATACTATAGTTAAATGTAAATAAACTATATTAAAAAATGTTTTGAATTTTCTTAAAAAATGCGAAGAAACTTTTTCCCCAACCTATTACAATATTATTATTGTGTGAATCGCATTGAAATCTTTCGCGTGCAAAATTTTTTTATTACTTATCTTTATGACAGATTTCTTTCTCTTTCGATTGTCAAGGTGAAACAATCAATTAATAACGTTGATATTTCTGACATTCCTTACCTGTATTATTACTTTATCTAGTATAATGTCATTATTTTAATTATTGTGAATGTGAAGACTATGTGGGGCTTTATTTTAATTTTTTCTTCTCAGTTTTTTTTATTTATTTTTTTCTAATCATGGTTTGGCAGTTTGAGTAATTTATGCGGCCTGCCCAAATGTCCTTTCTTTGGTATTGTTCGTCGAATCGTTGAACTCCTTATGTTCTGAGTTGAGCTGCACGATTACTGACAAATGCGTGCACTGAATGGACAGGTCCACTCAATCTGTGTGGTTCTTTCTTCAAAAGACCATTTCAGACACCAGTCTACATGGTCTTTACATGATTTGACCAAGATTATGTCTGGACTTTTAAGACTGTGACCTCTGAGTTTGTTTCGGCCTTTCTTCTTAGAGTAGTCAGATATACGAAACGCCGACCTCATCTAGTTTTAAAATATGATTGACGTGTAAAAGTGTTTGTAAAAACCTACTTACAGAAATAAATTCATTTATCTATCACTAGTCTTCGTTAGGTAATTAATTTCAAGCAATGCATGTGAACGGACTACCCCTCACAGATGCACAGGAATACGTATCCGATAAAACAAATGAAGGGGGATTTTTTTAATCACACGAGTTTCTATTTTGCACCGGATCAATAAATAATTACGGCTTTTTAACCCCGTGTGAATATGACCTTAGCGTGTACTGTGAGCATTTTTTTTTTCTGTTAGTCCCTTCATGGCCTTAATGATAATTCAGCCTAGTTAAATCAATATCTGTCTGCATTATATGAGTACTAGCTTTTGCCCGCGGCTCCGCCCCCGTAGATGTCGGTTATCGCGTAAAAGTAGCCTATGTCCTTTTCCATATCCCAGGCTATATCTCTGCCAAATTTCATGACGATCGGTTCAGCGGTTTAGGCGTGAAAACGTAACATACAGACAGACAGACAGAGTTACTTTCACATTTATAATATTAGTATGGATATTAATCATCATTTAAGGGGTATCGTGTAAACCCAGTAAGTGGGTTGTGGAGATCAGATAGGTAATCGATCCATGTACTTACAATATTGGTATTCAGATCATCACAATTCCATGAAAAAGAAGTGTATCAAATTGCAATTTTACTATCGAACAAAGTTTCTCAATGGATTTCATTATTTTCAATTTAGTGCCGTGTTTCATTATTGTTTTAAATGGAACGCGTCAATTTCAATTTAGGAATGTTCGAATTTTATTTTTTTCGTCTGACAGCTGTCCCGGGAGAATAATGCAACGCGGTTAAAAATACTCGTGACTTTTTTATTTCAAAAGTCGCGAACGCTAACATTCGTATTTCGAATTTTTGAATGTTAAGTCTTCTCTTTTAAGTTTTATTATATTTAAAGTCTTCTTTTGTTTTGGACACTAAAAGGTCGTTGTTTTGTGTCCGAATTTAAATAAAAACAGTAATGTTCCGCACTGTGCGCCCGCGCAGATAACAGCTGCAGGGTTACCAATGCATATTTTGATTAAATGTAACGGCTTTTGTTACCTTTAAAGCCCATATGTTACGGTTCAATAGTAAAGTAATTAACAATACCTACGTTACAGCTACATTAATTAAGATATTGTAAAACTGTTTTCCATAACTATGTCGTTAGCATAGCGTAACCACCACTACATGTTTCCTACTATTGACTATACAAATACTCGTAGCCAGTTAAGTAACAAGTTGTGTAAACTTAAAGGACACTTGTGGCTACATGCAACTTACGGAAGTATAGTAAGTATAGTAACCGACCGTCCGGTCCGTGGGAAAGTAACTATCCAAGGACGAAAACATGAGTTAAACACATTAAGGGATGTCCTAATGACGTCGACTGAACTATTCTCCCATAAACAAGTGTCACTTTCTTTTGTTTTTCGTTATTCTTTTTTCAAAATAATATTCTTTATGAATGGTGTTGTAGTAACAGATGTCTGATGAGGACAGATCGTGTTTAAAATTAAGAGGACTCAGATAAAAAAATGTTTATGAGATTGTGGAGTAGCATTAGAGAGTCGATGTTAAAAATAAACATGAAATAAGTGCATAGGTACTTAATTATTTTTAGTTCTGAGGAAGAGCAGCCAGCTAGCTAAGATATTCTTTTGCATACATTCTGACAAGATCATGCTGTAACGATGTTAATCTCTTTCCATAATAAGCTCCACATTCCTACTAATTCCCTTATGGAATTATGAAATTAGTATGTTATCAAAGTATCAAATCAGAAAACATTATACAGCACAAGTGGGCAGATAAGCGATGTGGCCTTGGACCAATTCGATAACATTCATACACACGGCTAGACGAGCCGGCATCATAACTTTGTTTATGTGGGAAATTCTATGGGAACTTTGCCTTGAAGTTATGGAATGTGAGCGTAGATTATAGGATAAGGTCCTATTTTATTAGAACAATGACTTTAAAGTGTGATTCTTGGCAAAAAAAGGCTAAAAGGATATACTCTTGTCTAGAACGCAAAATGAGGAGAACAAATAGGATATTGTATGCTTGGTTAAAGAAACTCTATGGTGTTAAGAAAAAATTCAACAGTAACTAGCACACATTAAAAAAAATGAGTTCAAAAATAGAATTGTCAATTCACCTATGAACCTTGTTCAGATCACAATCAAAACAAATTCAAAATCAAAACATCGATCTTAGATGTTGTCCAGGTGGTCACAAATCTTTATGCAAATCCAGTATGGCCGATTGTCGAAGTATACAGGGGAATCACGCCTTGATGACAATGACCCAGGGAATAAATCAACGGACATCAACACATTTATTTTCATCTATTTCTAAGGGCACTCGAAACGTGGTTGGATTAGACATCTCCATTCGCCTTACAATTTAATGTTTTCAAAAGGGGAAGTATTGTTGCGAGGCGTGATCCGGCGTGATGTCTTTAATAATGAAGATTTGAAGTATCGGGGTTAACATTGACACGTAATAAATCCCAACGGAAAATCAGACGGAGACATTATAATAATTAAAAATGCAAATTTACACTCAAAATTCTTATATTGTTATTGCATAATTGTTTGAAATGAAACCTGTCATAGTCAAACATTACTCATCAGGGTTATCGACCTCGTTTAGAGTACGTTGACAATTTCTCCATCATATTTGTCGTACAAACACAAGCAAATGAGATGCAGTGCCATCCCTAAGCCGAACCCACACGACTAATTCCGGACAATCCAAACAAACTGCTCTTCAGTATCGACAAGCTCTTCAATTTTCAAAATGTTTGCTTCTTACTATTTGTGGAGACGTGTCTTTGAATAGGCAACGGTTTCACTAAGCGTAGGAGGGGTTTTTTTTTTTGGTTCTAAATCTCATAGGACGGGTATTTCAAGTTAGGGTCAAAATAACCCCCTCTGTTGACACCAAATGTAAAGGAACACGTGTGAACTTTCAACTCCATACACAATTCGATTCCATTAATTCTATTCACAATTCAAGACTATTCTATTCAACAATTCAAGTGTCACAAATGTTCCTTAAGAGGACATCCATCAGATTCCCCTGGAATGATGGATGACGCATCAAAAGGATCTATGGTAATTTTAAATTGAAATGTTAATTCGTCATAATTATTTCTTCGAGAGTAAGTCTGAATAAATAGTCATGGTTTTCGAGTGTTCACACCTTTTTGAGAACGGGGCCATAACGTTTTTTTTTTTTTAAGTAAAACACTTAAAAAAAAAAAAAACGTTATGTAGGTAATCATTTGAATGCAAAACAATATTGCTTACTGCGCAATTACAAATGGGTCACACAAACAAAAATACTTTAATGAATACATAATAAAGCGGAAAACGATAAATTTCAAAAACACGGGTAACAATACGATAATTATTTCCGTGTTATTGTTATGTAAACGAAAGAAATACTCAAACATACATAATTATTATAAGTTAAGTAAACATGGCATTGGATTCCTTACAATAGGTTACATAACTACTCTTTGAGCTGTCCTTCAGTCCGTAACACAATTTTTTAATAATACCTCTGACACTTGATTGATAACGAACCATTTCTTAAGATATATCTCTAATCCTAAAGAATGCATAAAAAAAGGTCAAGTGTGAGTCGGACTCGCACACGAAGGGTTCCGCCACAGTTCAATATTTAACACTACATAATTATTATTCCGTTTCTTGTCATCATCATATGCCTAGCCTTTTCCCAACTATGTTGAGGTAGGCTTCCAGTCTAACCGGTTGTAGCTGAATACCAGTATTTGTCATGGAGCGATTGCCTATCTGACCTCCCCTGCCCTGGGGCCGTATTATGAAGTTATGATTCCTGTCCGAAAAAGGGATTGTGCTATTGATCGTGTGTAGCTCCGTCTCTGTCCCGCTGGAATCATGATGGCATTAAAACGTCATAATACGGCACCGGTTACTGGGTAATAAGATACCTCTTTGTAAGACTGATTGTCAGACTTTCGGGCTTCTGATGACCCGTAACTACTGTCAAAGATCCATGAATGACAGCCGAGACCAACGGCTTAACGTGCTTTCCGAGGTCCAACCAATCCACGGACCAACCGCTGCAAGCGTAGTGATCGATCAACCTGTGCGTCTTTTATTCCTTAGCCACACAAGCCGCTACGTTCCGTTTCTTGTATGGACCCTTTAATTTTTACATTATTTATATTATTTCTTGTTATAGCAGCCATAGTAGTTAAACACTATGTAAAAATTTCAAGTGTACATAATACGGTTAAAAAATTACAGCCCTGTGACAGACGTACGGACAGCGGAGCCTTAGTAAAAGGGTCCCGTTGGCAGCCTTTGGATACGGAACCTTAAAAAACTTCATCTCGGGAGCCACTACAATAATATTATTGTATTGTTGAAATAAAAAATCATATTTCACGCTATTGTCAAAGACAAGAATACTACATTACTGATATAGAATTACAATTTGAATTTTAAATTTGTTTGTATTTTGATGGCGAGCGTGAATCGAATGGAATAATGCAGCTAATTGTGTGTGAACCGTGCTTTGTAATAAAAATGATTATTTATGATAATTAGGCCGTATGATTGGACTGCATAAAGGAAGTATGATTGACGTACAGTGGGGCCTTATACGTTGACCGTTGAAATTCTGATGACAGCTTCAAATGAAATTGAGAAATTCTATTGTTATGGTGGGTACCTGTGTTCTTTTTTTTTCATCCTCAACGGGGAGACTCTTGGCCTTCATTCATCTCACCTGATGGTAAGTGATGATAAGGCCGAAGGTGGAAGTGAACTTCACCCGGAATCCTCAATTACAGAGGAACTGGCTCTCTTACCTCTAACTGCCAAAAAACAACAGATGCTGATAACATTGTTGTTATGGCAACAGACAGTATAGGCATACTACGGCACGCGAATGTTGCAATCCGGCCCCAACCATCAACCCACGAAACTAAAATTCATTAAGACGGAAGTAAGTGTCGCATTGATCAACGCGTACAGTGTGCAGTGCAGTGACGCGTACTTGCTTATATAACTAAATCTTTGTTCCTAAGTTCCTATCTTGTAGATTACCTAGAAATAAATAGCATGTCCCAATTTCATAGTGTAATTGATTTGAATAGAATCTATAGTTCATATCACTTAATTTTGGGCTTATTCCACAAATCCCCCCTGAATTTCCTCCTTAGGAGGAAAAGTGGAATCTATAAAAAGTCTAGAATTCACCCCTGATAAATCCCGCTTAGGGGAAAACTAGAAATGAAAAAAAATATACTTATTCCAAGACTTATTGAAAGTGATTTTTTTACATTAGGGTTCAGTTTTCCCCACTGAGGGGGATTCTCTCAAGGGGATTAGTGGAATAAGCCTTAATTTTGTATAGACGAGTTAATAAATAATTTTATTTCGGAAAATACCTGTTTTTTATATTTCTATGGAAAATACAAATACATTTGTATTTCAATAAAGAAATATAGTATAGCCAAAAAGTCTAAAACATGGCCCCTCATAGACTGTATTTTTAATATTGGCCCGAATAGGAAAAACTTTGCCCATCCCTGGATAAGATGTCGGTAGCTAGCCAGGCGGACTTAACCAAACTGAGCAGAAAATTTTGCCACACGGAATTTTCTTTTTCTTTTCAAGTGGATGGCAAAGGTATTGTAGATAATTATTATGTTAGATGACTTGGACCCAGTAGGTGGCCATGCCCATAGATAGTGCGACGTGAATTTTTTATCATTAATAGGCTTTGTTACGAGCAATATTCCAGGGCCTCAAGTCTGCTATTACAATAGGTCAGAATGGTCTCGCCGTTGTGAGTATTTGACAGTGTTTGTATGGCAAATCTGTCAAAAACTCACAATGAAGAGACCATTCTGACACTATTGTAATAGCAGACTTGAGGCCCTGAAAACCAGCGCTGCGGTATTTATTTATTTTTTAAATATCGTTGCATTATGCTGAGATAGGAGCCTTTTTGGCCTCGCACAGGTCTTTTTCTATAGTAAGTTAATTATATATTGGGTGGTAAATAATCAAGTTAATAGAAATAAATTAACCTAAACTAAATAAAACTAACAACAAAATAAAATAAAATATGGCGTCGAAAAATTCCTCCGCATCACGGTCGACTGGTAATTAAAGTAATTATTAATTTGTAATTATTAATTTAATTAACTTATTAAATTCACCCCTTTTTCTATTATTTTTTTTTTTTTTTTATAATGTAAATTTTGTTAGTTTTAAATGCTCCTTTTTTTATTGTGAATATTTATTTCCTGGGCACGCCCAAATAAAATATATTTCTGTCTTCTAATATCTTCAAATATTAAATCACAATTTGAGTAATGCTGATTTCGAAATTAACGTAAATCAATAGATAGCATAATCAAATCTACGTCATAAATTAATACAACGAAGTTCGTAATAAAAATAGAAATCACTGGCTGATTACAGCAAGAGCTTGAATTCATTAATTTACATCGCAAATACGAGTATCTCCTTAGCATAATCGCAAGTTAGATTAGTGATTATTAAGCCTCGTTTAGATTCATCACGACATTCATTGTTCACCTACTGTCACGATTACTAGAACTACCAACCAAGTTAGCAAGAAAGTGTTGAAAAGTTTATTCAGTTTCTTAGTAGACACAATTAAAATGCGTTAACTAGTATTTCCACTAAAATATGTCTAGTACTTATTTATTATAAATTATAATGCTAACTAATATTATAAATGCGAAAGTGAGTTTGTTTTTTTGTTTGTTACGCTTTCAATTTATAACGGCTGAACAGAATTCGATGAAATTTGGCACACATAAGACCATCATCTGAGTTTAGGACATAGGATACTTTTCATCCCGGTTGTTATAAAAAAATCAAAATTTTTAATACAACAAAAAGAACATTTTGTCAAGTGTTATTAGGTTTTCCATCTGGAATTTCTCCGGAGTCTGGATATGTGCCCGGTTGATGGCAATAGGCTCGCCCCCAGTTATTAAGGCCCAGATATATGCCAGGGACCTTGAGTGGTTAGCTTGCGTGTTCTGTATTGAGCTCACGCAACGCGTCGTACATCCAGCCAGTAATAGGACTCGCCCATCCAGGAGCGCTGTCCCAAATAAAACGCATTATTAATTTATTACACATAAAACAAAAGTTATTTTAATAAAAAAACGTATACTAAAAGATCAATAGTTAAATTATCTTTAAAAAGGCGAAGGTTTCAGAAAAATACGCTTGATAGATTTCGCATTATTCTCAAATTTTTTTTAAATTCATGTTTGACATAATTTTACAAATTAATTACACTATGTATTATAGACATAATCTAAAATATTCACATATTAAGTTATTGCGAAAATGCTCTAATTTAACATATATTTTTTTCAAATCATTACCACTACTCGTTTAGACGTGATCTTCAGTATAATATCATTAAAAGTCGGTTATCGTCGCCTTAAGTGGGGGCGAGCTTATAGTGCACCTACATTTCGCCCCTACTGTAGGGGCGAAATGTAGGTGCACTATTATATAGGTACACGTCTGCTTAACCCTTCGGGGAACGCAGGCGTATTTTATGTTATGTGTAAAAAAGCATCATCTTTAGAGACCTTTATAGGAGTGCTTAGCATTATCGTTCTCGTGCGAAGGCCTGTTTGAAAAAAAAGCGATTACGTAGGAAACCTACCTCAAATTATCCAACAAAGTCTCATGTTTACACACAAAACCAAATAAAAAGAGTTCTTTGACACTATTCCGAAGACACCGTAAAAAAAAAACAGGCTCAAATCACACTATGCGGCAAAAAAGTCGCACTCGCACTAAGTACATACCTACTTACAAACTAGATTACGCGAGTCGAAGCAAGGTGCCGTTAGAGGGGCCGTAAAGGGTTCTCGGCTCGACCTTACAACATTAATAACGGTGCTACCATTGACCATGACAAACGAAGCAGTGATTGTAGCACTCGAGATTTCTAAACACTTATCGATTTCTTTTCAAGACTTGTTAGTGCACTTATAGGAGTTAAATAACTCTTTAGAAATCTTGAACATAATTTTTTTGAAGTGAAAACTTCTTTAGGCGCTTTGAGCACTTTTTAGTAGGGGAAAAACTTATGGGTTCGCGATCGTCACCGAACACTTTCCATGAGCTATATGTATACTGTATATATTTGTACTTTTTGGGTGAACAATAATCATGGAACTCGCGTCATCGTCACCGAACGCTTTCCATGAGCTATATGTATAAAAGAACAGTTATTCCAAAGTTTTGTGATTTCACTTCTGTCGGCAATCCTTATTACAGCCAATTTTTTTTTTTTTCACGGTTGATTTGTTCTGTCTTTTTGTGAAGTTTTTACAAGGGCCAAGGGTATCGTTGATTTATTACAGTGTCGATAAAACTTTGGATTATCTTATCATTTATAAATTATCGTAAAATCAATAAGAGTAAGCTTTGGCAAACTCGTTTCCATGATCTTAAATCCGAGTCCCGTGTCAAGGGGCCATTCAAGTATTACGTAAATAGATTTTTTGTAAATTCGAGCCCCCACCTCTCCCTTGTCAGCAAAAGTGAGCAAAGCTCATACCCCTCTCCTATGCTTACGTAAACATTATTTTTAATCTGTTCAGGTTCCTATATTCATGAGCCTAGAAATAAAGAATTTATTTTTAAGTAATTTCCCTACTTCGGTGCTTTCTACCGCGTGAGAGCGAGTAAGCAATATCATTTATTTTAGGGAATCCCTGAACATGGGGTTGCCATCCTTGTTCAAATCAAAATCAACAAAATTTTGCAGAAAAATCTGAAACAAGTAAAAACCCCCTTTGGTGCTTACGTAAACGCGTACTTGAATGGCCCCCAAATAAAAAAGGCATATGTGTGACTTACCATAACATAAATAAACAATGTCCTATCAGACACTGTAGGTATAAATTTGCATACAATGTCATCAAACACAGGAACTAGCAAAAACAAAATAGAGCTAGCTACTGGTACCTACGCGGTCTAAATTGGGGGCATTGACAGTAATTGTAATTAAACATACTTTTTATTTTTTTGTTAAATATTGCAAACAATAAAGGCTGCGTTACATTCGCGAAACGCCAGCTTTCCGCAACCCCGTGTCTGAAGCGGCGCCGGCGCATTGAGGTCGTTGACCCGACGCCACGGTGTTATTGAACGTACCATAACAACACACACACATAAACATCGTAGTACGTGCGGGCACATTTCGGTGTGTTGAATAGGTATTAAAGTTACTACTGAACTTGCTTAAACAAAGCCTTGGTTTCACTAGGTGATTCCAATTTAAAACTAAAAAAAAATAATCGAGTTGCCGTCAATTTATTTTTAAGTGGCGTCAATATAAAAATAAAAATCGCAAATTAAGAAAAAATCATTACAACCGTAAGTAATTAATTAATTAAAACGCACCTTTCTCTGATAACGTACAAAGCTTACCAAGTATAAAATAACAACAGATTCCAACTCCACTGAGCAATCATGGCCATTCGTGGCATTCATATTCGTACATTCATTTCCGTCTAATGAATAAACAATAGAGAGAAAGTTAAACAATGCTGATTGATAGGCGCAATAGATAGACTCAACACCACGACCAAAATAAATTCTGTGTGTAAACATATTATTATGAAACTCGAGAACATGACGACATTTCTACGGATTGCGTACAATCGCATTGTGTGTCCACTGCCTAAAGCTCACGACCGCAGTAGCTCAAATTAACGGTACTATGACAGCAACTCCTTTCGCGAAGGCTCATTCTAAATTCAAATAGTGGTGCGCGTACGCACTCTGTCAACAAACAAAAGTGTTTTGATCAACAATTTGTTACGATTTTAAATTGTTGCTTGTTCAATTGTTTGTGTCATGTTAAATAAATTACAGCAATTGTGCTGCACAAAAAATAATACGGTCATTATTCTGAATGTATTTTTTTACGGCAGAATTTGGTAAACAAACGATTTATTTACATACTAAATAATCTTTTATTATTTGCTTGATGCCAGCAGCCATTACTTACATATTCAAACAAAGAATGAACTCTCAAGTTCATAGACAAAAATATAGAATTTTGTTGCCGAAATATACGCAAGTCTTAAGCGCAGCTCTACAAGACCGGAAACTCGGAAAACAATTTGGAACGCTAGTTACACCCTAAAACTGTAGGCGTGAGTTGAATGAACTGCGTTTTTCATAGTATATACGCGTATTGCAACAGTTCACAAAAATTATCATTTAATCCAGTATCTAATACTATGTGGTATTTTCAATTTATTCTGCTGTGAACATACCACTCATACACACGTGCTATTTGTCAGATTCCGATAACGATATCAAATAGTGCTACTTTTCGATACTGTTGCAATAGTGTAATATTATGTGGTAAATATTAATATTATAACGATCGTTTTCATGCAACAATTCTCACGAATTTTCGTGACACAGAAACGGTTTTTATTTTAAGTTTCATGTCTTGTTCGTGATTTTAATTAAGTATGAATATTGCATTTAAATGACCAAACACAAAGATACTTATTCTCGGGCTTCAGTTTCAGCCAAAAATTAATTTAACTTGAATCCAAGTTACATGAGAGTTCGACATTTATTTTAAGCATTTCAAAAATAGACATCAGTTAGTTTCTTAAGGCGAAAGCGTCACGCGCCCGCGAATATGACATTTGAGTACAATTTAGTATTGCTGATTGTAATGAATATAATTCTGTAAAGCCGTATCATATTCTAATCAACATAAAACCTAACACTGACAAGCCAATTCCAAAAAACATAAGAAAATTCGAATTTCGAGGGCTACTTTGGCATCCCCTTAAACTGATCTACGTAACGCTAAATCATCCTAAACTTTATGGAAATGTGTAGATGAGTTTACAAACAAACAAAGTTCGTCGCACTCAAGCGTAGTAAGTGTGAAGGAGATAGAAATAATACCAAGCTTTTGAGGACGCGGTCGGAAAAGGTTATTCAACCTCTTCGTAAAATCGCCGTGAAAAAATACGGCAATGCCATTTTCTTAGATAATTTCGCGCAAAATTTCCGTACACCAAAATATACACAGTGGGCATTGCATCGCGACAATGGAGACAAATGTTTTTATTTTTTGATGACAAAAATAACACATCTATTTAAAACGATAACGGAATGGGGTGTTATAAGAATTTATTGGTGTTGTAAACCTGTGAAAAAATGTTTTGTATTTTTTTCTTTCACTGAGATGTTTTTCAAGATTTATTTTGGCTCGCGTCAATGGGTAGGTAACGTAATTGACCCCGTTACGACGCGAGCGATGTTACCAACGTAACAACAACACATAACATGACTTCACGCCTTTAATTCCCGAAGGGTTAGGCAGATGTGTAGGTACACACGGCTACATATAAAGCTATACATTTCCAGTGTAAGCTGATCTCTCATCATACGGAAATCCTATACAATGCCAGACCAGCGTAAACTAGTTTTGTGTACCTTGATATGTAGCCGTGTGTACTATCGCGGTCTCGGACATTGGACCACCGTATGGACTATTCCTGCTTGCAACGCTCGGCCACTATAGTAACGCTTACCTACACGCTCATCAACCAATAGCATGGCAGCATCAAATTTTTGCTGAGCCCCTTGTTTTTGTAATTGAAAATTAAAAGACCGTTAAAAAGCCAGTCTAGGTGGTCAGACATCTGGTGATCATTGTAACAGAGCCTGAGAAGTGTATTTAAACATTTTTTTTTGTCCTCGCTGAAAGGGGCGATAACCAGATGTGGTTGGTAATCGTGTGCATGGGATATTGTTTTCAAGGTGGTTAGATTTTCGTGCCCGCGATAGTATTTTGAGAAATTCCTGATGGCAAAACCCAATAACACTTAGCCCGACCTGGGAATCGAACCCAAGGCCTCATTCTCAGCACGCTTGACACCACTAGACCAACGAAGGCGACATTACGTCAATTATCAAAAAAAAAAAAAAATACGCATAGACGTAAATTAAGTCTTTACGTTTACCCATCAGTGTGCTTGCATTCTTTTGTTTATACACTAAACTCTCGTGAATAAGTAATTGTTTACACCGACGAGGTTAACGATAGTATGACTAACAGTATACCGTTCAGTTGCTTAATAAATTCTGTTCCTAATTGTGTCCACCAAGTTAATTTATCGCTAAATTAAGTTTGCTGTTTTTAAGTAGATACATAACTGTCGGCGTGCTAAGTGAACAGCATAGTCATATACTTAAAACGAGTGATTTTTTTTTACTAGCTGCTCCGCTTCGCCCGCGTG
This sequence comes from Dryobota labecula, assembly GCA_947523025.1. NCBI lineage: Eukaryota > Metazoa > Arthropoda > Insecta > Lepidoptera > Noctuidae > Dryobota > Dryobota labecula. The sequence goes on along the minus strand of OX383302.1, from coordinate 16,522,721 downwards.
GGTTTATCTAAAATAAAAGCCTAAAGTTACTTCAACTATCTGCCAGTGAAAGTCCCGTCAAAATCCGATTTTGAGGGGACTTAAAAAAAAAATGTCAGCAACTTTTCAATTTTTTTTTAACATTAAAAAAAAGTTGAAAAGTTGCTGACATTTTTTTTTTATAAGTACCGGATATACTTTCATATGCATTTGCAGACACTTCAATTTTATTTAGTTGTATAGATTGAAGATATTATATTATTAACCAGAAATTCTCATTAAAATGTACAGATAGGATTTTTTTTTTTTTACCAGAGACAATAAATGGAACAAACTATGGAAGCATTAGACGCGCAATAATATGACAGATGGCATGGCTCGTGCGTTGCCATCTCCAATTACGTGACTGTTCGGAATTGAAACTAATTACCGCACAGTGGTACAATTAACAATCCCAGACAAAAAGTTAAAAGAATTTCAAAAAAATTCATCTAATAAAATAATCAACCAATTTCATTTCGTGCACTGAAATAATTGGCCAAATGTTAATATTACCTAGTAACGATTTCATGCTGCTTTCCTGAAAATAATTGCGTAACATCTAATAAACGTGTTTTATTTCTAGCGTGTTTACTAATCTCGGCGATAGGAAAATTACATAATTTTACGTCAATTAGATTTTCATCGCTACGATAGATTGTTTTTATAATATTTTTTACATCACATCTGGCCATAATGTGAGTTTTACCGCACGCTACGCGTACAGTAAAACTCGCATTCTGGCCAGGTGAAGATGTTTATTGTGTACTCACCACGGGCAGTAAAAAAGAAAGCCCTCTATCGCATATTTACGACCCTCGCCTGCGGCTCGGGTCACAAATACGATTTCGGGCTTTCTTTCTTTTACAGCCCTTGGTAAGTAATATACTATTGATGTCATGTATTTTTATAACGCACAGCTAGACTATTAAATAATTTGTAAAGTATTATCTATACATTCTATATTCAAAAATCAATTGCCGTGCGTTGGTCTCGCAAAAACTCGAAAATACTGTTAGTGATGAAACCCTGGTAAGTTGTCGTGTGCGCTCTGGAGAAGGTTCCTAAAGAAAAAAGAAAAAAAGCTTTCCAACGCATTAGCTAGTTCAAAATAACATTGAAGTCTCTTTTCGTTTCTGTGTCCGCATTGTTTTTCTAAACTGCGCAATGGATTTTAACACGGTTTTCACCATCGTCTACAGAAGTTCTTCAACTTACATAAAATAAAGAAATCTTGATGTTTTGTCAAGCTATAAAATAAATTCTGTTTTCGATAAGTACTTAGCCTGCTATCCAGATTTCACCCAGCTATATTTAACTCAACAAAAAAACGCAAAAATATCTTTAAACCTTATTCGAAAACTAGTCATTAAACACTCGACGTTTGATAGATGAGGACGCACAATAAAAACCAGAGACAAGATTATGTTTTTCTTAATCTTTAGTCCCGGTCCTGACATTGTCTTAACAGCCTTTTTGCTATCATAAACAACCCGTGCCGAAACCGTAAAAAAGAGTCCAAGTGCGAGTAGGACTCGCACACAAGGAGTTCCGTACCATAGTACAATATTTTAACACTACTACATTTTTTAATCATTATCTGTCTAGCCTTTTCCAATTATGTTGGGGTCAGCTTCCAGTCTAACCGGGTGCAACTGAATACCGGTATTTAACATGGAGCGACTGCACATCTGACCTCCACAACCCAGTTAATGGATTGGCATGGTTGTCAGACTTTCGCCAGCCTTTGTACGGAACCATAAAAAGTCAATGTAAATTATTACAGCGTCCTTACTAGGCGGCTAGCGATGCATCATAAAATCAGTTTTGTTTTGCTCCACAAATTGATCTCTGAGTACTGAGTATCCAAGACGACAAGAGTGACTATCCAATAAAATTGTATTGACTTCCACTGAAAATTGCATCGCCTGGAACAATTTGTTCTGTTTATGTAAAGCTTTTAAAAACGGTTGTTTTTATTCTGTGAATTCTTAACTCACTGGAATTCGCAATTCATTTGATTTACGAAGTCAAGTTTAAATCTCGAATCTGCATTCTGCATACACCACCTGGACCGCTCATAAATCCTTTTCAGAAACAAAACTAAATTATTTAGTCAGCAACAAATTCTATTCGCCTATAAAACAGTAGAAATGAAAGGTTCAACTCTGAGAAACATTACGCCATTTAACTATTATGTCCCCACCACGCGCCCACACAAACTGGATTAGAAATCAGGCTGGTCTTGATTGGGTCCAGTTCGTCCTACAACTACTGGACTATTATTTTAATAAGCGATCATTCTTGCCTAAGGATAATTGCTCAAAAGCCAAGGTTTCAAATAAAAGCATAGAAAATAATTGCCTTTACGACCGTTACAATTTATGTTATGGTCACAATTTATAAGTTTTTAATAAATGGACATTTTGTTTTCAGGTAAGCGTCTCGAATTTATGGTAATGGTTTCCAGATTGGTATGTATATTATTAGTTTATTATTATGAGATAGATGCTATTAAAATAGTTAAGGCGGGAGACATCGCGGGAGGGCCAAAAACCTGAGCTTGTCCTAATAAAGGACAAAATGGAGAAACAAAACCCAAATTAGATCATTTGGAACTATAACTAGGACAAAAAATCTTCGCTGCATTCTATATTTTTAGAGAAAATCTAACAGCAAAGCCACATAAACCATAATATTCTAATTCTACCCTTCTATAATGTCTTCAAATCGGTCTAAAACCACCACAATCTTCATTGAACATAGATTCCAACGTAATTTGATCGATTTGAATAAATGACGGGCAATAAAACAATCATGGCTATCACTATAATTTCATTTCAGGACGTAGAAATATTGTAATTTGTATGGAAAGTCAATGCTGACCCAAACATTCAATTTTATCCAGAACTATATGTAGGGATAAGATTTTTATAGGGCACATAATGGGCTATTTTAAAGGCAACTGGGAAGAAAACAATCTCAAATTCTCCTGTCAAGACGTATCCTGAGAATTTTTGTGTCCGTCCAAGGCGGCATTACCCAGACCCAGACGTCAAAAATGGATCATTTAGAGCATTTTTTATTTGTCGATCAACAACATCTTTCTTTTAAGCACAGCTACTAAGTATTTCTCAGTTTGCACAAACAATTTAACGTGTAACCTATGTTTAATATCCACATTATGCCTACCACGTTTTCTACGGGACTACTTAGTGGGTTTTTGTTTCTTTCGGCTGTCCAAACACAGGAGTGTGTGAAAGGAAAAGGGCTTGTTTGAAAAGCATAATTTTTGGGTCAAATGTGCTCCTAACGTGTTTCAATACGATTCGTTTCGGGCCTCTTAAGGCCCAGATATTTGCTAGTGACATTGAGTGGTTAGCTTGCATGTTCTGTACTGGCATCGTACGTCCAGCCAGTAATACGACTCGCCCATCCAGGAGCGTTGTCCCAAATAAGACCTATTATTAATTTATTATACATAAAACAAAAGGTATTTTTATAATACATATACTAAAAGATCAATAATTAAATTATCTTTAAAAAGGTGAAGGTTTCAGAAAAATACGCTTGATAGATTTTGCGTGATTCTCAGTTTTTTATCCGCGTTAGACATAACTTTACAAATTAATTTCACTATGTAATATAAATATTCATATATTAAGAAAATACTATTAATATAAATTAAGTTTATTAAGAAAATACTCTAATTTAATATATTTTTTTCTAAATCATTAACATTACTCGTTTAGACGTGATCTTCAGTATAAAATCATTAACAGTCGGTTATCGTCGCCTTAAATAAGACACCCCAAAAAAGTTTGCAGTACGAACTTTTTTGACCCTTAAGTTTTTTAAGTGCCAATTTTAAGCCGAGAAAGTGTCACTTAAAGGACTTGTTTCCCTTATCCCTGTTCTATTTCTGTCCAAAGCAGCCTGATAAATAAGTTCAAGGGCTATCGCATTCCCAGACAAGTGGGTTACCATTACTATGAGGGGCATTTATGATTATTTTTTGTTCCACTAACCTCATTTAAAAATCCCATGACACGATAAGAATTTCTCCTTGTGGTAACTACCATTATGTAATCTTTTAGACATTATGCCCAGGAGCACGAAAAAATGTTCTAATGAACCCAAATTACTTTGCCTTAGGCATTATTTTCTGTTCTTTGAAATAAAAGAACACGGGAATTCCTGTGTAAAAAAATATTTGGTCCAGAATCCGACCTTCCTCAACACTGTCTTCCATAACACAGCTTTTTTTAAACTTGCGCATGATTTAATTATAAACAAGTGAAAGCAAATGGACCGATTTCTGTGCGGCGAATGTTTTTATTAAGTGGTAGTGTTTGTTCATATTTGTTTTGTTTTTATGGCTGCAGTAATGTATTTTAAATTGAATGATTCAGGAATAATATCGATGAGCAAAGTCATTACGTGCAGACGGAGTCTTATGGTGCAAAGTCTTGCAATATCATCGTCTATTACAGCATGTCGTTTGGAGTCATTGTATACAATCTAATAGACATTTTATTATTTAATTTGCCATGATTATAAATCTATTACTACACAAAACGCTGCGCGCACCAGTGCACTGATAGTTCAGTTTCCATTGCTCTCTCTGTTGAGCGAACAGCATCGATCGATGATGCAATTAAGTAATGGAGCTGATTCTATTGTCTTTTCCATTTCGTTAGTACAGTCCACAGGCAATTAACGATCAAAAGTCAACTGCGCTTACTTTGTCTTACTTCTGCGAACCGCAATAATTACGACTGTCTTTAACGAGGTGTCTTATTAGATGGTGAGCGATCACGCCAACGCTACGTGTTCTTAGAAACCTTACAAAAGACTTAAGTACTAACCAAAGTGTCAGTTTCTTTCCACTCCAGAGAAGGAAAGAGATGAACCGTATTCTCATCCCGCTTGCTTACTATTCGAGGGCGCTCGTAAAACGATTTTGGATTCGACAAAAAATTGTTTTGGTTTTTTCATCACGGGTCTTGTGGTACACAAAAAAACTACGCTCGCCTTGTTGGAGATTTTGTACTATGTCATAAATAAACTACTACACCGCTTGTAGTTTTTGTCGGGATTCAAATTTTGTTTGGCCCGAGCCAACGGTCAACGAAGCCGCGCTTCACCGGCTCAAGGATACCAATATCGCTGCGTATGCGACGCCCGGAAAAATTGCGTTGAATTTTTTTCTTATCTAAAATACAGTACAAGTAACTGGGTCAACCTTAATCTAATGTTTCACAAGTGGCTTTAGACGTAAAACATTGTTAAACAATACAAATGCTAGTAAATCTGGCCCAATACAGCTGCCATATTAAAAATTTATCTTTTAATTGGCCAGAAATTGTGCTGCGTCTATCTGGGGGAAGCTGTATGGCCACTAGATGCAATCTCGTCGGAGATGTGAGGTCAACGACCGGGGTGAGCGAGCGGGACAGCACAATATGCGCGAGTGCAACAGATAGGATGCGCGTACGCACAGAAAAGGAATGAAAATGATTGTATTACTGTTTGTTATCCTTTTTTTGTGTGTATGCGTGTGGGTGTGTGCGTCTAATCCTGAATCTTGATGCGTTTTGTTATTGTTTAGTTTAGTATACGCTACATACGTTGAAGTTGATGCATTTGGAATATCAAAAGAAGTTTATTTTTCTCTGACATGTTGTCCGCTTGTATACTATACATACCTGTGCGTCTATATGTTGTCATTCAACAAAATTTCTAAACGAATTTTGTGTCGTCGTTTTTGCCTCGCGTCTTTTACAAACGACACACAATGCATTCAGGCGTTCCTAAAAAGGATTAGGCAGCACTCGTGGATTAAACTCGCTCTTTTATTCTGATTCCCAACGTCGCGACACGTTCGTCATTGTGAGCCCTAAAAAATGGACCAACCTTTTATTTGTCAAAGATTATAAAAGAAAATTAATGAGTTCACAAAATGCAACGCTATTTTTATTCGCCAAAAATAACAAGAGGCTCTATGAGTTAATTCATTGATATCATAAATTAAAAAGTTGCAACTGTCATTGTTATCCGTCACCTGTCACTCGCAAACGTCACTTTTCCCGCCAAGCGCGATCGGCGCGTAATTCCCATGCAATAGTCGAGAGCTAAGCTGACTTACTCTCGCTCGGCTCGATAATTTCTAATGATTATGCATCAACGGTACCTGCGCACTGCAGTCCACGAGCTCACGCAACGGACAATGTGCATTCAGCCATTCTAATTTAAATAAAAAAAACAGCTCACAATCGCATAAAATGCACTGTTTATTGCTTAAAATACACAAATAATGCCTTTCTCATCCATTGAGGGTCAAACGTTGCTTTGTCGCTAAGTTGTCCCATTTGAATAGGAGTAGGTTACCGCTGAACAAAGGTGGTGACATCTCTAAGACGGGAGAATAGGGAGAGCCTCAAGTCCGGCCAAGGTTATGCAAATGAGATTTAATTGAGTTTATAATAGGCAGAATGATGGATTGCTTTGGGCTAGATTAGGGTTGGAAATAAGGCGCGAAAATTACAATGACTAAGCTTTTTCTGTTACATGTTTTTTTTTTTATCTACAGAGAAGGTTAATCTGAAAATAATTGGCTGCTAGCCTTTGGAAATGATTATAGACTTGTTTCTATTAAATAATTCGGAGACCCTACTCACGTTAGCGTGAGTTTCTGGGTTCGATTCTCAGATCGGGCAGTGTTACTGGGTTTTTACATCAGGAATGTCTCAGTAGCAGCCAGGAGTCTGGATTTGTGGTCGGTGATCTTAATAGGCTCGCCCCCTATTACATGGGACTAAAACATAACTGGCGAAATCTGCTTATACCATAGATATATATTTCTATGGCGTATACTACAGGTAGACGTCTGCCTAACCATTTAGGGAATACAGGCGTGATGTTATGTCTATGTGATGCACAGATTATAAAAACAACAGATTCAATACTTCATAATTGTTATAATAAACAAAACAGACACAAAAAACATTATCAAAGCGGGCAAACACGTCAAATTATACAGCTACGCTAATTATGTTGACAAACACAGAACAATGATACACTATCCCGCATATCAGAGAGCAAATGAACCGAAATAACGTTTAACTAAATATTCCGATGCCTTGCGGTAGGTCAAAGTTATGAGTATACAGGAATACTGTAAACAACACGTGCTCTTTAACGATATACCGACAAAGATGTGTTTTATAATACACTAGCTTGGGTCCGAGACTTCGTTCGCGTGGAAGTCGTAAGATACACAATATAAAATAACAGCCACATTTTATAAAACTCCCTCTATCCCTGACCCACCGCATCACATCGCATCGCCCGCCCGCGCTATTACTTCGTTTTCGCTTAACGTTCTTTCTGCACGGCTTCTAAGAGTCGTGGCGTGATGTTTAAATAACCTTCCTCAAGTATTGGGCTATCAAATGCAAAGATATTTTTCTCAAATCCAACTGGTAGTTCCATAGATTAGTTCGTTCAAACAAACAAACAAACTATTCAGCTTTGTTATATTGGTATAGATACGTCTTTTATAATGTATTCGTCTTTTGTCTAACAAAGTTCTTCACGGCCATGTGTGGAAAATGACCTTTGGAAATAATATACGTACTTGGTTGTTATTAGAATTTGAACGTACTGTGAAACTAATGTAGGCATTGTTATACCAACCAACCTACGTATATTTGCATAGATATGAAAACTAAAATTAGAATAAATACTGCCTGTTATCGATCAAAAACTGGTCAAGAATCGAATGTCCAAGATAGTGGAATTGAGTCCGTATTAACGAAATAATATTTTCAGACGATATCAATAACGTAAACAAGAGATTGTACACATTGTTGTCGGGGATTATTGTTTAGATCCTCTTAGCAAAACGATTTAAGGCTCCTTCAAACAGGCGCGACACGCGACGCGACACAAAGACACCGCGTGCCGCGCGACGAGCGTTCTCTTTGTGTGTGTCGCGCCTGTATGGAGGAGCCTTTATTCTGTTCTAATACAAAAACCGGCCAAGTGCCAGATCGACTCGCGCACGAAGGGTTCCGTACCATTATCTATAAAAACAGCAAAAAAAAACCACGTTTGTTGTATCGATGCCCCCCTTCAATATTTATTTTATTCTGTTATTTTATATTTTTGTTATAGCGTCAGCAGAAATACATCATCTGTGAAAATTTCAACTGTCTCACTATCACGGTTCATGAGATACAGCCTGGTGACAGACGGACAACGGAGTCATAGTAATAGGGTCTCGTTTTACCCTTTGGGTACGGAACCGTAAAAACGAATACCACTCCTATTTGTTTCATCAAATTTGTTGCAAAACATACATCCGATTATATCAGCAAAACAGCCATAGTTGAAGCTCAAAGAACCACAACACCAAAAGACCGAAAACAAACATTCCAATAAACCAAACGTAGCATAATAAACCTATAATCAGGTCTCCTCTTTCAGTGAGAGGGAGTGGGCCATAATCCACCACGCAGCCCCAGTGCGGGTTGGTGGATACTACAAAGGATCATACAAAGGAAATAAAGTAAATGGCATAACAAATGAATAATATAATACAAATGAACAAGAAAAAGAATAACCATAAAGACTCCGAGAACAGGCGCGACACCGCTAAAGACACCGCTCGTCGCGCTACACGTGGTGCCTTTGTGTCGCGTCTGTTTGTAAGACCCTTTATGGCATACATACTTATCCCTTTTATAGGTCCACTAGCACCATTCCTTAAAAAAAAAAAAATATCTCGTGACTGAGAAGGAATTATGAAAAACGGCTCGGAATATTTTTGCCGTAGATAAAATAAACCATAGATTCCCTCATTTCGATATGTGCACATAAATACCAAAATATAACGATCAATACTGATTTTTTTTATTTTTTAAGACTCCTACAAACAGGCGCGACACGCGACGCGACACAAAGAGACCACTCGTCGCGCAGCACGCGGTGTCTTTGTGTCGCGTCGCATGTTGCCCCCCTTTTTGTAGGAGCCTTTAAACGTACCTAACCCAAACATGCAACATTCTCTTAATAAACCAAGTAATCAATTTATACAAACATTTGTAGATAATTAGCGAAATCTACACTCACGCCGACATACAGTCTGGTCCGTACGCATTATTTACTACACTATCAACTGATATACTATCAACTTGCGCAAGAGTCGCGCACGTAATTGGGGCAAGGGGTCAAAGACCAGCCCTTTGTGAGGACCCCTCGCACAATAGCGAACAATGTACAAAGAACATGTCTTATATTGTAATTCGACTTGAAAGTAGGTATACAAAAGAACTTGGGCCTAATCTTCGGGTATAGAATTAGCGACAACTTTGTTCACATGCCGATTTGAATTATGATTTTAAAAGTGTTCCTTAGGGATTCAAAGATGTAGATGGGTCCATGTGCAAAAGTCTGAACTGCAGTCTAATATAACATAACATTACGCCTTGTTTCCCTGACGGGTTTGGCAGAGGTGTTTGGATTTCACCAGTTATGTTAGGTCCCATGTAATGGGGGGCGAGCATTTACCATCTGTATTCTATGTTAGAGGGTTTGGTTTCCGCACTTAGTCCTTCAGATGGACCATTGTGCGTGGGCCATGGCGGTGGTTATTCCAACCAGCCCACCTCCTTCCAAAAGTTAATCACGTCTCCTGGTCTGTTCAGAATATCGGTAAAGGATCTGGGTGCCCCGAGGGTTTCTGTTCTAATCTGGGTGACGCCAGTGCATTCGAAGAACACATGCGCAACGGTTTCCTCCGCCTCCATGCAGACCCTGCACAGAGGGCTACCTGTTATCCCTATTGTGTGGACCTATTGCCATCAATCGGTCACAAATCCAGACTCCGAGCTGCTACTGAGAAATTCTTAGTTGAAAAACCCAATAACACTGCCCGACCTTGGAATCGAACCCAAGACTACATGCTTAGCAGTAACGCTTGTGACTACTAGACCAACTAAACAGTCTAATATTGCTAAGTAAATTGTGGAACCTTTGATCTTAGTTTAAAAACTATGGCCCCATCAACATAACGGTTTTCGAAACATGCACATATTTTTCAATACAACTGCAAACGTTTAAAAGTAAATAAAGATAAAAGATTTGACAAGACCAATATTGACACAGATGCACCGAATCTAATAGACTCTCGTTCACTTTTGTTACCTGAAAATGTAAATAAGCATCGTTTATCACTTATCACTATCAGTTAACGGAACGTTTGAGTTGCACAAAGTGGCGTTGTTATGCTTGTGTAAACTCAGTTTAAGGACTAGGGCTGAACATTCGCTTATCAACTGATTAATATGCAATTTTTGTGGAACTGGCACGGCACTTGAGTTACTTAAGTGAGGTAGATAAAGAAAAAACGTACCTTTACAATTCAAGAAGCAATTTCTAATGCAATTTAAACGAAAGAAATACTGTACAAAAAATCAAAGAAAAATGTTTTCTAGCAGAAGAAATTACACAAATAATTGCAAGAACCTTTCAAGAAACTTATGAAAAGTAAACAGAGTTTTATGGTATTTTCTAAACATAGTTTCAACCAAAAAACGTGGGAATTATCACAAAACATAATTCTGAATAGCAGCCCTGATTTACACGGATCATGTCTGTGCGTACGCGCCGGTAAGCATGCGAACATTATGCTAATAGTGTTTTGTTTGTTTCTTTGTCTAGACTAGAGAAAACCATGCGTTTCCCTAAGGGAAAATTGTGGTGACAGTTTCAGTGAGCTTTTCTAATAGTTTCTCATGTCAGAATGATATACAAATTGTCTGGGCCTCAAGTCTGCTATTACAATAGTGTCAGAATGGTCTCTTCATTGTGAGTTTTTGACAGATTTGCCATACAAAAACTGTCAAATACTCACAATGGCGAGACCATTCTGACACTATTGTAATTTTTGGCAAATCTGTCAAAAACTCACAATGAAGAGACCATTCTGACACTATTGTAATAGCAGACTTGAGGACCTGTTTGTTTGGATGTGGTGTCCAGTAATTTAGGAGTTATACGCATGTATTTAGCACATGTTTGGAATTCACAGAATGTTATATATTTCATTCGTAATGATTGTTTAAAAAAAAAACCCTAATGAGTTGAAGATGGACAAATATGATAATGTGAGAGAAAAACGCAGTAAAATTTTCACACAATAGACAAAATCATTTATGGCCCGACTCCCCCACAATTTAACGAACGGTTTAAAGTAACTGGCAATTTGAATAAACAAAACACTGTCATCGAGAGCCAAATCGTTTCCCATACATTTTGTATTCATTTGCCTATTCTAATTAAACGTTCCTCCCCCCAATTCGGGGTTGAGAGATTTTTCGGTGATTTTGATTCGTGTGAACCACTACAAGTTACGCTTCGGTGACTCTTGATTTTGTCTTTGTTTGATTATGTATGTATTGTTTTATTTCGCTGGAGCGTATCAAAATGGAACTGCCATATTGTTCAGAAATACAACGTGCAACATAGAGCATTTTTGGAATTCGTATCTTAATAAAAACTATTGATAAAAAATCGTGAGGAAAGTTTTAAGTATGAATGTTATTCTATAAGAGTAGGGAAAGACCAAATAAACCAGGGTTGGACTGTATGTATGGTTAGAAAGGGGGTGACTACCGAGATGACAACTAATAGAGAAATATGGAAGAAAAATACATGTTGCACGACCCCAAATAAATTGGGATAAGGGAATTGGGATTGGGGATTGCATGAATGATGAATGAATGAATGAAATGCACCGAGTCTCCAGCGTGGTTTAACCAGACTCTGAAGACTCAAAGATTCGCACTAGCCCCTGGAGCCTCATGTTTCATGGGGCTACAGTGACCATTACATATCAAGGAGTAGACCGGGGGCACGATAATGGTAGGGAAGACGTGCCCATAGAGTATGGAAGGATTATTAGAGCCGTAACGGATATGCATTCTAGAGTAGGCAATGGAATAGTAGAGAGACGGGTGATATTTATTAATTGGGATCGCAGGGCATCTTTTCACGACGTCGCCGACAGATTGGCTCTGCTCAGGTCTGTTTCCTCGACTCTTTTGCTTGTGTTACATACAAATTACTGTTTCCAATTTCCTCATCTGAAGGCTCTACGTTTCTGGGTTCTTGTAAATATCGCTAGCAGCTTTCTTTATCTCGGACTTCAGCCATATCCATCCCAAAGTTGATCTCCTTAGATTGGGGACTGTAAGAATGATCATGAAAGAATCACTCGAGAAAATAATAACGAATTAAAAAGGCAACAAATAACTGAACTTCCAACAATAATTACCTGCTCCAAAACGTGCTAATTACAGTCTTGCATTATTATGTTGTTTGTTGTATAATATCCCATGAATTGTTCAACAACCATGTACACACTCACTCACTTTAAATGTTCATAAAGGTATCTAAAACCGATAAAACACGATTAATATTGTTCTACACGCGCGCGATAAGCTCAGCCTTGGATTCCACGCATTTTAATACTTGTTGCATTGTTAAGTTATTGTAACTAAGTGGCTTTGTTTTGTTGGCTATTTTACTCGATAACTCGAAATTACCGACCATGAGTTAAGCCGTTGGTCCCGGCTGTCATTTATAGATCTTTGACAGTCTTTTGACGATCTTTTACTGGCAGTCAGAAGCCCAAAAGTCTGACAACCAGTCTACCAAGGCGTATCGTGTTGCTCAGTAACTTGGTTGTGGAGCTCAGACACTCAGTCGCTCCATGTAAAATACCGGTATTTAGCTGCACCTGATTAGACCAAAGGCTAGGCAGATTGTTATTGTTGCTGGAAAAAGTTTCCCTTTTTCAAATTTTCATCCAATAAGTCTTAATATTTTTTTATTTTTCGTTTTTATCGGCAGTTATTTAAATCTGTCGTTTAAAATAACCCTCCGTTTAAATTGACCCCTTTGTCTCAACTGAAGGGTCGAAAAATCGTTACAAAACGTGTCTTATGTAAATTTCGAAAAACAATAGAATATTACAAACCCCTTAATTATCCTAAATTGTTGACATCTATCGAGGCGTTAATGATTCCTTTCGACTTTATTCGTGTTACATTGTTTTGATTGTTACAAGTGCACCTCGTTGTTTATATGAATGCACGTTAATGTATGCAAATCTAAACGAAACACCCGTTATGTTGAAACTGCATGTGGTTACTTGTGGGAACGCTATTTGGTTGCTAAATGTTTTAGAAGAATGGCTGGGAATAATAAATATCGGGGCTTTACTAATTGAGATGTTTTCCTTCACCGTTTTGAGAGCAATGAAATAATTTACACAAAGTAAATCGCCTCTCTGGGTTCGAACCTACGACCTATACTCGTAAGTCGCGGCCAAGGAAAACATTGTTAGGAAATCGGCATGTCCTAGAAGTCCAAAAATTCAAAGACGTGACTCACCAACCCGCACTGGGCCTGCGTGGTGTATTACGGCCACAGAGAGAAGGGCTGTGTCCCAGCAGTGGGAACATTATCTAAGCTGATTATGTTACTAATTGAGATTAAAAAAAAACAATGGAAATGGATAACAATTTTATCGGTCAGAAATAGCTCTCATTATAATAGATAAAGCAAATGAAAAAACATGGTAATTTACATATTTATCACAATTAGTAAAACTCAATCTAAATCTTTGACGAGAATAACATTGTAAACAAAAACACAATAAACATAAGCCTCCTTCAACCTCACGAGTGTCATGAAACAAAAAAAAAAAGTATTAAAAAAAAACAATTTCTAACAAAAGACAAGTAAAAGCCCTCCAACATCCCTCAAACTACAGATAATAAAAATCACCACACCACAGACTATGTATAATTTATTAAAAATCCAGTTTTATCGGTCCAGTGCGATACGAATGCACAAAAATTTGCATAGATGTTAGTCGATAAACTGGTAAGTTTGGTTCACAGCACTGCCCATTCCCACGGAGAATATGCATTATATTTTTAATATCAGCACGTCAATTATATCGGGTACTTGCATTTAATAAGGGAAAACAAAAATTTCAAACCGGCCATATTATAAAAGCTTGAATATGGCAATCTGTAAAATATTGTTTGTGGTCATTTATTGTGTCAATATTTAGAGCCGGTTTCACCATCTCCGGGTTTAATTACTGGTTAACTTAACTAGGAGATAATTTCACGTGAATTCTGTCAATACTCAATACTTTATTTTAATTCCACAATGTGTACTTAGGTGGTAACTTTAAATCATATGTGATCCTGATCATTACGGACCCTGTCGGGCATAGCATAGTAGCTTATCGGTCATCGGAACTAAATCTAATATTATTTTAATAGGGTTTTTTTTTTAACATAATATAGTTTTCTGTACTAGCACTTATATTTTGAAGTTTAAATATTCGTTTATTATAATTATATATATCACTTTATTATTAAAAATAGTTCTAGGTCATTTTTAATTTATAATTATGGTATATAGGATGTATCTATTCAAACACGAAAGTATTTTAAGAGATACAAATATAGGTGGTAAAGAAGCCATGGAAACTTTTTTTTTAAATCTGATTATATTATTTAAAAAAATAAAATTAAAAAAATTCACCGTCGCCCCGACCGGGCGGGTCATTCATAGAATAAGTAAAGGTTAATTTGCAAAATGTCTCAAACAAATTTAAAACTTAATAATGATGTAAAGATAAAAAAAAAAATGTTCGCTGCTATGGCTTTTTTACCACCTATAGATGTTTCTCTTTAAATATTACGTACACCTTACTGGCTTAAGCTCCTAAGCTTCTTGTATACTTATTATCTTTCAGTATTATCCAGTCATAATCATAATATTTGTCTATGAAGCTCATTGCAATGCACAGCATATTGTGACAATCACCTGCACCGTTAAAGCTTACTGTGCAACCCACGTTCTTATTGCTTATTGGCCTACTGCTAACTGTTCGTGACGAAGTAACCACGTTTTGCTCAATTTGTACACAACAAAAAACAACTCATTGTATGCTTTAACATCTATTTTATTACTCGCTATCAGGGGCCTTACTCCCGTAAACGATTCGAGTTTGATTCCGATTCGATTTCGTTTCTGATCCGAACTCGATTTAAAACTTAAAAACTGACCGCAGTTAGTTTCGCTTCGAACCACCGCACGATCGTGCGCTAGTGTCGGATTCAAGAGTATGTATCGGAATTTAATTCGAACCCAATTCGATTGATTCAGAACTCGATGCTGTCGGGAGTAAGGCCCCAGAAATGAGTTCGAATCGGAATCAAAATCAAACTCGAATCGTTTTCCGGAGTAAGGCCCCAGGAATACTTTGTCATCGTTTTATGTATTTTTAAGGCATCATATTGCATTAGATTAAAAACTATAAAATACAACCGTCGTCGCTGCCCAGTTTGCATATCCTTTCCCAAGGCCGCCACTGACCCATATTCATAGTTTTCTTAGAACATAATTATTACCTTTGATCCGTCAATGCTTGACCAATCGTTTTTACGACATGACCCGTCGGCCATTATTAAACACCTTTATAGCCAGTGTCAAACGGCCACCCTCCAATGTTTTACTTTCACACGTTTTAAAACTTGGAATTTGTCGATTTTGAACGACCGGTCAGCTCGTAAACGCTTGTTAAGAAAAAATTATATTTACGCATCCAAGCTTCGTATAATAATGTCGTAAAAATAATATTTATGTCAAAAAATATATTTCATGGTAGTGCTTTTATTTTCTTCCATTTTTAATTTTTATCGACGACTTAAAAATAATTTACGATGCCCATTCTCCACTTACGCGCTCATATAATAGTATCGTTAAAAGCGTAACAAATCGGCCGCATTAATGACTCACGGTAATTAGAATTTCGTGACGTTTAAAAAACTCGTGTTTGATTAGATTACTCAGTTTTTTGGAATCACTTTTGTGAAATAGATCATTGGGTCGGCTTGGGTGGTCCGTCGCGCCCCGACACACGATTGTATCAACTCACATTAATTTTTTTGTTACGTCCCGTCCGCAACGTGACCAAATACTTATAGAAACATTAAACCTCAACCTTCGCTCAATAATTTAATTTTAATAATTATTTTGTTTTCTTTTTCTTTTTTCGCATAATTTTACGTCAAACCACAATCGAACGATAGCTAATCAACTCCAAGAATTTTAGAAGCAATGCAGCCTTCAACGGAAAGGAACGGCTTTCCATTCTAGTTAGAAAATCTAGCAGTTCAAGGAAACTAGTAATTCGAGTGCGTACGTAACGCGAAACCGCAACCCAATAGGTCGAGTGAGAGCCTCAGCACAGCTAATCCAGGCCAGATGTGGCCGCGCCGCCCGCCAGCCTGCCAGCCTGCCCCGGACTTCTAAGCCACTACACCGATTATGACTGCCCAAATAGTCTCATCTGCCAAATGACGCTCCGTATTAAGGATCCTACAAACAGGCGCGACACGCGACGCGACACAAAGGCACCGCGTGACGCATGACGAGCAGTGTCTAAGTGTCGCGTCGCGTATC
The DNA here is from genome assembly GCA_947523025.1 of Dryobota labecula. Classification (NCBI taxonomy): domain Eukaryota; kingdom Metazoa; phylum Arthropoda; class Insecta; order Lepidoptera; family Noctuidae; genus Dryobota; species Dryobota labecula. The sequence goes on along the minus strand of OX383302.1, from coordinate 16,506,146 downwards.
GCGCTTGTTTGTAGGAGCCTTTACGAAACGGAAAACATGCACTATCTAAACAAGTCTTTGTTCCCAAAAACATTTTCGGAAACCAAAAATATTCATTCCTACTCCACTGAACTCGAACACAACCTTTGTTTTATTAATTAGCCGACAAATTACCTTTTGTTTATTGTGTCTGGCCGAACTACCGTAACGTGGTACACGATAAACTTTCTGAATCACGACCTAAATGTTAATTACATTAATTTACTTAACAATACAGCTATTACAGTTAGCAGAAACATCTAAATAGTGCGTTTAAAAAACGGGATTACACCGGTCCCCAAATATGCACGATTTAACATGAAACGCGAATTCGTTATACACGTATGCTTATCTTGAGAAAATACGCTGTTAACCTGTTGTGTGCATCTTATTATAACACCGGCTATTGTGCATTATACTCCACATATTCATGGGTAAACACACACCAGTCTTTGTGGCTATTGTTGTAGTAATACTTAGCAGCAGCATCACCCCTCGTAATCTCATCCTTTCTCTTGTATTGTCCCACACAATGCGAGATACCGAGGTTGGTCCAGAGGTCATACATCTTAGAGCGACCTTAGGTCATAGCTGACAATGCGAGGTACTGTGTTTACCTTTGTCCGACCGATGTTTAGGCTGCTCGTGGAATCGTGTACTTGTCTCGGATTCTTGTTCACAATAGGACTCATCTCAGGACAATGAGACCGGACAATGGCGTCATTGTTCTTTTACGATATTTAGCTACCGTTTTAGGCCGTTACGTGTCTTTATTGGAGGTATTATCGATCTCATTGTGTTGCCGATTTATAGAGCGGCTCCTGTTATGTGAACGTTTGAATATTAACGTTCTTGGGAACCATATTGAAGATTAGAATTACAACTGACGGCTGGCTTAGCATGACGCTTTCTATTTCTACGAAGAATAGACACAGCTCTTTCTATAAAAAGTGACATTTATTTTCTCCATTTTTGACATCGCACCTTAGAAATCCTTCTACAATCTGTCATTTTGTCTTTCGCTTCTAACGATCTTTGCCTAGGTCCTTTTTTATGTAGACTATTTCAGAAGACAGTTTTCTATCCCAAACTGACAACTTATTAACAGTTGTCTAAGGTAGTGAAGACAATTTGATTTTGTAATCGCCATGCTAATGACAGTAGAAAACTTTCTACTCGACGGCGCGGCGTGCTAAGGCTGCTTGCTCAGCTAGTAATTCTTCTTTGACAGCAATGCTTTCTGTTTGAACAACATCAACTATACTTATGCTCTCTGTTTGAGATTTAATAAACCTACTGAAAAACTAAGTGCTCTTGGTTTATTGAAGGATTGGGCTGTAAAGAGATAAGTATTAGGCAAAACCGTATATACTTTGTGGCCGTCGAGTAGGTTTTCTATGTCTTCAGCATGGTGATTACAAAATCAAATTGTCTTCACTACCTTAAGTTGTCTAAGGTAGTGAAGACAATTTGATTTTCCGTTATCACTTTATCAGTGTGATTTACAGTTTGGGATAGAACTCTTTCTTCTGAATTAGTCTACGTTTATAAGGACCTAGACAAATATTGTAGACAAAATGACAGATTTTAGACGGATATCTACGGCGCGATGTCAAAAACGGAGAAACGAAATGTCACTTTGTATAAGAGAGCTTTCTAATCTTCGTAGACATAGAACGAGTCATGCTAAGCTTGCTGGTACAGAATCTCCAAGTCATGTGTAAGTCTTACAGGTGTAGAGACAACTTAAAAGCTGACGCAGTTGCAATTCAGGAAGCCAAACTGCATTTCAGAATAATAAATCCCTTACTTTATTCAGAGCTTTTGTCTTACGCCGCGTGTTTCGGTAGCTGTGCCCGCGACGACCCAGTATGATTTACGTTTATTTTCGCATAAAATCTGAGAATGCGGTTTGTGCATCCATTCCAGTGGCTGCAGCAAAAATAGTCCCGGGAACGGCGAAACTTTTATTTGTGATACTTTGAAGATATATTGCAAATATTGTTGAAAAACATCTTTGTTTTAAATTTTTTACGATCTTTGAGGGAGAAATTTTACATCAGGAAAATATGAACGTTGTTTGCTCTGCCCCATTAAAATAAACTTAAAGTACTTCAGGGCCGAGTCGCGACTTTTGACAAAACTTTAAATGCATTTAAATTTTTCAAGCTCTCAAAACAGTGCCATGCAAAGATAATCCTGAGATTATCGAGAAGCGTATCCCAGTAGCAATGTTCTGTAAATGAGCGGTATCTGTCGATAGCTCGAGTGCTCGATAACGGCGGCTTTGATCGCCGACGTGCGCCCGCGCATCCTTTGAACTCGCCGCCCCCGCGGGGCGCGCTTTATTAAACATTCATTAGGACCCATCGTTTAGCTCATACCTGCACAGTAGTCGGGATGAAGTTACATCTTTGGAATCGACAAATAAATAAAATATTTTTTAAGGCTCCCAGTTCCCAATGACGCTGTAAAGATTTTTTGATTAAGATCCCTTTATTTAACTTTGAGGGACGATTTGTAATGCGTCTGCTTCTTAAAACATTGAATAGGACCTGCAGTCTTTTAGAAGGGTAGGTCGGTCATTGACTTTTAAGATTATTTTCCAATCTTTTATGCTACTCTATCTACGCGTTATTTTAATTGTGATAAACTTTGTTTAGTGCGTTGCACATTGCACTAAAGGTAATCGTTGTTTTCCTTGAGAATGATGCAACTCTTACGTAGATTGCATTCATTTTTATCGGTCATGTTAACATAGCAAAAACAATAACGCATCAACCGATAATGATTACTGATTACCTGACTTAAAACAAGAACTAAAAGATGAAAATACGTTAAAAGTTACTTGATTACTTCCCAGATTTACTCCACACCTCAAAGTCATTTCAAGTCAACATATTTCTAACTGCGCAAGTTCCCAGATGCACTCAAGTAGCGTAAGTGCATCCCTTCCCATCCCATTAATCATAAAACTCACTATAATCCAATAACTCAATAATCAATACCAACGATAGAAAAAAAAATCTCGACGTAATGACACATAGTGAGGCAATATCTTCGGTAACTCGCGGCTCCCTGCAATTTACTTGTCCGTCCGTGGGCTTACCTAACGACACCTGGGCACTGGGTACTGGGCACAGGCTGGGCACGTCTGGGCATAAGTCAACGCACCCGGGTTATCCACCCGCTCCCGATAGAATATGTTGCAAAAAACGTAATGGCCGCCAAGAAACGTCAATGAATTGGATTTTATTCTGTTCCTTTTTTAAATCTCGGGATTGCCAGTGCAATAAAATTGTTCAGAAAGTGCCAGAGCGATGTTTATAAACATATTTGCGATCTTACTTTTTAATTTAAAATGTTTCTTAGAAAGAAAATCTCGTTACTTGAAACCCATGTAAAAACGCAACTTGTTATGGCTTTGTTCGCCGGTACAAATAACGCACTTAGAAAGTTGACAGGCAGTAATTTGAAGTAGTTGTTAATTATAGAATGCATCATAAATAATTATGGCTTAGCTACCGGAATGCCGCATCGGTAGCGAACTAGCAACTAGCTAATACATAACGAAGTAAAGGTCGTTTTGCTCCGTAATTCTAATTAGAATATAGTTTATACAGAGTAGGTATAACTAAAACTATTTCTTTTTTGTTCAAAAATATTAAATTTTGCTTAAAATCACAGGGCATTGCCACTTTTACACAATGCATCAAACCGGGGGTCGTATGAATAAATACAAAATAGTGGTGCGATGACCTTCGTCCGTGCACCGCAATGCCGCAAGTGTTTGGAATTTTTGTCATGATTTATCTCATCATTATACGGTTCGAGAGCACTACGAATTCCCGTGTAGAATAATTGTGTACCCAGCCAGTATGGTCATTAGGATTTTTAATGATCATTATTTTTTGTTGCAACTGTTGATAGCTAGCTAATAAATGGTCTTGACCCTAATGATAGATGCAATTCACACGACAGAACTATCAATTTACACCTACATCGCTGTCCTACGTTGTTTTAAAGGCTTAAAGGTTAAACAATCATAATCTGCCATAAACCCCTAAATAAATAATCAAATAATTCAGTCAATTTCACTGGGAACTGGGAACGCGGCACACTATCAAACACCTTTGACAAACAACCCGTCAAAACTGTGTCAACAGTCGTGTTTGAGGGCGGTCCGTCATTCCGTATTCCAAAAATATTGTTTGACAAATAAATAAACGGACGTACAAAGAATTTTTTATCGTCTGTTAATTTTAATCAAGGATTCTTTGTTGTTTTTGTATATATATAAAAAACACAAAGGGTGTGAAAGCTCTGTCTTGAATTTATGATGTGACTATGACTTAATCTGTCATTAGGATCTGAGGAAAATGAACTATCTCAGTTGGTTCAACCGACTCTATTACCACAGCATCTTTTCTGCAATTTATGGATACTTCACTGTATGAATAATACACATGTAAAACCTATGTTTATGGTGGAACTGACGCAACACGTGCAATTTTCCCTGTGAGTAGATCTAGCTGTGCTATTATCTCTGGGTGCGGTTGGACACGCAACAATGGCACTACGCTTGGTTCTCTTACTTTCACAATCACGCGTAGCTCGCCCACTAGCGTTTTCTAATGTTACTTGGACATTGGACATGTACTGTGCAGGTTTTAGACTGGTCTTCAAGCTTATAATACTTTCACGTGCACATTTGTTTCGCTAATACATCCTTAGATAATCCGGAGTATAAAAAGAGTTGTATAGCATATTTTATTAAAGTCATTATACGATTTGGATGCTATTTTAGGCGTAGATAAACAAGCTAACACTACAATATAATATACCTACATTATGCACAAGTATATAAAAAAGGGAAGAGTTATTTTAGTTTTTAGGGCAGCACAAATTCGTAATTCATTTATCCGCATCGCTGTCTATGGAGAAAGCTCAAAATTCTGGCAGCATTGCCACGTTCGATGGCAAAAATAGGCCAGCCTATAGCGTATTTGGATTTAATTGTGTTCCAGTTATTAATGTAAGACATGAATTACTGGAAACAATGCTCAAATGTTTTCTTAAATATACCATTGATTCATTCATCTGGCATCTTTTTAGTAAACAAAAGTAGCGCTCCATTTCAATCTTAAAACACTTCAAAGATCTCAACGTCATTCGCTTGACATCAGGTTATCAATCTAACGTTATCATTACCTGCATCAATCATTTCCTTGCTCATTACTTTATACGCCACACCGCTATTTTCTATGTAAACGCGTTGCCATGTTGTCATTTCACTGCTAAGTTTCACACGACAGCCACTTATGGTAAACATTGCTTATAATCCTCATAGAAAAATGAACCTTATGTCTAAAGCCATAACGGTGTTGAAATAAGTTAGCTAGAGAGTGCTAAAACACTTCTGTTAACATAATATTTAAGCCTAGCATGTTGATGTTAGCAGTGCTCACATATTTTCAAAACAATATGCACGCAAGTAAGTTGTTTAGCAAACAATTTCAAAAGATACATCTCTATATGTGCCATCGTCGAATCTGACTCGGCTGGGCAGCGTTCGGGAAGCTACGCAATATCTTCTCGTCCCACATACCGCAGTGTCTCAAGACGAAAGTCTTTGACCAGTGCGTGTTACCAGTGATGACATTTCATGACATATGGCACTGAAACGTGGTCGCTCACAATGGGCCTTATTAGAAGGCTAAAAGTCACCCAAAGGGAAATGGAGAGGGCTATGCTTGGAGTTTCCCTACGTTATCGAATCAGAAATGAAGAGATCCGCAGGAGAACCAAGGTAACCGACATAGCTCGAAGAATTGCCAAATTTAAGTGGCAATGGGCAGGGCACATTGCGCGCAGAACAGATGGCCGTTGGGGCCGAAAGGTTCTGGAGTGGCGACTGCGTACCGGAAGATGTAGCGTTGGAAGGCCTCCCACAAGGTGGACCTATGACCTTATGAAAGCCGCAGGAATCCGCTGGATGCGGGAAGCACAGAACCGGTCGAGGTGGCGGTGCTTGGGGGAGGCCTATGTCCAGCTGTGGACGTCTTTCGGCTGAAATGATGATGATGTGCCATGTTCGTTCTATTTGCTCAATTAACTCAGCAGTCACTGCTGGACATGGGCATCTCCCAGGCTGCGGCACAGCACACTGTCTTATGCCTTCCGCATCCAGTCTGGCCCAGCTACCTTTTTAAGGTCGTCGGTCCATCTAGATGGGGGGCGTCCCACACTACGCTTGCCGATACCACAATATAATACGCGATCTCCAACTCTCCACTCCATGACTCGTCTGCTCCACTAGCCTTCGGCCTTTCGACAAACATTCTCAGCTCTGCTAGCTATGTCGACAACTCTGGTTCTATTCCCGATAATTTCATTTCTGTTTTTATCCTTTATTAGCTAGATTACTTACAATTGCTTCTGATCAAATGTCATTGGTCGGCAATTACCTGTTAGCCAATGTCTCTGGCAAATGGACCGATTGTTTTACAAATTGTTCATTCTCACATGCAAACCGACAAAAAAATCTTCCAAATTCTGTTTGTTATCTGACCATGTATTTACGACATCCTGTTTCGTAGATTGAATCTGAATAATTGCAATGTTAAGACCAGAAACTAGTCTGGTCTAGTCTACCTTAGAATTACTAGACTATTTGTGCTGCAATCATGTTGGGTGTAATAAAATGTTGGAATGATACTATTTATGAGTCAGTATTAGTTGCAATTCGTTTTTATGTTACGGAATTTCAAAAAGGTGGGAATACTAATTTAAACTCATTTTTGCACCTGATGGACACCAACTCTCTCTGAGACTCTCGTAACTCAGGGTAGCTGGAGCGTCGATCTTCTCAGGGTGGCTGGTGTAGCAACTGGATGAATTGCCGAGAATCGAATTGAATGGTGTGCAATTGGAGAGGCCTATCTCCAGCAGTGGACAGCTGCAGGCTGATGATGTTGATGGAACTCGTAATCATAGGAGTACCTAATTTTTTGGATTCTCTAATATCAACGGACTTTCAAGTCGTCTATTGCTAAAAACTACCAAAATTTTAATACAAACGCTTGTTAAGACCCAGATATATGCCAGTGACCCTCAGTGGTTAGCTTGCGTGTTCTGTACTGAGCTCACGCAACACGTTGTACGTTCAGCCAGTAATAGGACTCGCCCATTCAGGAGCGCTGTCCCAAATAAGACGCATTATTAATTAATTTATTATACATGAAACAAAAGGTATTTTAATAAAACACGTATACTATCAATAATTAAATTTTCTTGAAAAATAAGGTTTCAGAAAAATAAGCTTGATAGATTTTGCGTGATTCTCAGTTTTTTATCCGCGTTAGACATAACTTTACAAATTAGTTTCACTATGTAATATAAATATAATCTAAAATATTCATATATTAAGTTATTAAGAAAATGCTCTAATTTAACATATATTTTTTCCAAATAATTAACACCGTTTAGACGTGATCTTCAGTATAACATAATTAAAAGTCGGTTATCGTCGCCTTAAGATGGCACTAATAATGGCGCTTAAAATAAGTCATAATTTTCATTAAATCACTATCAAATATTTAAAAACTTAACCTCTTATAAGACCTAGAACTTATACGTCTTTTTCAGACACCATTTAAAAAGTAGGGTAACCAATTAACCTGTAAGCGGTATGACTAATAGCACTGAGTAACCGACAAAGTTGTTTCCTGTTTAAACATGGCGACATCGCATTGCAAATATCGTGCGCGTGAAATTTTTGATGACCATTTTGGTTTGCTTCATATCCCCTTTTGCAATTAACAGTCAGCCTTAATTCCGATGTAAAATATCACTAGTTCTAGTCTTGCGAGTTTCTTAAATATCATGGAGTTGAAACTTCATTTAAATTAATGCAAATAAAATGTATATAATCCTCCATGAGCAGAATAAATTCTCGAATAATTAAACCATTAAAATAAGCAGTATTAAACGCTATCGGCAATAATTAATGTTATATTAATTCGCACATTATAAAGTACTTAGTAAGTACCTATTTAATTCAGAAGATACTTAATTAACGCTTTGAAAACACGTTATTGATTTTTATTAAGCATGTTTCTAATAATAATAAAATACAACATGGCCAAGTGTTGCGTATTGTTTAATAATCGATACATGGCCATGCTGTGTAATAAAAAAACTCTTATTTCTCATAAAAATCTGATACTGAAATCTTTATCAGTCTACAAAGAAAACAGTTTGAAGTGTTCTGTGAATCAAAGTTACAAAAGTTTTTCTCGCTATAATGTAAAATGTTGGTTATATATTTGACAATCCAGTTTAAAAAGCCAAAGTCAAATAATTTTTTTCAAATAGGACACATAAAAGGTACTTTTGAACGTCAAAATTTACAAGAAAATATACATAACTGATTCTAGTTGCCCCTTCCAAAAGATAGTTTCGTACCTATGGAGAACTCCACAGTTACTCTTTTAAAATGTTTTACAATATTTTGCATACATTCATTAAATAATTATACGTGAAGACGATGTACCTGGAATAAAATAGTTACTATACAACAATAGTTTCTTGTTCTAAATTAACCTTCGAATATGAACTGCAGCCAATTTCTCAGCTCTACTTAAACCGATAAGGAGAGCTCAAAAAAGCTAACAAAACACAATAATAAAGTATATATCAGATAATATGAAACAAGTGTTAAGAGGAGGATACAATGCTACCTGGTAGTGTCACTTATTTGTTTAGGAGTCGTCTCAAAACCAGTAGCGGCCAAACGTATACAAATATACATATATATATGCTGAGGGTTCGTTTTTGTTGCCTTTTTTATGCTACGTCCAGTTGTAATAGAACTTTGCCTAGGGCTGTGCGATGGATTTATTTCCATCTGTTAGTATCGATACTAACAAAAAAATTGTTTTTGTTACAAAGTTATCTTGTTTGTTTTTGAAACTAGTTTTTTTTTTCTACCTCTAACTTGAACGTTTAATAAAGGGTTTTGTAGATGTAGATACTACTGTTTCTTTACAAAATCCGATTTTAAAAACATCTGGAGGGTCAAATAGGTACTTTTATTTCATCTCTCATTTGTATAATTACCAAAACGCTTCGTATGCGCAACGAGGCACGCCATTTTGACATCGAATCGCCTTTCACTTGGCCTAGATATTTCGGAACTGGTTCGTAATCACAATGCAAACTCGCCGACTCCCAACAAACGAGTCGCCATTGCTGTAACAATGTATTTCCTGTGCAGCTGTGAAAAATCTAACGAAAGGATTCCAGTTTTTTAGTTCAACAGCCCTAAATTAGTTTTTGTTTGAAAATTCTATGTTAGTTGTGGGTTCATCTAACCAGAAATCAGAAACTTCAAAACAAGTTCTAACAATGATTAATGCAACGTAGGAAAAATTTACTATATAGTAAATTACTCTCTTGGGATTATAATAGTGCCTTTTTCAAACCACTTCAATTTATCATACATACGTAAAAATATTTACTAGCATAATAAAACAAGTGAACTAATAATCACCAACCCTAAGGTGTAAATGAATAAAATAAGATGGCGGGAGCGTGCGCGGCAACCTGTTCTGAGCGGGACGCGCCGCCCACGCCTGACAAATCGGCGCGCGCAGCACACACCGATTACAGCACGAACACGACCGATCAAGTCCGGACTTGTTCCCGAAGTCCTCAATAAAATACAACGGCACACCAAGAGGAAACGGACACGGACGATGGACACGTTTTCTGGTAAATCAATTCGATAGTTCCGTTTCATCGGCGGGTGATTCCGAAAAACCGCTTTGTCCTAAACAAAAACTACGGAATGGACATTGGTACGGTATCTCTTTCGACGAGGAATCAAAAATACGTTGGTTCCCAATTTTTCGTTACATATTATTGTGATTTACCTACGTGGAACGCCTGCAGCAAAGACTGCAATCATAATTACGCAAAAGCTATTTCAACAAGTTTTATGTGTCGTGCAGATGCGTAGGAACTGTCTACCGTTGCGTCTGGATCTCTGGATCACGTAATATTACGCTCACTATAATGTTTACCCCAATCCTTCACAAAAAGTCGAGAGGAACTCTGAACAAGCCACGTACCCTGTAATTACGAGGGACAAAAGAAGGCTCGTTCTCGAGTCCCTTTCTCTGACTGTAATGACTGAAACGTTTTCTCGATGCCAGGATCGTGACCGGCCCCCTTGCGTCATTCCCACGCGCGAGTAACATTTGGACAGCATTTGTAAAGCAGGGATACAGTCCTTTGTGGCACGCTCTTCAACAATAAACATAATAACGCAATTTACATTATCGCCAGATGTAAATTTCGGGGATTTCGGTAATGATGGTGAATGTACAATGAGTGAATACATTATTGAACGGTGTGTATCAGAAAAGCCACGTTCCTCAATTACTTATTCCCGTTGCGCGTCATGTTTCCTGTACTCTAGCGCAGGCGGCAGGTTCAAAGGGCGGTGACAACCCTCGCCGCGTCCACGACGTGCTCCCTCCGTCACGTCGCGGTAAAAAGCTAATTTGACGCATCTCAGGAAGGATCACTTTTTTTCTCACTTTCCAATTTTGTCCTTTTGTTTTATTCCCATGCGATCACAGATTCTAGTGGTGTTGGCAGACGGATGCAAGCCCGGCCGCCGCGCGCCGCGGCCTTCGATGCACGTGGATTGCATTACAGCGCTGTTGCTAGCCAGAGCAAACTTGGCACACTCACAATATACGAAATACTTTATGCATCTCCGCAACGACACAGTATCGATTTCAGTGACCTATACAAGATTTAAAACATTCAAATCGCAAACGCTACCTGTATGGCGACTATAACCGACTTTTAATGATTTTATACTGAAGATCACGTCTAAAGGAGTAGTGTTAATTAATGATTTTGATTAAATATATGTTAGGTTAGAGCATTTTCTTAATAACTTAATATATGAAAATTTTAGATTATGTTTATATTACATAGTGAAATTAATTTGTAAAGTTAAGTCTAATGCGGATAAAAAATTGAGAATCACGCAAAATCTATCAAGCGTATTTTTCTGCAACCTTCACCTTTTTAAAGATTATTTAATTATTGATCTTGTAGTATACGTGTTTTGATAAAATACCGTTTGTTTTATGTATAATAAATTAAAAATGTGTCATATTTGGGACAGTGCTCCTGGATGGGCCAGTCCTATTACTGGCTGGACGTAGGACGCGTTGCGTAAGCTCAGTACAGAACACGCAAGATAACCACTCAAGGTCACTGGCATATATCTGCGTCTTAACGGCTTTCAAAATAAGCAAATGGCTAGTTCTACTAACACGCTGAATACTTAATGCCAATCAGTGATGTCGGTTACTTGGAAATGCGTCAAATTATTCTTGTATACTGGCTTCGTGTTATGATTCGTATTTGCGCGGTAAACACGTGAATTATAGCCGCATCAAAAGAGGTAGAGTTCATGCGCCCGCGCCAGGTTATTTAGGTCAACCAAAATAAGCTCAGCACTCGGACGCCAGTTAAAACTACGGCTCAAATGCTGTTTAGCCGGCGTTGTATTTGATTATAAAACCAATCATCACCAAAATAATGTGTTTATTTTCGTTCAACTAACAATCATTAGAATCACGCGCAACGCACTATCAATTAAAATGGCCAACTTATCAATTCAAGGTTAAACATGGATTACGTTGACTACACGCATTATTTTAATGAATTATCAAAAAAATACTCAGTATACCACAGTTAGCTAGTATACTATACGATAAAAGATTGATAAAGTAAGTCCACGATAACCGTGTGAGTTGTTTGCGCCGAGCCTGTGCGCGCGCGCACTCCTCCCAAGGCCATTTTGTTTACGCATACTCCCGCATTTTTACGCGTGCCCAATATAATATACGGCCAACACACATAGGCCACACATGTAAACACACTAATACTATACAAATCACATCGCGAATTAGTCAGGTTATATCAAGATGAAAATGGCGCGAAATGCTCCATTGAACGTTTGGCGGGAAATCGTTGCGTAACGGCGTGAAAGTATTTTCTAGCGCTTGCGTCTATTGTAGAGCGTTTTCATGTATTTATAATTTGCTATTTTTAACATATTGTAATTTATAGTCACCTATATCGAATTTAGGTTTATTGTAAGAATTTATTTATTGCCTACGCGTGTTATCAGTCTTTTTTAATGTAATAATTAATGTGGTCAGAGTTTTTTTTACGTAACAAACTACTTCTAACGTTAACTGTGATAAGCAGTTACGTAAACAACATTTTATAGGTTATATTGTTATGATGAACACATAACCTATAAATCCACGTGTTGATGAATTTGGCGGGAACCTCCGGGCGACCACCAATCGACCTTGGCTCCATGACGTCACTGACATAGTTCCCGCCTGCACACCGAGCCTCGTTTTTTACCATGATTCAGACAATTTTATTATTACAAACGAGACTTTTACGTCGAACGTTTTAATAGCGTCGTCTTTACTTGTTGCTAAGTTAGCCTGTGTCTCACCTTGACATTTCACCTTGATTTTATTGAAATGCTGCATATGAATCGACTTTACATAAAATTACCGAACGCGTAACATTACAAACATAATTTCTTTGCTTTTTTACGATAATAAGTATTATTTTTACGCAGTTAACTTTTTATTATTGTTTAAAGTCAGCGATAATACCAGTGTTTTTGTCTGTATTGATTTTGCCTCGAAGTTTGCGAAGATAACCTATGACATTTTGGTTAATTAACCATTTTTAAGGTCCCAAGTTTCAGTCCTCCTCATGATAAATTTGAACTTATTCAAATTATAAGAGATAATGTAGATAAGGTAATTTTCGACGAATAATCTTTTAAAATACACTTAAATAAATCGAGGCAAGCAAACAAAAAACAAAAGATCTGAGAACGCATGTGAACCAGAAAAAACAAACATTCTTGAAATTCTTCAAACAATGAATCGCGATGAAGCCAGGCATTATTAGCCAAGCAAGACCTACAACACTATGATACAAACTATTATCAAAAACACATCAAGACTTGAAAACAAACAAAATGTAGCCATTGATTAAGACTTGAGACCTAGCATCAGGAAAATAAAACGCGACTCATTGGAGCAAGTTTCATTCGACCTTGGTACCAACGGTTGCAGCGCCATTTTTTGTCCGTTCTGATAATTTAGATGATCACAGCGTACGATTGTTCCCGACTTCTGTTTGCTCCCGTTTGCTCTTGGAATTCAATCATTGTACTTTTTTTTTTCTTTAGCATTAAGTTCACCAATAATATGTTTTTCATTCTTGGAATCATATCCGTTTTGCTTCGACTTATCTTTTTTTATTGAGTTAAAGGATTTGTTATTGCATCATTATAATTACTAATTGTTTTTTTTTTTTTCTCTTGTTTTGTGTTTCAACACTCTGTTTTTTAAGTTAACGATGCTAAACTATTTTCATGTACGTTCCCCAAACTACCATTTTGTTATTAAAATGCAACGGATACTTTAGATACTTACCTTATCTATTAATAATATCTTCAGATTCAACAGTATTTGCATTATAGAGGCTATCTACTTTATCATCGCTACGCTCCAAATCCCTTACATTTTGTTCACGAGTAATAATTTTGTATTCAACGAGAGTTATTGGTGTGAGTATAAAAAAGTCTACGGGCTCCATGGCAACCTTCGCAGCAGTAACTCACAAGTCAACTATATAACGCAGATTAAACAGTAGTAAAAAGATCGTAAAATTTTATAGTTATTAAGGCCATATTTTTTCAAAATTAGAAATGGTCACAAAGAACGTCGCCGCCCAAGGATTTGTTTAGAAAAAAGGATTCCGTCGCTTTAAGTACTCTAAAACTACTTTTTTACAATCTAATCCTCATGGATGAAGTCGTAAAATATGGTGAGGTCCCGTAGGACGCAGTCGCTGCATCCGGGGGCTCGGGGCTCCGGGCGTCTTAACGAACCTTTCAGTTTGAGAGTCATAAAATTTTTCCCAATCCACAATGGTGCTGGCCACGCCCCTTGTAATAATGTTTTACGACTGATTTTATGCATCGTAGCGGCTGCATACGTCACCCTTCTCAGAGAAATGTTAACAAGAGTCGTAAACCGCTTTCACCTTGCGTTTTATCACGGCGTAGTCGTCACTGTAAGTCAATAACCGATGTTAACACAAAAGAAACGAAATTAATTTAAATTGAATTGTATTGCCGAATTCGAGACCATCTGGAACTTTTTATACTCAGCATCGAATCAGCATACGATTGTTATAAGCTGTGGTTTGAGAGAGAACCATTCTTTCACGCCACATAAAACGCCATAACAAACAAAGCCTAATTTCCATTTCTCTATCTTTCCAGATTTCCTGAAACCGCGCAAGCGGTTATCGACGAGCGGCAAGAAGTCCCCTGCGCACACGCACAAGCACGAGTGCGGGCACGGCGCGCACATCCGCCCGCCGAAAGTAGCGCGACTTGCGCCCGCGCATCTTAAGCGCACAAGCTAGGCCCAGCCCACACTAGTGACAACACAAAATTGAACTAACAGCTTCGGCAGCTAGAAACAGAATGAACGGGACAGGATCCCCACAGACATGCGGAGCTCAAATTTAAGAGTACCCTACAAATGCGACTCTTAAACTCAGGATCCCCAAGTGTTTATCTGGTACCAAGGACTTCACTGACCTACACGCCTACCGAACCGTCTTCAAAACTGTTCAATTTTGCCACGCTCGTTGTCATATTGTGCATATTTTTGTTTTATTAATTTATTGTAATACCGTTTCCAAATTACTAATAATGTTAAGTAATACGTAAGTTAGCCTAAGAAATATCTTTAGTTCAACAATTAATATATCATGCAATATGTCACTGAACATCACAGCCCAAGTTTTGCTCAATGCTTCCACAATATGCAGATCTTGTAATGTTTCGTTTGCCCTAAAAATACAGGAAACAATGAAATTCACGAGAGCTTCGCTCACGTTAAAGTTTCAGCAACCATGAATTTTCAGTTCCATTAGTTTTCTTTAAAACATTACAATCTATTACTTAATTGTTTTAAGAAAGTGGAATCTAACTCAGATGTGAAGATATAACGGGGCTTACTACCACCGTCCCTAAAACAGACATAACACAAAACTTGAACCAACCGTGACATAAGTTATGATAATATTATATGAATTATGATCTCTTTGAATTAAGTTATTTTTAGATATAGCTTCGGTTTAATTATAAGAATATTTACACTTTACGTCGAAATGCTAAGGTTACGCAGTCACAATAGCAATGCCTCGGGAGTGCTAAGACGCAGCGGTGGAAATAAAATTTTCATCGCAAAGCGTCGGAGCATTTTTGACGCATTCTTCTTCCGGAGATCACTTTCTAATCTTCCGTCGCCCAACGCGGGGAATTTGCGAAAGTCATCACAAACACATAGACGTTATAGTATAAAACAACACAAATACTCAATTATAAAAGACATTGTTACCTTCACTGGAACAGTTTTTGCAATTTTAAAGTTTAAGTAGTTCAATACAGTTGAGTTTGAGTATTTGTGTTCCAGTAATAACTACTCGTATTGCAAATTTAGGATATTTGTTTTGTTGTTGTATTTTAATGGTTTATAATATAATTATATTGAAGATTGTTTTTTTTTTTTTTTTTTCGAAATATTTGTATTCTAAATTTTGTTCACAATTTGTAACAGTCAATTTGATTAATCTAACCGTGGCCCTTTGTGAAAGTACAAATTTTCTCATCAGGTTTAGGTCGAGGGCTCACGGTCGCAGCAAAAAGACATACCATTTGTATCATTAATCATTACTCATCCTATGTTTAATTTTCTAATATTTATGATAAGTTTCGGATATACCATACATCGTGTATGTTTTTTTTTCTATACAACGACAGTTGTAGAGCATTTTTTAAGCTAACCAAAGCCGGTGTACATTATCACGACGATTCACACAAAATGAAATTAAGTAAATGAACTTTTATGACTTGACGGTGAAATAATGAATAATTTTTATATTGTTGTAAAGGTATATTGTGACTACAGATGTAGTTTTTTGCCTGTTTAAAATTGACGTTCGTAATTTATGAATTTTTGTGTTTGCTTGTGGTCTCTAGAACCGACGAATCTTTGAAAATATTTTGTTTATAGTCCTCATCATTGGTCATTTTCCTGTCCCCAATCATTTGAAGCTTTAACAATATCATTGTAGCTTTTAGCTACACAGTTCTTCAATCCATAATTTTCTCATCCCGCTGTTTCATCAAGTCCCTCCAAACATAACTTGCATTCACCGAATATCTTCAATAGCTATTTCGTCAAAGACTCCACAGTTTGTGAGACCACATCAGATATCGTATAATTATGTTGTTCGATTCGGACGAGATTGTTGGTCATGCTGGGCCGCGACTGTCTGCAATATATAGAAGTTAAGTGTCTTCTAAATGTTTTTGCGTCTATCCACATTATATCGGAACATTTCAGAAGAAATGCACTCTTTTGAAGTGAAAACGTCTTTAGCCGCGTTGAGCTAGTTTTGGTACGGCTTTTCATTTAATTTCAATATAAAAACACTTGTTTTTCAATTTATATTATGACGTTTATGCGTACATTACATATTGAATTAACCCCATATTTATTGACGTTGTCGGCTTTTGTTAGCACAACAATTTTACAATTATTCAATTAATGCAATACAAACAATATTAATAGCATTACACCTTACAATCTACATAATAATATAGTTAGCTGCAATTACTTGCAAACAAAACATTTGGAGGACACTTGCATAATAATTTTAATATTTTTTTCTCTTTAACACCTGTGATGTATTAAATATGATCTCGAAACATAATTTTACTACCTTCATATTTAATTATTTTAATAGAGTTAGTTCCGGTGTCTGAGGTGGAAAGAAACAGCCTTGTATCCCTGGAGTGTTTGTATTGAGAGATAATTTAATACATCAGCTGATTAATGATTAGAGTGACATAATATTATGTATCGGAGGAAAGGAGAAGGTTCATGTAAAAATGTTTACGTTCTTGCTGCACTGTAAATAAAGTGCACTTTAGTATGTATTTATTAACGGCAGAACGTATTCGTAGGATTAAAAGGAAATTATAGGGATACTAGAAATATTTAACGTAATATATTACTACGATTAATTATTTTATTGGAAAGTTGAGAGGCAAATTATTAATTATGTGCCAAATATTCCACTGTGTATAGTGTTGTTTGGTTTGTGAACTTGGACATGTTATGAGTGATGGTCGATAAATAAGTTTATGTTAACACTACAATTTGTCATTATTTGAGAACAAACACCTAAAAAAGTTGATGGAACTTTGAGTAACACCAACCAAACTTTTTGTTCCCTTGGTTCAAAAGCAATATTCTACAACTCGCAGATTGTTTTATGCGAATATAGATTTATTTATCGTTCTCAATTACACCTTGTTGATCACAACACAATGCAAGCATTTCTTGAAACAAATGTATATATTAAACGGAAAAACAATTGATAATTTTTATACTATGTGAACTCTTAGACATTGTGTATTGTAAATTTAGTTGAAAAAAGCTTCTTTCGCTCGATACCTTGTGTTTTTTCTTTCAATAAACCCATTCCTGGTGTAAGATGAAAACATAAATGAAGAGACTGGCTGTTACCCGCGACATGGTCTGCGATCCTAGATGGAAAGTAGTTAGTCCATCTGAGGTTCCAATCTGTCAAATTTCATAACGATGGATTCTATGGTTTAGCCGTGAAGAGGTTACAGGCAGACAGTTACTTTCGCATTTATATTATTAATATGGACATTAAAACCAAGACTGGGAAATATGTATGTTTATCAACAGGCTACATATAGGTACTATCGCGATCTAACGACTATTCCTGCTTGCAGCGCTCGGCCACTAAAGTAACGCTTACCCACGCTCATCAACCAATAGCACCGCAGCATCAGATTATTGCTGAGCCCCATTGTCTTTGTAAATGAAAACCTGGTCGTACCAGCCGAGGTAGTCGATCTGTGATCATTGTAACAGAGCCTGAGTCATTTATTTATTGGTCGTCGCAAAAAGGGGCGGTTAACAGATGTGGTCATCGTGTGCACGAGATTTTGTTTTCGAAGTCTGTAACCGTGTTTGTAAGTATGAAGTCTAGAAAGACCTTTAATTGGCAAAAATACAAATATGAGCTGCAAAAATGATCGGTGACACAAAAGAAGGATAATTAAATTGACTCTTATACGTTAGACCGAAACTCGAAATCCCGAATCACTATACCGTGTATTAATCAATCTGCCTAGCTTTTCCCAGCTACGTTGGGGTTGGCTTGCAGTCTAACTGGATGCAGCTGAATACCAGTAACATACATGGAGCCTATCTGACCTCCACAACACAGTTACTGGGTAACATGATATCCCTTCGTAAGACTGGTTGTCAGAATTGGTCTTCTAACTACCTTTGACGACTGTCAAAGATCTACGAAAGACAGCCGGGACCAATGGCTTAACGTGCTTTCCGAGGCACGCCCCTAGTAGCATTTTTTGTTGGCGTTTGGTTGGGCCACTTACCTCTGTAAGTGGGCCAACTGAATGCCAACTACTAGGGGGAGGGATCTCGATATATAATGGATGGTCACCCATCCACGAACCGAACACAGCAAGCGTACCTTAACCTTAGGATCCACCCGTGCGGCTGTTATGTTTTAGCCACGAACTGTATGTACTTACCTGTACTTAATTTGCGTTTTCCGACTGGTCATCCACCTAACTTCGACTCGCCTATGGTCACAAATCCGGACAAGGCTGGTCACAACAAGCCACCACCAGGGGATCGAACCCGGGACCCACATACTTCAGCAGGTAGCTTAGCTATTCTATGAACACCTAAAAAGCAGATAATCGAGTAGGTAATTTTGTATCAATTTACATTAATTTTTTTTTTTTATTTGCTGCTTTTAGACTACTTAGTCTAAAAGTAGCAGTGTCTCAGATCTGACTTGCTGACGAATCGGACACAGTATCCGAATCAGATTATTTTTCACTGATGATTCGGACACCAATAATAAAAAAAATTGTTTTGTACAGGCAGAATAAACTTCCAACGAAATCTTAATTATAGAAATCCGTCCTCCGCCCAGCCTGTAGTTACAAAAAAAACAGTTTTTAACCGGATTTTAACGAAAGCAGTCGTTTTTTATTTAATAATATTGTAAACCCAATTATTTTTTAAAGAGTAACCGTGGAGTTTCCTGCCGGCTCTTCTCCATAGGAAACGACTAATTGACCGTGCACCTAGCTTCTGACGTTTCATAAGTGCCCATGTAGGTTTATGTGAAATACAATATTTTATTTTATATTTTGATTTTAATAAATAATATTAAAACCCATTATATGACTGTACTAAACAGCTTCAATAATTTGAGGGTGTCCGAAAGGACAGTGAAAAAAAAAAAACGCGTCACCTCGGACACTGTCCGATTTAAGACGCGGCGGCCAAAAGTACAGTCGCCGTCAGATATATTGTAGCAGACAAGGTGACCAAATACTTCTGAACAATTTAAAATGTCAATAAGTTCCATACACTACAAGTTACCATTAATATCTGAACATTCATTAGTTCATTAATATCTGAGCAGATGCTTGTCAATAATTTACATACACACAACTTACCAAAAATATCTGAACACGTTCATGCGAAAACGGTTACAGGACGTATTAAATGCAGAAGGAGGTTACACAAAGACTAATATTTCATCTACTTATGTTGTCACAAATAAAAAAATATTTACAATAATTTTTATTTTCATTTAAAACCAAGATCTATTTTCAATCAACAGTTTGACATTAACATAAAATATCAGTTGTACCCTAAACAAATGATTTTCTATATAATTTTTATTCCCTATTCATCGTATTTATACCTAGAACAGTCATTTGGTGTTTAAAAAGGGTGTTACCTGGAATTTAATTTATTTTTGTCAAGTCGATAGCCGTTTTTGGTTCGTCCTTTATATCACGCAGTAACGAATTATATTCCATTTATTATAACTTTAGACAAATAACTGTTCTCACCCTTTCGTTATTTCAATGTAAACGTTTAATAAACTCCGTTATTTCACGATAAATACATTAATGGTAACTTGTAGTGTATGGAACTTATTGACATTTTAAATTGTTCAGAAGTATTTGGTCACCTTGTCTGCTACAATATATCTGACGGCGACTGTACTATTTGACTTATAATAATTGTCTCCGAGTTATAGGCAAGTCCTATCCTGTAGTGTAATCGACTTTTGGTGCTTATAATGAGAGATAAATAATCCACAGTGGTTGATCATATGACTTCTGCGCTGTGTCACGGGTTCGATTCCCGCACAGAATAGGCATTTTTACAGGGTTATAAGTTTATTCATGTGAGATTTGTATTTGTAAACGCACCATACAAGAGAAATTACGACGATTGTGAAAAAGTATTTTATAGTAAAGAAGGAATACGTAGCAGGTAATATTCCTTTAAAAATATTACCAATCGATAAAAAAAACAAAATATTTTCTCCATAAAAGTAGGTAAAGCAGATAAGGAGGTGTTGCGTGATTGTTTTTAATAGATAAATCGTGTAGATAACGTTGTATTCTCGCTGAAGAGTAAACAGAGGTACCTAATAGTAATAAAAGTCGCTGAAATAAAACAACTCACTTGATGCTCGTATGAAAATGTTTATTGATATCACAATCAAGTCTACAACACTACCCAATTAATTACCCATCATATTCGTGTACACGGCGAGTATGGATGATTTACACAAAGATACACTTTACCATTTAGTACATTCAAACGCCGTTACAAATGTTACAATGCCGACGTCGCTACCATAAAATGTTATAAATCTATTATACAATTTTGTAATATCCAATGAAACAGTGATTAACCTGGATTAAATGCAAAAAGGTCGTTTTGGCGTGCTATAAAATCTTTAACGTCTATGTTCTAGTGTACCACGACAGTTGATACTAAAGTGTTCACAATACTTTGTTAGTGACGAGAAAAAACAATCTACCGATAGAAAATTACTCGCTAGTCAGTACAACACTATTTTGATTTGTGACAAATACACGGGAGATTCTCACAAAAGTGGAATTATATTTTAAATTCAAGCGATAATTAAATATGGTAAAGTTTAAGTTTCACAACAATTTACTTTGAATTTAAAAAGTGCTTTCAAAATGACATTAATGCAAAAGAATTATTGTCTCAATATTTACGATTTTTTGGAGTTATGCAGCGTTTCCATAAACACGAAATACAATGGTTGGTTAATTTTGAACAAACCTGCACGGTGCGCGAGCACTATGCGACGCGTTCCTGAGACTTGTAGAACGATAACTATTCATTAATATATACAATTACAATAATAGAGTATTACACTTAGGCACATCAATTGTTATAAAATACAATTTTTTGTTAATTCGAAAATGTGATCCTGTCGTCGATATTTAGCTAAACTACCACAAACTAGTACACGTAATGTGATTATAAATTACGTCGGATTTAGATTATCATAAGAAAAAAACGTACGTACAAGGATTTTAGAATAATTAAAAAATGAAATAATTGAGAATACGAGTAAACTACGACAACATTCATTTAATTTTTGAAATATTAATTTTAAACAATAATTGCAACATCTTTCTCTCGTACGACGCTAACTATACAAGGAAAGAGTTTAAAGCCATCGCGACGGTCGGGGATTTAGTGATAAATTTGTACTTTATTTGTCCCCCGCCACGGGATTAATCAGTAGCATTATTTATTATATTATATAAGATACCTATATTTGTGTTTTAGGATATAATAAAGTTACGTTTCTAATTTGGTCGTAATCCTACGTTACTGAAACTCTATTCTAGCATAAAATAGGTGTTAGGTCGTAACAATAAACACGCTCTAACGCGCAACATCGACACACTCAAATATGTATTTGCTGGACATACATTAAACATTTATCGTAATGAAATGTAGTATAAGAAGACAGTAAATCTCGAATAAATTTGGACATCGAAACAATAACTTTAAATCTAGAAAATGGCGCTCATCTAAGTTATCAATTTGTGTCAGCTCGACGACAACGGATTCCGACGGGGGATTGTCTAACCGTCTTGTTAATTAATCTAATTACTGTAAGAGAATCCTAGCTCCTATTCAATATAATAAAGAATACAATTATCATAGATAGTACCTAGGTAGTACGAAAATTGGTGCGTTATTTGCCAGTTATTTAAATGAATACTCAGTGAGCAATTAGAATGAATGCATCGTACAGTCAGTTACCACAATTAGCTGACCCCCCCCCCCCCCCCCTTTGCTCAAATGGTTGAGGTTTTTTTATTAACAAATCGTACGATTTTAAATTAATTTAAGAATTATAAAATTCTATCGATCCGTATTCTAAAAAATCTCAACTATTTATGCAATGGGGAGTCAGCTAATTATGGTAACTGACTGTACGTGAGCCACTCTCAAGTTCTCAACGACTGCAGTATAACATGAACGTTTATTAGCTATAATAGAATTGCGTTACATTCAGGTACATTATTTAGCCGAGGTAATTCCTATAATTATTTGTTTGCTCCAGTAAAACACTTAAAATCTTCTTTGGTCAGCCTTCGTTGTCATCGAGTCAATCACAGATAAAATGCAGACATTTACTTATCCCTACGCAGATACTACACCCATAGCTTGTATAAATCTTTGATAAAGTTTTTCTAAGTTAAAAAGCTGTCTCTACCGCTATACATCCCTGATATTCTTTTGTGGGCAGCGGCCTGCGTGTGCGCATAATATCCTTTAATGAAAAACAGACTATCACGCGACACGCAAACCTCTGCCACTTAATACTACTACGCCCTAATCACTCTATAAGCTCTAGATAAATATAAAATATTTTAGACATCTATAATATAGTCGGTTTGGTGTCGAAATATGCGATTATAGTTAACGAAATACATCGAAGAACAGTCCAGCTGCCATTATGTACTCGCGAAGGTACTGTTATCATTGGACGGCAAAACATTTTGGTAAACGGTGCACTACCTGACCAACTACTGTTTCTGAAGCTGATCATAATAATATCTTGTACAATTGACTTAACACATTATACACGACACACCTAAGCATTAGATAAAGTTAATCTCCGAACGTTCCGGGTCTTCTGAAGGAGTTATGTAACTAAGCGACATGACGCTGGACTGCATTATCTAAAACGTTACTCACTACAGACAAAATCACATTCATTTTTAATAGACAGTGTAAAAATAATGTTTATAAACATTGGCCTATGAGTTAGTCATTAGAATTCATTGTACTCCATCTAGTTGAAAAGCTTATTGTTATTATCACACATATAGTTTACCTATTAGGTAGATATAGAATGAATATACAAAAGTTAATACTATCGAGTAGAGCCTAACCAGCAGCGTAACTATATCTAGTAACAACAAACTTGTGACGTCAGACTTGTAAAATTAGAGTTTATAATCTTATGTTATGCCAAATACAAATAGCGACTTGATCCCTTTCCACCCTATGAGGATTGCCGCGGAGCCTGCGCAGGCGCCGCGAGCGGCCGATCGTCGCCAAACTTGCTAGCTACTTTATTCATATCTTAAACAACGCGGTGCTCAACATCGAAACATTAAAATCGTAATAACAGTATCGAGTCCATTGAAGTTACGTACGTAGCATTGTGCAGTACTACCATCGGATACAAGTTGCGGACTAAGCACGAATAACGATTTATTATAATCTAAATGGTTAACAGTCAGTCGATTTGGAAAATCTATTATTTATACAATTAGATTTATGTGTAAAAATTTACAACGAATAATTTGAAAAATTAATTTTATGTAGTTTATGAACAAGAAAGTTTGTAATAATACACTCTAGAATCGTGTTATCTTAAAAATTTTAAGTTTGTTAATTTGAACTCAAAATATTCTTTAAATTGTTTATACTGGCCTCTTTTGTGCCTAATTAGGAATATATATTAATGAAAATGTAGATAATATTAATAAGGATACATTTAATAATTAAAATGTATTAAGATAAGTGCTAGCTGTAGAAAATGGGTGATAAGATCACTTCATATAAAAGAGTATTTTATGTTTTTAATTTGTAATGTAAAGTACTCAACACTTTAAAAAACCTGCTACTA
Source organism: Dryobota labecula (assembly GCA_947523025.1). Classification (NCBI taxonomy): domain Eukaryota; kingdom Metazoa; phylum Arthropoda; class Insecta; order Lepidoptera; family Noctuidae; genus Dryobota; species Dryobota labecula. The sequence continues at coordinate 16,481,837 of OX383302.1, read as the reverse complement.
GAGTACGACAGGTGACACCCACACCTCCAATACAATATTAATAAAATGGATTTCTAATGCACATCAAATATACGTAATTATTTATAAGATATGCTATGGAAAAGACTTCGTACTGTGAAATATATTCACTATCTGTTGACGCGAATCGTGCTAAAACATGTCACACGCTACATTCTAAAGGCCTATTTCATCGTACACACGTAGATACTATGGTCACTAATAAGGGGCCAAACAAAAATGTCTACTAATTGGCAAATGATAAGAATGATTATTGTCTGACACTGGGTTATTGTCGAGACAGCAGCTTAGGCGTCATTCGCCACGCTATTGACTATAGAGCGCGCCACCGTCGCCTCGCGCCACTGCACTATACTACTACACCGACGATAATAATGTATAGCAATGCTTGCTTCCACTAATATATAATATTATGATTAAAATTATGTTACAAAGTGTTGAGGCATGAGACAACGACGGCGCACGTGTATTCTACTTGCGATGCACGAAGACAGGCCCACAGATACGCCAAAAACAAAAAAAAAAAGGAAAATAAGGTACGGGAAGAAAATAAAAATAAAATAAAAAGGGATATTTGGATGTTTATTTACAATTTTTCATCTAATAATAAACTATTTGATTATTACTGAAGAGAAACTTAAGCAACATCAGTGCTATATCCCCTGATCACCCACATATCGAATTTAAAACATGTTAATAGTATCAACTTGTTTACACAAGCCCCTATAAGCTAAATTAAAACATAAAAATACCCATTATTGTAGAGTTAGTTCTCAGCTGGTACCGACAGGTACGTAGTTAAAAGTTACATGAATTAAACCAAACGTAAGCCTAGCATAACAGTTTCACCGATACAGTCCATTGAACGTAACATAATCACAGTGGAATATAATAAGTCCGAACTTATAACGAAACAACACAAGATATCGATAGCGTAGCTGGTGCAGGTTATTACCATCTTATAAGGAGTATTTTGTACATTTAATTGTTACCATATAGAACAATAAATTATTGTCGACACTCGAATTAGCTAATCGCGACTTTTTTCGTATAATTCCTCTATAAATATAATCGGTATCGTGTTTTGGTGAAACCATACACAACTAAACTAAAATATACATATACACGGGGCATTTCATACAGCTGCTTCGCAAAATGCAATTTTATACACACAAAAGAATTTACTTATTGCAACAACCCAACATTTACAGTTTTCGAACTAATATTATAATGAGTAATAATCACAGAATCACGTCGACAAACAGCCAGTTATCTTGTGTATTAGATGCATCGACTGATCGAATGAGTCCACTGCTCGTCTGATAAGGAATCGATCAGCGACGGTTCAGCGAGAGTGGATGAACCGTGAGTCGATACAAATAAATTGTATGCGATATAATGGGTCGAATGCGCCGCGACATGCCCCATATACACACTAAAACATAATAAGGCAATTTCAAACGATACCGTAAGCAGACGTATAATGAACTAGGATAAAATTATTATAGAAAATGTGTTAACATTCCTCTTAAAAATAAACCCCAAAACTCCAATAAAAGCTTAGAAATAATAAAATCACTAAAACAAAAGATTGAGACGAACTAACGCCGTGCTACATCGATACGTAGGGGTAATAGTTATAATATGTGCACGTTTCAACAGAGATCATTGACTAAAGCCTCGCTTGAGGGGCAATCTCGCTTTCTACTGCGCGGACGCGGCGAGTGGGCGGGCCTTTGGACGACCGACAAACAGTACCAGTTCGTTACTATGGCACAAGGAGCTTGTGGCACGTGGCCGAAATCGGAACTAACGTCGCCATCTTGTTTTTTAGTACAATTTCACAAAAAAATATTACAAATGTTTACCAACAGCGCCCTCATGTCAATGTCAGTCAAGCGCCAAAAGGTCTTTGTAGCACTTTATCTGACTGACTCACATAGGTATGAGTGAGACACAGGTATGAGTGAGTAACACAGATATGAGTGAGACACAGGTATGACTGACAATGAGTCAAAGACGATCCTGTACAAAGTCGAGCTTTTCCTAAATCTCAATGTGCTATTGTAACGGCCGGGTACTAATTCATCATTTATTATCATATTTTATACCAAGATGTTCATAGAAAAAGAAAGAGATACTCACAAAAAAAAAAAAAAGAATTATTATATACATATTAAATTATTAAATCAATCGCTATTGCAACTAAATAATTAATATCAATATAATTAGAACTGATTTTGAAATATACAAAATAAATTGCTCAGTATAGTATAGTATACTTGAAGAATCATACCTATAAATACATAATAATACATTATATAGACATGTTATTATAGTAGTTTGTAGACTAAGGCCCGGTCACTCGCAAGTCCGCGTTTCATCGGATGTCGTAATGATTAGGTTTTCATGTACAGAATGTCCCATACAAAGGACATGAAAAAGACACGATTTCCTCGTCGATTGTGAAAACATTCTGTAAGACACACATATTTTTATTATTTTTATATTTTTATGAATGATGGGATGTGAGAAGTACTTTGAAAGGAAATATAAAGTTTAGAAAAGGTTTCTGGAAAACAAAAAAAAATCAGATTCGACAATTTAGAAAATTGTGAATCTTAAATATTTACATATTCATTACGACGCCCGAAATCAACTAAACAGTTGAGAATAAAACAAAATAAAGTAACATACATATAGTTATAACTACAACCGTTAGAAATACAAAACTAAACATAATAATTATTGTCGGGCAGCAAAACTAATGTACTAAGTTTATGATAATAACTAATAATATTACATAGTAGTCTTGTCTTATAAAACATTTTTAATATGAATTTAACACAATGCAGTGGTTTATAGAATCTTGCGATTAAATGGTGGATATTTATAAATTAAACTCTTATTACTAAATGATAATAAGTAAACCAAATATATTAAATCAAAAAACTTAGTATACGCTACGGGAAGCATACGAGACAGCGATATTTATAATGATTTCTAGAATTGTTAAAGAGGTTAAGGTCCTGAATGGGACAATTTCGTAATAATTAATATGATATAGACACATAAGCACATCCGTCGATATTTGCCGTTGCATGACACCAAAAGCTCTATAAAAACACGCTACATGAAAGTTATATTATTAAGATCATATAATTAGGCATTTCTAAAGAGAGTTCGTCGTTTGTCCAAAGAAGCGTAACATTAAACTTCTAATAAAGATCGCTGTAATTAATTTACGGCTATATATTAAAAGAGATGCATCTTATAATACGATATAAGGAATATATTTAACAACCGATGCGTATTCTGCCGCATTCCGTAGCGTATGCCAAGTAGAAAAGCCGCGCGCCGTACGCCGCCCGCGAAACAGAACCGGCATCTATCGATCTATGACTACGAAAGTTGTACGATATGACTTATTTATTTAATACTTATGTACAACGCGGGGAGCGCACGGAACGCGGCGCGGGCGCATGTCGCAAGTGGGGGTGGGGGGGATATACTCGGGCCTGTCTCACCGGACGATCACATGTTCAAAACACTGCAAAACTGAAATACCCAGTCGTATATCGACGCGTATCGAGTCAGCAAATAATAGTAGCTCTAGTGTCACTAAACACTTATCAAAATAATAAACTAAAAATCAATTGCAGTCGTAAAAATAATTGCATAACATTTTTTTTTTCATCTTCTATAAAGGACATTAATATATTTTTTTAAACAATTTCGTTCTATCTTAAGTGATTATACATGCATTATTACAATCTTAGTTAATCATTAGTGTGTACTAAATGTTTATAAAATATCTTAGATAGTTTTTTATTTTATTTCGTTTAAATATATTCGAATCTACATCTATACAAGTAGTCCATCACCGCGCCCTACACATTTTAATTATCTCTACGTAATATAAAACCCTTTAATTTTGAATATACGATAGTAAACACAGCAATGTTTGTGGTGTTACAGTTGTGTTACTTGATATGGAACGTAACAAACGTATGAACAAATCTCAATATATCTAAAGCGTTATACTCTCTACGTAAAAGTAAAATCAAACTTTATAATTGACAAAAACTGTGACGTAAAACTAAACCGTGCGTCGCATGCGTCGCGCGTCAGGAACGCCACGCACGCCTCCGCTCGAACAAACGCATACTCGTTACTACAATTCGCTACATCAATAAATTCCCCATTAAAATGATTTGGTACAAACACTAAACTATGATAAAATATTAGTAAATGCAGCCTACTCGCTTTATCAGCAAAATATAACGCGAAATTTACAATCCATTTATAATACATGTGAATAAATTGTTGTCTACATACGTGCCCGTACAGACATCAAATGATACAAAGTAATGCGACTCTAACCTATTATACATACATTTATAAGCGCTTACATAACGCTATTATGTAATAAATTACACATACCTAAACAAATAATGATTAAACACTTTATACTCGATTAAGTATAACTTGAATAGAGCGACTACCGCCGTAGGTCGCTGAAAAATATAAAACCCATCTTTATAAGTAATAATAATAATAATAAGAAATAAAAATCACAATTTGTACAAGAAAGTAATCGTTTCAACTATCGCATAGCGTTGAACGTGAGTTGTTGTTAAAGGAACATGTTAGGTTCACACTAGTCATGGATTTATTTAAAAATTGCAGTGTGATAGTCGAGTTTCGTTCCTCGGCCACTCGGGCGAGCTTACGGCGGGCGGGCGGCACTGACCAACCGCGAGTGCGGTCCGCACCCCGTAGGCACGCGGAGCGGCCTTCCTAGCTCAGAAGCTTAATGTCTTTTAGGTGAATAGGCAGTTGAGCTGCCGGGTCACGCTCACGTGACGTCACAGGCAGCGCGGCGCGGCGGGCCTCAGTCGGTGTACCACAGGTGCTGCTGGTGGTGCTGCGGCACGAGGTAGGTGGGCGAGTAGGGCTGCAGGTAGCCCGGCAGGCGCGCGCCCGACGCGTGGTGCGCGGGCGGCGGCCCGCCCACGCCCGCCACGCCCGCCACGCCGTGCGCGCCGCCGCTGCAACATAACACAAGTATTCAAACTCTGACTATTATGTTAAGGCTTTGACTGCCAGACAACAGACACAACAGAAAAACTAATGTTAGCGGTCACCGGTGACCGCGGTGGCAGCCAATGTGTTAAATATTTGTTAAGAAAGCAGTTGTCCTAATAGTAATTGTAAGAACTCATGCCGCCTGTGATACAGGTTTATCCTAGTACAGGCATCATACTTTGTAATACCTACATAGATTTATACCGTATTTTTCCAATTATTTTTTAAATATTTTTTAAATTATATACCAAATACAGACACTTTCATTGTCATGAAGTCGGTCAGTCAAAAAGAAAGAAAAGACGTTTAATTGGAGTAAACATGACGCAAAAAAAATACAAGTTGGGTAAAATATGCGTCATATCCATGCAAAACGTCCATCGCTCAGCATAATGCTGCAACCCTATGATAAATGATAAATGACCGGTGCAGTATACAATAAGATAAACAATAAAATAAATTCAAAAGACTTATTACTAAATGTTTTTATAAAAACAATATTTTAAATATTTAAAATGGCAACATTGAAGAAAGAAAGATAAAGCTAGTTGCCCATTCCAATGCTTCAGAAGCAAGAACTCAGTGAACTCCATGGACACTCAATCAAAATTTTGTTACACCTAGAACTGTAATGCGTCGAGAGGCGCGCGTGCCTCGGCTGTTCCACACCGCAAGGTGCATAAATCACGCTGGTGCACGGGCGCCTCCCCGCTTACAAACTTTAAATTTAAAAAAATCGCTAATAAATCTTTAAAATAGCCATCGTATACCTACCTATTATTCAAAAAAATGTACAAGTACTTCTTAATTTTCTGTTAAATCAACGCACGCATTAAACTATCTAAGTATAAAGTTATTTATTTAGCATTTCTTTTTGCCATTATTACGCGGACAAAGGTGTGGGTTACACATTTACCTAGTATGTAATTTATTAAAGTAAAAACTTCTTGAGCCGCGTTGAGCGATTTTTGATAGGGGAAAAACTTATGGGTTCAAGTCACCGAAATGCGCGACATGCTAGTTACGTGCAGACTGGCGACGCGTAACGAATAGCGATTTATAAAATTAAAAAAAGAACACAGTTATTCCAAAGTTTTGAGTTTTCACTTCTGTCGGCAGTCCTTATGACTGCCAATGTTTTCTGTCTTACTTAAATTGTAATGTGTAATTTTTATGTCCCAATAAAGTAAAATTAAGATCGTTGTAGAATATGTAGTAACTTACGTGTGATAGTGATAGGTGGGCACGTATAGCGGAGGCGGCAGGTAGCCCGGCGACACTCCGCCACCCGGAGACAATACACCGCCACTGCCGGTCCTAGAACAAATATACATTCAATAATTTTTATTCTAGTTTTTATTTATTTATTTACTAGCTTTTGCCCGCGGCACCGCCCGCGTGAATGTCGGTTATCGCGTAAAAAGGTAGCCTGTCCTTCTATATCCCATATAATTTCGTAAAACAAAACGAATTCCCACCGTCCCCATCGCCCGTGTCCCCATTAAGGGTAATTCAGATAAAATGGCGAAAAAAAGGTTCCATTTTACTTATATTTTGTTTTTGTACTGATTTTTTTTAAATTATTATTCTAAAATCAGTACATAAAAGAAAATGCACCATTAAAAAAAAAAATGGGGCACTATTTGAATGCGCAAACAATACAAACCTAATTTATTTTATTCAGGATATTCCTGTATTTTTTTAGGATGAAAAGTACCCCTTTTTGTAAGGTCTTACAATCGCGAACGCAGCTTCTGACATAATAATAATTGACACCATTTGGCGTTACTAGTGCCGATTCCCTGGTTCACAAACTAAACTAAATTTAAGTTCAGTGCATCTTTTTCTTTCTATTTCATTAAGAAAAGGACAAAAGATAAATTTTAGTTTACTCGTGTCAAATTAATCAGCGCTTGACGTAAATTGACGTAATTATAGTCGGCAAATTTTTAATCACGTCTAAACTTGTATGGAGTAGATTAATTTGACAGGACTAAACTAAAATGTATCTTCTGTCCTTTTCTTAATTAAATAGAAAGAAAAAGATGCACTGAACTTAAATTTAGTTTAGTTTGTGAATAAGAGAATCGGCACCACTGTCAATGTAGCCCTGTCGATATCTCTGTAAATTCTCACGTTATTAAACTTAAAACGAAACGTCCCTTTCCTAGAAATACAAATATAAGGAAAATTACTTTCAAGAATGCGTTGAGGTTTTGAACCTACAAGGTATTGAAAAATCGAGCACAAAGTCCTGAGGTGAAGTACACACTTGTTCGGATTAATCTGCACAGCCAAGCGGTAAAGTCGAATATAAATTGTAGATAAGCTGGGTGTAAAAAGATCCATCACATAGGCATAATGCATTCTGTACATATGAATGAATGAATGAATGAAATGCACCGACCCCAGCGTGGTTTAACCAGACTCGATTACTCGAATGAACCCAAAGATTCACACTAGCCCCTGAAGCCTCATGTTTCATGGTGCTACAGAGACCATTGCATTTCAAGGAGCAGGACCGGGGTCACGATAATGGTAGGGAAGACGTGCCCATAGGATATGGAAGGATTATAAGAGCCGTACCGGATATGCATCCTAGAGTAAGCAATGGAATACTGCCGCGCTAACGAAGAAGGCAATAACTCGATTTTGGACGATTTTGATTTATATATTCGTTGTATTTGGAGTCAGCGAATCGAAATCTATATATAACTTTTTATTGATCCTTCAGGAACTCGGTTTTTCAGTAAGCAAGATACTAAACCAAACTAAAACTTCATAACAAATTCAATAATCAAAAATACAATTCTCGAAAGCGGCAAAATCGAGTTATTGCATTTTTCGTTAGTGCGGCAGAATAGTGGAGAGACGGGTGATATTTTTTGGGAGGGCATCTTTTAATGACGTCGTCGCCTGGTTGGCTCGTGTCCAGCTGCTTTCTCGACACTTTTGTATGTCACTGCTATGCTGTATTACACGTTTACATGTTGCTGTTTCCATTATCTTCGTCAGAAGTCTCGCTACATTATGCATTCTGTACATAGCGCAAAAATTATTGCTGAGAAACGACTTTTATTTTCGGTGTGAAAAAGCGCTGTTTACGGCAGCGCACAGATCATTGTGCTTATGGGTGCATGCCACCCTACAGGAGTTGCAGGGGGTATTTAAATAAAAAAATTGTTTTCGTGAAAAAAGTAACAAAAAGTTCCTTTAATATCTCTCTTCTAATTATGTCTTCTTAGCCAAGTTTCCCAGGTATGGTCCAATACAACAAAAAAATATATCACAATGACGGGGTGTACCTAAAAGTGATTCTCGGCTCCGTTAAACGCCTTTTTAACCGACTCTCCAAAAAGGAGGAGGTTCTCAATTCTGTTATATATATTATTTTTTTATGTTTTCACACCCAGTTATGTTCGGGAAGAAGGAAACCCGAAAAAGTGTGTAACACGCCTCACAAAATACAATTCCACACCTACATTGAAGACGAAGTACTTGAAACTTATCTAAATCTACCTAGCTAGCGGGAGAAATAGCGAAAAATCATGCCATTACAAATAAATAAATAAAAAACTGACTCAAAAGATGTTTTCGACAGTATTATCTTACAATGTATGGTTCCTGTAATCCGCGATGTTCGTCCTTTCCGCGTTCAACGGTCTATTGGCAATCAACTGTTCCATCATAATAGTTTGTATCCCGTCGAGGGACGAACTGTGTGCTACGTCGGGCGGTCTGTATAGAACGTGGAATCATATAGTCGTTGCATTTTGAACCTTACTACGCCAACTTAAGGCTACAACTACGTTAAGCGGTAGATAAAATTGCGCTGTGCATTTTACTAACTAGGAAAAACTGATAACTCTTTATTTTCATACCTACATTTTACTAAGGGCAGATTTTATTATTCGTCTCAGACAATTTGTTAAAAGTCAACTTTATATATTAGTTTAAAAATATCTGACGAAGAAAAATCAGCCCTTAATTTATTCTCGCAAAATGCACAAATTTTGCCAATTTAGCAATAAACAAAAAAATTCATCTCATATCGTTTTTATTTAATTCTTGTCTCACTGTTTTCGTACAAAATAAACATGCACGGTATTTAAATAAAAATAATTGACCACCAGTAAATTGAATTTAAAGGGGATACGCTAAGGTAAACCATGAAATTCAATTCAATTCATCAAATTTTCTTACTTTTTTCTGCAATTTGGAATTTGCTTACACTAAGTCAGGGGCCCAAGTCTGCTATTTTTATAAATTCGTCACTCCAACACGATCCCATTGTCATTTTGCTAAAAGTTCGTAATCTGCTAAATTCATAATGGTCGATCATTGGTCGGTCAATGGTCTCGTAATAGAATTGTATTACAATGGCATTTTGAACATTTATGCCAGATTTCATTTATATATATTTTTACATATTATTTATTAGTGTTATAAGCAATCTGAAGTAGTAGGAAGTTGGAAGTTTAGTAGGAAGTTTCATTTGTCATTATGTACGAGATTACCAATTCTTACAATGGAGTGTCAGTGGCTGACCAGTGGAAAGTCATAATGACGCCATTATATTACTAGATTACCAAACTTGTCAAAATCAGCAATTACGAAATCAATGATAGACCATTCTGACACTATTGTAATAGAAGACTTGAGGCCCAATAAAATATGATTCGCGATCGTAACAAACAGGTGTTTATAGAATTATCATCATCAATATAACTCTTTAACACGTTCGCGTGAGCAACCCCATTTCTGAATGTTGGTACTGCGGCGCACCTTTTTCCCATACAAAGTTAAACAACGTCTAAAGACGTCCCGCCGTAACACGTACGTCTTAGAACTGTGTTATGTGGCGCAACGTTATTTCACGTCACGTTTGCCCATAAAATGGACGGCCAAAGACGTTCCGTCAAAATAAATATGACAATCTACAGGCCGTCATATGACGTTGCGCCATTTCATAATTATATCAACACGACGTTGTAAGACGTTGCTCACGCGAACGTGTTAAGTTGGAATTGACCTCGAATGCAATGATTTCATGAAATAGTCATTTAATAGGGTAATTTGAGTAATTTGAGTTGTATTGATGATTCTAATGATCAAATACCTGTAAATACACATTCGTTGCGGTCCCGAATAATATTTCGACCTACATCATCATTTCAGCGGTGTTAAAAATGCATAGAGAACGCTGCTGCCCATTCTCTAGTAAGTCCCTTAGTCGCCTTTTACGACACCCACGGGAGGAAATGGGGTGGTGCTATTCTTTACGTCCGACACCACACGGTATAACGACCAACATACAACCTAATAATTCGACGCCAACGCCGCAAAGGGGCGAACCTCTATTGTACAATTTTCTCATTTGAGGTTCGCCCCTTTGCGGCGTTGGCGATGAATTATGTACTGACCTGCAAATTGCAAAAAAAACGTAAGAAATTTTTAATATCGCGGGTCACCCTGGCGGTTTCGCCTTAAATAATCTGTAGAATGTATACTAACTTGTAATGGGGATGCGGATGGTGATGCCAGGCGTGTGGCGCGGCGTGCTTGTGGGCCGCGGGCGGGCCACTCACGCTCACACTCACGCCACTCACGCCCGATACGCCTCCCACGCCAGTCACGCCACCCACGCCACCGGCGTTGGTCAGGTACTCCCGACAACCGCCGCTCTGTAACCAATACTGTTTTGTTAGTTTTGTGTTCCAAATTGTATGTACAGAGAATGTCACTATGTATACTTCTCAAGTTTTAAAATACAGGGTGACAATGACGCGCAAACTGGGCCTCAAGTCTGCTATTACAATAGTGTCAGAATGGTCTCGCCATTGTGAGTATTTGACAGTGTTTGTATGGCAAATCTGTCAAAAACTCATAATGAAGAGACCATTCTGACACTATTGTAATAGCAGACTTGAGGCCCTGTAACCATGAATTCAGCATAAACAAAAACTGCATAGAAAAGTGAAAACCTACGCGGTAACAATGTATGGAACAGCAAATTTAATAACCAACGAAATATTTGAATGCGGGGGGTTCAGAAGCATTGTACTGAATCCATGGTAACTGGTTGCGCGTCGATGTCACTAAGGTACTAATTCAACGTTATATAACGTTGAAACGTTATATTGAATTTGTTACAACTCATAATAACGGATACTGGTGCCGATTCTCTTGTTCACAAACTAAACTAAATTTAAGTTCAGTGCATCTTTTTCTTTCTATTTCATTAAGAAGAGGACAGAAGATAAATTTTTGTTTAGTCCTGTCAAATTAATCAGCGCTTGACGTATTTTGATGTAATAATCTCTTCTTAATGAAATAGAAAGAAAAAGATGCACTGAACTTAAATTTAGTTCAGTTTGTCAACAAGGGAATCGGCACCAATGAGTATTAAAAATACTTACGCTATCCCTCTTATTATGATGCGCCGGCACGTACTGATTACATTGATAGTCGTTCGTTTGGCGTACCGTCGACCCGCTCTGCAATACAATATTATTGCCACGTTAGATTTATAAGGTTTTAGAATAAGACGTATACTCCATTAATTATAGCATTAGAAAAATAACGGCATAATAACGATAGTTATTGTGTAATATTGTTGCAATTACTGCACTTTAGTTATTTCTATGTAATGTTAGCGGTAAATAGTTTACATTGCTTTGTATTTATCGAGAAATAACCGATTTTATTATACGTTAATATCGAAATAACGAAAGGGTGATAACCGTTGTTTTTCTAATGTTATAATAAACGGAGTACAGTAATTTGTATAGATATAGGTTTAATTCAATTATGGCAGTCAAATAGGTTGCTCTGAGAAAAAGTTGTATGGTATATTACCCATAAACACAGGGTTTCGATTAATGGTATTTATTATAGAGGTATGAGTAACAGGGTGAAAGGTCACTCTTCCTCTATGGAAAAGGGAGGATCCTCTGACCAGACGAGTGATGTGTCTGATGGGCAACTTCCCTACGGTTGATGTCGGGATGTTGTATACAGGGTGACTGGATCTGAACCCGCCATAGCAAATTCGCATATAGAGGAGGTCATTTACCAATTATTGAACCTTACTTTCCCTAGCTAAAGTTTTATAGTTTGGGAGATATGTCAATTTTTATACTTTGAGATTTTTCCAATTTTTTTTTATTTCGGGTCGAATTTGATCGTTAAGTTATATTTAAAGTATTTCTTTTAGAGCGTAATATCTTATTTTTTAACCCTATTTTAAGGGAAGTTCCGACGTATTTTAATCAAAAATGTTTAAGACTACCAACAAACAATTTAAAAAAAACTAAAATAATGAAAAACCTGAAGTTATGAATGCTTGAATGACAATTTTTTTTAAAGTATAAAACTTTAGCTAGGGAATGTAAGGTCTAATAATTAGCAAATGACCTCGTCTATATGCGAATTTGCTATGGCGGGCACCCTGTATATGCTAGTCGCGCGGTAAACTCTGATTGCGCGATGCAGGATTTGTAACGTCAGGTCTTTGATGCGTAGTTCGTATGTGGCGTTGTAGCCGCCACAGTATCTTCAGTGTGGGATGAATAATTCGTTGTTGAAAAAAATAATCTTTTAGGGGTTTTTTATAGGGCCCTATTACATGGGTCTTGAACATAACTTATGAAATGTGTGGCTTTACACCTCGGTCAAACCTACATTCCCTGAAAAGTTTGACAGACATGTATAAGCATGATAAAGCATGATGTTTTGTGTATAACATTTGTTTATCTTGTTAAAAACCGGCCACTTACGAGAAAACTCTCAAACAAAACTCTTTTATTAGTAACACAATACTAACAGGCGGCAGATGTGCGTGCGCATGTTCATGTTCCCTCTTCGCTTGAGCTTCTTGTTGTGCGAGCGCTAGTAGTCGCTTCTTCTGGCTTTGAGGTGTGGCCACGGTTGTGACGTTGTTGTTTCGAGTGGTAGGTTGTTGTGGTACAGCTTGCTGGGGTGCTGGCTGTTGTTGTTGCTGATGATGTGGTTGTTGCTGTTGCTGCTGAAAAACATAAGAATGAAATAACACGATAAGGTTTCCACTGGGTTAATGATTTTTTTAATGAGACGGGCTCGTGGCTAAGTAATAACAGCCACACAAGTCGGTCGATCAGGTTAAGCTACCCTTGCCGCGGTTGGTCCGTGGATGGGTGACCATCTTTAAATACCAGTGAAAATAACTCTGATTCGGACACTGTGTCCGAGTCGTCAGCAAGTCAGATACTGAGACACTAGTTGCAAATAAATAATAAATTAATGTAAATTAATTAAAAAAAACTCGATTATCTGCTTTTTAGGTTTTCATATAATAGCTAAGCTACTTTAGAAGTATGTGGGTCCCGGATTCGATCCCCTGGTGGTGGCTTAGTAGATTTCTGGAAATTCTCAGGACCAGCCTAATCCGGATTTGTGACTATAGGCGAGTCGAAGTTAGGTGGATGACCAGTCGGAAAACGCAAATTAAGTACAGATAAGTACATACAGTTCGTGGCTAAATCATAACAGCCGCACGGGTAGATCTAAGGTTATGGTATGCATGCTGTGTTCGGTTCGTGGATGGGTGACCATCTATTACATATCGAGATCCCTCCGTGCCTCGGAAAGCACGTTAAGCCGTTGGTCCCGGTTGTCATTCGTTGATCTTTGACAGTCGTTACGGGTCGACAGAACGTCTGACAACCAGTCTTACCAAGGGGTATCGTATTACTCAGTAACTGGGTTGTGGAGGGCAGATGAACAGTCGCTCCATGTAAAATACTGGTATTCAGCTGCGTCCGGTTAGACTAGAAGCCAACCCCAACATAGTTGAGAAAAGGCTAGACAGATTGAATGATTTTTTAAATGCAATTTTCATTCAAATTCTGTAGTAACATAAAATGACAAATATAAAAAAAGAGATTTTAGGCAAATCACTCAATTCGTTTAGCGTTAAACGTATTTCAAACACCATTCTGTTTCGGCCAATCGTTAGAAGATCACAGAGATAGAATGATGTTTCAAATAATATTTTTAGCGCTAAACGTATTAAGAGGGCCCTTCCCGGTCCGTCTATCGTCAACGCGAGCATGATTGAAAAGCTTGTTGTTTCATCCAGCGCAATGTTAATGCTAATAGGCAAGTGAGAACGCAATAACATTGAACGAAAGATAGTGTGCGGCAATTTCATAAAACATGTTCCAGGAAATACGTGTTTTTGAGAAAGCCTTACAAGTTTGTGAAATAAATGTATGTTATTTAGAATTTCCATTACATGTGCGATGTTTTATTTATTTTTTACAATTTATGAGTACATTATGAACGGCCAAAGTTCAGGTAAAATGTGTGCAAAAAGCATATTTTTGGAGGCTTATATTGAATTTGTTACTCCAAATTATTATTTTTTGTTTTCATAGAAACCTAGATATAGTGCACATGATACCAATTAGTTCAAAATTTTCATTGAAAGATGTGTTCCAATGCCATAATCACTTACGAGCGTTTGTGTGAAAAGTATGACAGGTTGGCCGCTCTTAAGTGACTTTATAATAATAAACAAATTTAATAGAATGTGGTAAATGCTGTTTTAAAGCATGTCTTTTGCAAAGTTTAATTTGTTTTAAAACAAGAAGATGCGAGTTTTAGGAATTTCGGCGTTGTAGAAGATGTGTTTTTTTTAATTTATTTTTTACGATGGGTTTGCTCTTGACTCTAGTCTAGGTCAGAGGTGACAGAGACAAAGTCGACAATAGAGTGAGCTTACCCAGAAGAAGCCTGTTCGCTCTCACTTTGAATAGATTAGGGTTGTGGTGTGGTGTTGTTACCTGATGGTGGTGATGACAGTTCTGGTGCGGCTCGTGTTTGACGTGCTTGTCGTCCTTGGGCGAGCGCGCACTACAGATCACGCCTCCGCTCCCTGCACCGCTCGCGCCGCCCGCTCCGCCTGTTGGCACGCACTCGCCACTGCCGCCTACAGAACAGAATTAATATTATTATATTTCGATAAAGCACTTCTAGTAACCGCCACATTTTTCTCGTGTCTATTAGCGCGATTGCTGAGCGTGTGGTCCCGGGTTCGAGACTCAGGTCGATAGTGTTATTGGATTTTTCAATTAGGAATTTCTTAGTAGCAGTCCGGTGTTTGGAAAGTGGCGCCTGCTCCTGCGCCTGATAGAGCTCCGCGGGTGTCCGATTGCAGTCCGTAAGGACTATGGGAGTGAGGGAAGCCAGAGTGCACCTGTGTCTGACACTTGTGCAAAATCTATCATCTACACCAATTGATAGGTAAAGGATCAAAGAATTCGTTACGTTGAGTGAGGAACGTGACGCATTGCGCGCGGCGCAGGGGGAGCGCCGCCATTTTGAGGTCGTTGCGTCACATAATTTCCTTTAAGTTTAAAAGAAGCTACGACGTTCGTTTGAGTTTCAATCGTCAGTGTTCGTCAAGATCTATTATAAATTAGAGTGAAATAATTATACTGAATATTATATGGACTTAGGTAAAAAATTAAAATAAATAATGCATTGTGTCTATACTCGTCAAAAATTCTAATCAAAATATAGAGATCGTATATGGTTGGAAAGGGCTTCTCAAGAGCAATCCAGTGGCACCCGTAAAACGCGAATGAATGAAGGCGTCCGAGCGGATCAACGACGGCGCCAGGACATCTGCAAACGTACACGTATTCACGTAAAACACACGGCCGTGTCCACGACACAACCACACACAGATTTTTTTATTTACAGGAACTGGCCTTCAGTTTGCCCCCAGCATGTAAAAGTAAGATTAAAGACAAAAGTGGCACGGCACCTTGATTGTTATGCGGCTGCGTGGCGTGCGGTTGATGCGCCACGTGCGGGTGCCGGTTGCGGCGCGGCGTGTCGGCGTCGTCGTCGGAGTCGGAGATGGTGATGACGGACACGGCCGGGGACGGCGTGTCGCGGATCGTGATCGTGTGCGCGGCGCCGCCTTCCCAGCTCGTGCCGGTTTGCGTCCGGCCGCTGTTGAACGTAACATCGCGTGAGCCGAATTCGACGATGCTGTTGGTTAGGTTGTGTGCGTGTTCGTTAGTGTGGAGGTGTTACTTTTTTTTGTACATATATAGTATTTTTTTGTAAAATTGAGCTCCCAATAATCGATGCGCTATAATTGTAGCGAGTTTAGGTTAAAAACATTCATTATTTGGACACACATCTTTTAACGTATTCACAAAGCTCAATATTAGGAGCCCAAGTTCAGAAACAAAAGCTTGAAGTTTAGTGTAAGTGGTGCTGTCAAGGGAAATATTGTTTTTAATTAAGAAAAGAACATTTTAAAATTAATTAGAACATGAATTATTCTGACTTTAATATACTCCATTTGAAATAACATTAGACATTTGAAAAAACCTTTTTTACAATCCGTTTAACCGATTTTGACTTCTATTCCGTAGGCATAAGGATGGCATTAAAAACAAAAAAGTGGTTACAATATCAGCTGTTTATTGCAGCTGCCATTTGTCATGCCACCAACGCAATAGAAGTCAAAATCAGTTAAACTGACTGTAAATAAGGATTACTTAAATGTCTAAATCTTATTTCAAATGGAGTATAAGCGTCTTGAAATGAATAATATTAGTATGCTAGTAGGAGAACATTTACACGTCTATTTACAATTAACATAAAAAATTGACAACTTCTTCGGAATTTTGGCATAAAACAATAAGTTTGTATACTAACGTGTGATCATGGTGATGGTGCCTGTGCCTCGAGGGCGGCGTGCCTTCCTTGACCCGCTTCTTGACCGGCGACAGTTGTGTCGGTTCCTTCTTACCGCCGCTGCTTGCCATACTGTGTATCATGTCAATATGTTAGTTATTGTGGACTATGCGGGCCAAACCGCAAAATTTTAATAGTTAAGTAGTCGAAGAACCAAGAGCTTATTATCTAAAGGTTCAACTTCTTTTTCAAAAAACCAAGCCCCATTTCAAAAATTCATTCTGTATTGTTTGAGAAAATCAAGGCTACATAAACATTGAGCGATTTATACGACATCTGTTCGGATTGATTTTAAAATTAATCCAAACGGATGTCGTATAAATCCCTCAATGATTATGATATAATTTTTTATACTGTGTGATTGATCTGCTCAATTATTTTGTGCTAACTTCAGTTCAGCCAAGATGTATATTTGCTATAAAGTATGATTGTGCATTTGTAGGACTGGATATTCGGTAAGATAGGGATAGAGAATAATATTGTGATTTCTAAGGGTAACTGCATTATATAATAGGCACCTGTATTGATGCGTTTGGTGGTGCGGTTGGTAGTGCGGCACCGTCGTCTGCTGCTTTGTTGATCTGTCGAAAACCCCTGCTTTTAGTACTACACCCTTCATGTCTACATAACATCGATAAACTACTGAGACTTGATAATTACCCATACAGACTGCCTTTTGACGTGAATACACACATCAAAAAAAGTTTGCGATCACTTTGAAAAATCGAAATATTTTTTGTTAGGTACGGTAGGTTATTTATTATGATTCAGCTCGCCTGACTTTAACCCAATAGAGCACGTGTGGGATGCTCTTAGGCGAGCTGTTTGCAACCGTCAGCCACGTCCCCAGATAGTGCCAGAGTTCAGGGAAGCCGCTATTCAAGAATGGGACAGGTTACCCCAAGAAATGCTGGAAAACTTTATTCTCAGCAAGCCCAGGAGGATCACCGCATGTGTTCGAGCCAGGGGAGGAGTTATATTATTTGAATATAAACCTTTTATTAATAAATTGTTGTTTAAGTTTGGTTAAACAGTCTTTTTCTTTCTATCAAATTTCTGTTACAATTACATTATGATTAATAACTTTTTTTTTATAAAAAAATAGTTTAAAAAAATTAACTTCAAACAGGGTATTTATATTTAAAGAAAACGCACAAAAAATATTTTTTCTTGATAAAGTTCAATTTAAAAAATTATAAGTATCAGCTTATGCTAGTGATCACAAACTTTTTTTGATGTGTGTACGTCTTTAATTTGCTTCCATAGTGGCAATACAGAAAATGTATGATAACAAAATCGGGGGATAGTTTCGTGTTGCAGCTACGTATATATCATCTACATCCAAAATTTAATTACACCACTCGATAGCTAAAGGATCAAAGAAAATATTACCCGTTAAGTAAACGTATTCACATAAAATACACGGCCGTGTCCACGACACAGTTACACCCCGATTTTTTTTAGATTGGATGTGGTCTCTTCATAGATTGATATGCAAGTTGCTACAATTTCTATTGCTTCGATTAGAATGAATATAATCCTAGTGGAAGTTAGTATATTTGTCTATACAGGCTGGATTTTTATCCTTCAATAGTTTAGAACTGTTTCTGTTTTCGATTACTGGCTTTTGTAGCGACCAGTCTATCCATAGTAGAAAAGTAAATGGGGAATCTCATTTCCTACAAAATGTATAGGAAAAGTTATTTGCGATTTCTGACTTTTCTAGTACTCAAACCTCAGTTTGTCCTATATTTTTTGATCATTATAAGAAATAGGATTGAATGGCATTAAATTTTTTTTTTGTAAAATGGCCCATTTTCTTGCTGAATGTAAATTTTATCAAAATCTGTGAATCGAGATCAAAATTTTTCAAAAAAATAAGGACAGTCTCCTAAGACCGTTTTCCTGTACCTGCCCTTACTGCCCCGTATCAAAATACATCCTGTATATCCATAATATAACATCAAATATTGGATTTTTGTGTTTTTTAGACTAAATTAGATACTTTATTTAGTTTATTTTAATAATTTTTTTGAATACATTTACCTACCCATTTATTATTTTAATTTTTACTAAACCAATTTCGAGAAAATCAGTCTAACCAAGATCAACAATCCTTTAACTAACATTAAACGTAATATTGCGCCAAAAAACATATTTTATTAGTTTCTTCTTACTACCCCATTTCCTCCTAGAATAATTGATTCCCAGTATCTGAGTGACAGTGTATGTGACGCACCTCTTATGCGAATGGTGGTGCTGCGGGTGGTGCGGATGGAAGGCGTCCCACACGTCGGGCTCCGGCATGGGCGCCGGCTCCACGATGAGCGGCGCGCGCCACTCGCCCACGTCGCCCACGCCAGCCACGCCGCCCACGCCCGCCACGCCGCCCACGCCCGCCACGCCACCCACGCCGTGCTGGTGATGCGCGGCGGCGGCGGCGGCTGCGGCGGCCGCTAGCTGCTGCACCTGGTGGATGTCATACTTTATCAAATGTTATTAGGGTCGATTTTGTGGGACGACGATTTCAATATACATAGTTGAGGAGTGACGATAAAATATGATAATTCCATAATGTTCAACTTTTCACAAGAGCTCAAAACACTGTGACTTCTACGCCTTTGTAAAATTTAAAAAAAAAAACGAGATCTAATAAACAATGGGAAAAGCATAATACACATGTATTTTTTATACTCCGTGGCATTTTAGTCGTCTTACAAAGACAGCCCACTTCATGTATCCAATGACTACTAATCATTCATGGAAAAAAAAATATTTTTTTGAACATTTGAATTTTTTTAATTATTTTATTTTTATTATTTATGATGCATGACATAGTTTAAAACACCCTGTTACGAGTGCAGTTCGAGCCTTGTGTTACAAGGGCGCCACGGAATATAATATACAATGGATTTATTTTTATGAATAAATTGGTAATACATATCATGTTTTGATCGGATAAAAAAAATAAAAAAACGAAGTGTGTCGTAAATTCGTACTGACAATTTGAAATTGACGAGTCTGTAATTTATGGTATTCTATCGAATGTCATGAACTTTTTTTTTGTTTTAAGTGGAATTATCATTTTTCGTTCCGTAACTCCTCAGTTGGTTACTTGTGTTTATGCTGGGTGGAAAACTTACTCTACGTCTAAAGAAAGTATAGTCAATCGCAAATCAGTGGTATCAGTTAAAAATCCTACACCTGTTGAAAGGCCTACCACCTTCCTCCCATACCTATTAACACTGTTTTTTGAAAATATTGTAAAAGCCAATTATTTTTAAAACAGTAACCGTGGAGTTTCTTGCCGGTTCTTCTCCATAGGAAACGACCAATTGGAACCCTGTACCTAGCTTCTGACGTTACATAAGTGCACATGTAAGTTTATGTGAAATAAAATAGGTATTTTGATTTTGAATCTAAAAGTAGGCTCGCGAAGTTGCGAGTGGTTGCCTCGCGCATTTGGTAGGTATTTAAACATAGTAATTATTTTAATCATTTTATCAAGACAAACTCGGCGAAGTGCCAAACAATTTTACTACCTTTTAATTTATATAAAAAATAAAAATCTGTTTTGTAGCTCTAATAGCTACAAAACAGTTTTTTTTTTTGTTCATTATTTTATCAAGTTGTTCATTATTTTATCAATTTTACTACCTTTTCATTTATATAAAAAATAATAAGAAAATAAAAAAAACATCTGTTTTGTAGCTAAGAGATTGATTACTAAAAGGGGTAACCTGTTTTTTTTTATACTGCAAATTTAATCTAATCCTGTTATTAAAAGCGATTTCAAATGTCCGCCAGATCCATAAATAAGATATATTTTTTTTTTTTTTCAGATTTTTATGACTGTTTTTTTATGTTTCCCCTTGGATTCAAAAAAACTACTAAGCGCGGTCTCTGATTATACCGCCTTTAGTCTGAATTACACAGTGCTATTTAATTGCCAGCGACATACACTAAGTTGAAACAATAATAAAAGTTGCACCGTCTAAACAGTGTTAGTGTACGATGCAAGACAATGTTGCTTCAATTTTATTGTACGCCACAGACAAAATACTTGCATCGCGTAAATCAGGCTTGACTCCTTCGACTGTTCGACATAAAGACATGATCCCAGCGCTGATTTGGTGGGTTCGTTTTCTCCTCCACCTATCGTTATTTCTCTTGACAAAGTGTATTCTGTTAATCTATGTATGTATTATTAGTATTTATTCTTTTTCGAGTTATCTATCCCCTATGTTGCACCTGCTATGTTTTGTCTCTGCATCACCCTAAGGTTGCCTGGTAGAAATGCCTCAGCGGTCAGTCAGAAAGATGAAGCTAGTTGCCCATTCCAAACCGCAGTAGGTTCCTATGGAGAAGAACGGTCAAGACACTCCATGGACACTCTTTTAAAAATAGTGTCACAATGTATTGGTTACATGCATTCATGTCGATATTATACATGTGAGAATGATGTAAAGACAAGTTACCATCGTTTCCACCCAGCATATCAATAATGAACACAATAATTTGACTAATATTTACCTGATAAGCGGGCTGGCAGAGTATCGAAGACACAAATTGATGTGGGAATGGTTCAGCCGCCCGAGTTGCGTATTGTCGCGCACCGCCTACTGCGACGCGACCACCTTGGTAGAGTTGATACTGTGGATGAATAAAAACTGACTTAATAAACATAAAAAAATATAACATCACGCTGGGTTCGATAAAGGTGTACCAATAGGTAGTAATAACTACACCCACATTTCGCCAGTTAAACAAGTTTTTTTGCGAACAATATTTTAATCGGTGGCTTTAGCTAATATTGGTCGCAAAAAACTTGCATACACAAAAACACAGATAGTTGTAAATATTTGAACACGTCTTGTTTTTGTAACACAAGATGCCAAAATATACACATGCCTTCTCCTGCCACAAATCATGGTATTGAAGATACATTTACGCATATTTCAAGCTAATTCTGGCGCCTAGGTTATACTATTTAACTTCAACCAACTGGTTTAAGATGACTGTACAATCCCAAGTTTACTGTGAGAAACTAAATACCAATGGTTAAGTAACGAGTAAAGAAAGAAAAACGCAAGTACAAGTAATTGTTCCGGGTCTGACTGTTCGTTTATGTGACTTTAAATGTTTGTAAACGCACGCACAATACAGGAGAAATTCCTAGTGGGGCAACGTTAAAAAAAAAAATGCGTTTATTTTTGTACGAATTAATTTTTGTATTGTTTTTTGTAAACAGACAGAAAATAATGCTTATAATGCCTAAGGGCCTCAGTTCAGCATAACATCAGATGACAACACACGGTACCCTAGTAGCATTTTACGTTGGCATTTAGTTGGGCCACCTTCAGAGGTACATATGTGGCCTAACCAAACGCCAACAAAAATGCTACTAGGGTATATATCTTGTGTCAGGTGATCGTGCACAGTGACACACACTCGAATAATAAACACAAATAAATAAGTGCAGTTGTCCTTTTTAATAATAAAGTACAGTCGCCAGCACAGCGAGTTACCACAAACTATCAGATTTTCTCATTCGATTTTGAACTTAATCAACAACATTTTAAAGTTTAAAATCGTTTGGAGTTTGACAGTTTCGTGTAGCTTGATATGTTGGCCACGGTACCATCACGATTGATAGCCTATGGAGATTTTCACATGTAAATCTTTACTTAAGAGGGCCCTTCCCGGTCCGTCTATCGTCAACGCGAGCATGATTGAAGAGCTTGTTGTTTCATCCAGCGCAATGTTAATGCTAATAGGCAAGTGAGAACGCAATAACATTGAACGAAAGATAGTGTGCGGAAATTTCATAAAACTTGTTCCAGGAAATACGTGTTTTTGAGAAAGCCTTATAAGTTAGTGAAATAAATGTGTGTCATTTAGAATCTCCATTACATTTGCGATGTTTCTATGGAGATGTTTTCTTTATTTTTACAACTTATGAGTACATTATGAACGGCCAAAGTTCAGGTAAAATGTGTGCATAAAGTAGATTTTTGGAGGCTTATACTGAATTTGTTTCTCCAAATTTTAATTTTTTGCTTCCATAGAAACCTAGATATAGTGCACGTGATACCAATTAGTTCAAAATTTTCTTTGAAAGATGTGTCCAACGCCATAATCACGTACGAGCGATTGTATGAAAATTATGACGGGTTGGCCGCTGTTAAGAGTCCACAATACCTCAAATATGTTTGACAAAAACACGATTCCATAAAATTTTCTTGACAGATAAATTACAAAGTTATCTCCAAACCAATAAATAACCGTTAGTATTAAAAAATACTTCAAATTAGATCATGAAACTTTGTATAGTAACTAACTAAATATAAAGCAAATACAAAGTTTTTTTTTAATGTAGTAACAATTATTTTCATCGTAAGAAGAACTACCTAATATAACTGCGCCTTGGGAGCCTGCTCCCAGCCGCCCTGTCTCGCTTGCTCACGTGACCGCGAGCAGTAGTGTGCGAGCGAGATGAAGAGTGAGGTGGCGCTGAGGTATTATGGACTCTTAAGACATGAATATTACCATAATAAAAAAAATATTGCAGACCACATGGTCCATAAAAAACACAATAAAATAGTTACATAATACAAAAAAAAGTATAATAAAAATGTATGTGTTATTTGTGTGTGGGGTGTGTTTTTGTTTTTTATGTGGGCGTTATTTTTTACGTCGCGATTTCCTTCGCATAATATGCCACTGCAAAGTTGATACATCCATACTAATATTATAAATGTGAAAGTAACTCTGTCTGTCTGTCTGTATGTTACGTTTTCACGCCTAAACTGCTGAACCGATCGTCATGAAATTTGGCAGAGATATAGCCTGGGATATGGAGAAGGACATAGGTTACTTTTTTACGCGATAACCGACATCCACGCGGGCGAAGCCGCGGGCAAATGCTAGTTTGAAATAAAACAGATAGCCGTACCAGGTTGTCGTAGGGCGCGGCCCGCAGCCTCTGCTGGTTGATGGTGAGCGCCAGATGGTGCGCGGGCGCGGCGCCCGGCACCACGCCCGCCACGCCGTACTCGCCCGCACCGCCCACGCCGCCCACGCCTCCCACGCCCCCGACGTTCACACCGCCGACGCCGCTGCCTGATCGACGGCAAACCTGGGAAGAGATCATTCATTTAGTAACAAGTGTACCCATGTGCCCGACGAGATCCATTGGCAAAAATGATGAACCTCCATCCCCTATGAAACCCCTTCAGAGGGTAATTGTCGGGGGTTGTGGCTAAGTACACAACAGCCGCACGTGTCGATCGATCAAGTTAAGTTACGATTGCCGGGATTGGTCCGTGGATGGGTGACCATTTTTACATACCAAGACCCCTCTGTGCCTCGGAAAAGCCGTTGATCCCGGCTGTCATTCGTGGATCTTTAACAGTCGTTGCGGGTCGTCCGAAACTCGAAAATCTGACAACCAGTCTTACCAAGGAGTATCATATTACCCAGTTACTGGGTTGTGGAGGTCAGATAGGCAGTCGCTCCATGTAAAAAACTGGTATCTAGCTGCTTCCGGTTATATGATGACGGCAGATGATGAGGGGGTGAATTGACAAAAATCATTCCTTAGTTCTCACTTACGATATATAAGGAACTGTTGTAAAAAAAAAAAAATTGCATCTAGACCAAGCGGTTTATGCTGTATGTTGTCTGTCAGTGAATGAATTTAAGATTTTTATTAACTAGAATACCTGGAATGCGGCTATGAAAAGTAGCGCATACGTAAATTAATACACAAATGTTTACTGGAACTGCACACTTTAACAACCAGAATAATTAACGATGATTTTTTAAATGTCCATGATTTTTTTGAAATTGTTGGATATTTCCTAAATCACCATTTTTATCTAGAAATCGCTCCAAAGAAAGATTTAACAACATTAAATGCTTGATTGATACCAGGAGGGTAATTGCGCAACACACAGTATTAATGGGTTTAATTTTGACAGTTCAGCAACATTCATTGCGTTATTAACATTCTTGAACAGACAAATTTTTCGAACATATGAAGCAATGGATTAGGAATATCCTTCAAAATCATTCAGATTGTGATTTAAGTGTGCTACGCAATTAGATTGCAGGAAGTAGTAGTTTAGTTTAACAGTAGTAGCAATTTTACCTGAGTTGCCCCACTCTTGGTAAAAGATCTGCCCCTGTCCCTTTTGGTTCTCAGAAGTATAAAGGTTTCTAATATGGACAATATTTACCTCCATCATTTGAACGGAGGCCTTGACGTTGTTGCAGTGCGCGTAGTCGACGAGGTGAGCTAGTGTTACGAACGCGTGGTTCAGCGCCTCGCCCGGTGTTATTCGTCTTTCCTGTAAAAAATATATAAGTGTCATATAAAAGTGTTTGTAAACAACGTGAGGAGGGCCTGATTTAGCACATGATGGCCAACAGATTCTCCCGTTGCTCTGAACAGGTCACGCTTTTTAAGAGCCAACTAGTCGCGGGCTCGAACTCACTGGTGGGTGCTGCCAAAAAGCACGCTGTCTCACCTAGCATCGTGTCCGTCATCGTGTGTTGAGTTTAATGCACGATAATTCATAGGAAACCGCGCGCGTAAAAAATTACGAAGAGTTCTTTGGAAGGTTAATTATATCAATTACAAATAAAGTTTATTGAAATCTTCGATAATTGAGCTTTGTCGGAGCGGACTTTGTTTTGGAGATTTTACACTTCTTTTATTACTTATTTACGCTCAAAGTTGCGTTAAAATTAGCAGGAAAAACTAATCTTTGCTGGCTCATAACTTTTTAATGGCTTTTTATTTTAATACTAGCTTCTGCCCGCGACTTCGTCCGCGTTAAATTTCTTGTTCCCCCGACCCACCCCGTCGCAACAGATTGCCTGCCCGTGCTTTTACTTCGTTTTCGCATAAACTCATTAAAAAAAAATGGTGTTCTAGTTAATAGGAATGTAATTCTTCCTCAAGAATTGGGCTGTAAAATGCAAAAAGATTTTTTCAAATCCACCTCGCAGTTCCAGAGATTAGCACGTTCAAAAAATAAAAACCGGCCAAGTGCGAGTCGGACTCGCGCACGTAGGGTTCCGTACCATCCATACAAATCCTTATCCTTACTAATATTATAAATGTGAAAGTAACTCTGTCTGTCTGTCTATTTGTCTGTCTGTCTGTATGTTACGTTTTCACGCCTAAACCGCTGAACCGATCGTCATGAAATTTGACAAAGATATAGCCTGGGATATGGAGAAGGACAAAGGCTACTTTTTTACGCGATAACCGACATCCACGCGGGCGGAGCCGCGGGCAAAAGCTATCCATACTAATATTATAAATGTGAAAGTAGCCTGTCTGTCTGTCTGTCTGTATGTTACGTTTTCACGCCTAAACCGCTGAACAGAATACACCAGCTGATCCTAATTTCCACTTTTTTATTTTATTGTATTTTTTTCTCGTGTAATTTTGTTACAAGTAATGTTATGGCTCATGTTTTCCGAAATAAAATATTTTTAATTTTAATTCAATTTTAGCGTCCGGATAAGAAAAATTTACAGGGAAATTAAAAATAACTATCACTCCTCTTGCTCAAAAAGACCGTCATTGTGGCGTACCAGAGCGAAGAAAAAATTGCATTTCTTCCTCTTGGGGAAAAGGTTTATTTTTTTAATTTTTGTCTGTCAAATGACAATGAGCCTACAAAAACGAAAAGGTCTAGTCATAAGTAGAATAATCATGAATAAAGACTCGACTTATTACTGTCTCATAAAAAAGAACATCATTTTATTTTTGAAAATGGAACTAAAATCGGCGATCTCTATGGTAGAATGCATGCAATGCGTTGCGGCTGCAGAAGAAATATAAAAAAGACATTGGCGCGAATACTTTAGAATTTTTCTCTAATTTTCAAATTGAATTAGTGGCCGTAATTTATTTTAAATATTGTATTGGATTATTTTATTTTCTCGCAATCGTAGTGAAAAGTACAGTGTAACACTCGGCGCTAAAAACCCATTATAACTCGGTTTCTATTTACTCCCTCGCTAATGCTCGGGAGTAAAACTACCTCGTATAAATGGGTCATTTTAGCCCCACGTATAACAATCTACTATTATGCCAAGGTCATAGATAGACAAAATTACTAACACATGTATGGTTTATAAAAAAATCAGATTCCAGATGTATTCTAGGCGATTTGGTCCTTGTTCTCGATTGCTGACGAAGATTTTCACAAAGTGATAATAGATAGAGAGTCTGTGACTGAGGACGACTGAGCTTAGTATATTTCCGGCAGAGCAGTTATACACAAATTATAATGAATATAGACCCTTTTAGACTCTGGCTGAATATAATTTAGTCAACATTATTATCTGCTTAAAGAACTTACCTGGTCCATAGTGAGCATCCTCTTGAGTAGATCGATGAACTCCCTTCTGTCTGCTTTCTCGGCCAACAGTTGGCCGCCTTCAAGATCCGTTGGTACATTGACCTGAGCAACAAATACGTGTGTTAACATAACTATAATGTACGGAAGTCACACTGAATAAGCCATCTATTCTCAGGAAGGAGAGAAACTCTCCATTGTAGCAATTTTTGAACCAGAATTTTAAAGTTATTTGCTACTATTGCATTGTGGCACCATATTAGGGTATTTGACTACTATCTATACATTTATACAAATAGTGTCTTTTATAAAGTCGAAATAACAGCTTTTTACTAAATGCATATGCAAGTTGTTTTTTGTTTTGTTTTTTTGTTTTTATGTCTGTTTGTCTGCCTGCTAATCTCTGAAACGGCAAGACCGATTTTGACGGGAATTTCACTGGCAGATAGCTGATGTTATAAAGAGTAAAACTTTTATTTTAGAAAAAAAAAAACACCACGCTGGCGAAGCCGCGGGCAGCAGCTAGTTATAAATATACTTGAATTAATATTTGTTTAAAAGATGTTAATAATTTATGAAAAAACTAATAAAATCTTTGAAAAAATTAGGGAGATGCACGCTTTTGAAGTTATTATCTATCCTTGTCACGCAAATCGAACGCTATGGCGCAAAGTTACTATGGCAGTCCTATGTTTTGACATCACATATTAGCAGCGCTGTACTCCCACTTAGCCATTTTTAGAGAAATAATAAATAAAAAAAACTATGATGTATCTTTGTTCTAGAATTAGAGAAATCTAATATAAAAAATCCAGTCAAATACCCTATTATTATAAATCCTATACTGAAGACCCCGTGAAAGTCAGTTAAGGTGAAAGCGTCAGGGTAGCCCGCAAAATTCTAATTAATCATCTTAAGTTTTTTGCAATTTGTAGGTCAGTATCAAATTGTATGATGATCAAAATATGATTCGCGACCGCACAGTCACACATGTTTATTGATAGAACTATAACCATAAAAACCATCAATGACAAGTATGACATTTAAGGCCAATTCTTTATACAGAATTATAAAGCCATATTTATTACGGTCACGAATCATTTTTGACGTGATAACGTCATGACTCATTGTCACATTCCGCCTGAGCCGAGTGTGCAAGCGAGAGCGCGGAACAAGCGATAGAGAGGCACGATCGGCCTAAGCGTTCGGCTTGTGACGCAATGTTTTCTTATTTTTTTTTTTTTTTTACGTACAACGGGGATGCTCTTGGCCTTCATCTCACCTGATGGTAAGTGATGATAAGGCCGAAAATGGAAGCGAGCTTCACCCGGAATCCTCAACCACAGAGGAACTGGCTATCTTACCTCTAACTGCCGAAACACAACAATGCTGTTAACATTGTTGTTGTGGCGACAGACTTAGATAAGATGGTGGTAGCTAGCCAGGCGGACTTAGAACAAGCCCTACCACCAACCAAACCGAGCAGAAATTGTTGCCCCCGTTGGGAATCGAACCTCTGGATCTGAGACAGGTGGTTTTACTAGACCACAGAGGCGGTCGTTATCACGTAAAATTATCGTCCGTAAACCGACTTTACAGACAACAATTTTTTTAAATCTCCATACACCTGACACTTGACCTGCAAATTGCAAAAACGTTCGAAAATTTGAATTTATGCGGGCTACCTTACCGCATCCCACTTAAATCTCTAGGATTAAGGAATGAAATAAGTCTACTGATCAGGCTTTCAGTATACGGGAGTAACTTAAAGTACCCGGCTTTCAACATGGCACATCGAGTTTTAGAACAAGTTCGCTTTTGAAGACCGTCGTCATTGTCACACCTTCGACGTTATCCTTCGTTTTTTAAGCAAGTGATAATTATAATTTAAGGAATGTTGTTGAACTGTCAAAATGGAATTCTGACTGATAAGTGTGTGACGCAATTACGCCGCTGTGTGTAGAGACCAAACGCGACGATATAAAAAAATTAAACTATGATTGCTTGATATAAAAGTAGCAGAAATACTTGTTCAATCTTTTAATCATTGTCTATGGATTTTCTCTCAGTAATTATATTTTAAGTAATATTAAAATTATAAATATAATGTAAGTATAGATGTGGGGGATTTTTTTTCGGCCACTGCTAAAACTAAAATTGTTGAAATTGGGTGCGGAAACTTTATGCAACTTTTTTTTTTTTTTTTTAAACTTTGCCCCTACACTAGGAATTTCTCCTGTATTGTGGGTGCGTTTACAAACATTTAAACTCACATCACAGATTACTATAGTTACTACGTAACAGATACTTCACTCAGTAGAAAATTTCCGATACCTAGTGCTATAATAGCCTACTCCGTCGTGTTAGCAACCGCTGCATGCTAAAATGTGGCTAAATGCTCAAGCGTACAGTTGTGATTGCTTCGCACCGCGCGATCCCACAGCAATCGCAGGGCTGCCTCTTCGATAAAATTAAATTAACATGACTTTTTGTGTCTATGTTATTGAGAACTGTGAATATGTTCTGACTATAGGTAGTAGTTTTAAATTGTATCGTTTATAAAATATATTTTTTATAAATTGGTGCTGACTGTAATACATTTAGATAAAACATAATTATAGAGGTCAGTGTGTAGGTACAATAAAAAAACCTTTCAAGTTACTTGTGAGCACAGCACGTATGCCACCAGACGGCATCGTAGGGACACACGGCTACATATCAAGCTATACAAAACTAGTTTACGCTGGTCTCGCATTGTATAGGATTTCCGTATAATAAGCGACCAGCTTATACTGGAAATGTATAGCATGATATGTAGCCGTGTGTAAGCGTACGAACGAATGGAACGATTAAAATTGAACAAAATGCGTGCGCTTCGCTTGCGAAAACCGCACTGAATTTGGTCCGCAAACGGCCCGAGACCGCTCGGCCGAGCGGTAGGTAATTATGGCGCGCAAATACATGGAGTGACGGAGGCCTGCTCACATACACAACCAGCCAATAAGTTTACGTTAATATTATACTTTTTACCAATAAAAAAAAAAACGGAAATACACTTTTTTTTTGTTTTTTTTTCTTGTTCGGTAGAAAAAATATCAGGCCGAATTTAGTTGTCGTTTTTGGTCGATCTCTACGAGTGTGACAGTTTATATTTTTCAATTAGAATATCTGACGTGCCACTGACATTGAAAAAGAAGAAGTCTTCTAAAGCTCGATGTGTCATGTCTACGACCGGATACTGTACAAAATGCTTCAATCATAAAGTTCATACAACAGGTTACCTGTCCTATATCGTCGAGGCAGTTGAAGATATACTTCCGAGCCTCCTTGCTCTTGATGCCGGTCTCGAGTTCATGTTCCTCGGGAGTCTTCAGTCGCCAGAACGGGTAAGTACTGTCCACGTCACGGTAGAAGAACTTCGCTGTTTTACTTGCGCTGTAAATAAATCATTGGATTGAAATTGTATGATAGACCAACACACACTTAGGCCCACTTGGACCACAAATTGTGGTGATTTGAAACACGATTTGTGGTGCAATCGGACCTAAGCCATTCGGCGACGTTTGACCATTTGACATTCAAAAGTGCATTTTTGACGTTCAAAAGTGCATTTTACGTGCCTATTTGAAATAAATGATTTGATTTTAACTTTGGCGAAACAGCTAACAATAATATACTGGATTTGACCGGTTTTAGACATGACTTTACAAGCAGCGCCGCCATTCATAATCGTCTATAATGTTCCCATGTCACGTCTTCGATTTTTTGGTTCTAGGACCAGGGCTTGTTAACGTTACCAAATAACAAAATAATAACCGTAACGTTACGTTAAATTTCAATGTTATACCTACTAACGTTACAAAAATTTAACATTACCAGTAACATAACGTTAATTAACATTAACAAAAATACGATAACTAACGTTAATTTAGTTACGTTGCCGTTCTGTGGGTAAGAATCAGGCAGATTCAGGCAACGTTTTGATCGGCACGGCATCAGAGAGGCGCGAGGGTGGCCTCCCGCCGCGCCGCACGCCTCAGGCCTCACTACTTACATCTCACCCGTTTAAAATAACGATAAAATTAAAAGTCGCATTAATAACGTTAAATCGATTACCGTTATTTTAATAATAACGTTAACTCGAAAATTTTCCGGTATTTAAATTTATAAGTTTTTATGCCCGTTTCCTCATGAAGTTTTCCTTCACCGTTTTAAGAAGTCTATACTGGTTGCAAGGTTGTTTTGAATGGAGGAAAGATATTAAAGTAGGCTGTACCTTTGTATAGTTTTTTTTAATTCCCAAATAGCGGCTGCTCTTAACCTTGGCTCTCGCCTTATGGAAAGTGATGGATGAGGTCTAGTCACAGATATAGATATACTTAGATAACGCAAGAGCAACTACTTCGCGTGCCAAAAATCGCACCAGCTTACGATCAAAAATCATAAGCCGCCACTTTCGCGCTCAGTCCTGTGCACTGCTGGCTGGGTAAACGTGAGCGAGAGCGCGAGCTTGTGACGTCATAGTAGGTAGTCAAAAAATGGCACGCTTGGTTTCCATACAGTTCGTGATACTTGGATTATCTATATCTGTGGGTCTACTAATGAAACGAGCGTTATACTTTGATTTATACTAAAGGCGAAAGAAATTCAAAATGCGGTAGGACCGAATGCGACCACACACAGAGTCATGAACTCGTGCGCATTTTATGTGTAACCAGCATTAAAAAATAGCACTAAAATTCTCAAAACAAAATGCAAAGAACAATTATCTATACAAATAAATAATATTGAAGTGTCTGTTTGTAATGTCAAAAAAATAACTTTTTACTAGATGCTTATGAAAGTATAATACTGTACTTATAACAAAAAAAAAAAAAACAATTTAAAATTTTTTGTCTGTTTATTTGTTCCGGCTAATCTCCGAAACGGCTGGACCGATTTTGACGGGACTTTCACTGGCAGGTAGCTGAATTCATAAGGAGTAACTTAGACCTTAGTTCCTTTTATTTTAATGTGGACAGCAGTTAGTTATCCCATGTATTTATTTGAAGACTTAAAGAATGTATTTCTAAAATCTATCAGTACTGACCTGTTGAGCATGTGTTCTGTGGGCAGGCCTTGCGTTTGCGAGATGTACCGGATCTGGTCGTACTCCGACGAGCCGGGGTACAGCGGCCAGCCTAGGAACAGCTCTGCGACCACGCAGCCCAGCGACCACATGTCGATGGCTTCGCAGAACGCCAGGCCCAGGATTATTTCTGGTGCTCTGTAGGAGAAAAATGATACATGAGTACATATTGTTACATTATTTCTAAACACTTTACGGGACACTGAGCGAGCTATAATATTATAGATGTTTTAGGTTATAACATCTATGAGTGTTGAGGCTTTTTTTTTTTTATATATGTCTCTCGCAGTTCCACCTGGGAGGTTGTCTACTGCTTAATCGTAATTTCCTGTGGGTGCCTCAATAAATTAAGGCCTCCAGCCAGGGCATAAAACTAAGCGACTACGCTAAGGGCACCCCCTGCGGGGGTACGGACCTCGGCTTAGGGCATCGCTGGGGGAGGCCAGCAAGGGACGGGCTGGATCAGATTGGGCGTTTAGTGTCCCGGAAAGTGTTAATAAATAGATTACGGCGAAAGCGAAATTCAACTTTTCTGACATTTTTTGCAATTTGCAGGTCAGTATCTAAAGTGGCCGCCACATAAATCTGAAATAAAGTTCATTGACCCGCATACATTTATTCAAATACGTAATTCCGAAAACAGAAATAATGACATAAACGAAACGACCTTTATCGTAATCCTTGAATTTTTCTAGTAATAAAAAACGATTCATAATGTATTGTCGGGGTACCTACGTAGAGAAATTAAGGAAAGAGCAATGAACTTTATTCCAGATTTATGTGGTGGCCACCATAGTTGTATGTTGATCTAAATATGATTCGCAGCTGTATCAAACATTTATTTAGAGAATTGTCATCATAAAAATTATCAATACAACTCTCTAAGTTCATATTAACCTATTGAATGACTATTTAATAAAATCATCAATGTATAATTTTGTAATCATGGTATGCCCCGTTGGTGTCGTAGTTAGATTCGTGGGTCGGGCAAAGTGTTATTGGGTTTTTCCATCAGGAATTTCGTAGTAACAGCCTGGTAGAGCTCCGCGAGTGTCTGATTGCCGTTCCATCAGACTATGAGAGTGAGGGAAGAGAGAGTGCACCTGTGTCTGCACTATAATATCTCCCGCGCCCAAGGCTGGTCTCCGCTGAGATTGGTCGCCAAAGCCGAAATTCGGTCTGGAGGACTCTTATTATTAATACAAAATAAGCAAGTACTTCTATGGTTGTAACAACTCCATATTAGATCCCATCATCGAGCATTCGTACGAAGATAGACGGCGATTCCCTATACGCATACTTTTCTTGAGTTATCTGTAGGTATATTGTACCATCGCGGTTTAAGACACTCGGCGCTCGGCCACTATAGTAACGCTTACCTACGCTCAGCAACCAACAGCATCGCAGCGTCAGATTTTTGCTGAGCCAATTGTTTTTGTAAAAGAAAAAAAAAAAAAAACTTTTAAAAAACCAGCCGAGGTGATCATATGTGATCATTGTAGCTTGAGAAATATATTTAAACAAAAGTTTATTTTATTTTATTGGTCGTCGCAAAAAGGGGCGGTAAACAGATGTGGTATCGTTGCATAAACTCAATGTATAAACTCAATGTCCTTGAATTATATAATTGCATAGCACAGGTGTGAGTACTATGTACTATAGAGCTACCATTTACCGGGTAATATGTCTTTTATTGACTTGAATGTGCCCTGGCGGCTGAGAGTATGTCATGCTCACTCAAATGTCTCGCTGGTGGTGGCGTGTGTGTTGGATCATTAAGTTCCCTTCAAAATGGTTGAGCTAAATGGTGCTGATCCATGCGTCATGTTCGTGAACGGGCGCCGTCAGTTGGGACTGGTCATCTCTTAGCTGCCACGGCTTATTTTAATTTTTGTGAATTGTTTCTATTACGGACGCTTCTAACGTGCACGTCTTTCTACATTGTTCTCACATGTATAACTTCAACATGAATGATGTAACCCATATTTTGTAACAATATTTTAAAAGAGTGTCCATGGAGTTTCTTGTCCGTTCTTCTCCATAGGAACCTACTACGCTTTGGAATGGGCAACTAGCTTCATCTTTCTGACTGACCGACCCCTTGCTTGACAATTCAAAAGTACCTGTAATTGGTTTATTTGAAATAAATGCTTTGAGTTTGAGTTTGAGTTTGAGTTTGAGTTTGCACGGAATATTGTTTTCAAGGTGGTTAGATTTTCGTGCCCGCGATAGTACCTGTAGTATCGGCTCTGCAGGTAAGTGTTGCAGACAGCCTTGCTGACGTGCGATGCGCTGCCGAAGTCGATCACCTTGACGCGGTACGGCTGACGTGCCGGCTCCACCAGCATTATGTTCTCAGGCTTCAGATCCGCGTGGATGAGGCCCAGTTGCTGAAAAAAATATAAAAATTAATGAGAAACAATGTTAAGGGTCTCAATTTTTTATTCATATATCACTTTTTCAATTATTTGGCAGTAAATTCTCATTTCTCACAAAAATGGTCATTTTAGCAGCAATAAGCCACAGAACTTTAGTCTAAAGAATAAATAGGGCGCAGCAGTTTGACATTATAATTTTCTTGACGTCACACCTGGCCATAATGTGAGTTTTACCGCACGCTACGCGTACAGTAAAACTCGCATTGTGGCCAGGTGAAGACGTAAAATTATGTTCTCACCACGGGCAGTAAAAAAGAAAGTCCTCTATCGCATATTTACAACCCTCGCCTGCGGCTCGGGTCACAAATACCTGCGATTTCGGGCTTTCTTTCTTTTACAGCCCTTGGTAAGTAATGTACTATTGTAAACGCTGTACAACTACCATATTTTCTCCTTTGATAAAAGATACCTGAAAAATCGCCTCTTCCTTATAAAACGTAATGTACCTCTCTTCATCTTTTCGTTAGTTCGCTAAACTTTTGAGAACCAATAAACCGATTTAATCGATCAAAGCATGTATTTTAATTACAGCATTTACAGGCATTTTGGAATTGTCTAGGAGTCGGTCAGTCAGAAATACAAAGCTAATTGCCATTCCAAACAGTGGATGGCCTATGGAGAAGAAGATATATTTTGTAACATAAGATAACAGACCAAACCTAGTAAACTAAAAGCAAAGATAGATAGAATGCACTTTTACACCATAAAAATTACAGATATAAATGTAGAAATTTTACATAGGGTGACACATTGGGAAGTCTTATCGCTAAAAGTGACCTTGAACACTTTGTACAGTTGAGTACCTTTGGATGGATTAGAAGTAGGAGACAATACTGCAGGTAGTCAGTGGTGTACCATTTACTTATACAATAAATATATATTTTTCCCAATAATAATCATGAAACAAGAGCAAGGGACTCGAAGGCAAATGACTGACTCTGGAGATCTTAATATTCAAACTTTTTTCCTTTTAAAATAATCAAATTTTTTGAAGTGAAAACTTTAAGTGCTTT
This sequence comes from Dryobota labecula, assembly GCA_947523025.1. NCBI lineage: Eukaryota > Metazoa > Arthropoda > Insecta > Lepidoptera > Noctuidae > Dryobota > Dryobota labecula. The sequence goes on along the minus strand of OX383302.1, from coordinate 16,446,016 downwards.
GAGCACTTTTTGGGTGAACAAAAATCATGGAACTCGCGTCATCGTCACCTAAAGGTGCACTTACAAGGGCAATTTTTTGAGAAATTATCGCTCGACAACACTAATGGATCAATCTGGATCAATTAAGTGGAGCAATCTGGAGCAACAACAATAAAATGCGACAATTATTTCGGGATTATTGCTTCATATTGCTCCATATATTTCACATTTATCAATGTCGCCAATATGCGTTGCCGAATATCCAATCGGTTTGGAAAATGTTAGTCAATTTTCTTTCTATCTCGTTTATACTTATAACTACATCTCGTTTTTGCGAGAGTCAGTGCAGTACAAGTGTGTCCAGTGGCGTGCCTAGGGGTCAAAATTAGGGCAAGCCAATATATATATTTTGGATAAAAAAACACATCCTACCCTATCGCCTGGCAAAGTGGCGCCTACCGACTGAGCCGTTAAAGAACTGAATAATATTCGTTTTTCATAATTGTAAGTAATTGCGATTTATTCTTTTGTTCCAAAACTAATACCAATAGGTATGTTTTTCAACAAATTTGATGAAACAAATATCAGTGGTATTAGTTGCTAGATAAGGTATAGATATAGACCTAAATATTTTAATATGAATTAACAACAAAACATGTGTGGGAAAATGTGGGTGTAGCTAGGTAGGCATACCTCTGCTTAACCCTCCGGCGAATACAGGCGTGATGTTATGCTTAAATATAGGTAAATTTTAAATACGAAGAGTACCTACTGGTAATCCTTTAGAAAATCACAACTATTATAAGTACAAGTTATCAGTATCGTGTAAAATATGATATGTGAGCCATCTATTATCATTATTGGCACAACAGAGCTCTTCGAGTCGTAATAATTCATATTTCAAACGCTCGCAAATTCGCAACAGTTGTTATGGGAAAAATATTACAATACGGCTACTAGATGGCGCACAAATAATTGATTGATTTGTGATTTCTAACTACACATTGCTTACATTTAATTCGTTTGATAAGTAACTGGGCTCCGGTTTGTTGCCATCTTGTTGCTGCATGTTTCTCTAAGACTAGGTCGTATAAAGAAAGCAAAGATACAAGCCCTAAGAAATTGCCTCTATTGAATGAGGTTTTAAACTCATTGTGACCTCGGAAAGGAAGTTCTTAAAGTGCTAAATGACACACAACATCAACCTAATCTTTGAAAAACAGCGCGATTGTGTTCGACACGCATAATGTATTCAGCGAGATTATATTTGTCTGTAAAACTCAAAGTATTTACCTTTTTCCAAGTAACGATAAGAAACTTTTTCATCACTTCAAAAAGAAGGTAATTACAGCAAAAACTAATCACAACACAAACTCACAGAAAATTAAAAAAAATCAAAACATAAACGGCGTCAGTAACCGCTCAAAACAATTAATTTAAAATTACATCATGCAAATTCACGCTTTGCGCAGCGACTCGCGCACACATACTCAGGATCTACAATCCTACCACCTCCTACTACGATTCGTTTCATTCATAAAAAGTCAAAAGCCGGGCTTAAAAATTCGAACATTTGCAAAATGAGTACATACTATCATATCAAGGACGTTAACACATTTCTTTGCGAAAAAATGAGAAGTTAGAAGCCCGATTTGAAGCCACCTTGTGTGAGCGAGAAAGCTATACTTCATTCATCGATACGATCTCGCCTCCTGCTTAGCGCTATAACGTTAGAGCGAGATCGCAACTGCGGCATCGGAGATAGTTTGGCAACGGTGCATGATGAAAGAGGCGATGAATTTAAATATTATTCCTTGAGTATGTAACTCTGGCAACGTTGCATCGTAGTACGTATCTAGCGCGCGGCCGGTACCACGTTTTTATTCTTGGTACTACGCGGAGAGTTTAATGTTATTATTCGTATCAATTCTTGCGACATTGAGTTTGTTTACAGGTGTAGTTTTTTTATTAATAGGCTCACTTTTGATTGAAAGCCGGGCATTTCGGCTTTAATGAAAGGAACGCCCCTGAGTGTGTCGTCAGTGTATTGACTTGTATTGCCTAGTTTTTTAAGGTTGCTCCATATTGCATGGTATTGTGTGGCCGTATCTCTGACAACAGGTTGCTACATGTTGCCATCGCCCTAAATTGTTGCGTGTAGTCGTGACGTCATAGTTGACGAGAATTGACCAGGATTGAGCAATTTTAATTGCCCGTGTAAACGTACCTTAAGTAAATAAATTAAACCTTTTGAATATAAATATTTCTCAGTAGTTCGTTCGCATGTTTTATATTATACTTATCCTAGCTAAACACGGAAATCTGTTATTATCCATACAATCTGTAATATACATACTTTGTAACATACTATATATGTATCACTGTTGATTGCCTAAATAAATAAGTAATGATAATGTTTAAGGAGAGAGGAAATGAAAAAACCACTTCAAGTTTTTAAACTGTCATGGTCACTAACATTATTATTAACACAATATCCCGTTTGTGTTAATAATAACACTTACTTTAAGTTTGAGCAGCGCCGTCAGAACCTGCTGTAGTATAGGTCTGATGTACTTCAGCGGCAGTGGCGAGAACTTGTTTTGTTTGAGGAAGTCGTACAGGTTCTGCTCCAGCATCTCGAACACCAGGCAGGTGTGCGAACGATGCTGGAAGCATTCGTACGCTCGTACGAAGTTGAACTCGTCCGCCGATTCTTGGGAGAGGCGGGAGAGGATTGATACCTGGAAATAAATAAATAATTGTTTATACAGGGTTATTTTAAATTAGCTAGCTAAACTCTGCAGACGCGATAGGTATCGGTATCCAAACATGATAAAACAATTTTTTTAATGACTAATGATTTTTTTGTGGGGTCATAAATTGTAGTCACTTGAAATAGGTATCAGTTTAAAAAAACAGTAATTAAATTTTTTGTGTGTAAAATTCACAGACGTTTTGTGTGTCGATATCTAAACACGATAAAACATAAGAAATGTTTTTTTCAACTCATACTTCAAGTAACAACACTAGCAGCGGTCGTTGACCGCCCAAAAAGAACATCAATTCTTTTATTAGTTGGTGTAATCCGTATTCTTAGAGTAGAGACCGCGAAACGGCAAACGCATGTATGGTAGAACGATCTTTGCAGGGTGACTGGTAGCAGCTGGATGAGACTAGGAATCTAGTTAAATGGCGTGCGATCGGAGGGGTCTCCGTCCAGCTGTAGAACGCTACAGGATCACGTGGTTTTTTTTTTAGAAGAATGGTAACGTAAAATCGATTCCCTATCGGGACATAGGCCTCTCTCAAGTTACGCCAAAAGAAACGGGTCGCCACCTTCCACATTCAGTCTGTCCCGATATAATTCTACTATTGTGTGAATACCTATTATAACAGTGTTAGGCGCCGCTAGCACAACTGCAAAATGTTAGTTAACCTCAACAAAATCCTTAAAAGGGCGTACAACGAAAAATGCAATAACTCGATTTTGCCGCTTCCGAGAATTGTATTTTTGATTATTGAATTTGTTATAAGTTATTGCATTCTTGCTTACTGAAAAACCGAGTTTCTGAAGGATCAATAAAAAGTTGCTTAGAGAGAGTTAATAGATTTCGATTCGCTGACTCCAAATATATAACTCAACGAATATATAACTCAAAATCGTCCAAAATCGAGTTATTGCATTCTTCGTTAGCGCGGCAGTATTCCATTGCTTACTCTAGGATGCATATCCGGTACGGCTCTTATAATCCTTCCATATCCTATGGGCACGTCTTCCCTACCATTATCGTGACCCCGGTCCTGCTCCTTGAAATGCAATGGTCTCTGTAGCACCATGAAACATGAGGCTTCAGGGGCTAGTGTGAATCTTTGGGTTCATTCGAGTAATCGAGTCTGGTTAAACCACGCTGGGGTCGGTGCATTTCATTCATTCATTCATTCATACGAGAATTGTATTTTTGATTATTGAATTTGTTATAAGTTATTGCATTCTTGCTTACTGAAAAACCGAGTTTCTGAAGGATCAATAAAAAGTTGCTTAGAGAGAGTTAATAGATTTCGATTCGCTGACTCCAAATATATAACTCAACGAATATATAACTCAAAATCGTCCAAAATCGAGTTATTGCATTCTTCGTTAGTGCGACAGAACTCCTTTAAAAACGTTACGTTTCATATTGAGACATGTAGCATCAAAATTAGTTCTAAAGAAAAGCGGCCACATTCCTCTATATTGTATTTTGTTGCTTCGTGTCTCAATATGAAACTTTATAAAAGGAATTAGAAAATTCTAGACATACCTACCGAGGTTCTTTATTGAGCCGTTTTCCATAATTCCTTCTCAGTCACGAGATAATATTTTTTTAAAGGAGTGGTGCTAGTGGATCGTTGTACACGCTCTTAAAACCAGTTTTGAAATGCTAAGCGAATTCAAAGATAACTTTGTTATACACCATTCAGAGATTGTACTACAGTAAAATTCTACATTCACACGGTTATATGCAATTCCATGATTATTCTAACTACCTACTTTCTGGTATTCGTAGGAAATGGCGAGCCGAGCCAACTTCTCAACTTCTCACCTGTCATAACATGAAAATGGAGGTCGCCGAACACCGACATGTTACGGCTACTATATCAAGCATTTTATACAGGGTGGGTATTTGGCCCAAGAATTATTTTTCGAAACAAAACAATACCTTATTTTTCGATTTTTCTCGTATTTTTAGAGTTCCGTATCTCAAAAAGAAAAACGGAACCCTTATAGTATCACTCGTGTGTCTGTCTGTCACAGACAATTTGCTCCGAATCTAATCGATCGATCAAAATTGACCCTTATCTCCGAAACAACTGAGCCTAAATTTTTAACAAAATGCAGAAAATAGCTCTATAGGTACTTATAGATTACAGGAAACCTATAGAAGTCTATGTTCTTAAAATAACATGGTAAATCTCCCAATATTGTGCGTACAAACTTACATTTGCAGTTGGAATGTATGAACATGTTTGTCATGTTGTGTTGGAACATGTTTTTCAACAACATTGTGCGTGGTCCGACATGCACTTGGCCGGTATTTTTTTGCAGTATTTGTACTTTTTCAAGCAAGAGTAACACGATCCCAATAATACAGGGTGCTATTTTATTGCAAAAATAAGATCGCGTTCGGTTACTTAGTTAAAATAAATTCTAGTGTTTTAAAAATCGAGTTTAATAATAACTACAGTACTTTACTTCTCAAAGTTTCGTATTTCGTCAAAAAATCGCCCTGTATACGGTGAAAACCACTCCGGTGGGCAAACACAAACAACCGCTGGAGCTCGGCCAAACTCACTATAATGGATCGAGACTTGCTAGCTTTCTATCAAACATACAATAAAGCGTATATAAATAAATAAATACTGTCACTGGCGGCCGCAAAAATATCTATTTTGTAGTCTGTCCTACCAATTGCTGTTTTTACCTGACGCAGGACCGTCAGGTAAAAACAACCCTCTGGAAACACTTTTTTGACAAGAATATCGATGGTGAAGTGCCAATAACACCTAACTGACAAAGTCAAAAATGTACACAAACTGAATGAGGATGCATGCATGGAGGTAATGCCATAAAATAGGCACGTTGGTTTAGTTGGAGGTATTTCCACGTATTAGTTTAACAACTAAAAATACACTTAGGAGTTTTCACTAAAACATGCGAATAACGCCTTTAAATTCAAAACGATAAAAAAGTGAATTCTAGAAAAATGTAAGTTAGGAGGTATTGGCACTTCACCGTCGATATCTATTTTGTAGTCTGTCCTTACAATAGTTGTTTTTACCCTACCGTCTGAATTTTTCTTTTCAAAGTGATAAGAATTGTAAGAAATGCCTTGTTTCAGCTCCTAGATGATTTAAAACGTTTTGTTCTACTAAACTTGGACGACAACCAAAGTAATTACGTTTCTTTGTTTTCTGTTTACCCTATTATAGTTTCAAACAAACAAAGTATTCTATAAGAGTCTGACCTACTTAAAGGGTTTTCACACACAAAATAATATAAGTGGCGAACTTGGCAACTATTCAAAAACTGCATTTTGTAGAAGGGACGTCAAAAATGAGATTTTTAGGGTTCCGTACGTCCGAATAAAAAAAACAGAGCCCTTAAGAATCACTAGTGTGTCTGTCTGTCACATCCAATTTGCTCTGAATCTACTGGATTAATTAAGTTGGAATTTGGTACACATATGAATGTCTGTGGTCCAAACATGGACGTGTAGCGTAAATAAATGAATTTTGAATATAGGGGACACATATGGGGGCCAAATTAGAAATTAAAAAAAAAAAAGGTTTTGCAAACTGTACTGTGTGACATATCAAACGAAAGGGTTTATTGTAAGGATTTAAGATATAATTTTAAAATAAATAAGTTTAAAGTGTATTAAGAAAATTGATGTAAATTTATCATTCCCCCGATATACCCCGATACCTTATCACAGAAAATACTGATCCATTTTTATTTTTTTAAGAATACAGAAAATAGTTCTTTACTTATAGATTACAGGAAAACTTATAAGAAGTCTATGGTCTTGAAATAACATGGTAAATCTGTCAATATTGTGCGTACAAATTTACATTTGCAGTTGCAACGTATGGGGGAACTTGTTTTTCAACCACAGTGTTAAGTTTGTTCTTGGGATAAATTCATTCCAACTACGGAAACCCTTCATTGTTTCTACAGTCAACCTCAACCACACGATTAACATATGAATAAAGAAACCTTACTGATTTGAAATTAATACTCTTTTAAGGTCAAGCTGTACAGCTATCGTTTTTGTGCTTTTAGAGGTATGAGGAACAAGGTGTAAAGTTCACTCATACTCTATAAGTAAAGGGAGGATCCTCCGACCAAACGGGTATTGTGTCTGGTGGGCAACTGCCCAACGGTTGATGTCGGCATGTTGTATATGCCAGTCACGCGGTAAACTCTGATAGCGCGATGCAGGATTTGTGACGTCAGGTCTTTGATGCGTAGTTCGCATGTGGCGTTTGTTGATACCGCCACACTCACCAGTTGGCGCCACTGGTGAGTAAGATCCTGTCAGTACTTTTATTTTATATGTTTTGGATATGATTAAGTACTCATTACCTCATAAAATGTTTATTTTATTACATTTTATAATATCAAACGATTATTTCAGACAAATATTATTCTTCCTCCAAGTGCTACGAAATTAGATCCTAAGTTGTTACTTAAAATCTTAAGCCATAATTAATCAGGAATAGCAGAATCTTTACAATTATGAATAATTAGTTACAATTTGCGATAGAAAATCCCGCAAACAGTGAACGTTCAGTTTCACATTTGACATTTCTAGAGACCTCACTCTACACTAGCGCCTCTAGCGGCAAATTCAAGCACGATACTCCTCATTGAGGTAAGGTTGACTGCACTAACTCCCAGACTCTGGCGTAAAAATAGAAATTTATTACTTGTGTATTTACTACTTGTGGTAATAATAGACATTTAGTGTGAAATGAATTATTACTATTACCTACTATATTTATTACAGACTAGCTGGCGACCGGTAGAAATTGGAAAAGATTCAAAATATATTTTTAACTTTTTGTAGCTATGTAGCCTGACTGCAGACATTTTATTCATCTTTGTTTGGCAAAGCTGAGCAGTCACGGTCATATACACAACGGAAACATCGCTATTGTCTGATAAATGCAACAAGTCTTCATGACCATAAAGATCCTTAAGTTATACGGCACTTATATGTGTGTGGCTAAGAAGAAACAGCACGAAAAATTTGGTCTACATATGTCATATCATCGATGCGCGAGCAAGACCGCGTAAGTTGTTTGTAAATACCGCGTATATGACTTTTCACGATTTCACAGGAAGAAGAATATGAATGTATCTATGTATGTAACTCAATCTATCCTTGGCGAGCATAGGTGATTCTTGAGGATCTTGATAGCAAGAAAAATTCGGTCTACAGATATCACATTGTCGGTGCGCGATCAAGACCGCATAAGAGCAGTTTGCTAATACCGCGTATCTGAGTTTTTACGATTTCACAGGAAGAAGAAAATGAATGAATGTACGTATGTACCTCAATCTGTCCTTGGCGAGCATAGCTTGGGTGGTTCTTGAGGATCTTGATGGCGACTATCTCGTTGGTTCCCTTCTTCCAGCACTTCACCACCTGCCCGAACGTACCTCGCCCGAGGAACTCCAAAACCTCGTACCTATAAGACAAATGAACATTACATTATTATTAACTAGACTAACAATTTTAGGATAATATCACAGGCACAGTCTCCACGAGTAGCGACATTGAAATTAAATATATGAACAGTCAGGGAAATTCATTGTTAAGTAAATTGACATCCTACGTCAATTTGCCGTGTTTATATACCCTTTTCGTACAACTGTCAAAGAATGACATTTGTGTTTTGAATGTACGGACAATTTAAGTTGTTAGTCCATTTGCCTAATAATTTTAAATTCTGTGACTACAGTCAGTCCGGCTTACACTTTGTTGACGGGTGAACATACAACTACATAAGAAAACACAAGAAATACATACATGGAAGTACATAAAATGTACAAAACGTCTTAAAGTAATACCATCAGGCCATATCTGTCATGTCCACCTTGTGTTTAAATACATACAGTTTGTAAGCGGTACTACTTTTTATACGACTTGATGTTAAGCTTTTTTAAAGAAACACTTTTGTTAGTCTTACTTTTATGTAGCTAATAATGTCATCGTCAGAGGCCTCCGTATTCACGTTCGATATTAATAACGGATTTTAATATCTGTCGTACGGAATTTACTGGCCGGTACACACGGCTACACATCAAGCTATAACTATCCAGTTTATGCTGACCTGTCATTGTACGGAAATCCTATACAATGTGAGATTAGCTTCATAATATGTAGCCGTGCGTACAAAAGAAGCACGACCATTTTGGCTAGCAAATGTACAGGATTTCAAACGTTTATGTTGCACTAATTTCCACACATTATTATTCGGTTTACTCACTACTATTTTTAATTTTTATTTAATGACTGCACGAGCACGGACTAATTACGGCAAAGAAAAAACAATGTTGGTGGAGACACAGCTGACAGCAGCAGAGAGGATTTAAAGAAATGTGATATTATAAACATATTTAAAACATAACTTTTAAAAACATGTATGTTCACCCTATAACGTCACCAACGCCCCAGAGGCAAATATGATACAAATTATAATTACTTTGATGAAAACACGTTGTATCTCATTTTAAGTGAACTGTTATTTGTGTAAGTTCTTATGAGAAATAAATTCTTTAAACCTAATTACAGTTTTTAATTCTTGAGTAATTGTTAAACAAGGCAGTATATTTGAATAAAATTATTTCGCAGATTGTGCTGCGCTAGAGGTTCACTTTTGGCGCAAGTGCAGCGCACTTTTTTTACTGTATCGTACTCGTACTCGTATTTACCTATTATGACTGCTGTATTTGTAATTCTGTGTTTCAGTTCTTTGTTCTTTCTATGTATGGGGCTATGTTGGGGATTTTCTGAGGAACCATTCCTCATCATCGTTAGTATGTAGCAGTCCATTGTTGGCTAGTTAGCTCGATCTTCGGTCACCTTCCTACGAACCATTTGCACGAATTAGTTACCACTAAGAATGAATGATCTTATTTCTCTCCCTTAGGGAGGTCTGAGCGCCAGTAGAAGAAAAATTAGAGGCTGTTTATGTAAGATTGAATTTAGCAACGATAGGAAATAATAGGTCTTTCAACCAAAAGGCACCGCAGCATAGGTCCTGAGTGAAAAGGCGTACGTACGGCGGGGCATTTTGCGTCGCGTGCAATCGGCGAAAGATTGTTCGGCGCGCCGCTCGCCGCCACTCAGGACACTCGCGAGGGATTGTATGTGTTTAACATGAACGCCGCACGCGCCGCCCCGCCGGACGCTCGAGTCGAGCGTGCACTCAGTTCGTACTCTTACACTCAAAGTTTAAATATACAGACTTACAAAAATGTGAATATAATGATAAAACCGCATAACTAGATGACCTAAACCACAGTGTGGTAAGGAAATGGAGTTTCGTAATTTATAGGTGCAAAATTCCGGGCATTTTGGTACAGTAAACCCCAATTACCGGTCTGAATCAGTGCCAATGCGACGTTAAAAAGCGTTATTTAAAATAAAAATGTAAAAGCGTGTAGCAGGGATTATGAATAATGTATTTGGATGACTAGAAAGAATGCAAGGACTCTTGATAAATGAAACGAGCGCAAGGATTTCTACTCAGTACTGTGCGTGCAACTGCAAAAATTTCTGACGCGTAAAAAAGACTACAAAAAATATTTCATAAAAATTACTACAGTATAATAAAATTGGAGGGGCTCGTGGCTAAGTAATAACAACAGAATGCAGAAACATGGTGCCTTTACAAACCAGACATTAGGAAACTGGACACATTTCATCTGCGGTGTCTTAGACCGATCTTGAACATTAAGTGGCAGGCCCATGTTCCTAATACGGAAGTCCTGCACCGTTCCGACTAGGGCTTCCATTACGTAATTACGCAATTACGTAATTACGGACAGATTTTAGAAATCTCACAAATACGTAACTGAAGAGCTGCAGTCCGTAATAACGTAACTATAGGATAATATTAATTAATTTAGGTACCCATTTATTTAGTTCTATAGTTTCTGCCTACTCCATGGGAAAAAGGCATGGGTTTATCTGTGTATTTACAATTTACCTTAATTTAGTTAACCTACGACTTACATTATGACAACACCAAAACCCTTTCTGTGGGTGGTATCCCTCGAATTCCCGGGGTTTATTTTATAACTTCCAATTTGAGTCCGCAAGATTTAATTTCTTAGTCGTACAGAATAGAGTTCATTGTTGACCAATCGGGAAACGAAGGGAATCCCCGTTGGTTGTGGATAGTTCGGTACGTAACACAATCAAAGTTTATAAGTGTTTCGCAAGTATTTGATCTACCTCGTAGATAATAAAGTTTAATATTGTGGATTGAGCAAGCTAAGGGAACTCCCTACATTTTTCTTTACTTTCGTGAATTTAGAAACAATCTCAATACTCGGTACTCAGTCGTCTTACGTACACCTGCGAGATACTGTCCTGCCTGGTCTAAGCTTATTTTATTGACTTTTGTGATTTTGTGTATGTGCCGCAAAGTTTGACGCTTGGTTTTCAGAAGCTTTTCATTACAAGTTTCTAAGTAGATATCACCATACACGAGTAGAGATACTTCAACGAAAATGTAAGTACCTATTTTAACATTACTTTACTTGTCTACTTACTTTGTTTCTAGGGTATTGTGTGAGAGTTTATACATATAATTTAGTAGTTGATTTTATATTGTTGACGGCACGGTTGGCGCAGTAGTTGAGTGATTGGCTGCTGCGCTGCGGGTCACGGGTTCGATTCCCGTACGGAACAAATATTTGTATGACCTACAGATAGGTGTTCCGGGTCTGGGTGTCTTGTGTATGTTAGTTTACATGATTGTGAGTGCACCCACGATACAGCAGTAATTCCTAGTGTGGTGCGACGTTTAAAAAAAAAAAAAAATATGTGCGATTTTATTTTATTGTTGCTTGTTAGATGTCTGTGCAAATAGACATTGATTATGAGTTCACGGTACGTATGTAAATGTATCCCGTTTTAAGTGTAGTGCCTAACTATAGATGCTATTTATATGTATTACCTAACTATTAAATTATGAAATATTTATATATTGTTTTAGGTCTGCAGTAAAGAAGACTATTTATAAGGAGTTTTTGAACAAACGCACACAATCAGCTATATGGGAACACTTTTTGAGGGCTGAAAATGGGCAAAGTGTCCAATGTAAACATTGTCAAAAAATTTTGAAGACTCCTGGTGGTGCTACTGGAGCACTACATACACATATGCGTGCTAAACATATTGGCGAGATGTCACAAGAGCAAGATGCGCAAAGGGCAAGTACTTCATCGTGCTTTCAAGCAAGAAAAAGTTTAGAACCTCCATCGAAGAAAACTAAACTAACGGATTACTTTTCCACTGAGTATTCCTTGGACGTTATAGTGACTAGAATGGCAGCATTGGATGGCATCCCATTAAGCAAATTTTGTACTTCTGAAGATCTAAGGTATGTTTTCAAAAAATCTGGCTATGATCTACCGAAATCTCCTTCAACTATTACCAAAATTGTCCTGGAACAGAGTTGTGCCATAAAAAAACAATTAATAAATCAGTTTAAAGATATGAAGTCCCAAAAAAAACGGTTTACTATAACGTTTGATGAATGGACCTCTACCCGGAACCGGAGGTATATGAATATAAATATTCATAATAAAGACCTAGAACCAGCTAAATATAAAAATTTAGGACTAGTAAGGATAAAGGGTTCAATGCCAGCTCACGTTGGAACTGTACTGTTAGAAAATCATCTAAATGACTTTTATTTGAAACTTGAAGATATAATTGCATTCACAACGGACGGAGCCAGTGTTATGGTTAAAATGGGCAAAAATTTTGATGGTCACCATCAGTTGTGTTTTGCTCACGGAATACAACTTGCAGTGCTGGACGTATTATATAAGACACGGAAAAGTACAACTACTGAACCAGAACTAGAAGATGAAGCTTCAGATACTGACACTGAAGAAATTGAAGAAAACGATGGCGGACTTTTCATAGAAGTACCTAGAGTTCTAGAACCAGAGTTTCTGTACAAAGATATTATAGTAAAAGTAAGAAAACTTGTTAAATCATTCAAAAAATCACCACTGAAGACCGATTTGTTGCAAAAATATTCTTTACAAGAGCATGGTAAAAGCCTCGATCTTATACTAGACTGCAAAACGCGATGGAACAGCTTATCAGATATGGTTGGACGATTTCTGAAATTGAAATCAAGTTTATTTAAGGCTTTATTAGACTTAAAATCAAATATAAGTTTCACAGACACAGAAATACAAGATCTACATAACATTCATCATAGTTTAGATATAATAAAAACTACAGTGATGGCATTGTGTCGCCGTGACTCGAATTTGTTAGCAGCAGATGCTGCGCTTCAGTTTATGTTAAATAAGCTTGATGCTCAGTCCAATGGGCTCAGTGACAAGCTTGCTGTATCCCTTAGAAAAAGAATAAAAGAAAGGCGAACAAATGTGTCTGGTGTCTTGCAGTATTTGCATAATAATGAAGAATATTATAAAACCGAAGAAACAGAAACTTTTACAAAACCGACGTCGGATTATATTAGAACATATGTTGCAAACTTATTAGAAAGGCTCAAATTTACACCGCCTACAAGTACACAAATGAGTTTAGATTCCGAAGCAGATGACAATGATGCTAATGATGGTTGTGGCGACGAGTTGACTGTTGCACAGCAACTAGAAAAAGAAATACAGAAAACTATGTCTACAGTAAACAAATCTGGAGTAAACACAGATCTTGAATCCATCATCAGAGTTGAAATGTGTATCTACGATAGCACTGGCGGCGGTCGTGAAGTTTTCCTAACAGCAGCTTATAATTATTTACTATGTATAATGCCTACTAGTGTTGAAGCAGAACGGGCATTTTCTTCTGCCGGCTATCTTTGTTCTAAACTAAGAAGTTCCCTTGGTGACAGAACATTGCATTCGTTATCATTTATGAGATCATATTATCAAGAACAAAGATTGGAAAAATAACCATATTTTATATTGTTTCTTACTTTTAAACCATTTGTGCGTGGTACATGTTTTGTTTGAATTGTTGATTGAGTTTAGTCAAAATCAAAATCGTCAATCAAATCAAAATATTACATTTTGATTTGATTGACGATTTTGATTTTGAGTTTAATTTTAAAATTATCATTTTAATCTGTAATTTACTTTTAATTCCTTAATATTATAATTTTTTTCATTTGAAGTTGTTTGATTTTTTACTTCTAAAATACGTAATAAGCCCAGAATTTATCGTGCTTTAAAAAATCAAAACAGTTAAGTACGTAATTACGTAGTTACGTAATTGAAGCATCAAAATGCGTAACTAGTTACGTAATTAGCAAATCCGTAATTTTGGAAGCACTAGTTCCGACATGTATTGAATGGAAGCCTTACTCATGCAGCGTCAACTCAGGTGTTGTGGACACGTCCTTCACATGGAAAACCACCGTTTACTCAAAGTGGTATTTTACTCTTGAGATGGCAGAAGGTAAACAGAAGCATGGCGGTCAACATCTCCGCTATAAGGATATGCGCTTGCGCTATTGATCCTAAAGGTTGGGAGAGGCTCGCTTTACACAGGTCGTCTTGGCGCTCGATTATTCACAAAAACATCAAATCTTTCAAAGAAAAGCGACATGAAGTTATTATCAAGAAGCGTGAAATACGCAAATAATAATAATATATGTATAATAATTTATTTAACTCAGACATTCACAGTCCATAGACACACACATCCACACTCACACTCCCATTCCACTCTGCACCACAACTACCAAGATACAAAGTTTGCATGGCTTTTGTTTCTTTATTTCTTCTTGCATTTTTAATTTTTACCTTATTCCAAAGCTAGCTAAATTGTACCTATGTCACAGTTAAGTCTGGAACAATGTGTTTCTTATGTTTAGACGGGCGTTGATAGCTGCGACACAGTTTTTAACTTTTGTAGCTATCACCGTTTCTATTGTAATTATGTCAATTTGTTGTTGTTCCAAAATAAAAACTTTTACTTTTTACACATACATATAAAATTAAAATCAAAGAGAGACCTAAACCCTCCTACACTTATACATACATACAACACTCCAGGCCAACTTTATTGTTCTAGTTGCGACGTGTTCAAAACTAAATTCGTCCTAGCGAGCCATCTAAAGCCACGCAAGGATAGCCGTTATCGAAATTGATAAGGAGGACTATTTATAATAACATCCGCACAGGTCGATGTTCTAGGTCAAAAAGGGATATGGCTGGGGCATCCTACCATATACTCTTTAGTATGTTTATTAAAGAATCCATTTCAAAAGTGATGATGAAATAAAATTTACACAGCGATTGGAAGCCATATTGTAACATATTGTTACGAGCTTGGGGTTCATGACAATAAAAACTGCCGATTTAATAACAAAAAATGACTCTTTAATTAAACAACACTGGTAACAACTCAAACACACTAATTATAAAATACAACTGCTCTACTAATCACTCTAAAGTCGCACTTGAAGATCGCTTTTAAATCATTTATTTATTTGCTTGTATCGTTTGAAGTTTACTTGTCGTTTGATCGCTTGTTTTTCGGCTGACCCAGGTCGGGGTCCATACCGGCCTTATACAGTCCTCAGATAGTTCCGGAACCTTTTACTGTAGAAACATCTAGAATGTTCGAGTACATACCGGCCCCGACTGACCAGGGGCCTAAGTCTACTAATTTACAAACGTTGCAATGGTCTAGCCATTGTGAGTATTTGACAGTGTTTGTATGGCAAATCTGTCAAAAACTCACAATGAAGAGACCATTGCAACGTTTGTACATTAGTAGACTTGGCCCCCAGATGTCGATAGTTCTAGCATCGAACTTTCTAGAAGCATCTTGACTCTACTAGTTCTGCTACTCGATACTAGATGGCGCTAGTGGTACTTAATGTCACGATGTACCAGGCATTAATTGTGGCGCGCAACAATATTCATAATATTCCATTGCGAGGAAGGTTGTAGTACTTCTGGTTAATAAAGATCAATCTGTATAATCAACAGTCCCGCCTTGTGTTGCGATCTTATCGGGGGACGAGTACCTACGGCCAATTACAGCGACGATCTCACGACGCCGCGTACTTCGCTTGGGTCTACATATTAAATACTATATTATGTAGGGATAGGTCTTCACTGTGGGAATCTTACGGTGACGTGAATACTCACAAATATACAAGAAACTTAAATCAATAATATTGGTATATACCTTTTTTAATAATTAATTAATGTTAAAAATTTACTGAATCGACACTTTGAAATTATAACAGTTATGACACTATCAATTACAATTTAAAATAAATTATTTGTATGAACGAATCTGACATTTTATTAAACTTTATCTCTTGAACTGACATAGGTATAATTTTGACATCAATTAATTAATTTGTTTCTTTATATCCTAATGTACGCTGAGCTCTTAGTAGCTGCTGCTGTCTTTTTTTTTAATGTATTTAAAATACTAACATTGTGCGAGTTAAAATTAAATATTTGCACAACATATTATTATGTAATGGTAGAATGTAAAGGGGCCATTATAGTTTTAAGACCATACATTGTAAACCTAAATTCTGACAAATAAATGGTTTTGATTTCGCATGAGCTTTTCTCATTTACATAAATGGTGCCAATACGGGAGGAAATAGTCATGAATCGTCATGGAATGGTAGTAAGGTACCAACCCGAGGGAAGCGAAGAGGCCCTTACCCAATTATAACCACCACAAGGTATTCTTCTGACCGCCTATATTTGTGGCAAATTCAAATTCAAAAGTCATTTATTCACATTAGGCTGAGAATCAGTACTTTTCGATGTTTTCGAACGTCAAAATTACATAAGACAGTCCCCCAAAACGCCCGCCCTTCACCACTGCGTAGTGCTTTAGTTGGGAAGAAGAAGTGGCGCAACAAACTCCCCAGCAGCACAGCTGTCTGTTCAGATAGAAAAACTTGATTCGAACTCGGCTTGGTTCTTGATTTGAACTTGATTTCTTAAAGACAGAACAGTAAATAATTAAAAAAAAAAAAAAAAAAAATACTTTTCTGTCGCCCGTAATGTTAATTACTTTGCACACCAAATATAAAATATTATGATAGACCAGCACAAACATTTAGGGATGTTTCAAACCTAGGCCAGATACATCACAATCATATTGATAATGTTGTCATAACTCACCTATTGGACGAGGAGTAGAGCACCTCATGTTGCACCAGCTGGTAGTCGCCATCGCCACCGCAGCCGGAGCCTGTAGTCGCAACAGTGTCGTGTCGTGTCGTGCAGTCGCAGCGTCAATCACACCGCCAGCCGCATCCGCATGTACAGATATTGGATAACAACATATTAGCTTCATGCGTCTATTTGACTAAATACACTTTGATGCCAATGCACAATGAAGATATTGGTCGAAACTGTCGATTCATTCGAAAGGTTATTTTAAACAGTACAACAGTGCAAAAACGAATCGCAACAGTTTCAGTAAACGCCTCCATAGCGACCTGGCCTAATGATATAATTATGATAATTATGATAGGTTTGTTTGGACTTCTAAAAGGTTATATTATAAAATATGTGTGTCTATATCTCACGTTTTGTTCGAGCTGTAGGTCTTCTAGAATTATCATATTTTTTGTTGCCTTGATGATCTGGGGAAGAAAGAAAGACAGGGTTTTGTCAATTGAATGTCATTTCCCCCAGTTGTGCGTGTCAACTGAGAAAAATGGGGTTATTTTAGAAGTTATTTTTAAAGCGACAAGCTTGCGACTCGACACTACTTACTATGAACGAGTCACTTTAAAAGCATTGCAAAACTGAGAAATTTTCTATTCAAATTCAACGCAACAGCTTAATAGCCATCTTTGAAAGGCTTAATAATTATGATTTATTCAAAACGGCCTTCGGTGACGATGGGTGGAAGAAATAGACTTATTAAAATGTATAGGGTCCGGACACTTGCAGACGACTGTAGTGTAATGTAAGCTGACTTGGTATTAGAGACATAATGACTGTGATTACAACGTCTACTATCTAATATATTGCGGATCTATTAACTGGAAATACATACATTAATTCCAGTGACCACCACATTTTGCTATTGTGTGGTTTTAGTATTCCGACTGATATTAAACAGTGTTATTTAAAATTATAATTAAAAACCTTTTAGAAGTCCAAAGCATTGTGGAGAATTCTAAAAGACATGACACGGAATCTAATACAAATAATCATAAAGAGAAAAAAGACATATATGAAGTATAGTTAAAATGGTACACATTAGAATGCGCTCAAGCAATCGTTAATTTGTGTTAACAAAGATGTTAATCAATCTATGTTAATATAAGTAAAGTTCGAGAACATAGAATATTCTCCGCTTGAGCCTACTCAATGTGTACAAAGGTACTGTTTGCTGTGTCAACCTAAACACTTAAACTGAGTGCAGTTGTTGTCAAAGGATAGTGCATGAATGTTCAAATAAACCACAGATCGGTTCCCACGGGACCCTTGGTATAGTTACCTCCTGTTAGTTGAATTTCTATACATGAATTTGAAAACTATACTTATTTAACTACCGGAGATGAGAATGTTGAGATGGATGTGTGGAATGACGAGAATGGATAAAGTCAGAAATGAGTATATAAGGGGAAGTTTGAAAGTGGCGCCGGTGACAGAAAAGTTGAAAGGACGTCGTTTGGCATGGTATGGGCATGTGATGGAGATGAGGAGGGAGGAAACGCATGTGACGAGGAGAGTGATTAAGATAAATGTGGATGGATGGAGAGGGAGAGGAAGGACCAAAAAACGCGAACGCGCTTATCTCTAGAACTGCCAGTTGGATTTGAAAAAACATCTTTTTGCGTTAACGCTAAGCGAAAACGAAGTAACACACTGCCCGCGCGACGATGCAATACGAAGCGGTGGGTCGGGGTAACAAAAAAATTCACGCGCACTAAGTCGCGGGCAGAAGCTAGTAAGTAAATAAAATTGAAATGTTGTTCGTTTGTGAGCCTTCGCTTCGTTCGTTGAGAACGGCTGGGCCGAAATGGATAATTTCCTTTTTTCAATGTTCGTTAGTGTCTTGTTATTCAGATACTAACGAACATTGTATTTTTTTTTTTTTTTTGAAATTTTCTTTCTTGTAGGGAAAGAAAATGTAGAAAATTAGAAAATTCGGAAAAAACTGAAAATATTTTTTTCTATGAAATTTCAGTGTGAACTGTTATTGAAATTTGGACAGGACGACGTCTGTCGGGTCAGCTAGTATTATTATAAAATTAATATTATGGCAGCTTTGTAGGACAACATTAACCAGACGGTGTGGTATACAAAAGTTTTATTACAACTTTTAATGCCAAGGTTGGGCAAAAGTGCAAGTAATAAAATTCTTGAAAGTTGGATAATCTGATTGTAGCATTTAAAATGTCAAGTGCATTCTTATTGGATGATGTTCAGTCTCAGGTAAACATTTAAACAATATTATATTCATTTATAAGGTATTTTTATTGAGTAACTCACGCACTTTCCTTATAGGGATAGGCGAGGCGTTGGGTTATGTTTTATTGAAAACATGTCTCTATATATTATTTATTTAGTTATTAGGTCATAAATTCATAACTAATCATGCGAACTCTATTTAGTTCTGTATAACTAAAAAAGATCAGACCTCAGTTCAGATATAACATAGCCCGGGCAAAGTAAACTATTTAAGGAAACATTCAACAAAATAGCTGCATGTTTGGACAACATGCAGTTATTTTGTTGAATTTCTTAATAGTTTTAATTAAGAATGAATCTAATACTTGTTTTCGCCCATCGCTTGATAATAAGAACTTATTCTAAAAATATTATAAATCTGTGGACTGTAGAATGATTATTAAAACAGCCGAGTAGGTTCTAAATGAATCCCGCTGAATCGTGTTATTGGTCTCAGTTAATGGTACGCCCAATTAAATAGCAATTTCTAAGGTTTCAAATGTATTAGGGGTTCCTAATACATTTGAAACAAAATGATTATTGATAGAGTACGATTCTGCAAAACTCTGATAATTTATAGTTTTTCAAATGAAAAAATAAGCAATTTTTAGATGAAGAAATGTTTGATTAGTTCCTAGTACCTACTTAACTTTGAAACTGTTTTATACGTCGTAAATATAATAGAGGCTACTGTAGTGGTTTTGTAGTTATGTTTGCGTTATCTCATACTGCTGTGACCGGTCACTCTCGAAAATAACCCTCTCTCTAACTGGTCCAAATTTCTTAGTAAGTTAGTGTGCATATCTGAGTAAAGAAAGCACTGAGCAAACGATGGACTATTTATCCGCCAGACAGAAATGACCGCTATGACATGGCAGAAATTATCGGTTGCGTTATAGAGGGAAAGAAAAACATTTATTTGCGGTAAACTTGCAAAGATCAACACAAAAAAGAAAGAAAAAAAAAACAAGTTGAAAAATATGCGTCAAATCCACGCAAAACGGCCCTCGCTCAGCATAATTCTATGAGACTATGCAAGACAGATTCATATGTGGCACAGCGCTGGTTTTCAGCGACAGCCAGCGTTGGCGGGATGACGTCAACCGGACGCCGCGGCATAGATTTCCATATGTTCTATCGTCGCGGAAAAATTGTCCATCGTCTGCTCAGCGCTTAAAAGGAGTATAACAACAAAGACATTACGTTTGTGGTTACCTTGCGGCTGGGGCGGGTGGTTGGCCCCGCCCGCCGCCAGCTGCTTGCTGTGAGCCGTCGTCGTTGCGGCCTGTGGAGCCGTCTTGTGCCGCGCGCCGCCCGCGCCCGCGCCTCCCCCGCTGCCGATTTGTTCAACGAGGCGACGTTGTTCGATGCTATCTGCGACACTGTTAGTGGAAAAGAAAAGGTTACAATCACCAATCAGCATACCGATAATCGTTACGGTTAACAGACTGCAAGCAGAGCCTCGACCAACACACCTCAGGAGGCTCTCATTGCGCGGCTGTTTAAGGGCATGATGCAGAAAACAATAGTCCTCGATACGGCACTCAGTGAGGAGGTTCCTTTCTCTAGAGCCCTGATCACTGGCATCTGGAATTTTGTTCCTGATGCTGATGAGCATTTTTTTTTATATATATTTATCTACGCCCATGCTATAAATCCTCTATAAAAGTTGCTGAAACAGTTAGCTTATTGCCAACATTAAAACACCCAGTGTCATAGTAACCATAATAGCATCCAAACGAGAGTTATAATTGTACGGTGCAACCGCACATTCTGCAATTCAGCAGTTTACGCCACTCATTCATTCCATACATTAATTAGTTCAGTTCGCGTTGGGCTATCAAGTCAGCCAGGCGTTCTCATTACCGCCAACAAGGGCCGCGTCATTCACTTCATTTCCACACCATCAGTCTATCAGCTCATTTTACATTAAGTACCTTCAGAACAATATAGTAGTGATTTAATACTTACCTTCTTTCATTACATTCATCCCACATCTAAAAGTAATGTATGCTCTAGCAAGGGATCATACAATAATGTTGTACTGAATTTCATAATGCAACTCCTTTGCTTTTACGAGGATGATGATCCCTTCCGTACTCATCTGTTTGATGAGTAAGGAAGGGATCATCATCCTCCCTTCCATTCTCACTACTCAATTCGTGGTATCTTTATGAATTTCAAAAAAAGAACATTGTCACATCGTATCCCGCCATTTTTGTTCGATATTAGTAATGCAAAAACTGTTTCAGAACCTTTTATAGAGGATTCATGTCATGGGTGTAGATAAAGTCTTGTATGCAACTGTAATAATTAGGTATTAAAAAAACACTCATGTGATTCGTGTTTTAATACCCCTTATTATAAAACAGTTGCATAAATAACTATTATAAATGTTTTTTCACGTTATAATAATATATTTATTTATTTTATATATTAGAAAACTATTGTTGCATTGGTGTTAGTAGCACTTAATACTAAGAACATAATGTAATTTCGTGAGAACAAATGACGATCATGATGATGATAATGATGAATATGACACTTCCAAGTCTTCTGTACGATATAGGGCTTACCCAGAGTAATTTGGGAGCCACCCACTTCCAGGTTGATAAGCTAGCTAGATGATGATTCTAATTTAATTATCTAGATGAATGATGTTATATCGATTTGAAAAGTAGAAGAAGCTGGATGATATTTCAACGACTTATTCCCAGCGCTCCATAATTTTATTCCCGGCGGCTCCAAATTAAAAAAGCAATATAAACAATTTTATTATTGAACTAATAAAATTATGGAACTCTTGGGAATCAATGTATGGAGAGAAATTGTTTGGAGAACAATAGATTTGGAGCTCCTGGGAATAAGCCATTTCAACGGACGAGATACTAATCAGGTCTCACCGCATCATCCTTGAAAGTAGGATTCTTGGTCATCATCTGAAAATATAGCCCAGCAGAACAGTGCTGACCAAAAGACCTTACGATTTTGAAAAAAAAAAAAAAATCGACCCCCTAAGTTACTGGACGTGGACGTCCACGATAATATCGTCTCGTTAGAAATTATAAAAGCGTACATTGGGTATACCATAGTTTGGAAGTATGTCTCTAATACCCAGGTGGAAACTTCCGCCACAAGCGGAACTCAAACATTCCAAATATTTTTTTATCTAAATGCACCTACAATTCACTTTACACGGGTCTCACAGCTTTTTGCCAAGCCCAAAAATAATATAGCCACAAAAAATAAAGGGAGCCCACGCAGAAGTTCCCGCTGGAAAAAATCCCTTCGGCGTACGCGCATGTCTGCAATCGGGCATAGCTTAGGGCCAATTCTGATAAATCGAATATTGGTTTATGGGATTTTGGACTCTATTTGGTGCTCGGTAGAGTATCAAATGACTTAAAGGACTTATAATAACATTGGAAATAACGTCGAAAGTAAGGGACGAGTTTTATTATTATTATTTACAAGCACCGATGCAAGTGAAACACTGCGAGTTAAAAGAAAGTATCAGATAAGTTGTAAATGCTGAAAACCTCTTTGGTCTTTGTAAAATAATATAATACTTTAAAATATAATCTGAGTAAGTACATCCAACTACAGTATATTGGTTATTTTGCAGGCAATAAAGACAAAATATTTTGGGCACTGTTTAAAATAATAAGCTCCTAACGGGATTAATATTTCTAAAGCTCAGTCACTCAAAACTCAAAAGGTTGAAAAATTCTTTCTATGAAACCTGCGTGTGCAATATTTGTTTTTGCATACAGAAAATATCGTAATTATCAAGTAATTTAGTATGCAATTATGTTAAGTGAAACGGGGACGTAATTAACATACTCGACATTTTAATTAACACTTAAAAACTGCAATTTCAAATAAAAAAATGCAATCAAAGCGCACGCTGGAAGGGATGGGAGTGTCTACCTTTATTTTGATAGTTGGGATTCTAACAGCATAGGGTTTACAATCAGATCAACTTACGTTGCTCCGAGATCAAAATCCTCGTATCCATCATCTTCACACTCAAATTTCAGTCTTGGTATCGACAGATCCATTATAACTATAATATCTACACATTCACTATACTACACTGTACAAAACTTCACTAATATCATAACCAGTCCAGTAAAAATGCTAGTTTTGAAAATGGTGTTAAACTTTCGAGTCGTGGAAGTATGCGTGCGCGCATCGTAGGGGTTGAGGGCCCGAATGATGCGAAGGAACGAGGGTAGCTGAGGGTAGCGGGGGGTCCAGGTAGCGAGGGGGCTCGAAACCCAAATTCCCCGTATTGTGTGCCCCATTCAATAATAAGGTAACCTGCGCCTGAGCAGCGTACGCGCTCGGTGGGAACGCAACAACGATTGTATGAAATGTTTGCTTGTTTTTAAATTAGATGTTGATGCTATGAATTGTTCAGTTGTTTTCTAACTGCGACATATACAACATGTCCCAGAATTAACGCTCACCACCAAACACCCTTATTTGAATGTTATGATATAATAATAATACATATGCTGAATTTTTACTATTATGTATAAAACATTGTTTATGAATTAAATTAGTTATACTGTTTGTGGGAGAAAATTGTGGTCACATTACAATTTACGCAAGCACACTGTCGCACACGTATAAGGGTCTAGCATAGTAAGTATTTCGTCCATTTTGATTTGTTTTGACTGTACAGCGTAAGTGACTGTAATTTACCTAGTTTTAATTATTTTTTGGATCAAAAATTACCAATATGAAAAATGACAGAAATCGATTCGGTAAACGATTCTGAACCAACTGCTAGCATAATGTGCATTAATTCAGTTACATACCTTTTTTATACATACATCAATTATTATCGTTACACATTAAATATTATCGTAGTTCGAGTCTATTGAAAGTAAACTATCGTTGTGAGTTATCCAAAACAGATCTCTCTACGAACATTCCGAAATGTGAGTTCAAAAATTGCGAGTAAAATTCACTTGACGTAATTCAACTGGCAACTGCAGCGGCAGTTCCTCCTAAAATTATGTTAGAGCGCTGGCAATTACTTGCTAGTTTTATTTCGCAAAAAATAAATCCTAGAAAAGTTCCCCTGGTTTGCTTCATGACAAATGATTTGCTAGCGTGCCCATTTGGCTATCGCTAGCCAAAGTTAAAAGCCGGATGTCAAAAAAGAACGCTCATAGGGGCGCATTCAAAATTACCAAGTTTAGAAAGTTCCCCCGTCATTCGCATAGTAAAACTAGCCATACCAAATCCGAATAAAATAAAAGTTTTTGAGTCGAACATCCCTTCCATTCTTTTTTGCGATTACAATAATTTCACAGGGGTTAACCCTTTGGTCATTCGAAGAATTACATTAGGGTGGCCATTATTTGTATTTCAAAGCAAATTGTAATTAGTGTCCTTTAGCATTTTACGTAAGTACATCATTAACATTCTGACCGTCACTACAATCAACATCGTCTACTGTCTAACCGTTATTTGCCAAAATTAAAATGGCGGCGTCGGTCGGCGATGGTCGGGCGATCCTTGGTTGACAAGGCATTGAGGATTGTGCTGTTGTTAGCAGGTTGATATAAAACTATCGAGTTCAGATATAAATCCAGCTCTTGGGGGTAACTGGTATATCTATACAATAAAGTAAAATTGAAATGTCTGTTTGTAATATCAAAATAACAGCTTTTTACTAATTGCATATGAAAGTATATACAGTACTTATAACATAGAAACAATTTTTTTTTTGTTTGTCTGTTTGTTCCGGCTAATCTCCGAAATGGCTCGACCAATTTTGACGGGATTTTCACTCGCAGATAGCTGATGTTATAAGGAGAGACTAAGGCTTTACTTTTATTTTAGAAAATAGCCACGCCGTGAAGCCGCGAGCAACAGCTAGTAAAAAATAAATCTAGTTCCGTATACTGACATAGCGTCGCGATAGCAGGGTCTGGCCCAAAGCACAGGCGGAGCGGGAAACGGGTCCTAGTGTTAACTTAGTATAAGAAAGAAAGGTATTAAGTACCTACAGAGACTGACGGAGTGTCGCGACGGCAAGTACAAAGCAGAGGCGGAGCGGGAACTGGCTCCTAGGGTAAACTAGTATAGAAAAAATTCATGCCAAAATAAAAGCGCGCGGTTGGATTTTCAACGCTCGGCTCCAGCGGATTTTAAAGGGCATAAAGCTTTCAAGGAAGTATACTGACGTGACGTCGCGACAGCAGGGTCTGGCGCAAAGCACAGGCGGAGCGGGAGGAGGCGCGGGCGGCGGGGACCGCTCCGCATCGCACGCGCGACTCGGCACGGCGGGCGCGGTGCAGCAGCCCGGCCCGACGCCTGACCACCACTTGTTCTGCAAGGACAAATTACTACTTTATTTATTTGACTACAGCAGGGAAACTGAAGAAATTGAGCCTAATGCGGATTGCAGACCAAAAGCTAAGCTAAGTTTGTTTAGCATAGCTCGCATAGCTGAGGTAATTTCTCATACTTGAGTTCATAGTTTGCGGTTTGCACACAAGAGAAATTCTTTTTTTTATTTTTTTAACGGCAGTTATGCGAGTTATGCTCGAACGAACTTAGCTTAAGCTCTTGGCTTGCAACCCGCGTAATAGCTACTTCGAACTCGGAACGGCAGACTGTTTCAGGGCAGATTTCAGCAACGAAACTGAACGCTACCAGCACTTCTAAACTGCGTCCAAGAGCTGTCAATGTTATTATTGTTATAGTGGAATATTGACACTGGCAGCTATTGTACACAGTCTATACTCCATTTATTATAACATTAGACAAATAACTGTTCTCACCCTTTCGTTATTTCGATATAAAAGTTTAATAAACTCCGTTATTTCACGATAAATAGAAAGGAATGTAATCTATTTACCATTTACATTAAAAAAATAACTCTAAAGTGCAGTAATTTCAACAATATTACACAATAACTGTCGTTATTTAGCCGTTGTTGCCGCCGGCACCCAGTGTCGATATCGGCACTATCTACCACATAAATTCTTAAATATATGTATATCAAAATGGTTGAGCTGAATGGTGCTAATCCATGCGTCATGTTCGTGAACGGGCGCCATCAGTTGGGACTGGTCATCTCTTAGCTGCCACGGCTTACTTTAATTTTTTAAATTTTAATATTTGAATTGTTTTTTTTTTACTCTGGATGCTTTTAACGTGTACGTGTTTATTTTTATGTCGTTCTCACATTTAGTTACAAATTCAACATTATAGATGTAACTAATATTTTTTTACAAATTAAATTAAAAGAGTGTCCATGGAGTTTCTTGCCCGTTCTTCTTGCCCGTTCTTCTCCGTAGGTACCTACTACGCTTTGGAATGGGCATGTAGCTTAGTTTTTCTTACTGACCGACTCCTTGACAATTCAAAAGTGCCTGTAAATGGTTTAATTGAAATAAATCATTTAAGTTTGATCACTTAATTTATAATATATTTATGTATTTATGTATAACTTAATAGAAGTGATATCCTAGTGATGTTGTGTCATATGTCTCGAGTTCGAACCCAAGGCACACACAACTCTGACTTCTCGGCATCATGAGCGTATTGTATAATTTATCACTTGGTTAAAAAACGGTGAAGGAAAACATCGTGAGGAAACCGCCTGCCTGAGAGATATTTTTCGACGGCATGTGAAGCCGAGTCAGAGGCCCATGGGCGGCATAAAAACTCTGACACTAGGTTATTAACTAACTACACGAAAAGAAGAAGATTTAATTTATAACAAAATAAATAAAAATACGTTTTATTGACATAAAAAAAAAGTTGTTACAATTTAATTTGAAGCCCTGACTCCTGAGCTAGGTGGTACCTGTGTTACAAGAGTCAGTGTCTTCACCCGTTGTTTGAACTAACAATTAATGCAATAAAATTAAAATTTAAGAATTAAAACTTAAAAATGTAGGAATCCTATTTAGTGCATACATGCTCTTGAGTGGTGTGTGTGCGTGTGTGTTTGTTGTGTTTCTGCTAGATAAGTGAACCGGTGAGATAAGTGAGCTTGGGGCCTATTACGAACTTTAAAAAAACCAGGCAAGTTCCAGGCAATTCATTTCACTGGCTGGTTAAATTTCGTATTACGACATTCCTAATTCTAACCGACTTCACGCTGGGTAGTTTGTCTATGGCTGGCTTGTAATTCTCTGCCGTAACGTTCAGAAACACAATTAAATATTTATCGGTAAGTTACGGTTTTATTTAATCACATATTTTGTGGTAAAAATAAGCAATTTATATTAATCTAGTTACTTTAGTATAAAATTAGGTGAAAATACGAACGCACTGTATATTATGCTACCTATATAATTCATTCATATTATAATTTTTTTAGTTTGTTAATTGTCACGCGAGATTAGGTTTCCGAACGAACTCCACTTGAAGGTCAGCGGGGAATTCGACCACATGGAAGAGTATTGTTTCATTGTTTCACAAACTAATATGAACACTATCTTATTGTTTGTTTAATACTTCCATTCGTAAGAATTTTCGGGGTATAAACAAAATATGGCGTAAGCTCGTTATTGAGTATTTTCCTATTCAGTTTTTGAATATTTTCCTATTCAGTGTAAGAAAGTTCTTAGATAGGATATTTTGTATGACAGTCCCTGACATGTCTCAACTCCTCACTTGTTTAAGTTCATAACGTTCAATGAATGGCACATCATCCATGTCGAACGCATTAAGGCTCTTACATACAGGTGACACGCGACGCGACACAAAGGAACCGCGTGTCGCGCGACGAGCGGTGTCTTTGTGTCACGTCGCGTGTCGCGCCTGTTTTGTAGGAGCCTTTAATTTGATCACGAAGTCGTCTCCAACTCCTCACTTGATATTGTTCAATGAATTGCACATCATCCATGTCGAACGCATTAAGGCTCTTACGTACAGGCGCGACACGCGACGCGACACAAAGGAACCACGTGTCGCGCGACGAGCGGTGCCTTTGTGTCGCGTCGCGTGTCGCGCCTGTTTTGTAGGAGCCTTTAATTTGATCACGAAGTCGTCTCCTTTTGTTCATTGATTCGTTATTTTGATCAGAAAAGTCACTTTCCAGGAACTCAAACAGTTCATATTCGTCGCACATAATATTTTCTTTTGTTATTTATTTATTACTCGAGTACTTCGGCAAATAAACCCAAAACAATTCAATAAAAGCTCCTCTGAAGTAGCGTAAACTGAATGGATTGTGAGGTTACTTTTTGACAAGTTGTTATAAGAAAAGAAATGTCAAACGAACGTTCGTAATACGTTATTGCCAGGCAATATTCGGGCAGAAGTCGGCCAGGGTGTCACGTGACCGCTGACTGGCTTGTTTAACGAGTTCATAATACGAAATTGCAAGGCAGTTCTGTTTACGCTGTAAACTGCCTGGAAATAAGAGTTCATAATAGGGCCCCTTATAAAAAGATCAAAACTAAGTGGTGAGTCGCTTACATACAGTTACCAGTTAAGGCCTAAAAATCGTCTTCATAATTTTGTATCTATATAGATTCAGTCTACTCAAACACAAATAACAATGGCAATGGGTAATTTGCTTATACCAGTCATTAAAGTAACGTAGTTAGTGGTAATTTGTAGTTCGACCTAAACAGTAGGTAATTCAATAATTACTGTAATTACTCTCTGTCTAGTTTAATTAGATGCGTATAGTTAAATGCATTGATTAACTAATATTACCAGTTTAAACATCACAAAATATTGTTTTAAAAGTGTAGATTCTACTAATGAAAAAGCTTATACAAGTTCTTAATTGCTTATACATACATAAACTCACGCCCTCTTTCCACGGGAGTACGTAGAAACTACAGAACGTGGCCTGCTACGATCCTTACATATGTATTCCTTTTGATTCTTTTACGTTCATACATCTGAGGCCCTAGTGTGAGTTCTTTTAACCACCTCGACTTTACGCATCGACTGCGTTCGGCGCTCTGATTGGCCTACGATGGCCCTTCACCAATCGGAGCGGTGAACGCGGTCGATGCGTTAAATCGAGATGGTTAAAAGAAACTCACGCTAGGGCCTCAGGTCATAAACGCACACCGTTTGCAAGTACTACCAGCATGTGAGCTTTCTGGAGGATATCACCAATAAGGTCACTATAATTATGTCCTTCTATACTCCATTTACTATAGCATTAAACAAATAACGGCTAAATAACGACATTATTGTGTAATATTGTTGAAATTACTGCACTTTAGAGTTATTTTTTAATGTAAATGGTAAATAGATTACAGTGCTTTGTATTTATCGTGAAATAACGGAGTTTATTAAACGTTTATATCGAAATAACGAAAGGGTGAGAACAGTTATTTGTCTAATGTTATAATAAATGGAGTATAGGACATTTCTAGTTTCTACTCACCTTTTGTTAGTCGCCGTTTATCCTCTCAACATGACCAAACTATCGAAGCATACTCTTTTAAATTTTTGTCAATCTTCTATTAAACCGCACCGTTATCACAATATTATTCCTTAGCCTATCATTCATATTCACAACACACATCATGCTTCGCAAGGAACGCATTTCCACAGCATTTATTCTACTTTCATGCTTTTTTTGCCACACCCAACATTCAGTTCTAATATTCCATACATAAGCGTAGACCAGCACACTTATATTACCAGCAACCCCCTAATTGCGTAACAGACTATCAATCACAATCTGAATGGTTTTAAAGGATACCATAACAATAATAAGCCATTGCAAGCTAGTTGCCACTCCAAAGCGTAGTAAGTTATAGGGAAGAACACCCCACCACATTCACCAGTAACGCTTGCATGTGAACTTTAGTTCGATGAAACAGCCAATGGGTAGTTAATGGTGAAGGGCGAATCGGAAGCGAATCAGAACGCCGAACGCGCTCAATGCGTAAAATCGAGATGGTTAAAAGAAACTCACACTAGGGCCTCTTCAGATGATGTTCGAGGCTCTTGGCTATTATGCCATTGGCTGTCACGACTGATCACAATGATTGCAGTATGTATTATTATTATTTATTTTTAGCCTGTGTTGTCACACTGCAGTGCAAAGGCCTCCCTTTCTCCTTTCCACTTAGGGTTGCCAGCTCCGGTTTTATGTTTTAGAGGATTTGATAAGATTAAATATAGGACATAGGATAAAAAAAAGGATATCATATTATTTTTAATAAAATGCTGTTATGGTATCAGTAGCGACATTTATTAATTAAAAAACAATGTTAATATTAAGGGCCTATACTACCTCAAATGGCTTAGCATGATCCTCCATTATGTCGAAAATACTGCAGCATTAATTTTGAAATAAATATATGGTAAAGTTGAGGATTAATGTTAAGTACTATGTTAGCCGAAAATACGATTCCATAAAATTTTCTCGATAGAAAAAAATTACAAAGTTACCTCCAAACCGAACAATAAACCGCTGGTATTCAAAAAATACTTCAAATTAGATAATGAAACTTTGCATATTAACTGAACTAACTATAAAGCAGGTCTTATGTTATTTACTTTTTTTAAATGACCTTTATTTTCACCGTTAAACGAAATTACCTAAATTATCAGCGGCTTGGAGCCTTTTCCCTGCCGCC
Organism: Dryobota labecula; assembly: GCA_947523025.1. NCBI lineage: Eukaryota > Metazoa > Arthropoda > Insecta > Lepidoptera > Noctuidae > Dryobota > Dryobota labecula. The sequence continues at coordinate 16,415,224 of OX383302.1, read as the reverse complement.
CTGTCTCGCTTACTCGCGTGACCGGTAGCAATAGTGTGCGAGCGAGATACAGAGTGAGGTAGCGCTGAGGTTGTATAGACTCTTAATACGCAATGTAGTTTGTCGCGAATCGAAACCAAATAGGTAGGTAATACTAGTAGCTACGACCTAATGAGGCTTTTTGTACCTGGTATTACTTTTGGCTGCTCTAAGAGCTTTATCGTTTTCTATAACGAAATGATAAAATTGTTTGCATTGCATGTTGAAGTTCGATTTTATTAGTAGTTCTGCTTTTACAGTGTCAATATCTAACTTATTTCATTTTTCACAAAATAAAGGACAAAGTATTGTCCTCTATTGAAAATTTCAAATTACAAGGGGACAAGATCAATTTTTAGGTCTGAAAAAGAGGACGTCCTTTAAAATGACGGACGTCTGGCAACCCTACTTCCACTCCTCGCTGTCTTGAGCCAGTGTGGACCAATCCTGTCTGTAGGCATCAAGCTCGTCCCGCCATCTTCTCCTGGATGTATAGATACGAGTATTTTTTCATTAGAACAAATAGTCTTTTAGAGTAGGTAACATAACCAAGATCTGCACCCAAATTCGTAATCACAATCTGAATGATTTTGAAGGATATTGCTAATCCATTGCTTTATATGTTCGAAAAATTTGTCTGTTCAACAACTTAAATAACGCAATGAATGTTGCTGAACTGTCAAAATGAAATCCATTGCTACTGTAGGCTGTAGGTGTGTTACGCAATTACCGCGCTGTTGAAACATCACAAAACATTGTTTTACTAATGTAGTAATAAGTAATCTACTGAAGGAAGCTTATAAAATAAGTCTTAATTTGCGAGACTAAAATATTATTGTCATTAAGCTCTCAGAATTTCACTAATGGCCTCACTTCTTAATTACTTTAAGTGCAAATTTGCGCTTAAGCTTATGTATTATATACGACGCCTATAATTGTGTTAGCCGATGTTAATATTCAAACATGAACGCCAAATTAATGCTTCAATATAAATCTATGTTCAGTTAAGTGTGGAAAACGTGACTTTTAATAAAATGTTTCGCCTGAATAAATTAAACTGAAATTACTCGCTTTTCAGTTAGTACTATGAAATCTTAGGATTTAACATAACATAACATTACGGTTGTGTTCCCTGAAGGGTTAGGCAGAGGTGTACCTACATTACAATCAAATTTCGCCAGTTACGTTTGTTCCATGTTAAGGGGGCGAACCTATTGCCATCAACTGGGCACAAATCCAGACTCCGGGCTGCGACTGAGAAATTCCAGATGGAAAAATCCAAAAACACTTTTGCCCCGTTTGTTCTCACTAGTTCGATTCATTAGTTCGATCATCGAACTAATGAATCGAAGCACTGTACTTAAATCAGTTTCAAAGCAAAAATAAGACTTGTGTCGACGGAGCCCCGCTTAGCGGGGTTCCTACTTATGGATGGTACAAAAAAAAAACCACGAAGGGTATAGCGGACCTACTACCCTTCGAACGTAACCTGTCAGAGTCCCTAAGTCCCAAGCTCGCTACGCTCGCTCTTGCATCCTAAGTAAAATCTCAGAACATGCCTTTTGCCCGACCCGAACTGGACCCTGGACCAGCAGAAGCGCTTGCGTCTATTAGACCAACGAGGTGATGTTTTCATCTTTAATGCTCCATTTTCGGTTATTTGTTACATCGTAAATAGAGGTTTATTTTTCAAGTAAAATTTATCAGAAAATGGCTCCCAGCCAGCTATTAGTTTTGTTTAACTTCGTTCGCGTAAATCACTTTGAATGAAATGTTATCCGCTTTTATATTGTTATCTAAATCCCGGTTTTTATGATCCCGTGTGACATTTTAGGAATAAAAAAAGACTGCATTATTTATCTTTATTTTTCAGTGATAGCCTAGTGGTGTGACCGTCGGACTGCCAAGTCATAGGTCTTGAGTTCGAACCCACAGCACCTCTGACTTTTTGGATTCTTGTGCGTATTGTATAATTATCAGTTGCTTAAAAAACGGTGAAGGAAAACATCGGGAGGAACCCGGCATGCCTGAGAGATATTTCTCAACGGCATGTGTAGCCAAGTCAGAGGCCCATAAAAACTCTGACACCAGGTAAGTCACTAACCACACGAAAAGAAGAACAAAGAAAATCTTTATTTTCTGACGACGAATATTCTAGTAGATTACTTACTGGTCGCAAGTGCGACTGCTGAGCATGAGGGTTCGATTCCCAGGTCGGGCAGTGTTATTTTATTTTACTCTATTCAAGAAACTTACGGTAAGACAGTGTTCCTAAACAATATAAAATTGAAATTAAATTTACAAGTTTCCCCTGTTAAATGTTAGTAGGTTTTTCTGTCAGGAATTTCTCAGTTGCTGCAGCCAGAAATCTGGATTTAATATGCCCGGTTGATGGCAATAGTCTCGTTCCATATTACATGGGACCTAAACATAACCGGCGGAATTTCGGGATTTGAGGATTTTGATTATGATTTTGATTTTTGATTGGTTGTCAGACTTTCGGGCTTCTGACGACCCCGTACCGACTGTCAAAGATCCACAAATAACAGCCGGGACCAACTGCTTAACGTGCTTTCCGAGGCACGGAGGGGTCTCCGAATGTGAAGATGGTCACCCATCCACGGACCAACCGCAGCAAGCGTAGCTTAACCTGATCGATCGACCCGTGCGGTTGTTATTACTTAGCCACGAGCCCCTATTACCAAGCTTATGTAAACAGCGGAAAATTTCGCATGTGTTTTGTTATAATTCCTCGAATAATAATTACAGCATGTGTTTACTTACATCTAATCTGGGAATAAAGGGAAAACGTTGCGTAACATCTCTATAGCGTTAATTCGCGTTACGGAGTTAATTATCAGAATTTCTTGGTTATCGTTAATTACTTTCTATTGTTAGCACAGCATAAATAATATAATTAAGCGGAGGCACATTCTGATCCGTTCTTCAAAGGTCTGTTGTATACGAGTAACATCGTAGTTATTTCTTAAACAGCAGCAGTTTTCAGTTTTAATAATCTAATATCTTCTATAAATATATAAAAGAAGAAATTGAGTGAGTGACTGACTGACATATCAACGCACAGCCCAAACCGCTGGGTCTAGAGATTCCAAATTTGGCACGTAGGTTCCTTATGAGGTCTAGGGGCGCACTAAGAAAGCTCTAAGATTTTTGGAAATTCCACCCCTAAGGGAATAAAATAGGGGATGAAAGTTTGTATGAAAAATCTTATTAATTTGGTTGATTAACTTGAAACTTAGCACAAATACTTGCCTAAGTAAGTAGTGAAGTATTGACATCCACGCGGGCGAAGCCGCGGGTAACAGCTAGTTGATTATAAAACTCTAGAAAGGCAACGTATACGTCCACCATATAACATTTTTTTATTGCTCACACTCAATGAAGGGTTCTGTGGTTGGGAAAAAATTATCCCAAGAACAAACTTAACATTGTAGTTGAAATACATGTTCTCCCATACATTCCAACTACAAATGTAAGTTGGTTGACTATTACTCGTTATCTTGTAAAACCTACTTTTCTGTGAGTTTTCCTCCTTTTAACTTCGTTATATACATATACGAGTGCCGTGATTTGAATCGCATACATAACCAAACACAACCATTTAGCTGGCAGGGGGGACGTCAGCTTAATATTACGCAAACGGGTCCCTTAATCGAAAAATGGTTTTCATAGACCCGATATTTTTGAACAGCCTATCCAACGATACGCCACACTACAAGATAGTAGAGAAAAAAAAAAAAAAAACATCCCCACTTGTGCAAGGGAAATAACGCTAATTTTTTTCCATGATTTTATTTACTCACGCCAAATTACAGTTTTCTAGACTAATAGTTTCTAGGCTAACCCGTGGACAGACAGACAGACATGGCGAAACTATAAAGGTTCCTTGTTGACTACGGAACCATAAAATGAGGGTGTGTGCTTATGACCACACGATTGAATTGAAAACTTACGACTGGAGCCGAGTATACGCGAATCAACGTCACAGACCGACTGGAGCCGGGTATACCCGATCAGCGTCATCGACCCGTGACCACCCGTGACAGTTCAGTTTCGTTCACTGTTCAGAAAGAGCGCAAAGTGCGCTTAAAAGCTCGTACAAACAGGCGCGACACAAATGCACCGCTCATGGCGCGACACGCGGTGTCTTTTCGTCGCGTCGCGTGTCGCGCCTGTTTGGAGCCTTAAAGAAGTTTCATTTCAAAAACACCGGTGGCTATACATTTTTTTAAATGCACATATCCAGAGGTCCCGGGTTTGATTCGCAGAGAAAACAAAATTGTCTGCTCGTTAAGGTTGGCTAGCTACGATATCGTATCTAAGTCGCTCGCGCCATAACAACAATGTTAACAGCATTTCGTCGCCTTAGAGTGAAAACCGCGTACATGCGAAAAAGGCAACTTTACAGGAGGAAGAGAAAACTGTGCCCTGTAAAATTTTATTACCACAGCTTCTTCATATATGTGTATTTAAGTGTGCAATATTCAAACTCACCATAAATAGCATTAAAGGTTCCAAAACTTTTTTTTGTGTGAAACTAGGATGTGCGTTACGAGGTTTTCTTTCAAAAAATGTAATAAAATAAAAATGACCAAAATTGCATTCCCGAGGTTTTCACTCTTAAGGCGACGATTTGTAGTTTTTAGCAGTTAGAGGTAAGATAGTCAGTTCCTCTGTGGTTGAGGATTCCGGATGAAGCTAGCTTCTACCTTCGGCCTTACCATCAGGTGAGATGAAAGCCAAAAGCTACGCCGTTGTGGATAAAAAAAAAACTGTTTTCAAGCAACACAATCTTTTACTCCATCTGTCCTTACCTCTTAAATACCAGTAACAATTTACGTGTATCATGTTATCTCTAACATCTAGTAAACCTTGCAATAATGCAAGCAAGTGTGATCCGGTTTCGAACCCGTCTGGGCGACATCGAGCTAGATAACTGGCCTTATCTGACTGCCGACCAACATTTTCTACTAGAATTTGTGCTTAAGGCGAGGTTCAAGCGTGTATTCTTGTTCTTGAGGTGGCAGCGTGGCGCGAGTAAATTGTGCCGTAACTACGTTAATTTTGGGTTGAAAATTATATGTTTTACGATATTAACAATGTTAAGCCCGACGGACATTACATCATCATAGACGTTAATTTTGATGGGATTTTCAATACATAAAGTAGTATAAATATTGAAATAAAATGAGTTTTAATCTACAAAATAAGGGTATGTTTGTATTTTTTTCTATCGAGCGAACTTTGTCCAATTATGTAACGAGTACCCGATGTACCTACAGAAAGGTCTCAAAAGCAACATATAATTTTTCACATGTTTAATCATTACCGTTTCTAAATAAAATGGTATTAAAAATTACATTTCCTAGAGGTTAACTTAAAGAACCTCGCCTTAACTAGCACCTGAATAGTTATTACTTCTTATAGTGATCAAATCTAGTGTTTTAGTGTTAAAACAGGCTTTACTTGAAAACCGGCCAAGTGCGTGACCATGCACAGTAAAGGTTATCGTAGTCGGGATGTTTTTGAAGTGAAAATTTATTTGGCGCGTTGAGTGATTTTTGGTACCTAGGGGAAAAACTTATGGGTTCGCGATCGTTACCGAACGCTTTCCATGAGCTATATGTATACTGTGTATATGTGTACTTTTTGGATGAACAAAAATCATGGAACTCGCGTCATCATCACCGAACGCTGTCCATGAGCTATAAGTATACTGTGTATAAATTGTGTACTTTTTGGGTGAACAAAAATCATGGAACTCGCTTCATCGTCACCGAACGCTTTCCATGAGCTATAAATGTATAAAAGAACAGTTATTCCAGTTTTGTGTTTTCACTTCTGTCGGCAGTCCTTATGACTGCGATTTTTTTTTATCCCTATGTTTATTTCTCCATACCGAATTTCGGCCATGGGGGCCAATCTCAACAGAAAATCTAAAACTATTCTATGTGATAGAAGTGTATGTAAAGATTACAGGAAAAATAAAACGGCTCTAAATAGCACACTTTTCTAATATTGCAGTTTTAGGTCAGCGCCATCTCTTGACCGATAGTGAAACTAATGCAATTTTTTTATGTTGATGGAACCCTCGGTGCGCGAGTCCGACTGGCTCTTGACCGGTTGTTTTTTTTTTTCGCGTAGTATCAGTTCACCATTGTTTGGCGGTGCACAGAATACAATACACCTTTTGAATTTGTCATCGACATAGTGCTAATAGTCTGCGAATAAAATGGATGTGTGTCCGAACTTGACGAAATTATGAAGATTTTGTTTTTGTAATTTTTCTACGGTACCCTAAAAATGGAGTCTCTAAAACCAAGTATGGGACGTTAACCCAGCACTTCCTTGTAAGTGAAGATAAGATAGAGGTAACTTGAATACATACAGGATTTAAAAGTCAAGTCAGTCAAGTCCAATTTAAGATAAGATTTAACTCAAATGTATCACAAGAAAACTCTAAAATAGTGGTTTTACAATATTCAAATTTAAAATGGTGTAGTAAACTTTTCGGGAGAGCTAAAGCTAGACTACTGCGTCGAGAGTAGTTTAGATGGAACTATACCGGAACAGGTTTTCAAATTGTACCGCTTTGTACCCCATCTAATAGAAGTTAACCTACAGTTAGTTATCACCCAGTTCAAATATAAGGGCAAAGCATACAATTTGCACTCAAAATAACATCACGCCTGTATTCCTCAAAGTGTTATGCAGAGGCGTATCTATAATACAACCACATTTCGCCAGTTATATTTAAGTCCCATGTAACAGGGGCGAGCCTATTGCCATCAACCGGGCACAAATCTGGATTCCGAGCTGCTACTGAGAAACTCCTGATGGAATAACCTAATTACATTTTACCCGACCGCTTGCGACCACTAGAACAACGAGCCAGTCAACTTAAATAAAAATATTGGCAGTCATAAGGCCTGCCGACAGAAGTGAAAACACAAAACTTTGGAATAACTGTTCTTTTATACATATAGCTCATGGAAAGGGTTCGGTGACGATGACGCGAGTTCCATGATTTTTGTTCACCCAAAAAGTACACATATATACACAGTATACATAATAGCTCATGGAAAGCTTTCGGTGACGATGACGCGAGTTCCATGATTTTCGTTTACCCAAAAAGTGCTCAACGCGCCTAAAGAAGTTTTCTATAACTTGCATCAAACTAAATCGTCACTAATTGAATCAATCCAAACTTTCTCCTATCAACCTGCTAATCAAGCAGTACACAATCCACATACAAATGAACTGGCACATGCAAATATCTGATTAATACGGCCATCAAACATAATTAGTGCTTTACTAGGCACCTAGACCAGTCTTCTTAAGGACAGAATTATCCATTAGCCTTTATAGGCGTACCTGATGAGGGGAACGGTAGGTGTTTCGAGTACTTTTCGAAGGCATAGGATTGTTCTGAACGAAACAATGAAGTCGTAGTGACAGGTTGATAACCTTCAAGCTTACTATTGTTCTTGTGACTGCGTGGAAAGATAAGTTTATGATATCATTTCTTGGAGATCGGATCGAAGACCGTATAACTTGGAGACGCGTCGTATGTGGTCGCGATCCTCACAGCATTGAGGGAACGACGAAAAAGAAGAAGACTGATGCCGAAGATAAACAACTGCAGCCAAAGATGAGCCAATGAAATACTTCATTGGCTCATCTTTGGCTGCAGTTGTTTAAGACAGTGTTTTAGAAATTTGCGGGAAATTCGTTGTTGTTGTATGAGAGTTAAGAGTGAAGTATTACACACGTTTTTATTATTTAATTAAACTACGATTTAAATTAAAACGTTATAGTCGGCCATAAATTTATGACCACTTATGACACGAAGCAACAAAATACGATCAAGAGGAATGTGGCCGTTTTTCTTTAGATCGAATTTTGTTGCTTCGTGTCTCAATATGAAACTTTATAAAAGGTATTAGAAAATTCTAGACACACCGAGGCAGCTGATTGAGCCATTTTTCGTAATTCCTTCTCAGACACGAGATAATATTTTTTTTTTTAAGAGTGGCGCTGGTGGACCCGAGACAGCGCTCTTAACTGTCACTCTATTGAATAGCAGTAAATTGTAGCTAGCAATAAATTCTTCGGTAATTATTGAGACACACTCACCATCAATTAATAATAGTTGGGCGACTCTTGCGCACGCAAACTATGTAGTCACGTTTTAATAAATGAGAAGCAGATATAATTACGATTATCACGCGCGCGTAGCATCTAACTTGATTGGAAGTTAACAATGTGAGAGGGAAATGTTTCTAGAAGATTATGTGCAGCAAAGGTGTAACACGATTCGGCAGAAAGCCGACCCGAAGCAATTACTACACATATTTAGCTTTCATTCGGTTTGTGCCGATTGGCAAACTTCGTTCGGCATCCACCCTCGCTTAATCATTTTCGGTTCGGCTTGGCACAGTTCGAGGTAAGCCGAGCGACTTTTTCCCGAACATATACCCCCTGATACAAATAAACACCGAATAAAGTTATGCTAGGTATACACGTCAACAAATGTATGGTTATAACGAAGTTATACCTAGGATAGCTTTATTCCGCGATTATTTGTATGGCCCATATTATCTATGTTCGATTTTATATGCCGCACTGCTGCAGCTGGGCTGAATCATGCCGAGCTGAGCATGTGTGTAGCACCCCTGACAGATAACTGCACAAGACACTCACAATATAATAATTGAAAATTGAAAGTGTGGTTTTATGTTAAACTTACACCCACGAGGCCATGAATATGGAACAACGAACAGTTTTTAGAAATTGGCTCAAGTGTTTTTTTAAGTTGCGATTTTCATATTTCAAATAAATAGAAGAGTAGAGGTAGGTACGTATAAGTATTTTTTTTCTTTGAATTACTCAAATTATTAAGAATACAAGAACAAAATTAAAAAAAAAAAACATAATCTAATTATATCTAGCCTGTATTATCTACTACTGGACAAAGAATTCCCTCTCCCTTACATTCACATATTACCCAACACAGATACCCAATCATACCATATACTTACATACTCCAATAACTTAAAAACAAATGTCAATCTGATATTCATAAGACTTCATTCTTAAATTGTGTGTTATACTTATACCTCCTTACTAATAAACGTTGTATAGCGTCTGTATAGTTACACACCGATTTTTCTCTTTCACTCGTCAGTAATTTGACTTTCGATAGAAGAAGACAAAGCGTTGTGTAACTATACAGACGCTATACAACGTTTATTAGTAAGGGGGATAAATTACAAAATCCCGCAAATATATCCAAGGCAACTTACACGTCAAAAGGTTTTTTTCTAGACCTGTGTATAATCAAAGTAAATAACCCCGTTTTGTTTGAACTTGTGTGTGTAGTTGTTATCAAATGCGTCAGTACATGATCATTACTCACATATACAAACAGTAAATAGAGAAACACTGGGTGTAAACGACCCGCGAAGGACAGTTTTTTTTCCAAGTATTGTCCATTGTTGAGTGTTTGGTAAATATTTCTATGATCAGGAATCGGATAATACTGTTTTATTCAGATTACCAGTCTGTAAGAAAATATTCCTCTGTTAGGCTCTGTGATTAACAAATTAGAAAGAAGACGACAGACAATATTTGATTCATTACAATAACAGTTAAGGAAGTGGACATCAATTTATACATCTATTTGTAATTTCAAAATAACAGCTTTTAACTAAATGCATAATAATATGAAACTATACGGTACTTATAACCAAAAAAACTAATTAAAATTTTTTCACTGTCTATCTGTTGTCTGTTTGTTCCGGCTAATTTCTGAAACGGCTGGACCGATTTTAACAGGACTTTCCCTGGCAGATAGCTGATACAAGGAGTTACTTAGGCTTTACTTCTATTTTAGAAAAAAAAAATAATAATAATAATATGGAAACCTTTTGAAGCCAGAAGAACATCGGGAGGATATCCATCCGTTTGAAGATGTAACAAAGGAATAGGGATGATGACAAAAAATATATTTTTTGTCCGTCATGTAGATTATTAAAAAATATTGGACACGTATTTTTTTCTTTTTTGACGTAATCAAAACATTACGGCGATTAATTGAGTTCAAATGTGGCACGACGTCATTTCTCACTAGATTTTATACGTAGCTGTGACGTAACAAGCCCCCACTCCCCAAGTTTAATGTGTTTTATCTAAGTCGTTTTTTTATTAATATGATAAAGCAAAAAATACGTGTCAAATATTTTTTTATTATCTGATTGACGGACTAAACAGCTTTTCCTCTTTTTTTACCGAGGACATCCCTATTGGAAAAATATTTTATGACGTTCCCGAAAGTAACATCGTGTGTTTTATAAGGAGTATTAGGATGAAATTATAGCGAAAAGAAAGGGAGATGCCTAGTTAATAAATTAATTAATTCGTGAAACCCAAACTAATTATGAGCTCCGTGCCAATTTAAAGTTGCAAACATAACCACCACAAGCGTCAGATAGGCGAAAGACAAGGATGCCTTTGGGATTCAAATTAATTACAACTTTCACTTGATACATAGCATGAACTGGCAAATACGTATTTTGTTCAGCCAGTAGATAAAAAATAAACGACCTTGCCTGCATAACAGGCCGCCTGGAGACTTCACTAGTTCTGAAAATCTTTTGAGTGGAATTTGGTAAAACAGCTCGTTTTGTCTAGCTTTGAGTTTGTATTTGTGCCCGGTTGATGACAATAGGCTCGCCCCTTATTACATGGAACTTAAACATAACAAGCGAAAATATGTGAATGTACGGCTTACCTCTCCCTAACCCATCAAAGAACGTCGTGATTTTATGTTATGTTGGTAAAACAATGGTGCCGATTCTCTTGTTCACAAACTAAACGAAATTTAAGTTCAGTGCATCTTTTTCTTTCTATTTCATTAAGAAAAGGACAGAAGATAAATTTTAGTTTAGTTCTGTCAAATTAATCAGCGCCTGACACTACTCCATACAAGTTTAGACGTGATTAAAAACTTGCCGACTGAAATTACGTCAAGCGCTGATTAATTTGACAGGACTAAACTAAAATTTATCACACCTACCTAACTTAGCACACGTTACAGTTTGCAAACTATTTTTTTTAATTTTCAGAGCATTTCACAAGCTGACTATTTACAATAGATATGCCGTAGGAGGTTCCTCATGGTATTGGATTAGTATGTTCAAAGCAATGAGGATTTGCTGTGAAGTTAATAGACGCCACGTGGGTGGTCCTCATTCCTGTTGTCCCACCACTCAGGATCAGGCAAACAGAAGTCGTAGCTCATTATGTTGTATTTGCAAATGGCCATGTTAACCGGCTAATGTTTTAGCCTTCTAGATTTCCTAGTTCGGTCATCTCAAGTAAAGTAAATTAGTTTCCCGTAATAATATTGGGTGTCCGTATTGTCAATTCCAGGTGAGGCACCTCGAGAGATTCGTCTCGCCGCCAGGATTTAGAGTAGCGTCTGGGGCCTGGACGCGAAACCCGTTCCTCGAGTCCGCTCAAAGCCTCTTGCGGAGACGACTGTGCGGCTGGCCCCCATAAGTGAAACCATATTAAAATTCATATATTTACGTTACACGTTCGTGTTTGGGTCACAGAAATTCATGTGTACCAATTTTCAACAGATTCGGAGCAAATCGCCTGTGACAGACGGACAAACAGACATACATACAAACGAGTGATCCTATTAGGGTTCCGTTTTTCCTTTTGAGGTACAGAACCCTAAGAATAGAGATAACGCAGTAAAAGACGCTAAACATTCTTTCACATACAACGTCTGTCTGATGTGTAGCTTCTACTCATGTTAAGGCGCGACACAAAGGCATCGCGTGTCGTGCAACGAGCTGTGCCTTTGTGTCGCGTCGCGTGTCGCGCCTGTTTGTAGGAGCCTTTACAGTGAATGGACTTATAATGTAAAACTATGATGAAATGACCACTAGATGTAAACGACCGACCTATGCTAATGAGGGTTGCGCAGAGAAACCAATTAACTTATTACGCATTTTCAATACCACTGTCTTTGTTTATGAGTAAAAAAACCGGCCAAGAGTGTATCGGACCACGCACACTGCACAGTTCCGTAGTTGGGACGAATTTATCCCAAAAACAAACTTAACATTGAAGTTGATATACTTGTTCTCCCAAACATTTCAACTGCAAATTTGAATGTAAGTTAAATTGGTTGACTATTACTCGTTATCTCTTGTATGAGCCTACTTTTCTGTGATAGTTTTCCTTTTAACTTGTATACTACTGCCGTGAATTTTTCGCATATCCAAAACAACCATTTAGCTGGCGGGGGAACGACGAAACCTGACTCTTAACAAAAATTAGCACTTTAAACTTAATAATACGCGAAGGGATCCCTGAATCGAAAAATGGTTTTCACAGAACCGCAATATTTTGAAAGGCCAATCTAACGATACCCCACATCATGGAATGGACGACAAAAAAAATATCTTCCCCACTTTACGTGTAGGTAAAGGAGATACCATTTAAAAAAAAATACAAGATTTTAGTTTACCAATTTTTTGGCGTGATTAATATGTAGGTATCATCATCATCATTTCAGCCTAAAGACGTCCACTGCTGGACATAAGCCTCCCTCAATTCGGGGGGGTTTGCCATAATCGCCACGCTTGGCAGGCGGGTTGGCAATCGCAGTATGGTGTTAAAATTGCATAAAGAACGCTGCTGCCCATTCTCTAGTAAGGCCCTTAGTCGCCTTTTACGACACCCAGGTAGGTTTTATGTAGGTATACCCGTGCCAAACTACAGCTTCCTAGTACTAAGAGTCTCTGGGCTAAGCCGCGGACAGACAGACAAACGGACATGGCGAAACTAAAAGGGTTCCTTATTGACTACGGAACGCTAAAAACGAGAGAATTCACTTGTTTCTTCAGTTAAAATTCCTTTGTATAAGGAAGTTGGTAACTGTAAGAGTCGTCTTATTTTCCTTATTATGTAAAGTGTCAACTGAATGCTACGATGATTACAGACTTGCAACCTGTCACCACTGCTTACGCAATATTGTAATCTTTTACAAGTAATTTTGTAGGCTCTAAGTTGATCTAACATTCTGTCTCTATTGCTTGGACCATGTGGAAGGAAATAGCCGAATAATTAACAACATTAGGAATTTTCAATAAAGACAGGAAATACCTTCGTGGCAAAATTGGCGCAAAAGGACTATGTCTCATCATTTCAGCCGAAAAACGTCCACTGCTGGACATAAGCCTCCCACAGAGCGTCATCCGTCGCGGGCTGGCAACATCATATTTCTAGAGGTTTTCCTTGATTATATTTTAAATATAAATCAAAGTACTATTTTTGTCAGTCAAGCACTAGAACTTTGGTATTTATAAGTTTGTATGCAAATTTTTTACAGTTACTTTGGTATGTGATCATAAAAATTGTTAATTATTTTCTATTTGCATCATTTCGAATAAATATTTGTATTTACTATTATAAATAAAATACAAAAACCTACACCTTGGTTGAGAAAAAAAATTGTAGGTACTTTGATTTAAATTTAATAAAACAATCACGAAATACCTCTAGAAACGCGACGATGCCAGCCCGCGCGGGTTGAATGCTCTTAAGCATAACGTTGTTACTACAATAGTGTTAATAGTTTCAAGCAAGCCGATTTATTTAAAAGACAAGCCATATTCACAAATAGTCAGTTTCAAGCTCCCAAAATTAATAAAAATAGGGGCATGAAGTTGAGGATCACTTCCCATCTCCCGCCCCTGGTCCTTCCCGCCTTGCGGCATACGGACCATATGCCCCCCCTGGTACATTCCTGGTTGAGGATCAGTTTCAACTCCAATCTGCAAACTGCAAACTAATTCATCATCTGCCTTTTCTCAACTATATTGGGGTCAGCTTGCAGTCTAACGCAGCTGAATACCGGTATTTTACATGAAGCGACTGTCTTTCTGACCTTTACCACCCAGTTACTGGTTTGGTTGTCAGACTTTCGGGATTCTGACGACCCGTAACGACGACTGTCAAAGATCCACGAATGACAGCCGGGACCAACGGCTTAACGTGCTTTCCGAGGCACGGACGGGTCTTGGTATGTAAAGATAGTCACCCATCCACGGAACAACCGCGGCAAGCCTAGCTTAACCTGATCGATCAACCCTTGCGGCTGTTATTACTTAGCCACAAGCCCCTGCCTCAATTTGCAGACTACTTGATACCACTAAAAACCAATTTCCAACCACAAAATAAGTAGACCCAACAAAGAATCATCTTTCCATATTACATAAATTGTAAACCCAGACACGAAAAATTGACGTCACAGGCGAAACAAACAGTCTTACACGTGGGAACTGAGTTCATGGCGAATGGCGAGACAAGCCCCGAATTACCATAAAGGCGGTCCCTCACCGGAGCAATCGCCTGTAATGTATCAATGCAAGATTCGATTTTGCGCGTTACGTTACAATACTGCCCTACCACCTGCCTACCTGCCTTAGCATTCGCCGATAATCCAAGATTCGACAAGATTCGCATTTATGTTACAAATTGTATCACGGTTGCTCCCACTCACTACTGCTACATTACAGGCGAATGGTTCCGGTGAATGTATTGTTACAAACTGTATCTTTACATGTAGCGCACTGTAATGCTCGGTTCTCTTCTCACTCACCCAACTGTAATGTTCGAATCTGAACTGTTAATTACAGGCGAATGTTTCCGGTGAATGTATTGTTACAAATTGTATCATTACATGCTGCGCACTGTAATGCTCGGTTCCCTTCTCACTCACTCAACCGTAATGTTCGAATCTGAACTGTGACATTACAGGCGAATGCTCACAGTGAGGGAGCACCTTAAGATTATGATAATTTGTATTGAACATGGGAAGTAAATATGTTTTCGTGGCGGACTGAATAATATTGACAATTTAGTTGTCTCTGTTTCGAGTTATTTACATATTATGTATCAGTTGGTTCGTAGTCTGGTCGATTTTCCTGTTGGATTGAACTGAATTTCAAATAGGCAAAACGTTTATTTTTAGATTAACATCTAAAACTATATTCTTAGCTACATGTATGTACATTAAGAATAATAGAAGACGATGTGTCTAATAATTAATCTCTTGTTTGATAAGATCTCCTCTTTCAACAATCTATGAAAACTTATTAACAGTAAACAGCTGTACCATTCGTTTAGACCTATTTCACCACTTCCACATCACCTTCCTTCCTTTCTCATGTTTCCTAATCACTTTTCTTCCACGATAAACAACACAATATATCTCCAGAGTAAGGCACTTAGACCTAGTCAAGTATAACGCAATCTAGCTACCCAATATCTCAAAACAGTTTCGCCTACGACGCGAACCAGTATGATGTATGAGGGTTGCCAAGCATCTGGAAGGGAATCAATCATATTTTCACGCCATTGCCCTTGATGAACCCTCGCTTCACTATCTGTTTGCACAGGCCTAGAATGGAATGGGATGGTGTATTAGAAGCTACTAGAAGATTAATGCATGGCATAGTCATTTGTTTCTATTCACGCAGAAAATAAATAAAATCTAGTATTTATTAGTATTTATAAATCACTAAAATAACTGATGTCAATCGAAAAGCTGCCATGGTTAAATGGAATTGTGCTGGAAACATCTGCCGCATGTCAGACGATCAATGGGCCAAACTTACGACCACACTGTATTAAAAAAATGTGGGTGTGTGTGGGTTACCTCTATATACAGAATAAACTTTGTCAGGAGAAATAACGATAGGTAGAGGAGAAAACGAATCCAGCATATCAGGACTGGGATGATTCTGCCAACTTCTTACGAATATGTTCACGTGCCTTCACCTTAAAAGATAACCAGATAATATACAGGTAACACATTATCTGGCATGAGAAAACATTTTCCAGGAATTGGTGACGAAAATTCAAAGAATTTCATGTTCAACCGTTCTGCCTAACTATCCTCAGCAATGATCCAAAGGACTCCATTTGAAATGTTGAATTATAAAACGAACGAAACACGCAAACTAGACTTCGTACAACGAGAACTAGGCAACAATCGTTTGTACCCAGTAGTCCATTGCTGTTTACCTAAACTATTGGTCTATGCCTGGTAGTTCTAGAAACGTAATGGATTTCCTAGTAATTTTTACTTCGTGTTACGGTAATTTACGGTATACCGGGTGTGACCATCTGGCAGTCAATCGATGGAAGGTAAGCTCGACATGGCTTCATTAAAGTTTAATTTATGAATTACTAACAATTACTAACTGTGTAAGGTGTTTCGATAAGTCAGAATATGTTATTATTTCTGCTTCTTTCTACTTTGTCCTCACACGCTGATGAAATAGCAATTGATTGTGTTTTCTTATCAAATATGTAATACAATATGGTTACTATAACTAGCGAGAATGTTTCTTAATATTAAGGCTCAGATGCGCTGGCTACATAAATGCACATGCATAAGTATATATAGTGGTAAAATTAGTGCAAAAAATTTCCAGCTATGCTAACTAGTACCAAAGCATGTACACACAACTGATAAAATCAAAACTAATTAATTACACATACATCGCACTTTCTTCGAAACGTGCTCAAAGCAAAAAGTACTGCCATAATGAGCATGCAACTACGTTTGTCCTGAAAATCATAAATGCATACAGTACGCACTGATGCACAACAATGACTTTCAGTTTCACTGTAGCGCCTTTGGAATCTGAACACAGTGATTGACACTGTAACAGCTAGTATTGACGCAAACTGTATACAAAGCCAAGCTAAAAATATACAGGGGTCAAAGGCATTCCAAAGAAAAACAAGACTAATTTTAATACAGATACTTTTCACACAAAATACTACTTACAGCACCCGGACGATAAAATGGCACATCGAGTTTTTGAAAGAGATTGTCACACAAGTCTGAGTAACAGACATGACGTTCGACCAAGTCGAACTTTTTTTCAACTCAATATGACATAGTAAACGGCCACGTACTGAACTGAAACTACTTCTTGCATTGCTATTAATTCATGGGAAATATTTAACTGATCCTCCAAAAACTTATTCGACTTTCTAATGACGCATTTTTGTCTCTAAAGGATCACAAAAAGAGGCGCAATCATTATATTAGAATGTTCAATAATATTTTTAGGAGCGCAAAATGGGAATTATTAGAGGTTCTATTAAATAAATGCCTTAATTCATGCAGCTATAACACACGCCCAAAAAACGACAACAGTTCTTGGAAATTAAAGTTGGAAACAGATAAATCTACTAGTGCTGATATTCCATCAATATTCTACATTGCAAAACATAATTAGATATTGCGATGGCAAGCGATATCATCTTAGAAATCTAATAGAGCTACGCATTGAAAGACGAACCCGCTTTATCGAGCCGAACAATGAATTGCATTAGCGCTGATGTAACTAAGAACTTCTTCTAGACATGTAACGTTAGATAAGAGAAGAACATGATAGGACAATACATGATTTTGCAAACTAGGCGTAACAAAAGAAAGTTGCATCATGTGGATTTCAAACTTTCTTATACTATTATATTGGAACATATCGACTATGTAATGATATATTTAAATATGATGTGGTTGAACGCAGTCTCTAAGTATGATGGAGTCACGAAACTCACAGTTCAATAGCTAAAGATAATGGTTGCCGGTGATAATGATTTGAATTAGTTCACCAAAGTTCACTATCATACAATCAAATACTTCGTAGTTATTTTAGATAAAACTATTACTACAAAGTTACATCCGGAAAATGGGAAAACGTAAAGAATTTGTGCAGAATATTTCATCACTCAAAGTTCAATCTTTCCAAAAGAACGAGAACCATTCAAAGTTTCATCAATGGCTTAGTCTAGGAGCTTTGAAAATTTTGCACGTCCTTCATCTCGTTCGAAATCTGGGACACATCCGTTGGGAATCCGGACGGATGGGTGCACTAAGTCTAAGTACGTGGGCCAGATCCGTCGGATGGTCTCGAGTGTCGCCCACTCCGGCACATATTTATGAATAGAGCGAGATGATAATTGGGTGCCTCGGTGCCTACTTGGAAACCGGTTCAAGATAGATGAAAATTCATTTACTTAGTCATAAAAGGGTCTTGGAGAATTAAGGCTGAGGTGTAGGCGTACTATCTATACGTTATCAATACAAGCAGTATGATAACGAAAATCATTATATTGGTCACGTCTCCTCCCTCTTTTGGGTGGTTAGAACCAATACGTTTTACAGGTAGGGTTTTAGTTTCGATTGCCTTTTGCAAGCCAAAATAAGAAGAGTAAACTTAATTCATTTACGCATTAAACTTAATGTAGCGGTTTAGTAGTAGGCGGGACCCAATAATTTCTTTAGGTTTATGATTTGCAATTGTATCCTGCCTGCTACTAAACTTAATGCGGGTATTTAACTTAGGCTTTCAGCTCATAACATAGTCTGTTAAACCGAAGTAGAGTTTACTTTGTTTATAGTTTATCTCATTCTTGTTTCGGTCTTTTTAGTGCATTACTTTTAAATTGTCTTTTTTGCAGTAAAGTTTTTTATTTTTTAAATTATTTGTTTTATTTTAGACTTTCTAGTGTCCCAGGCACACTCTTATGAACAAAAACTGTGTTATTTATAAAGTCGGGCAAAATGTAGAGATGATTGATTGCATGCCAAACAAAACAGACAAATTGAAATAAAAATTTTAACGTTTATAACACATACTCAGTACTCACCCATTCATATTCATAGTTAAATCAGGTCATTATGGGTTTATAAACACACATAAATAAAGGTTTCTTTTGTACACGAAGTTACAGTAGAACACTGACTCCTAGGTCACAGGGTTCCCCTAGTTTAGGAGGCAGGGTTTTTCACTATTTGTGCAGCCTTTTCCCAAAATCCAATGTAACCATGTGAAATGTTTTGGTGTTGTCATGCAAAGGTATTTTGTGTCAATAAACAATTTATTTTTTATTTTTAATCTTATATACATTTTTGTAATCCCCTATTAATTTTCATTAAATAAAAAACTAATAGGTATAGTACTACTATTTCGCGCCAAAAATCCACAATTTTTTTTTTTCAAACACCTGTCTATTGACACTAGGGTTTTTAAGACGAATATAATGATACCTTAATTGTCGAAATCCATCCAGCCGTTTGGAAGATATGAGGTAATAAAAAGACTAGATATTGGGATAAAAACATTTAAATAATCCAGGTAGAATGTGAAATTGGAAAACTTACAAAAAATTATTTGATATAACCAATAAAAATCGATTCATTCGCAATCGAACTAGATTCAACTTCGATTGTAATTATGACGTAAATTGAGATGCAGTTATATCATTTGCCAAATAAAATGAGGTTTGAAGTGATCCAATAAAGAGTGACTAACAGTGATCGACAGTGATTCCATAATGAATCGGTGCTGAATCTAATGCAATCAATCATGCTGTTAACAAACTAGAATATTTCAATAGAAATCAAGTGAAGAGCGCTGAAATTAAAGCTTTGAATTTTCAGATAATTATTTTTAAGTCTAACGGTCTACAGACATCCTAATTTCACGCTTGATCTTCAGAGTAAATAATTCGGTAAGGAAGTAGATATCAACCTTTTTCTCAAAAATAAATAAAAAAGAGAGAAGAAAGAGCTTTTCGAATTACTAGAGCTTGAAAAGATTTCAAAGATGTATCTTTTTGCTACAAAAATCAAATTGAAACTATTTACTGTATTGCTCGGCATTTGCGTTTTTGCAGTCACAGAATTCTGCGCTCAAAAGTAAAACTATAATAAAAACAAGTAAACTAAAATGAGGAAAAAAGTCAAGGTTTTACATTTAGTAAAATACAACGTACACAAAGTAAAACGATTCGATCAAACGCAACTTTGTGTATAATTTTAATTTGTCAGGATCTTAAAAACACAATACCAGGGGCGTAAGTCTACTAATTTACAAACGTTGCAATGGTCTCGCCATTGTGAGTTTTTGACAGTGTTTGTATGGCAAATGTGTCAAAATCTCACAATGACGAGACCATTGCAACGTTTGTAAATTAGTAGACTTAGGCCCCTGGGGTCTATTTAATAAATGCCATAATGACAGGTGACAATCCGACAATTAGATTTTTTTTGTTTAATATACATAGATAGATTATCACTGACTGTCACGGTAGAAAATCTACAAATATGTCGACTTGTCGTGACAATTTGACATATTTCTGTTTCAAAGTCAAAGTCAAATCATTTATTTCAAATAGGCACGAAGATGCACTTTTGAACGTCAAAAATTATATGAATAGTTAATTGATTCTAGTTGCGCCTTCCAAAATGTAGTTATGTATGGAGAAGAATGGGCAAGAAACACCATACTTACTCTTTTAAAATGTTAACAATAGTTTGTATACATTAATTAATAATTATAGGTGAAGACGATGTACCTAGAATTAAAAAAAAAAAAAAATACCACAATTGGTAAAAAGAATGAAAAGTGAAGTAATAACAGAAAAATTAATAAATGCGATAGGTACATGGTGCTCACATATTACAAACATTGTATATGATTTCCCAAAAAAAAAAAAAAAAAAAACAACATATAATAAGTTTTATAAACAGTCCTTCTTGACAGGCGACAGATAACAATTTGTCCGGAAAAACTTGTCAATTTAAAAAAAAATATTAAACACTAAATTGTCATGACATGAGGTGGACATTGTCGAATTGTCAGAAATTTTTGACAGGCACCTCTCACCCAATGTCAAGGGAAATCGGCATTAATATTAGTACGAATAATTTAAAAAATTGTGTTAACGTTGACGACGGATAGCAGTAGTAGTGAAGATGAATATTTGGTGCAAACTGAACGACCAAAATTTGCCGAATAAACGTCTCTGTTTTCATAAATAAGGCCCAAAATTATTAATTTGGCGTCCATTTCAAATAGCAAACAAAAACGAAGTTCAAGTCAAAAACAGACGTAACTTTAAGATTGCCCTCATGTTCTGTCATATGCACGCCTCGCATAGCCTTGCATATTGTATTTTGAGATATATGTCACAAAAAGTGACAGATTTGTCATTGACAGGTAAAATCTGACAATTGTCGCATTTGGACATAATTGTCATCTTTATTAAACGGCACTTGTCAAGACAGACTTATTTGTCAAATACTGACAAAATTGTCGGATTTTCACCTTTATTAAATAGGCCCCAGATCTTTGATATTAAAGCTAGGCTTCAGGTTACTGAAGACAATGTCCACTCATTTGGTATATAAATATTGTCTGTGACTTCAATCACGAATTCTTCTTCTAAAAAGTAATTCTACCTGGTGTTTCCATATAGTGTGTCTAACAGAAGGCTATGGCGAACCGTGTCAAGGATCCCTACACGCTGCAGTGCATCCACCTCGACAATCCGTGTTTAGAAAGACTTGACTCCGGCACCTGACCTCATAACTGCTTTAGATGCGACGCGATCTACGTTTTCTCCAACGAAACTGCCATATTTAGCTGCATATATGGAGATACTTTCTTTTGCAATATCACTAAAACCTTTCAGAGTGTTTCTCTACGGTACTACTACGTTAGAGTTTTATGTCTAGTGCCTTAACTTTCTGGTAACAGTGAGTATCATGAAAAGGATATGATAAAAATGCGTGTTTAGTATAACGTTGCTAGGCTACTAACGTAAAACACAGTAATGCAGCGATAAGCAAGTAACTGCTCAGTATGGTAAATACTGGGAAAATATTTGGTTATCAATAGAGGTAAATTGTATAAAATATAATTACTAAGAAGTAGAAGGAGCAGTGGTAACGGCCGCGACTTACAAGTTGTAGGTCGTAGGTTCGAACCCAGACAGGCGCTTTACTTTGTGTAAATGATTTTATCACTACTGCTCTCAAAACGGTGAAAGAAAAAACCGTGAGGCAACCGGCATGGCCCACTCCCTCTCACCGAGGAGGCGTGTGTCCCCAACATTAAAGGCTGATTATGACTAAGAAGTAATTAGACCTAGAACAACTAAGCAGCTATAACGAATTAGCGTCATACGACATTCCAAAATAAAACTTCACCTGCTTTCCTTACCTATTGTGCTTCCTCCTATCCTTCAACTAACTTTGAAGTTTTCAACGCAACTATTGTTTCTCCAACACATAAGAATCGTACGTTCAAATACTTGAACATTTCAGCAAATATGTCTCCACAACGTTATCTATTTACTTTATAGGAGTCGAGATCAAGAGGTTAGTATACACAGCGTTTTGTTTATTTCGCTCATTTTCTGCGCACCGAGGGCCGGATGCGAAAGCACCGGCGACGACAAATCCTCGGAGATAACGCAATGGCAACCGCCTGACGGAAATAAGAACCCTCACAGTATTGAACAACTGCCTTCGCTAGACGATATATTGCTACGCGAGTTTACACCTTACTGCTTGGATATATAGATTCGGTTTCCAGTGAAATGTGGCTCGTTTTTGTAGCAATTTCCTATGGATTTGAAGGAGAAAATACTGAAATAGTGAGGTAATTTCAACGTGATACAAGTATACCGCCCATAGTACGGATATGTGGAACGGATAGACAGAGCTCTACTGAAATGTAAATAAATATCAATATAAATAATTGACAACATTTTGATATCTTCATTGTTTTCAATAGGTAATATGCGATTACATACGTCAATCATATGATCATATGTCACTTATACGTGAGTTATCATTGCCTGCATATGTAACGCGTTTGTGATAACTATGTCTTTCTGTATGTGTTATACTATGGCTAATATTGCATATGTGTTTAATCGGATTAGACTATTCATGTTCCGTTTCTTTCCACTGGTAAAGTTGCTAACTTTGAGAAATGGTCAAGAAATTATTGTTAAAACAATAATATAATTATGCTTATGTAAAAATCGTGCACGTGCCGTGTGGTGCCAGACGTAAAGAATAGCACCACCCGATTTCCTTCCGTGGGAGTCGTAAAAGGCGACTAAGGGACTTACTAGAGAATGGGCAGCAGCGTTCTCTATGCATTTTTAACACCATACTGCGATTGCAAACCCGCCTGCAACAAATTGGGGGAGGCTTATGTCCAGCAGTGGACGTCTTTCGGCTGAAATTATGAATGAAAAAATCAGTTGATAAATACTTTAAAACAAGCTGCCGTGGAGATCCTTCTTCTCCACGAAGACCTAGTTTTGGAACGGATAACTAACTTTCTCATTGACGTCACTTATTTATTGACAAGCTTAATTCAAATAAATGCCTGGTTTTATATTTTTGTGTTTTTCTTCATAAAATCCTTTCCCTACACACCATATTCATAGGGACTTTTATACATAGTAAATAACTAGTAACTATCACCTATAAATTAAGTTTTCATCCACTTTCTAACACGTTCATAAATATTCATTTTATGTGTAAATCGTAAGTAGAGAGCACACAATTTTTCCTCGTGGATGGGTGGATGTCGCGAAAGATGTCAAAGAACAGATCGTTCTCCTATGCACTAGCTTCTAAATGAGATTCTGAACGTATCCAGGGTGATTTTGTGTAGTAGAAGAGTAGGTAATATTAGTTCCCACACTTGGAAGGAGTAGGCGGTGGCTACTGCTAAAGGCCGGCCATCGGGCCCTACTATGCATGTATGAGCAACGTAATTTAAATTCAAACTCATTCAGTAAGTTGGGCCGTCCTACTCAAAGTGACGAAACGAAACAAAGTCAGATACTCGAAATAACTGTGAGTAAATATGAGTATATTGACAGATATAATTAGTTTGAATTCATCCAATGAGTTTGTTTGTTGTTGAATCGATCAAAGTTAAGCCGGCTGGAGCCAATGGCCCACGGAGTCGACCGATGAAAATGCAATTATGACTATAAATATTTAATGGAATCATTTGTGTACTCTTTCATCTCATTGGTCCGTGGGATGTTGTCTACTTTGTCTAGTATCGAAGCTCATGACAATAAAAACAGTCTATACCCAAATCGCTTTAGCGTGACAATAGCGGTCATTGACGCACCTACATTTTCTTGCATTCTTTATTTAAAAAACTGAAATAAAGTCCGTTAACGTCCTGAATCAATATCTATCGCGATCTTTAACGTGTTCCAATAACGAACAACCAGACATCGTTTATTGTTAAGGTTTCTACGGGCTACACGAGAGCTAGAAATGCGGTGAATACTGAGAAGACAGCTTCAAGAAGGAAGAAGAATACATGCTCGGCAGGAGGATCATGACATTTAAAAATGAAGTATGAAACCCAACATATACCAACAGGAAAATGCCTTGAAACTTTCTAAAAGCACTATTTGTTATTCAACAAGAACAATAATGGAATAAAACAGGTCCTGTGACACGCTGTCACGGTTCCACAGACACGGACCGGCACGGGACTGTCCGCGACACGGCTCCTATGTGCCATTGTTGAGACTTGGGACGGTTGGGACACGACCTATTTCTGTGACAGTGATTGAGGTCCAGTACACGTTATTGCTAATATTGTTGGACTAGGTATTGTTAAAGTTTTCATTTATTATGTAGAGTTTATCATACCAAGTTACTAAATAGCATTTAACTGAAACTAAATTCAATTCTGGGGAAATGTGGGTGTACTTAAGGTAGGCTTGCCATAACTTTCAGGGACCAATACGGGACGTTGCAAACAAATCAAATAAAAAGTCTAGAAATGTGGGTTTACTATAAGTACATGGTTACACCTCTAACCAAACCTTCGGAGATTACAAGCGATGGTATGGGCTATCAATGAAGATCGGATATTCGGATGCATATTCACCTAAAGTTGAGATGTTTGCTATTATGGAAAGCGCTTTTGTATCGAATAAATCCCGCGGTTCCGGTGTTTTATTTTAATTTTAACTAACACACACCATTCTTACTCTTACACCCTACATACACATATTTGCATAGGGGTTTAAAATAATTTTAAATAAATTGCATCTGAATAGTTATGCAATCCAAGAATCCCGGGTATTTTTTTTTTTTAATTAAAATATGTTTTAAGAAGCTGCTTTCATACTTTCATAGCTAATAATTAACTTTAGGTAAATATGCATCCGATTATCCGATCTCTAGTTATCAATCATATTAGTTACTAAAATCATTTAATTGAGTAAAGTACGCGGCGGGCCCATTTCACTGGGCCAATTCATTAGGACTGCCGCGCGCTGCCGGCATAAGAGTTACGCGATAGAAATAGAGGCAACTTGTAGATGTAGGTGAATATAACTATAGGTAATAAGCGTGTTGCGACCTGAATTGCACTTTATTGTGTCGTAGCAAGAGTCGCTTTTTATTTAAATGATTTTGAGTGATCCATCTGTATTAATCTGTGCTAAAGTCAATGAAGTGAGATTCAAACTATGTTTTGATATACAGGGGATGTTTTTTTCGGCGATGACGAGATGATAGTGCTGTAGTAGCATTGGTGATGTATACAATAATAGTGACGGGTTGTTGCTGTGACAGTCCAATGCCACACAAATACGTTAATTGATTTTTAATAACTTACTCAGATATGGTTCGAGTTCGAAGGTCGGCTTACCTAGAAACAAGAATAAACATTTGTTAGTTAAAATGATAATAAAAAAAATAATTATAAGTGCTTATTTATAAACTCACTATACTCCATTTACTATAGCATTAGAGAAATAACGGCTAAATAACGACAGTTATTGTGTAATATTGTTGAAATAACTGCACTTTAGAGTTATTTTTTTAATGTAAATGGTAAATAGATTACAGTGCTTTGTATGTATCGTGAAATAACGAAAGGGTCTGAACAGTTATTTGTCTAATGTTATAATAAATGTAGTATAGCTGTTGCTCGCGGCTTTGCCCGCGTGGCTTTTTCTAAAATAAAAGTCTAAACTACTAGATAATTAAGTCTTAGTTACTCCTTATAACGTCAGCTATCTGCCAGTGACAGTCCCGTCAAAGTTAGTCTAGCCGTTTCGGAGATTAGCCGGAACAAACAGACAGACAACAAAAAAATCTAAATTGTTTTATTACCGTATATAAAAAGCTGTTATTTTGACATTACAAATAGATACTTCAATTTTATTTATTTTGTATAGCGTCGCCTAAGAGTGAAAACCTCGAGAATGCAATTTTGGTACATTTTTATTTTATTACATTTTTGGAAAGAAAACTTCGCAGCACACGTCCTAGTTTCACACACAAAACTTTTGCAACCATTTGTGACGAGTTTGAATATGGCACACTAAAAGACACATATTTGAAGAAGCTATGGTAATAAAATTTTACAGGGTGCAGTTTTTCTTCCTCCTGAGTTGCCTAATTCGCAAACAAGAAAAAAAATAAAGAAAAAATAAAGAGGTTTTCACTATAAAGCGACGATAGATAAAACTACATCAAAATAAAAATAAAAGGGTCACATAACGGACCTTGAAATAGTTTTAGAAGTCTAGATTGACGACGATATGATAATAGAAAAATACAGCTTATGTTAGTCTCAATTTTAAGACGAAGAGAACTAAGTTGATTTCAGAGTGAGGAGAATTAAGGCAAAGGACATAAAAATAAAGGCAAGGCAAGGTATTAAATCGAAAAGTGTGTTTATTAGATTATAGGGGTTTATTTATAAAAATTGTTAAGTGACGTTCAAACGTCAAAAATTTATGGTTGGTTGGTGTAATGTGTGGTAGTCGCTAATCATTACTTAATTTTAAGCAGCGTTTATAAATAAACCTCTAAGTTTTGATGAATAATAATTATCATCGGCATTAAAGCTGCATGTCAAGGTCGTATTGCAGCACATACGCTATTATATTTTTACATATATCGTGGACTGTGGCGATACAATACTGCGCTGTGAGAAACGTTGAAATCCTTGTGTTCAATTGATTAGTTTCTGAAATTGAATAGCACAAAGGAATGTGTTTGGTTTCATTTGTGGTTTCAATTGAGTTTTTATTTGACGTTGCATTATCAATTATTTAGTTTCTGGTCTCTTGGTCCCTACCTACCTACAACTATTACTCAATAGTTATGTTGTAACACGTAAGCATGTATACCAGCGAGGTGTCAATTTTTGTAAGAGAGAAGCCGGTGCAAAGCTTTCTTTAACTTACTGACTTATCAATAGAGATCGAATGTTCGGGTGCATATTTACCTAAAGTTAATTTTGAGCTATGAAAGTATGGAAGCGGCTTCCTAAAATATTTTAATGTAAAAAAAACCCCGTGTCGCCAGGAACAACAGGAATGCATAACTAGTCGAGTGTGTAGTATGAGACTTCTAAAAAAAAATATTTATTTTAAAAAAAAACCGGTATTCTTGGCAATCCAAGAATACCGGTTTTTTTCGATATGTTGTTATGCTTATGCAATGCATAAGCATAACTAATCTGATGCATATTTATTTAAAATTTGGATTTTTTCGATACAAAAGCGCAAACCATATTAGCCAACATCTCAACTTTAAGTGAATATGCATCCGAATATCCGATCTCTATTTATCAATAAAGTAAAAATTTAATAATTAACTGAAGTCTTTCCTTTACTTAATTTAACACCATCTATCGTCAAGTATTTTTTGCCAAGATCAGACACTATTGACTAAGCCATTTTTAAATAGTGGAGTTGCTAATGCGAACCTCCGACGCGAAGCCGGTAGGAATCGTGTTACTCGTATATGGTGATTTCGCCACTGATGTAGACTAATAAATCTGTTATCCGTTTTAAATGCGAAGATTAAATAAAAGATGCGGTTAAAACGAGACCTGAAGGTAATAAATATGTCAAAACAAATCCAGCTTACGCTTCCACATATAGTGTATTTATACCTCATTCCTTTCGAATTTCCCGACGCCTCTCACCTTTCCAAACTCCAAGTACTTAAGAATACATTACGTTCTCAATTACCCAACATACTAAATTTACCGTGTTCCTAAAAGGGTACCAAGTATCGTATACCGTGTCTTAGTCACGCGTGTAAGGGCGCCTGCGCCGATCCAAAACGAACAGTTTATATTTAAACCAGGAATCATTTTGTACCATTCGCGGTTGCTGACTCACTTCGGATACTCAAATGTTCTTGTCAGTTTATTACGTCAGTATTGACTGAAACTTGATACAAATGATTGTATGAATAAGCAGCCTAGGCTGATGCACTTTGGCAAGATCTGTGGGTAGATAGATGGGTATCATTACTAGACGCCACTGTTTCGCAAGGCCGAAATGATTTGTTACTCATTTATCATCAATACAATAATAAAACCTTGATACAATAATTGTTTCAATAAGTTTATTTTGCGTCGTTTGCAATTTAAAATCATTTGAGAAACACGAGGCAAAGGAGTCAGGAAAAATCCCCGAACCTTGGGGATCAATTATTTCTGACACGAGGTTTAATTTTTTTTTATAATAGCTTCAATTTCAAACATTTTAGCCAACAAATCATAACGATGGTCATACGTTGACAACTCGAAACCCACATTTTTTGTACATTACGAGTTATCAATGGGAAGATTGGGCGCTTAATAATATAATATAATAATTATGTACTTATCTCATTTTGCGAAAAAATAAGTACCTCACTCCATTCATCACAAAGGTGATACGCCTTGAAAATTGTCAGAAGCTACAAGTTTGTTTGTCTAAAGTCAAAAATTTCCGTGATTGTAGAGCTCGTGAATGGGTATCACGAATATTTACTTATTTGTTCGCTCTGATTGCGTGGTGGTTATAATTAGAATAATTTTATTGGCATTGCTTGTCATTAGATAAACTATTGTGATTAGGAAACGCCTAACGCCTACTATAGTGACAAATACCATGTCTTTTAATTTTAAAATAGAACGTATTATCACAGTATCAAGACGGGTGACGTCATAGAAGAGCCGAAGCACCGCGACAGACGCGGGCCTCTATGAATCACTACGCGAGGAAAGCCCACAGTAGGGTGACGTCATCGCATCTAACAGCCATTTCAGCGCTGTAATAAGCTTTGCAGCTCATTTCTTAAGGCTCACAAACAGACGCGACTCGCAACGTGAATAGCGCGCGATACAAAGGCACCGCTCGTCGCGCGAAACCCGGTTCCTTTGTGTCGTGTCGCATGTCGCGCCTGCTTGTAAGAAAACGCGCCTGCTTGTTGCCTTTATGTAAGAAATGTAAGTACAATAATTATATAGTGACGTAGTGAGTGTAGTCACACTATAATAGGTGCTATAAAAGCCGGAGACAACAATAAATTTAATGGCATATATCAAATGAAATTACGTTCCCAGTCCGTATACGAAAATTTAATCAAAGATATCCAATTAGACACAGATTGGCAAAACCATAGTCGGCGACTAATAAAAGTAGTAATGTACAGACGCCAGCACATCAAGCTACTACAATCTGTCAAATTTCTTTAATAGATTTTCAACTTTATCACTATGTGTACGAAATTTGACAGTTTCGGGTAGCTTGACCTGCTGGCGTCTGTACTTCTATTAAGATTGTTCAAAATAGATTTATTTCGATCATAGGATTTATTTGGTAGTTCCAAAATACTCTTTTACTCTTTCTCTATATTAGTATTGCCAGTCATTAATTTACTGTCGTATTGTATGTTCCACATTGTATAGCATCTGCTTGAGAACTATATCGCGTGTGAAAACAAACGTGTATTTTTTTTTATTGACGTCGAGTTTCACATCAGCCATTGATTGGTATTCCCCCTCCGTCTGATTCTCATATCCGTCTGGACGAAAGAATTACTCAAGGAGGCCGTGTTCATCGCAGTCAATTTCCTTGTCTCAAGTTGTTTTTTTTTTTTTTTTTTTCGAATCGTATTGGTGTTTTTTATAGGAAATCTAACTAGATTTTCTATAAAAACACCATTTTTATGATGATTGCTTCCTGTGTGTGAGTTGCATTGACATGCGACGCGTATCAAAAAGGATTGGAAGGTTTTTGAAAGATTGTTTTCTAGTCCTAAGCTTTGGAGATTGCTCCGAACACTTTTGCAAAAGTTACGAAATCATTACGAAATATTTATTTCCAGTCAATGTCATCAGCCGAACATAGAATTTGATAATATGGCGCAACCTATGCTGTCTAACTCATTATATTTTTATCTCTACGCGCTGTATACTCTTGAAGGGATATCGTCTTTATGATATCAAGTAGACTCCATACTACACGATAAGGTTTTAAATAGGAAGAGCTATAGACTGATAAGCAGATTAAACATCGAAAATACAATTTATCTTCAAGATGGATCACAATAGTTGTGTCAGAATAACAAACAGATTTCGTAACCGTCGTACACTATTCATGTTGTTTATCTATGAATATCAGTATCTCATAAGTCTCATGAATAGTTATTCAGGAGTTAACGTCCAGTAACTCAAACAGTATTTGAATTGCAACAGTACCTAAGTTAGATTGAATAAGTCTACCAGCTACCACCCACTTAACTCCTACACTTATTACCAAGTTGGTTGCAGGCTTGCGTAGGAGACCTAATTTTATAATCTTTTCCTTACATTTCTTTCTTTATTTTCATGCCCACGTCAAAAGAGCGTCCGGATCGTTTTTAGAAGTGGTCTTTGTTTTGTTTCTTGATACAAAATGAAATTAATATTTGTGTAGATTTTCTACTGCTGCAGGCAACAAAACATTGTAAATACATCAGACGGACGGGTCGCTGGCAAAGGCGTCGTGAATTTCCGCAAAGAGTATACGCTTCACGCTGAATACCTTACCTATCGAATGTACGCTCGCCGCGAGATTAGCCCGATACCGGGTTTAATTACCATGACGCTAATTGAATTTTAGACAGCATTTGTGGGTAGACGACGACGTGAACGTGACAAAGCCGTTGTTTAGACTCTACATGCCTGACAGGCCCCAAATGGGATGTTTGTGGCGGATTCACGAATGCTACACGGAAATTCGGATTGACGATTGCATAACACTGATCATGATACAGATTTTGTCGTTTAGGCATGATTCATTTCTGTTAGCCCTAACAAATAATGTTTTGGCTTAGCAACTGAAGACAGAAGTCGTAAACAGAGACATACTTTGTGCGTTAGAGCAAATAAGAGAATTATAAGTTTTACTATTTCTGGAAATGGGCCAGTGACAACTATAAATCAAAGGCCCAAACTGTGCGATACGAACATACATCCTCAAAGCGGTCTTGCTCGTTATGGCGGTAGGTTTATGGGTCGCCCGAGTCGCTCGTATAATTTGCAGGCGAGATACTGGAATCTCCAAATACAGCTGTCTATATTGCTTTATTTGTCCCCGTCGTTGTTGCTAACACCGTTACGAGAATGTGAGCTGAGCGTCGCCGGCTGGTCTATCGGAGCGTGTGACGCACTCAAACTAAGTGGAGACAATAAGCAATTATTTGAACATCCATTTTATTCACCTCTACGTACCCCTCTTACGCAAGTATACCCTATATTTTATCGATATTATCTTTGGAAACGTTTTCTAGACGCCAAAGTATCATATCTTTGTGCGAAGGAAAATCTCTTTATAAAGTTAGCGAATTTAGAAATCCAATCTTTTGGTACAGAAATCTGGCTGGAGTTCAAATTATAGAGCCTCTTTGAGTCACGCATATATTCTTTTATATGCTAAGTGTCGATGTCGTTCCCTGCAGATGGTGACTGGATTTACAAAAATACTGTTTCTATGAATCCTAAAGCTGATTATGTTTTTGAAGACGGGGCTTTATTAGATTCTATGAGAGGTGATGATTTAAACGTGCTTGGTAACTTTGCTATAGAGTAGGTATGTAATGGAACAATTGAAGTATTGTTGAAGCCAGTAGGTTGGCTCAAGAGTTGTGGTTACGAAGGCCACTGTATGACCTTGCGGTCGTTTAAAAAAAATTGCTTTGTTACGATGCTGAGGATGGACAAGTGTTCAATAATAACGTGAAGGGAATATGATGCGGGTAGTATTTGTATATTGAAGTTTTGATAATTCTAAGTTATTTTATTTGTAATGCGTTCGATTGAAAGTTGGCGAACAAAAATCAACGACTTCAAAAGAGGTATCTAATTCAAACTGTCCAAGCTGGTTAAGTAAGCATCAATTCAATCTTACCTGTGATTTTATTTTGTTTTGCTTTATTTAATCTAACGCTGATGCCAATGTATATTTTAAGTGTTCTATTTTGATTGATTTTAGTTTAGTTTATGTCTATTATGCAATAATCATCACGTTGTAATTCCGACCCCCAAGATACAGGCAAATGCCTAGTTTGGGGGTCACCGTCCAATCTGCTCTTGTTTATGATTAATAATATAAATAAATAAATTTGAAATAAATGCACGACGAACTTTTTTAAGCCTTAAAAACTCCAGCAAACCAATTGGGTATTTCAAGACCGTTAAAATTCCTTGTAAAGCAAGAGTCACAATTCTCGTGATTTTCGTTATTGTCGAGTTTGTTTTCCAATTCCAATAGCGGCTGTTCCCTTGCGACATTCACTGCAACCACTAACAAGTTTTTTTCTGTGTGAGAAAGGCGTCCATTATCGTCGTTTGCGCTACCTGGCCCGACCTCGGCAGTACTCGCACCAGCCGAGTTTCTACCGTTCCAGTTGTCGGTGCTCTCAAATCTATTGTTATAACGAGTCTAATCACCATCTAGATATCAGTTGCACTATTTTTCTTTTAATGAAATACTCTTTTTATATTGTTCTTTATTTGAGGTTGCGATAATTTAATTGATACAGGTCACTTTGTCTTGTTTCTTTCGCTATTGTACGATTCTGATATCGCAGTGTTAATATTTTTTGTGTTATTTAATTGCGTTCTTACTCAACAGGAGTAAGTATTTGTAGTTCGATATGTTTCTTTAATATAACGCCCACAATAATTTATATCACTGTTATCTATATTGATAACTTTAGTAGATATATAACATAACAAAAGAATGATGACACAGCGTTAGTTTGCTGTGGTAGAAATCGAATGACGCACTTTCATATTTACACGAACGTTTAGATTCATTCTAGGTTTTCGAAACAAATAAACAGTTCATTGTTGCGACCCGAAATGGCCATTCTTAAACCCACAGGCAAGTACTAGTGTCACAATTATTGATAAATTCTTCCGTCCAACTGGTATTGTAGTTTGGACTAGGGATGTAAGAAGTGCCACAAAGTATCGATATCTAAAAAAAAAATATAGATCAAGATATCGATTACGATATACTATTCGAAAAAAAAAAAACATCGATACATAGGTGAAAATTTCTAAAAAATATTTGCACTTTATGAAATTCTATTGTTTGTTTTTTATTCACATAAACATCAAATTAGGAACATCATTTCTGAAGGAAAATCTTAAATTAATAATAATAAGATTCCTTTTTTACGGCTCTGAAGTCCAGCGGTTTTAGTCGCCGGCCAACGGTGTTGTTATTGGAAATATACATACAATCGCATTTTATACATTTTCGATACTTAATATTGTAAATCGATAATATATATCGATGTATAATAGATATTGCCAAAAATTATCGATATATCGAACAAAAAATATCCTTTATCAACAAGCCTAGTTTGGACTATAATAAAAACAATATTTATCATTACCTATCAGTCATTCATACGACTGTGCTTGTGATAAAACATACTCATTTATGTAATGTTTATAGTCTTATCAAATGTTTTGAAAACTCCGAAAGTACTAGCAAAAAACTCAAAAGTAGTCTTTATGTACGAAACATACTGTTAAGATTAGCGTAACGGCATTTTCCGTTCATAAAACCTAGCTGTGCATGAATTGTAGTAATTTATTTGTACATTTCATGAAGGTTACAATACGGTTGAGTTTCGTCCTTAAAGTTAGAGGGCAGACAAACCATTTGGTCTCATCTTGTAAGCCAACAGCCAAGCCAACGGCCATACAGTAGCAATATGGATGTCTCAGCAGTATCGTAGTCTTGTTTACCTCCCCCAAATGCGTCATACAGCCTACCCACAGGTTTACGTACTTTTTAGTATTCGAGCAATATCACCAGTATTAGTCACAGCCATAGTTTTAAGAATTCGAAAATATTTGTACGTACATTATTTTTAGCGTTTTGACCTTGATTCGGTAAGTTAACTAAGTCAGCGTAAACATTGGCTGGTTAACAAAACAATTAGTTATTTCTACAAAGTTACCGATAACCGCTTTTAATGGAATTTTCAATTGGGAAATGTCGTTTAATTTTAACGGAGTTGGTGTTTAGGGATTGAAGTGAAAGAATGCCATAAAGGCGTCGGATGGCTCGGGAGTGGCGGTCGTCGCCGGCTCGGTCGTGATCGGTGCGAAGCGAAACGTGACCACATCGACGCGGCTGTGTCCGCAGCCTCACAGCTTTTATCTATCGAACTAGAAAACTGCGGTGTTTATACTTTTTATTACTTTATGAACGACAGATATTTTTTTATGGAATATTTTTTTAAGGTGATTACTAGAATTGAACGGGTATCAAGAAGTCACGATGATCCATAGCCCATACACAATTATTACATTTTTGTGGAATTTAATTGAATGACAGAATGAGAGCAACGCACAAGAAATTTCACTGGAGAAACTTGACAATTCGATTAGAGCAGATAAATCAAATGTCGCAATCATCGCATTTTGTAATCAAAACTTGGTTGAGGTGTGTCGAAGACTCGCATAGCATACTAGTTCAGCAGTCAAAGTCCTCACAGCAAAGTTACCAGCGTTATTTGCTTGGCATTGAAACCTCTCGGGACCTTTTGTAGCGACTCCTCTCGAACGCAGTAATTAGTTCGTGATTGTACTAGTTCTAGAACTAGCAATGATGAACTAAAACGGAACATGTTGTGAAAGTGGTCGGGCCGTGCGTCTGTATTACGATGTTGGCAACGCATATCAAAGTTTGGCAGGCGCCAGCGACTTTCGAAACGTCCCACATTGCTGGTACAAAGTTAAACCCGTCTAGCGCATGGTTGACTCATACAGAGTAGTAGTTCAAACGTATTGGAATTATTACAAGTTTATTTTTGGATCAGGATATCTGATGGGCAAAATTATCTGTTGATTCGATTGAACTAAATGAAGAAGACTCTTCTTTCGATATAGAGACGTACAGATGTGAAGCATAAGACGAGATGGAAATGTAATTTATCCAAAATCAAAATATTTTATTTCACATAAACCTACATGGGCACTTATGAAACGTCAGAAACTAGGTGCACGGTTCCAATTAGTCGTTTCCTATGGAGAAGAGCCGGCAAGAAACGCCACGGTTACTCTTTAAAAAATAATTGGCTTTACAATATTATCAAATAACAGTGATAATAGATATGGGAGGACAGTGTAGGCCTTTCAACAATTACCAGGTATTTAACAAAATAGAAAAGTGCCAACAAATCTACACTCTACTAGGTCTACAACGTTCTCACATTCACAAAATAGAAAATAATCTAAGTATATAAAAGATTTATGACATGTTTGCAATTACAACTACAGTAACATATCTGAATAAATATCATGTCCACAAAAGCCACTAATAAAGAATTGGAATTCGATTTGTAGGTAATGTCAAATAATGAAAAGATTATGTCAAGGAAGTATGTAAAAAAAAATAAAAACTAAATAAACATCGTTATTTGGGAGCAGTTAATAGTTATGAGGTATCAGGGAAGCCACATGTGCAGAAGGAATTATTGCCAAACTTCCGTGTCTTCAACGTAGTCTTTTATAATATGCTTTGTTGATAAGGACACGTTTGATGTGGGTTTTGAACTTTCCATCGCAAGTAAGTAAGTAAGTTCTGTAACCGACTTTGGCAACTTGTTATAAAATAATAGATACTGTTTATAAGAAATGACTTTCTAGTTTTAGTTAATCTAATAATTAAAGCACAATTTTTCAAAAGCTGGGAGTTACTGAAGATCTCGACATAAATATTCGAATTGCTATTATAAGACAGGAAAGCTGCATGCTGAGAACAGCACCATATCAACGAGACATTCACTAGCTACTCTAGGTAGACAGACAAACGAAATGAAATGGGCGCATGCATTGGCAATTTTTTACCGGCAGCCCCAGTAATGAGACTCGCCTTGCTATTCGTATCCCAGACGATAAATATTATAGCTTAATGAATCGCAACCCCGGCAACAGAATTACGGGAACATTTCACATTACAGCGGAATTGACAGCTTACAACATTTGCTAGCA
This sequence comes from Dryobota labecula, assembly GCA_947523025.1. Lineage (NCBI taxonomy): Eukaryota > Metazoa > Arthropoda > Insecta > Lepidoptera > Noctuidae > Dryobota > Dryobota labecula. Next base: position 16,378,940 of record OX383302.1, on the reverse strand, counting down.
GATGGATGTGCGAAACGTATAATTCCAATTTGATTTGGTACATGTTCAATCTGTTTATATGTATCTGTGTCCACGCAATTATGTAAATCCTTAAGTAAATTGAATACATTAATATTAAGCAGGTCGAAAGATTGGATTTGCATCAGCTGTGGCTTATTCCAGACTTTTAAAATTCTGCGTTAGTCGATGGAAAATTCTTATCCCTTTTCTTGGAATTGTACTGTTTAGTTGGCGTGTTTGATTATCTCTAGTGTAGATAAAAAGTCATACTGGTTTTGAAACAATAGTTATGATTATGACCGTTAGAGAAAACTAAATTTACTTTGTAACACAATGAGCAATTACATTATCATCTCGTGACGCGTGTTTTTGTTGCTTCTTGTGGTTTGAGAATAGCATCGAACTTTGTACATTGTAACTTTAATTGCTCCCAGCAAGGCATTCAAAGATGCATCTTAAGATATGCTAGAGATAAAAAACTACATTTGTCTATACTCCATTTATTATAACATTAGACAAATAACTGTTCTCACCCTTTAGTTATTTCCATGTAAACGTTTAATAAACTCCGTTATTTCACGATAAATACAAAGCACTGTAATCTATTTACCATTTACATTAAAAAAATTACTCGAAAGTGCAGTAATTTCAACAATATTACACAATAACTGTCGTTATTTGTCTAATGCTATAGTAAACGAAGTATATGTATAAATACTTTGGATAAATAAACATTATTATTATTACTTTTAGGACTCTTGACATTTCTCGGGACCCTGGGCCCCGGACTTTTGGAAGGCGTACGAGGGGCCGAAGTCAATTCGCCGAAGCCCGTTAGACGTTTTTAATTAAATGAGGCACCAACCGACAATTATCCCTGTTCGCACTATGCAAGTGCACCCAAGGACAACCCTCGGTTGGTGAATGACTATTTCAGGACATAGAAACAAAGATATTGGATTATAGGTTTGGGTAGCTAAAGTGAACTGGTTATCTAGGACTATGAAAAGACTATGGCCTCATATGACCAATGTTTTATATAAAATACACAGATAAAATGGCAGGGGTGGATTTGCATACTCAATAATGAGCCCCCGAAAACGGTCACTAGCACATAGTGTCGTAGCGACAAGGACATGTTTCCCACAGGTCCTGAGGTGCTTATGAGGCGTGGAGAGGTATTCCACGGCTATCAGGACCATCTCGAAAGAACGCTCAAGATCCCTAAGAGCATCTTACTGGAATACTTCCTTACTCCGATCACGTTTGCTCTTGAGAATCTCCACTCAAGCTGGCCAATAAAGGCAAGAAAAAGGTGGGAGCTGTGTAACTGTGTTCCTCGTCAGTGTTCACTCCAGCCGGCCAATAAAGGCAAGCCAGTGGTGAGGAACAAGATTTCTACCGGGAGATAGGGTACCTGGTGTCGCTACTGCCCAACAGCTCGCCATACCCTGCGGGTTTATGTATTTCTCTTGGTCTGGCTCCTCACCCCGGACCTATTTCGGCAAATAAACAAGCCCCACCACGACGTCAACGTAGAGATACGATAGCTATGGCAATTTTATGTAGGTAACACTTCCAAAATTAAAAAGATATCTAATACAAATTGATGGTGAAATATTTTACATGGATTTGTCTGATTTCGAGCTGATTAATCAATAGTGATTTGTTAACTTGATTCACAATTTCCGCGAATGTTACTTTAAGTGTTCTTAATTAAACATGCATTTATGCTTTGTAAATCAATTACATTGATAGGAATAAATATGGTTGAATTAAAGTTAAACCTAATTGACAACACATTTATAAAATCATTTTAGATCTCAATTAACAGCGTTCCATTTTCTTTTATTTACGCCTTAATTCCGTCAACAACTAAATCAGCTATATCATCGAGATTATAGAAGTGAGCACGCTATATAAGGTGTATCTATTCATACACGAAATATTTTAAGAGAAATATCTCTAAGTGGTAAAAAAACCATAGCAATTTTTTTTTTTTTTATCTAAGTGTTTTATATTTTTTACATAAAATTTATTATAATTTTAAAATTGCTTGAGACATTTCACAAAAACAGCTTTACTTACTTTTTTTTTTATTCTATGAATTACCCGCCCGGACGCGGCGTCGGTGGCGGCACGAGCGCGGTGCCTTTTGATAATTAATCATCAATTATCATTTAATTTTAAATTATACATTTTTTAAATAGTATTCTCAGATTTAAAAAAAAATCGTTCTTTACCACTGGTGTATCTCTTATAATGTGTTTGAATAGATACACCCTATATAGTTTATCAAAAACAATGCTATTCAATATTCTGAACTACGAACAATGTGTTCTGTAACATTAGTTTAAAAGCTTGGACCAGACCTGCTATCTATAACAATATTATAAATAGACAGAGCGAATTGTGTGAGTTTGTGTATATGTGGAGAGTAATCTCCAGAACCTATTTGAAAAATTATTTCAACATTAGAAACGTACATTATTCGAGATGGACATGGTTATGAAGATTAATAATACTAATAAAATACTATCTTGAATTCATGCAAGCTGTACTGTTTGTTAGGTTACTGCTCAGAACTTGTGCACAACGTGTCGTGAACAGAATACCTTTCACAGTCATGTAAATTGCATCCGGGCGAAGCCGGGACGAGTTCACTAGTTATGGCGAGGTTCTTCAAGTTAACCTCTAAGAAATGTAATGTTAATGTCATTTTATTTAGAAACGGTAATGATTAAACACGTGAAAAAAAAATATGTTGCTTTTGAGACCTTTCTGTAGGTACGTGGGATACTCGTTACATAATTGAATAAAGTTCGCTCGATAGAAAAAAAATCCAAACATAACCCTTATTTTGTAGATTAAAATCATTTTATTTCAATATTATACCACATTATGTATTGAAAATTACATCAAAATAAACGTCTATGATGATGTAATGTCCGTCGGGTTTAACATTGTTATTATCGTAAAACATATAATTTCAACCCAAAATTAACGAAATGCACGGCACAATTTACTCGCGCCCAGCTGCCACCTCTAGAAAAAATGCACGCTCGAAGAACCTCGCCTTAATCATAAGTTCACAACACAACATCTGTAAACAAACCAGCTCCCAGCAGTTTAATTTACACCACTCGCTAACCTTATAGCTGCTGAAAACGCATTTTTATCTGCCTCCACAGTTGATGCGGTGTAATTACAGGGGGAACGGCGCCTGCACCAGATTGCCTGCCAATTGAGTTATGTGCCGGCCGTCCGGGCTCGATGCACGGACGCCAATCGATATCGAAGTACTGATGGGTTTGCATCAATACGAGTTTCGTTGCGAGCTGTTGACAAATTAGTGCTGGTGAAAATGATACTCTAGTTCCTAGTAGTAAAGTATCCTTTATGTACTGGAGCATTGAAAGAGCGAAACCTTTCAATAAGTCGTGTTGATCTGTCAGGGGTTTCCTATGGAAATGTGTATGTACAATAACTATGTACCGTTTCGGCATTGAGGATTGGTCTTCGACCTTTTGTAGCCCAAGATCATAAAATTTTAAAATACTTTGGCATATGACAGTTTAAAACAAATAAATATACACGTGTTTCTCAAAAATTCAATATTTTTTTTAAATTATTTATTTATTTGACATTTTAGGCAGACATTTTACAAATATATATAGTTACGTTTTTCACACAAAAAAGCAAAAATATGTTTTGGTAACAATAAATTAATAAAATCATTCATTTACCTATAGGTTTCAAAGAAAACAATACAATTTTATACACTTTTAGTATATTTTTTACAAAATTCAAAGTTTCAACGAGTTTCAACTTTCGTCACTTTCATCAACGCACGAAATTCAAACTCGCTAAAATCAACAAGTTTCGCCATCTATGGTTTGTGTTTGATACTAAAATGTTCGGTGTGGTATGTTACAATACAGTGACACTGATTTGAATGAACTTAAATGTTTAGTATATATTTTAGAGGGATTATTGAGGTTTGTTACAGAAATGTCACACGAGTCTATAAAGGGTTAAGTTAAGGCGCTATGATCGAGCCGACTGAAGTAGGCATGCGAATTCGCGAGTAGTTGCCTCGCGCCTTTGGTAGGTATTTAAACATAGTAAATATTTTATTAATTTTATCAAGACAAACTCAGCGCATTGTGCTAAACAATCTTATTACCTTTTCTTTTATATAAAAAATATTTAAAAAAAACGTCTTTATTGTAGCTATGAGATTGATTATACAGGGTGTTTGGCAGAACGTTGAACATACGAAAATGGTGGATAGGTGGGGTCATCTGCTACTTACTCAGGCCTAATTTATTTGGCCCTGGCCCCCTGGATATTAAAAAAAAAAAATTTTTGCTTTCTTCTAGTTTCACCACTTTCTTAACTTTAAAGTGTAATTTGTATTAAAAATGGGTAAAACAGGCAATATTTTTATTTATTACATCTTTCTGTAAGTTTGAGGAGTCATAACTTTTTTTCTAGCTAACATCTGAATAAAGCAATAATTTTATAAGAATCTGCCAATATTAAAGATAAAAAAATAAACTAAAATATTGCCTGTTTTACCCATTTTTAATAAAAAAATACACTTTAAAGTTAAGAAAGTGGTGAAACTAAAAGAAAGCAAACAAATTTTTTTTTTATATTCAGGGGGCCAGGGCCAAATAAATTAGGGCTGAGTAAGTAGCAGATGACCCCACCTATCCACCATTTTCGTATGTTCAACGTTCTGCCAAACACCCTGTATTTACGAAAAGGGGTAACTTTACGATTTTTTTTTCTATTCGGCAAAGTTAATCTAATCGTGTTATTAAAAGCGATTACATGTCCGCCGGATCCTTAAATAAGATATACCTTTTTTTTCTTCAAAATTCTGTATCGCTGTTTTTTATGTTTTCCATGGATTCAATAAACTAGTAAGCGCGGTCTCTATCGGGTCAGACCGCCTTAAGTTAACATAAAAATACGTGTTTCTAATGGTAAGATTGGGTATTTCTGCATGATCAAGTATCATAAGTACCAAGACATGGTTCTGCAACATTTTTAAGCAATTGTTGGTTGAATTTTCATGCACACAAATAAAACAGGAGCGTGGAACTACTATCAATGTCTAAAAATCAATAAGATAAGATAAGGATTTATTTCTCACCACAATATATATGTAATACATTTTCAAAATATGATCAAGGACAATACATAATGGTTTAAATAATATTGTGGGAGACTGGTGCCTAAGCTAGGCGTAAAGCCTGTATTTCAGGACACCAGGACTCCACCCCTTAGGAAGTAGTTACATTAATTTTTGATTATGCACTCGTACACAAATGCGGTAAGTTATATAAAACCAGAATTTAAAAAAAAAAGAAAAGACGGGTAACACTATTACTCTAGGGTTAGTATGTGTGTGTGTGTGGTGTGTGTGTGAATGTACATAAAACATCGAGTCTTATTATTCACTACATAAATCTTATCTAAATAGCGGGCGTCTGGCAAAAATAAAGATATCCCGAGTTCGAAGTTCCGAACCGAAGCAAACAAGAATCACGAGAGACTAGTTTACTTTCCTAATAACTAACTGTCGAACAATAAAATATGGCTTCCTCTCATATTCTACTAGAAAAGGTTAATATTCGTTCGACCTTTTCTTTTTAATGGATTAAACAAGAGACGCAACAAACTCCCTTCAAAGAATAGGTTGAATAAAGGCTCGTACAGACTAGTGCGATATCGCGGGCGCGACGCGACACTAGTAGCACAATTTCTTTGTCACTGCCTGTCGCGCCCGCGATATCGCGTGAGTTTGTACGAGCCTTTACTGATCACAGCCCGTATAGTATAAAATGTGTAACTAAAAATACCGGCCAAGTGCGAGTCGGACTCGCGCGCGATGGGTTCCGTACCATTATCTATAAAAACGGCAAAAAAATCATGTATGTAGTGTTTGTATGGGAGCCCCACTTAAATATTTATTTTTAAAGTGAATACTCTGTTAATATTTTAAACGTCTACCTTTTGCTGTTATCAATATCAAGCAAAAAGTAGCATTCGTTGTTATAGCGGCAACAGAAATACGGTTCATGAGATACAGCCTGGTGACAGACGGACGGATGGACAGCGGAGTCTTAGTCATAGGGTCCCGTTTTACCCTTTGGGTACGGAACCCTAAAAATGATGACCATTAAGTTCAAAATAGAACGAAAAATTTTTACAGAAGCGTTTACTGAATCGATTTCTGTAATTTTTAATATAGGTAAGTTCTTCTCGTATTCGTACTCATTCACTTAAAATTTTGGCTACATAGATACCTTCAATAGTCACTAATATAGCGTTGAAGCCGAATGGGAAATCTTCAATCTTTAGACACATCCTAGTTTCCGTCTTTTTGTTCTTAATTGTTGTCAATATGGACAAACAACAGGACCACACTTTAAAATGCCTGAACACAATCTCAAGAGGCGCTACGATCAAAGCGATCACAAATTGTATGGGTCTATAAAGACTAATTAATGGCATCCAAAGTCTGTATCTTGGAATGAATAGCTCGTAAGTGTATGTAGAGCAATGTGTATGGATGTTTGTTTATGGCATGTATGGATGTTTGTATGTACAGAGAGGCGCGTCGCAACGTATTGCCGGAAATTACAATGCCGTATAAACATGTCTGCTTATAGGACATGTACATAGCTATGAATTAATAACGTTTCATGCTTCATGCTTGGGGCCTAAGTCTACTAATTTACAAACGTTGCAATGGTCTCGCCATTGTGAGTATTTGACAGTGTTTGTATGACAAATCTGTCAAAAAATCACAATGAAGAGACCATTGCAACGTTTGTACATTAGTAGACTTGGCCCCCTGTTCATTGTCAACGTTACGAACCAATGTGCTAGGTATGTCGGTTTGGTAGATACTCAGTACGATTTATTCGATAAATCAGTCTTGGAAGGATTGAAGTGATAAAAGTATGATATCAAATTGAATCTTTAACGCTTCCGGCTTAAATATTTAAAGTACTGCGCAAGAGCAGACATGTACCATGCTAATTATACCAAAAACATAAACATAAGATATTAGTCCAAGTTATAGTTTTAATTCCAAAATCCTCCCGACTTCGTCAAACCTCGGGAACATTTGCCGCCCGGGCGTGATCTGCAGTGGTCTATATGGAAAGCTCTCAACCGATTGCGTAGTCAGGTAGGCCGCTGCAAACACAATCTGTCGAAGTGGAGGATTACTGTCCCATCCAACACCCAGTGCGAGTGCGGTGTTTTTGATCAGACCATGTCCAACTTGCTGGAGTGCCCTAAATGCCCGTTCACTTGCACTAAGGAAGACCTAATGAACGCCACTGATACCGCAATTAACTTGGCCACCTTTTAGGCTCAAACAATAAAATAACTGGGTACCATCAACACGAAAAGAAGAAGAAGATTTCCAAAATAGAATTATTATGAATACTGAAGTTAATTATAGGTCAAGTAACTCGTAACCTACATAATGTGTTAACCTCTCAGTTTGATAACAACATAATGCAGCGGTAATCAGTTGTCAGTGGGAGTCTGTTTATCCATTAAAACAGACACATATAATGTACCGTATATTTACGTTCCTAAGCTAAGGGATGGCACCACAAGTAGCGGTAAAGACTTTATCCCATACTATTTGTTCGCTATAATTTGATGTAACTGTGTACCAAATTTTTAGGGTTCCGTAGACCGCAAGGTACCGTGATAGTTTCGCCATGTCCGTCTGACTGTCTATCCGCGGCTTAGCTCAGAGACTCTTAGTACTGAAAGCTGTTATTGGGCATTGGTACTTATACATATTAATCACGCTGACAAAGTAATAAAATAAAATTTCAAGATTTTTTTTGGATACTTCCAAACAGTGCGAATGATATATTTTTTCTCGTCTATCCCATGGTTTGGGCTAACATTGGATAGGCCGTTCGAAAATATTGCGGGTTAATAAAACCATTTTTATTCCGGGATCCGCTTGCGTAATATTAAGCTTAAAGCTAAAAAAATAAGCACTTTAATGCTAATTTTTGGGCTCATTCCCAGGAGCTCTAAATCTATTGTTCTCTAAACAATTTCTCTCCGTACATTGATTCCCAAGAGCTCCATAATTTTATTAGTTAAATAATAAAATACAAAATTATTATTATATAGCTATTTTTTATTTGGAGCCGCCGGGAATAAAGTTATGGAGTGCCTAAGAATAAGCCAATTTTTGTTACAGTCCCGTCCCCGTCCCCCCCCGCCAGCTAAATGGTTGTATTTGGATATATAACGAAGTCAAAAAGAAAACTATCACAGCTAAGAAGGCTTTACAAGTTACCGAGTAATAGTCGACCAACTTACATTTGCAGTTGAAAAACATATTCTCCCATACATTTGGGGTCATTCAATTATTACGTAAGCACCAAAGGGGGATGGGGGGGTCTTCGCTTTGATTATTTTTGATGACATGGGGGATGGGGGTCTGGATGGTAGGATTACGTCAGCAATATTTATTAATTTACTTTTCAGATTCAATTGCAAAATTTAATTGAATTTAATTTGAACAAAGATGGCAACCCAATGTTCAGATTCCCCAAAATAATTGATATTGCTTTCTCGCTCTCACGCGATTTTTTATGGTTAGAAAAAACCGAAGTAGGGAATTTACTTAAATGGGCATTCAATTACTTTTAGTCTATAAATTCCTTATTTTTAGACTCATGAATAACAGCAAAGAAACCTGAACAGATTAAAAAAATACCAATGTTTACGTAAGCGAAAGGGGGCGGGGGGTTTGAGCTTTGTTTACTTTTGCTGACAAGGGGGAGGTCGGGGTTCAAAATTACTAAAATTCTGCTTACGTAATACTTGAATGGCCCCTTTTGTATGGGCGAACATGTTATTATTTATTTATCTTTCCCTTATAACTATCATTACAGGTTCATCACCTAATGCGATAGTGCGGTGTTCATTAGAACGTATCTTCATTTTAGCTACGAGTATAACACGTATCTATAGGATAAGTACGAAGTCACATTCAGGTCATTTATACATATCGTCGCATTAGTGCTGAAGAGAGCTAAGGCACACTTTTGACCGAATTGAGTTATGAACACCACCATACTCGTCGTTCTACGGAGATTCTAGTGGTGAAGAGATCTAAGTGATAGCTCAACTAGAGGTTTGGTTTTTCATTCAGACGTGAAAGGAGTTAAATGAAACTAGGAACAAAAAGTCAAGTGGTGAATTTTTGATTTGTCTTTATCTTGGAACCAGTTTAGTGCGGAATAGCTCCCTTCACTACTAAGGTGACGATATTACTTGCAACTTGGCCAAGACATGGAAAAAAGCCGCGAGTCCCCCAGAAACGTATTTAAAAGTCAGACGGAAGATAAAGAACTTTTGGAAAATAGAAAGAAAAGAGAAAGAAAGACGTTTACAAGGAACGCATTTGTACAAATTAAAAACTAACAAAAATAAATTAAAATATAGGATCATGTGTGGCTCACGCACCAAATAGGTTATTTTAGCAATAATTCCATCCATTTATTATAACATTAGACAAATAACTGTTTTCACCCTTTTGTTATTTCGATGTAAACGTTTAATAAACTCCGTTATTTCACGATAAATACAAAGCACTGTAATCTATTTACCATTTACATTAAAAAAATAACTCTAAAGTGCAGTAATTTCAACAATATTACACAATAACTGTCGTTATTTAGCCGTTATTTGTCTAATGCTATAGTAAATGGAGTGTAGATGCTGTCAGACGCTGCATTTGAACTGAACCTTAAACAATCTCTAGACTGTAACATGCTTAATTTTTTCAAAACAAAGGTTTATTAGGGTGAACGTCCCATCAAAGCCGTGGCAGCCCTGTAAAGTTGGTATAGAGTTTGCGTTGCGGACGCAATGGGGACGAGCGAACATGTTTATTTGTGTCAGCCCAAACGACGCCAGTACGCCACATAACCAACCCGACCGTAATTACCACAAAAAGCTTGATTAACTTCACGTAACCAGATAGTACACGACTTGTTAATTCTTATCACAATCGCCAATTTGTTACATGTCAGAAACTAGCGCTTATATAGCGTACATATCGTCGGTTTATTGCAAGAACTCATTAAGTGAAATAGTCAAAACTTTGAAATAAGCAATTAATTCGTTTTAGTTGTATTGATTGCCCTTTAGCATCTACGCTATGATTATGATAATGAAAAATTAAACACCGTTTTTGCATTACTTATACATATAAAACTCGCCAAGACGAGTTCAAGGCATTATAAACTTTATGATTTTTTGCCACTATACGAGTAATTCGTTCTTGCAGTAAACCGAGGAATTATGTAGTTGTTAACATACAATTTTCTTGTACGGTGGCCTGCACATCAAGTTACCACAAACTGTCAAATTTTCTCGTCAGATTTTGAACTTAAGGCCCAGATATATGCCAGTGACCTTGAGTGGTTAGCTTGCGTGTTCTGTACTGAGCTCACGCAACGCGTCGTACGTCCAGCCAGTAATAGCACAGAACAGAAAAAAAACTGTTTTTTTTTTCTGTTCTGTGAGTAATAGGACTCGCCCATCCAGGGCCTCAAGTCTGCTATTACAATAGTGTCAGAATGGTCTCGCCATTGTGAGTTTTTGACAGATTTACCATACAAACACTGTCAAATACTCACAATGGCGAGACCATTCTGACACTATTGTAATAGCAGACTTGAGGCCCAGGAGCGATGTTCCAAATAAGACGCATTATTAACTTATTATACATAAAACAAAAGGTATTTTAATAAAACACGTATACTAAAAGATCAATAATTAAATTATCTTTAAAAAGGTGAAGGTTTCAGAAAAAAACGCTTGATAGATTTTTCGTGATTCTCAGTTTTTTATCCGCGTTAGACATAACTTCACAAATTAATTTCACTATGTAATATCAATATATAATCTAAAATATTCACATATTAAGTTATTTAGAAAATGCTCTAATTTAACATATATTTTTTTCCAAATCATTAACACTACTCGTTTAGACGTGATCTTCAGTATAAAATCATTAAAAGTCGGTTATCATCGCCTTGTAACATGGGTAAGGATTTCGATGCTATACATGTTTCGATAATGTTCTCCATGCTCTGCCGTCACTTGGGCATGCAAAATTTACACATAAATTACAATGAAAATACCATGCTGAATAACAATAACTATTACAAAATTATTAAATTGGCAAATCATTTTAACCATTTGGTTCTTCAATGTCAGAAGTATCTGATGTTGTCAATAATTCAATGAATGTCATATTAAATAGTGAATAAATAAAAGTCCTAGTTATAACAATATATAACAAATTTCTGTTATTGAATATCTGATTGATATTATTGGCGATATGGATTCCCTTTTAGATACTCCTTCACACCGAAATTAGTGTACTAGTTACAATGATAATTTAAAACACAATAGTTTCTATATTTGCAGTACATATATTATGAAGAAGCAATAAGCGAACTTATTGCAGCTGCAATTATCATATATCAATCAAAAACTCCATCATATTCAACTCGGTAGTAAATAGTAATCATTTGTAATGTATTTTCAATGGCTGTTGGAAATATGGAAATTGATGTTTATATCACTTGGGAGTCACATAGTTATGTAAATAGAAGGTGCATAAATCTAACACAGAATTCAATATTTTAGCTTTGTAACATTTTAACACTTGGGTTAGCACATAATGACGCTGTGTATCAAGTCTTTCTTTTCTGTCGAAGCTCTTTTCTAAGAAAGGATTTTTGAAAATTAATCGATTAAAGGGGTTAAATAAGGGTTTAATAGTTCTCAACAACGAACGATTCGACCCTTAGGAAACCTTAATAATTATTAGCCTATACAAATATATAAAATTTAAGTGTCTGTGTGTAGTGTCAAAATTACAGTTTTATACTAAATGCGTATGAAAGTAAGATACGGTATCTAATTAAAACAAAACAAAAAAACATTTTTTTTTTCTAAATTTGTCTTTTTGTGCCGGCTCTCTAAACTCCGAAACGGCGCGGCATACCGATTTTGACGGGACTTTCACTGGCAAATAGCTGATGTTATATGGAGTTCCATAAGCTACTTTTATTTTAGAAAAAGCCACGCGGGAGAAGCCGCGGGCGGCAGCTAGTTAAAAATAAAATATTTGAAACCTAACATCTGTTAAGCGACCTCTCAAAACCCACATTACATTAAATGTAACTCAAAATTTAAATGTAATTTCGAGCATACAGCTGTAACATTAACGCCAGATCCTACAACAGAGCGAAATTGATGATGATTAATGGCAGGCATATCTCACTTATTATTATAAACTGAGTTTAAGATGAAAGTGGTACAAACAAAATTAGACTTGCTCCTACACATGGGGATTTGCAAATAGCAGTGCTAGGAACTTCTTTGATGTTAAAACTGGTATTTAAATCATTAATTTTCTGGTTTTCTTTCTTTCTTTACGTCAGGAAGTGGCTAATGATATCAGAACTCGAACGCACATTAGGGAAAGAAATTGTTCGTACGTATTTACTTCAGCTAGACCCTTAGAAACTATGAGAATTCGTGGTTTCGTGAGGGAAATAGAATCATCCTATGTCGACTCTTACTATGCCGCGAATGGCGTGGCCACCTACTAGCAGAAAGAAAATACGTATATTTCCGGTAAACATGACACAAAGAATGTACAAAAACACAAAAAAGATCCCAAGTTGGGGGAAAATATGGTTCACATCTACGCAAAACGGCCATCGCACAGCATAATGCTGCGACCCTATGCGAGACAGAGCCCCAGCGCTGGGCCCAGCTCAGCTAACATAATATCTACGATATTTTTACCTTTGCTATCGACTCAAAAAAGAAGAAAACTCTTAGTTAAGAGTTACCTACCTACTCTACCCTACCTAAAACTTTCCCTGACCCTTCCTTCCTTTCCTTCTAATTATTAAAGTACTAATAACATCGCTATTAAAAAATAGGGGTTGGTCGTAGAAGGATGAAAATTTAGGGTTGTATATATTTTTAAAGGCTAGAAAAAAAAAAGAATTGGCTGGAACACTCTTGGAGTTACTAAAACAAACTATCTCATTTCTGTCCGTATATTTACCGAGGGATACATGGGCGGCAACATAAACTTATTTATTCCATAAATGTATAAAGTTTTGAATAAAACTCGTCGGTTACACCGCAATAAGCACGGAAAACTTGTAACAAGTAGAACTTCCATTTGTTTAATGAGCCATCTCTGTTTGTAGGGCCATTGAGGTGGGGAATGGGAAACAGTAGCGCTTTTCTCCGCTTCAAGCTTTAAAAGATGATATGATAATTATCCTGGCTGGTGGAGTAGCCTGCTGAGGCAATTAGATGAAAGGTTTCATGCTGTTTCATGTTTGAAGTTATTGTAGTAGGTACAGTCGGAGAAATTAATTGTTAAGGCGCTATGAAGCGCTCGAGCTGACTGTAGTAGAATCGCGAAGTCGCGAGTGGTTGCCTCGCGCATTTGGTAGGTATTGAAACATAGTAATTATTATAAGTTTTTAAACTGTCATGGTCACTAACATTATTATTAACATAAGCGGGATATTTACCATGTTTATTCATTGTTCTGTTATTATTTTATCGAGACAAACTCAGCTAATAATAGTAATAAAACAATCTTACTACCTTTTCATTAATATAAAAATAAGAAAAAAAAGAAAAATGCCTTTTTGTATCGATAAGATTGATAAAATATTACGAAAATGGGAACTTTGTTTTTTTTTTTGTATCCAGCCAACTTAATCTAATCGTGTTATTAATTATTTGTTCTTGTATTGAACATGGAATGTGAATTCAGTTTTAGTTTGGTTTTTGGTTGTGCTGTTCATACTCTTTCTTTCTAATCTGTTTTTTAGAAGTGAAGACTTTTAATTGGCTGTCAGTCATCCATAGTTAATAATTATATAAATAAAAACGATTGCATGGCCACCTGATCCTTAAATAAGTTTTTTTTTTTTTCAGAATTTTATAAGTTTTTTTTTCCATGGATTCAAAAAACGTGTAAGCGCTGTCTCTGTTGGATCATACCGCCTTAAGGATTTTAAACCCTACGTCAATTTGCCGTGATATAGCCACTTCATACGACTGTCAAAGAATGACAGTTGCGATTTGAATAAACGGAAAATTTAAGTTGGTAGTCAATTTCCCGGCATTCATGCTTTACATTGATTATGCACATCATGTAGTGTAGTGCCTGGTTTTACCTGACTGAGTCAAGCGGAATGACTAGGGTTTTACGTCAATTTATTTATACTTCATGTACAATAGTGGTACATAGGCGGCAAGCGCGGTAGGTGGCAATTGTATTTGCAGTTCTAATTAGCCTTTACATTTATATCAATTAGCAACACATAACATACTGTTGAGCAGGGCTTTAAATACCGGTAAATTTTCATAACGTTACCTTGTATTGACAGAGTTAACGTTATTATTAAAATAACGGTAATCGATTTAACGTTATTTATGCGACTATTAATTTTATCGTTATTTTAAACTGGTGAGATGTAAGTAGTAGGGCCTGGGGCGTGCGGCGCGAGCCCGCCCTCGCGCCTCTCTGATGCCGTGCCGATCAAAACATTGCCTGAATCTGCTTGATTCTTACCCACAGAACGGCAACGTAGCTAAATTAACGTGAGTTATCGTATTTTTGTTAATGTTAATTAACGTTATATTACTGGTAACGTTATCAAGTAACGTTAAATTTTTGTAACGTTAGTAGGTATAACATTGAAATTTAACGTTACGTAACAGTTATTATTTTGTTATTTAGTCACGTTCACAAGCCCTGCTGTTGAGCAGTGGTGGCCCAGTGGTAACGGCCGCGACTTACGAGTTGTAGGTCGTAGGTTCGTCCCCAGACAGGCGCTTTACTTTGTGTAAATTATTTCATCACCACTGCTCTCAAAACGGTGATGGAAAACATCGCGACGCAACCGTCATGTCCTAGAACCAAAAATTCGAAAGCATGGGATTACGGCCCACGCCCTCTCACCGGCCTGCTCTCCTCTCGGCCTGTGTCCCACCTGTGGGATCATTATAGGCTGTTTCCGCTGTTAACCTCTCGTATGCCGTAATTGCAGACACAATTAAAAACCCATTGTTTCTCGCGTGGACCCACGTTCATGAAAGGGTTCAATATGAAAAGCTAATGATAGGTAAATCAGCCGTTAGTTTCCAAGGAATTCAGCCGTCTATAGCAAACTAAGCCCTCGTACCTACGGGCGATTTTTACTGCGCACTGCTTAGCGCTGAGAGTTTATAATCAAAAGTCTTTTTTTGACGCGCTGGGATGTACTCTGTTGGATTCTCAATGCTCAGCTTACGAGGGCGTACAACGGCCCACTCCTTTAAAAAAATATTAATTCTCGTGACTGAGAAGGAATTATGAAAAACGGCTCAAAAAGGAACCTCGGTAAGTGTGTCTAGAATTTTCGAATACCTTTTATTTATAAAGTTACATATTGAGACATGAAACAACAAAATACGATCTAGAGGAAATTGGCCGCTTTTTTTTTTTTTTTAAATTTCATAACTATATAGGTACAGACGCCAGCAGGTCAAGCTACCCGAAACTGTCAAATTTTCGCAATCAACTTCGAACCTTATCGTGTAGTGATAAAGTTGAACATTTATTAAAAAAAATTGACAGTTTGTAGTAGCTTGATGTGCTGGCGTCTGTACATTGTGTTGAAAATTTAAAAAGTAACATTATACAATTGAAATTAAAATAAAATTAATTAAATACATTTATAAAAGTCAATAAAAACAATAACGGTCAATTAAAAATTCAAGTACAATAATAATAAGAAAATCAACAATACAATAATAATATTAAGAGATCATAAATAATAAATGTCAAATTAGTACGATCAATCATATGTTACAATGTCATATGTCATCTAGGAATTCATTGATACTGTAATAGCCTTTCCCTAATAAATAGGTCCTCAATTTGCTTTTAAATAAGTTAACACTGTATACGGTTTTGAAATCTATAGGCAACTTGTATAAAAATACACAATGTACAGACTGATACCTCGGGCTATGTTTGACAACTTGACAATTTCGGTTGAATAGTGTTGGGCAGATCTTTCCTACGTGTGCTTTAAATCAAATTTACAGGAATAAAGTCATTTATCATTTAAAGTAAACATTAATGGGCACTGGCAAGAAACTAAAGGTGTCTGCACACAGCGGACGCGGCGCGGCGGGACGGGACGCCGGCGCGACGCTGAGCAGTTGTAATGTACTAGATATTACGGACGACGCCACACAGAGCGTCGCGTCACGTCGCGTAGAGCCGGACGGCTCTGTGTGGCGTCGTCCGTAATATCTAGTACATTACAACTGCTCAGCGTCGCGTCGGCGTCCCGTCCCGCCGCGCCGCGCCCGCTGTGTGCAGAGACCTTAAGATTCCTCCACCACATAGTAAGGAAAAGTTTACACAAAATACACTCAAGAAACAAATAGTTGTGAATTATAACTATTAAACGTTAGTGGCTTCCAAGCGGTTCGAGGTAAGCCAGACGCTAACAAAATAAAATCGTTTCAGGGCCGTAAAACGTAGAATTTCGTACCAAAATAAACTTAGCACTTTTGAAAGCTAAAAAAAGTGAGCGATAACATTCAAAATGACAAAATAAAACAAGGAACATTTTTAACGTACACATTTTCCCGGTTTTCCTATCAAAAATTTTTTTTTTTTTTTTTTTTTTTGTCAATTTATGCTGCCGCGCTGATACTTACAAAAATTAAAATATACTTCCGACGTTTTGAATGAGAATTTTATTTTCTGTAGGTTACAAATTGTAACTTGATTGAAATTAACTTAGCTGGTGTCTACTTGTGCTATTTAATGAATTATTTATATAAGGATAATATTTTTATGTTCACCAAAAATCTTAAGGTACATCTATGTATGCATTTCTAAAATTTTATTCTTCCCCGAAAAATACTGATCATGCACCAAATATTAAAGGTTAGGTTAGGTTAGGTTATATTTTGGTGCACATTCAGTATATTTGGTGGAACACAGGCAAAATTAGGTAAATGAAATGGGAGTACTTTTAAATAAAATTGAAGTACTTTTAAATACCATCCTTTATATAATTCATAATCGTCGTTGCGATACGTGTTAATTCGTTAATTCATGTTCATACTTCATATAAACAGTGTGGCTAAAATAAAACTCGGCAAATCCAATCACCTGGCTGTACCGATAAAATAAACAAGGATAATATTCATCACGTGCGCAACAAAAACACCACTATAAATATTCATCCCGAAACGATGCATTTGTGCCAAATATAAAATTAATCACATCACATTTAATATGCATATGCTACTAACGAAAACCAATAAATTTATAATCCTGAATTATAATTAATCTAATTTATATGCACAACAGTAAAAGTTATTGGAATTCCGAAAACATGTTGCGACCGCGATCAATTTATCAAATGGGTAATTCTAAACTGAACATTATATTAAATTCTAATTTAATATTAATTAAGCCTAAACATAACTAACGTAGTAACTGTCATTATTAATACACAATTTTCCAACTTTGGCGAATAAAAAGTTCTCAAACGCCACTTATGGAGGCCATACACGTTAGGGTATGCATGATGGTTTTAGTCGTGCATGCATAACTGACAGGCAAACCCTAGCGTGTATGTGATAAAACTGTACAGTTTTATCACATACACGCTAGGGTTTGCCTGTCGGTTATGCATGCTAGGCTAAAACCATCATGCATACCCTATCGTGTATGGCCTCCATTAAGAAAATAATGAATGGAATTACGCATAATGATCTCAACTCTAATAAAACAAAACAATATACTCGTAGTAGCGTTCATAAACATACAAGAAAGAAAAGGCAAAATAGCCAAAAAGAAGAAATCGTATTGGATAAATAATTTTTGTATCACACCCTAAACAAACTCAGAGAAGACAAGTCTGTTATGAAATGACTTATGAATTACGAACGAGCAGATACGTACAACGTAATCGATTCTATCAATCTTTCTCGATTTCTAGTTGAGTGCCTGTCTGAATATCTGAAACTGTTTTCGCTACTAGTGTTACCTCTCACTCATTGCGAAAGAATTTAACGCATTGTTTTTGTACGGTGTGTTTTCCAACGCCCACTGCTGCTGTGCAAAAAAACTAAGAGTAAGAACTGATCTTAGTTAAATATACACATGTTTAATTAATGGAAGCCAAGCTCCCAAAATCCTTCTTTTTTTTCATTCAGATTCCAAGTAACGAAGAAAAGAAAAACAACGCTACAAGAAAATTGCAAAAAGAAACGTTCTGGGGCCTTATTATGAAGTATAAATGCCATTATGATTCCAGATCAAAACAGGGATGGTGCTAGCGGTCATGTATAGTTCCATCTCTCTCTTGCACTGGAATCATGATGGCATTAAAACGTCATAATACGGCACCAGTTTCGTCCAAAACAACATATACTCGTACAACTAACTAAACAAGTTCAAATGTTAATTTAAACTGCCCATTAATCTGAATAAATTCTTGACAGTTACCGCAGATCTCAACTTGCCTTAACAACCGTCCTCAGTTTCCGAAACCAATTTGAGTTGGTTTGGATGGAGGGTCTCCCAAAATACTTGAAGCCATAGTGCTCGGGTCACATACATTACCCACATAATACATTGTGAGTGCTTCATGTTATCTGTGAGAGGGTAATAGAGGGCACTGCTATCGCTCAGGGCAGCTGCTAGTTTAGGAGATATGAGCAGTAAAGGCAACATGGCCGGCGGGGCTTCTAAAATTTTGTTATGATGACCGGTTAATGTTCGGCTTGATTTTGTTAAAGGAATTGTTGATGATGATTTGGGTTAAATGGCATTTAACCTGCAGGAGATGATGGTATTATAAAGAATGTGGAAACAGCACGAAATAAAAGCATCAAAGTGTTAAATTCAAAAAGCACGGGTGCTACGAGTACGTATGTCATTGATGTCCATACTCCATACTATGCGTTTTTTTGTGCAGCATACCGTCTCCTTCTGCTTTGAAATAGCATCATCTAAACGAGGGCATCACTTAATCATTTCTATGGATAACGCAGAAATCCCTTAAATGCATCGTTTGAATAATCTGACCTATCCTTCGAACAGCGAAACTACACAAAACTGCCTCGTTTCAATTTAAAAAAAAAACCAGGAATAAAGCAAAAAGTTAGTACTACAATTATATATTCCCGTAGGCGTGATTAACTGTAGGAATTTCTAAACATTAACTTCGGCAATAGTGATAAAATGAATTTCGTTTTTAGGTGAACTTTGACTGTGAATATTGATCTGATAATCAAAGTTTTGTTAAAGATTCGTAGAAGTTGTTTAATATTTAAATGTTTCTAGTAAACTAGCATATATTTTCAAAGGTTAAAGAAACGCTATTGCTAAGGGCAGCATGGGCGCAGTTCTTAGAACAACATAACTTCACGCCTGTTTTCCCCGAAGGGTTAGGCATATGTATCTATAGTACACCCACAATTGGCCAGTTATGTTCGAGTCCCATGTAATAGGGGGCGAGCCTATTTCCATCAATTGGGCACAAATCCAGACTCCGGCCTGCTACTGAGAAATTCCAGATGGAGAACCCAATAGCAATTTGCCCTAACCCACGACCGAGACAGTTCTTAGTAATAATGACAGCATCCAATAACAATGGTCAAAATAGATAGTATTAAAAGGTTAGAATTAAAATTTATTTATATCAGAATTTATGCCTACATCAATCTCGCAAATGCGCAGTTATGGTATCGTTCCCTTGAACTTTCGAATCGATTAGTCCAACTCTAGCTACATTATTCTGGAAGCGCCAACTAATGAGTGTATATATCAGTAAACACTACTTTAGAAGTAATTCCAACATGTGTGCTTTACGCCCACACGGGTGTTAGACACTGACTGAGTCCATCTATTTTGAATAATTATCGACCTCCAACTAATAATATTTTGGTGAGCAGTTGGGCAACAATGGCCACCAACGTTCACTTTTCGTGTACTTGCTACATACTGTGTCATGTCTTATGAGATGAAAGCATGTTTTAAATTAGCACAAGCATTGCCAGCTTCTGATAAATGAAAGTATAAAACTATAATGAGGCCTTCTAAGTACATAATCTTATCGAGATCACACCGGGTTTAACTTAAAAAAAGGCTAGGTATTCAAACTAACGAAATAAAAGTTTCAAGGCATAGATTAGTATGTCTTGAAACTTTTATTTCATTAGTTCTTTCAAGCTGAAAACCTTGGGTATTTTATCGATCTTATTAAGTATAGGCCAGTGGACTCGAAGGTCGAAAGTCCTATACTACTTATCCGTAGTCTCAATAACCAGAATTATGACACGGGTCACAAGCAGCTTCTAGAATAATTGAGCAATTTTGTAATAAATTTAAATACATTAAGGTTATATAAACGATAGACGGAAACAGGAATATGATACTTATGTTCTTGTATTTCATATAAGGAAGCGGCTAATATCATCTAAGACTATTAACGAAGCAAACCATATTTCTTGACCACTATAAAAGCAAACCAAGGCTTTAACCGATTAAGTGCAGGCAGAAAATGAAATCTCATTAAGTATTTCTAGAAAAACTTAATCAGCAACGTTGTAAACCTTGTCAGATAAAACGAAGTTATCTCTGTAGGGGATAAACAGAAATAGAAAGCTGATGTTACCCAGTGGGCTCTAAAAAATACGAAATTAGACGGAGGAGAAGTCCAATTAGATTAGATTCTGATACGAATCAATCATTGTAGGTTTGTGGACTGTTCTTGGATTAACTCGGGTAAGACAACAAAGGAGTAATTATAAAGTGGCCAGCAATTTGTTATTGGTGCTGTGTAATTAATCAGCATCTATGCTCTGCTGTGTTGAGAGTACGCTTGTGAATTTAATCGCCTACCATTCATTACTGCGAAGGCGTCTATCGATTTATCAACGTTAGTTTTACGGACGGGTAAGCCCTTTGCGCGAATAGTTTTGCTGTTTTACTTGCCAAGAAATATCAGTAATTAATCTCCATTTTTCTGTACTTCTGTTTCGAGCATTTCATGTTTTGTTAAGACTAAAAGGATTTAAATATCTTTTTGTTAAATCATCATTGATAATAACACTTTTCTAGCTACCGAATCGATTTCAGAAATAGCTCCTCGCAGAAATGATACGCAATTTCTGCGCAGACTGATAATTCTATCAGGTTATCAATTTTTATCAGCAACTAGACTGTAATAATTGGATTTTAAGGAAAAGACAATGGTACTATATTATCGTCCCGGACAAAATGAGACCGATAAACGTATAATGACCACCTGAATTGCGGCAAGCATTGTTTTCACAACTCTTTGAACGAATGCCAATAGACAGCATCGCATGAATCATCCATAGGAATACCAAATTTATTGGTACCTACTGAATAAAGATCATAACAACCGGTATAAAGTTAATAATTGCGAGGTAGATACGTTGTATAGAACGTTATCAATATGTACCGATGTGGAAAATAACAATGTATAATGACATGAGACAACACACGAATATATGATATCACATTGGTCATTAAAATATAATGAAGGAGCAGAAACACAGAATAATAATTATAACTACGAGTTATAACGGAAGATAGCCTTTAGTGAATGAAACGTAAAGCAGCATAAAATTATGTTCACAAAATGATAAAACTCAAAGCACGCCAGTACGGTTTGGAACGTCAAATATCCAAATATGTTTTTATGTCATCACGGAACTTTTGCCAATCAAGGTTGGCAATGGTACGAGGGCGGCACTGAAAATTTCGGTAATCAAGGAAGAGACACAACATTACTATTAAAAAATGAATTTATTGCTTTTCGAAGTATTCTCCGCGAAATTTGACACATTTTTCCATACGATGGAACCAATCATTGAAGCAACCATTCCATTCGGAAGTTGGGGTCTCCAAAATGGCCGTTTTGTAGGCGTCCACAGCTTCTTCAGGTGATGAAAATCTCTGTCCACGCAATTTATTCTTTTAGGGAAAGTATAGAAATCATTAGGGCTTAGGTCGGGGCTGTACGGCGGATGGTCTAATAATTCTATGTTTTCTTGCTCTAAAAACTCTTTTGTTCTGTGCGCGGTGTGAGAACTCGCATTGTCGTGATGGAGGATGATGCGGCGGTTGCAGTTCTCCATACGGAGTTCAGAAACGACCTGTGGCAAACAAATGCTAGCATACCATTCTGCATTAACCGCTCTTTGTCCCTCAAGAGGAATAGTCGTAACATGGCCGGTTTTGGAGACAAGCGTGGCCACCATTTTTTTTGCAACACTCCGTTGAACGAACAACTTTTGTTGGCTTTAACTCATTTTCGAACACCCAAAATCATGACTGGTTTTTTGTTTCGGGTTCGTACGCATATATCCAGGATTCGTCACCTGATACGATGTTGTATACAGCATTTGAGGATCCTGCGTGGAATCTTTCGAGAGTTCTGACGCACCAAGTAACGCGAGCCGCTTTTTGCTCTTCACAGAGCGAATGCGGTATCCATCGGGAAAACAACTTTTTTACACCTAATTGTTCATGCAAGATTATTTGTATTTGACTCATGCCAATGTCTAAAGATGCCTGAATTTCGCGGTATGTCACATGTCGATCTTCCTCAATCAGCTTACGCACAGCATCAACGTTTTCTTGGGTGACTGCAGTTTTTGGACGACCTTGACGGGGATCATCACTGAGCTTGACACGTCCACGTTGAAATTTAGCAAACCAGCGATAAATTGTGGTTTTGGATGGGGCTTCATCACCAAATGCAGAAATCATCCGGTCAACACACTGTTTTTGTGTTAAACCACTTCGAAAGTCATAATAAATCATCGCTCTTGAATTTTCTCGAGTCAATTCCACTTTCTCAACGACTAAACAAGTTTGACAAAACCTTGTGACAAGACCGATAATCTTTTTTTAAATAAATAAATGGTATTCGATTTTTAAAACCAAGGAGTTTTAAATTAAAAAGATTTTAATATGACAAGAACAGTGGAAATATTCCATTCCCGATACTTTTAGTGCAGCCCTTGTACCGCTCTTCAAGTAATTAAAATGTTTAACGATTACCATAGTGCATTGATAACAAAAACTGCATTAATTCAATTTTATTCGTTGAACATTTGCTTCGTCAATAATCAAAACCTAACTAACAAGAATAACAGTAGGAATTAATTAAGCAAAGTAATTAAGAACGTGGCAAGGATGCTAGAAAACAAACTATTGTTAACGTTCCAGTGGGTAGTTAATTAGAAAAAGCCATACAATGGCCTTAAGGATGTGAGAAAGAAAAGCAACAGAGACGGTGTTTGTGAAACAAAACAAAAACAACAGCCAAGTGAACGCGACAACGAGAAACTTGTGTCGGCAAATAAAATGGAAATGTTTATGAGAATTGGTTCACTAATGTTTCACCAAAACACAGTAGACAAATTTTTAGTTACAACAAACGTTTCATATACTATTTATTTCACAGAAAACTTATACCGCAAATGTTTTATTATATCTCGCTTTACAAATATTTGTTTGGAAAATGTTTCGCATATTTAATCATTTATACATTTTTCATTTATTATTTAGATTCTTTTGGAAAAATCACTTGTATACATGACGGCACGGTTGGCGCAGTGGTTAAGCGATTGACTGCTGCGCTGCGTGTCGCGGGTTCGATTCCCGCACGGAACAAATATTTGTATGACCTACAATTAGTTGTTCCGGGTCTGGCTGTTTGTGTATGTGAGTTTAAATGTTTGTAAACGCACCCACGATACAGGAGAAATTCCTAATGTGGGGCAAAGTAAAAAAAAAAAACAAAAAAATACTACATATAATTTTTTTGTAAGTTTTCCAAACCAGTTACAAAGTGATCATGGCAGTTTTTTCTATATATTATTCTAGTCGTTTATGGCGTGTGACCTTTTTTTTTTGCGAGAAAAAGTATTTCCAAATTTAACTATTTAGGTTCCGGGTAACAAGCTTAGCAAGCCATTTGGAATTATAATTATCTGTAACTACTGATAATATAACTTTTGTTGATATTTTTAATAAATTATTTTTTTGCCTATTTCACCTACCACTGTTTGTCTCTGCTCCACCCAAAGGTTGACTGGTAGAAAATGCCTATGGCATTAAGTCCGCCTCTGTACATTTTTTTTGTGCTTAAGTATTAAATAAATAAATAAATGAATTCCATTTTTTAGGAAGTTGCTTAATAAAGCAGCCAAACATTTTAATAAATATATATTTTTTTAATAAATTTTCGGTGAAATTACAAAATAACGAATTTATTGCACCAATCAAGTACAGAATCGAACTCTTGTGATATGCAGTTTGAGAACATCATCTTGATTGAGACGCAAAAATCAATGTAATGAAAACCTTTATCGATCAGAAAACAGATAATTTTTCATTGGCTACAGCACTTGGACCCCATTTCCTTCCGTGGGTGTCGTAAAAGGCGACTAAGGGACTTACTAGAGAATGGGTAGCAGCGTTCTCTATGCATTTTTAACACCATACACCATACTGCGATGCGACATACTGCGCCCACAAGGTGGACCGATGACCTTATGAAAGCCGCAGGAATCCGCTGGATGCGTGAAGCACAAAACCGGTCGAGATGGCGGTGCTTGAGGGAGGCCTAGTTCCAGCAGTGGACATCTTTCGGCTGAAATGATGACTGCGACCACTAACCCGCCTGCCAAGCGTGGGGATTATGGCAAACCCCCCAATTGGGGGGGCTTATTTCCAGCAGTGAACGTCTTTCGGCTGAAATGATGATGATGATGATGACAGGGCTTGGTAACAAGATGTAAATAATAAAGATGTAGACAAATGAGGAAACGCCAAGATAGTCATGAAACTAAAACAGTACCCAGACAAAGACAATGGAAGCAAACTCAACTTAACAGAGAGTAGAACGGCGATGACTAAAAAAGGAAATGCAACGTTAATTGAAATAACAATAAAGTAAGTGACTCAACACGGGCGAGATATAATTTCTAGGTAGTATTTCATCAGTGTTGCCACACCGATGTCTATTAACAATGAAGTTAGGCGCCAGGAAATAATAACAAAGTTAACAACGTTAACAACAAATTGTATCAATTGAATAGACTTTTGCACGAAGTCATAACTTTGCTGGCGCGGAAATAAAACTTGGTAGCAAAACAACTACAACTGGTTTACTTAGTAGCAGAACGGTTTCTAAAAAGGAAAAGTATTTAGTTTGATGTCTTTAAGGAATTTATACTAACCAATACAAATAAATAAAATTGAAGTGTCTGTTTTTGTATTTCAAAATGAAATATATAATATAATAAATAAATAATATATTGAAATCACTACATATTATAAAACAAAGTCCTCTGCCGCGTCTGTCTGTCTGTCTGTCTGTCTGTCTGTCTGTTCGCGATAAACTCGAATACTACTGCACCGATTCTCATGCTGTTTTCACCAATGGATAGCTTGGTTCTCGAGGAAGGTTTTAGTATATAATTTGTTATGTTTTTGTAAGCATTTTTGTATGAATTAACGATATTTGTTGGAGGTGTCGGAAAAAAATAAGCCGTCTGGGAGCTTTCAACGAAAACGCTGTCTAAACCCTTTGAGATATAACAAAATAATATATGGTGGAATTATGTATCTTATAAAGGTCTTCAAAAAAGTCCGCGATGGCATATGTCTATCTCTTAAGGATAACATACTATATCCATTTTATTGACCTTTTGTAGGTATTTGTTTGCCGAATTTTACTCTTGGAAATACGATTACGATAACAATACGCTATAATTTTGGTAGCTATTAGCCAAATTATGTTCGTAGATAAATAAGCTGGCTACTTATGTGTATTTAAAACAGTATACAAGAATATTTATCATAAAAACATTACTAAACACGGCGGCCTATGATCAAAATTTGTGCATTCCAAAACTTTCGTTACTTTTTCACTGACATATTTATCACTTTTCGATAAACTAACACTCAATACAAAATCTACACATATTTCTCAGTAATTCTGTATACGATTCTTCAAAGATTAAACCGTTTTCTCATTGAATCTTTACGCACGTATAACCTTGATGAATGTTTACATTAAGCACCGCACCACACCGCCACCACACGATCACAGAGTAGACGTATTTTGTTTTCTTTTTTTTTTCGTTCGTTTAGTGGTGTTCCCGCTAAAATGTCAACCGGTCAAGTATTAGTCGATTAATCGAATTCTACAGCCAGATCGTGTTGCAAGTACAAAATAAATGTCAAATATTTCGTCCAATTGCGAACGTGACCATGAGAAAAGTAATGCACCAATGGTGTACATTATGTATTTCGAGCGTTTTATCAGCACAAATGGTGTATCATGCGACATTTCGGAGGATTTCGTTTTGTTTTCACATTGTTGGTACTTACGTGAATTATTTTAAAATTATCATTTGTGTCGCACTTTTATTTCGTGTTGTAATTTGGTACAATTGATTGCTTTAAGAATTTTAGTGAAACGTATTTTGATTTTGTGTTTGTTATCTTTAGGTAAAGACTCATTCACGTTAAATTATCATTTGTGTCGCACTTTTATTTCGTGTTGTAATTTGGTACAATTGATTGCTTTAAGAATTTGAGTGAAACGTATTTTGATTTTGTGTTTGTTATCTTTAGGTAAAGACTCATTCACGTTCAGAACATAAGTACTTTTATTATATTAAATCATTTGTTTCGGTTTCTATTCACATAGTGAGTCACATTAAAATTAATATTATGTTAGAATTTTGAGATATACCCTGGGATATGGAGAAGGACATAGGGTACTTTTTTATGCAATAACCGACATCCACGCGGGCGAAGCCGCGGGCAAAAGCTAGTATGTAATATATTGTTGTTTTATTACATGAAAGTTTATACGGTACGGCGGCGGCGGTACTTATAACAAAAAAAAAAACAACAAAAAAAAACATTTTTGACAGTCTGTTTGTTCCGGCTAATCTCCGAAATGGCTGGACCGATTTTGACGGGACTTTCACTGGCAGATAGCTGATGTTATAAGGAATACCTTAGGTTACTTTTATTTTACAAAATGCAACTCGGGCAAAGCCGCGGGTAGCAGCTAGTGTTATAATTTATGACACTAGCAAGAAAACATTGTATATCAAAGTTAATACTATATTTTAACTTCAAAAATGTTCTCAAGTGAAATCCTTGTAATTTCTTATTGAGAAATAAATTTCTTTAACCATAATAAAGAGGTATTTGTGAGTTTGTACTACCGATCCAATTCCGAAAATTATTTCATTACTGGGAAGCTACAGAATTGCTGAGTGTCATCTACGAGTACACTCATATTATAAAGCTGAAGAGTTTGTATGTTTGGTTGGTTGAACGCGCTAATCTCAGGAACTGCTGGTACGAATTTAAGCATTATTTTAATGTTGGATAGCCCATTTATCGAGGAAGGCTTAAGATAGGCTTTATAACATCACGCTGCGACTCTTAGGAACCGAGCAAAAAGGACAAAAGTCATAAAGAACGCTAAGACTGGATGCGAAGTGATGGGTTGGGGGCCGAAATTTCAGGCGGACGAAGTCGCGGGCAGAAGCTAGTTGAAGATAAACAGAGGTATATGACTTGTAAGTTAGCAATAAAATCAAATTAATAAATCCATTAGTGAAAAGCGCGAACTAAGAAACTATAAAGTGTGGTGTAGCCCACTTGTTGAATTACAATTATTGTACACATGATTTTGTTAATTGTGTGGTGTATGACAGCGTTAAATACTAGCGTGATTTTAAGCTTTAAACAATATTTAGCATTGTAAGTACTAGTATATTTATTTTCATCATTTACCTCTCATAAAATTCCCAGTTTCCTTTCAAAATACACGTTGTAGATTCTTCATTACCTGGAAAAAAACGAAATTTCTTTTAAAATAAATTGCCAATTTGATGTTATTTATAAAATATTTGCCGCCTTTCATACTGTTTACTTTGTCTGTTTTTGAGGTCAAACAAGGACATGAGGACATTATTCAGCTACCGAATAAAGGAGAATTTTGAACTTATTTTTATATAACTTCTGGCTAAATTTCAACGTGACTTTCAGTAAAAGGCAACTAAAAATAGTATCCAGACTAGACTTTCTAGCCCTAAGTTTTCGTTGGAAACAATTAGGACCAGCAATCTGAATAAATTTCAACGTGACTTTCAGTAAAAGGCAACTGTTCTAAGAGTAGTATTCAGACTAGACTTTCTATCCCTAACGTTTTCATTGGAAACAATTAGGACCAGCAATAAAGACTTAGTATACGTTGAAAACGAAGCTGTAAAGGTCGAAACTCTTGGAAAAGCCCTTTTGAGATCGTTTCTGTATGATAATGACCGAAATGGAACGGAAAATTATCTAGGCGAGCAAAAAGGGCGAGATATAACTAGACGTTATTCGTTAAAATAATAAAACAGGGTTGGGTTGGTAGGTAGTATGACAGAATTAAGGCTCCCAACAAACAGGCGCGACACGCGGTGCCTTTGTCGCGTCACGTGACGTGCCTGTTTGCAGGAGCCTTTAAAATTGTATTCTGTTCTAATGAATGAAGTAGTTCTTTGTTCAATGGTTAATGTATAAAGGATACCGGTCTTATCTTCATAACTAGAGATCGGCTATTCGGATGCATATTTACCTAAAGTTAATTTTGCTGTGAAAGTATGGAAGCGGCTTCTTAAAATATTTTTATAGTAAAAAAAAAAAACCAAAAACCCGTGTTGCCAGGAACAACGGGAATGCATAACTAGTCGAGTGTGTAGTAGGTATGTAAGCGACTTCTAAAAAAATATTTATAAAAAAAAAAACTCGTTATTCTTAGATTGCATAACTATTCTGATGCATATTTATTTAGAATTGGGATTTTTACCAACATTTGAAAGTAAGTAAATATACCAGAAACATATATCAGAAAGCTAAACTTGTAGATCCCAGAACCGCGGGATTTTTTCGATACAAAAGCGCATTCCATATTAGCCAACTTTTCAACTTTAGGTGAATATGCATGCGAATATCCGATCTCTATTCATAACACAACGTGTCTGAGGAATTTTATGACGAGAATTAGAAAAATATTGCTCTACTTACGAAAAATCGGCCAAGTATAGTTAGGATGAATATTTACGCATGCATGCACAGTATTGATTTCAAAGACCTCAAAAATATGTCTGTATTACGTAGTATTAACACTACGTGTTTAGACGTGATCTTCAGTATAAAATAATTAAAAGTCGGTTATCGACTTAATAAAACTGACATTTAGTTCCATCTGATTAAATTAATCAATTGACTTCCACGATTTCCTAATACCAAACACATTTATCATATTAACGTCCAGTACAAACGATAAAAGACTATCCAACAATAATTATTTTGATAGTAGATTGATATTAGCAATATTAAACTCTATGCGGGTTATAATGCCTATTAAGCTAATGGACAACGGTTCACATTATTGCACCCTATGAGACTGTTGCCTAACAATACCACTTTGCCTTATTACTGGCCACTAGGATAATACAATTACGTCATACCTCTATGGTTTGAGCTAATATAAAAGCTGAAGAGTGTGTTTGCTAACACGCTGGTGGACAGTAACGCCCGTAGGCGTCTAGGTAGCTAAAAATGATACGACAGTACGCCTGTCGACGTCTGAGTTTTTACTTGCATAAAAACCGATTTTCCCGATTTTCCATACTATCATAAAGAGCGGCATGTTGTACTGACAACATGCCGTGTGGCGTACTGATTTTATGCAAGTAAAAACTCGGACGTCGACAGGCGTACTGTCGTATCATTTTTAGCTACCCAGACGCCTACGGGCGTTACTGTCCACCAACGTGTTAAGAGCGTTATCACACTGGCGATTTGTAAGCGACTTCAAAGTGAGGCGAAAGCGCAGCGAGCTCGCCGCAGGTGCAAAAAGAGGTATCCGCGACTACGCGACGTGATCTCCGCGTTTTTACAGTAATATACAACAATAGAAATTAGATGTTGAATTTAAATTAGATGATCGAGACCACGCGAAATGCAATGTTTGAATAAGTTTGAATAAAAATGATAAATTGATTAAAGTTTTTTTTTTTAATGTTATTTACCAAACATTCTTATTCGTACATTCGAACAGGGGCCTAAGTCTACTAATTTACAAACCTTGCAATGGTCTCGCCATTGTGAGTATTTGACAGTGTTTGTATGGCAAATCTGTCAAAAACTCACAATGAAGAGACTATTGCAACGTTTGTACATTAGTAGACTTGGCCCCCAGATCGGAGATAACATTATTTTGTGTAGATGGAAACATACTGTTCGCAAAACAGAAGTGTTGCTTGCACCAGGCAACATATTTTATGTCCCAACTTTAGTTCAATGAGTCTTTACTCTTTACATTTTAAATTATTATTTATAATTGATTCATTGTTTGTTATTATGTCATGTACTTAATCATGTAACATTTAAAATTACCTTATTGCACAACCCCATAATAAAGAAATTTGCAACGGTGTTTATGTACTGTAAGTCAAATAAGTACGACATACATTTAGTTTCTTAATTGATTTTATGTGTATTTAAATGTTATTAAATGTTAGTATTATTCATTACATTCAGCATCAGGTTTTTGTGTTACGTAAGCTTTTGACATGTGACAGATGCTTCCTTAGCTTGTTTTAAACTTTGAAATATTCTTGGTAATCAGCGGGGTAATTACGTAACACACTAACAATTGTAATGCCTATCATTTTGAGAATTCGACAACATTAATTGCGTTATTTACATAGAGAAGCAAAAAAATTTTTCAAACATATAAAGCAATGGATTAAGAATTTCCTCAAAAATCCATTGGATTGCGAAAGAGTGTGCGCGCAACGGTTCTGGCTTCTACACAAGATAATATTAGCTTCTACACTGTGGTCTTGATATTTAGAGTAGGTATAAAAACTTTACTAGATTCGTTGGATTTTTCTAACTTTTATCCTCATCATCATCATTTCAGCCGAAAGACGTCCACTGCTGGATATAGGCCTCCCCCAAGCACCGCCACTTCGACCGGTTCGGTGCTTCCAGCATCCAGCGGATTCCTGCGACCTTTACAAGGTCATCGGTCCAACTTGTGGGAGGCCTTCCAATGCTACGTCTTCCGGTACGCGGTCGTCACTCCAGAACCTTTCAGCCCCATCAGCCACCTGTTCTGCGAGCAATGTGCCCTGCCCACTGCCACTTAATTTTGGCAATTCTTCGGGCTATGTCGGTTACCATAGTTCTCCTGCGGATCTCTCAATTCTGATTCGATCACGTATGGAACTCCAAACATAGCCCTCTCCATTGCCCTTTGGGTGACTTTTAGCCACCTAATTAGGCCCATTGTGAGCGACCCCGTTTCAGTGCCATAGGTCATCACTGGCAAAACGCACTGGTCAAAGACTTTCGCCTAGAGACACTACGGTATTGCGACGAGAAGATATCGCGTAGCTTTCCAAACGCTGTCTGACTTTTTTCCGACTTTTTAACCAATCTAGAATGTCGTCATTTGCATTAACCGATCAACACCTCTAACTAGGGAAACACAATAAAGCTCGTTTCCAATACATCCACTACCTACAAACTATGCACTATTAAAAAAATATTTATACATAAGATTGTCTTTAATTGTCAAATGCAATTATTAACATAGCAGTGTAATTGCATTAATTATATTATCACAAAGTCCACAGCCTCGCCATCTAATTGGTCGGGACTGCAATGCTAATGTGCCTGCCGTCCTGGATAAACAGTCATTACGTTTTATTAAAACAGTTCGTGATTGTATCAGAAGCACAGTGATTGGTATCCGTTCATTTGTAACCTAGTGTAATTACTATGTAGGTAATAACTTTATAATTGCCGATGGACAGCCAATAGACTGTCAATTAGGAATTAATATGATGTTTAGAGACATTAATGTTTAGAATCTGTAATACAATGTAATAGTGAATTGATTGATTTAACGCATGTAGAGTTGACTCAAAAGAAAAAAGAGGATGTGTGAAACCACACGATGAAGTGAACACTTTCGACTGGAGCCCAGTATACGCGATTCAGCGTCACCGACCGACTGGAGTTGAGTATACCTGATTCAGCGTCACCGACCGATGGAGCCGAGTATACCAAATTCAGCGTCACCGACCCGAGCGTGACGGTTCAGTTTCGTTCACTGTTCAAAAACAGTGGAAAATGCGCCACAACAAGGACAATTTTCATTTCTAAAATAAATATTTATCCTGATGAGGGAAATACCTAACTTTCACTAGACCCCCGTGACGTATCATGGGTTCAGTCGCAGAATGTACCTTTCGCAAAATGCACCCCATATGCAAAACGTACCATTCTCAAAATGTACCTTTCTCATAATGCACCTTTCGCAAAACGTACCTTTTTTACCTTTATTCCCATCTGCCCCCTTCGACCTTGCCTTCGGGGTGGTGGCTTTTTTTTTTTGACGTGACAACGTCTAATAAATCGATGAACGCCGGCTGCATGCACGAAAAAGAATGACTCATTGTCCCGTTACGCTCATTGCCCCGTTACGCTCATTGTCCCGTTGCGCTCATTGTACGCTTGCACCGCATCAATGTTTTGTTATGACATTGTCACGTTAAAGGTGTCTGCACACAGCGGGCGCGGCGCGGCGGGACGGGGCGTGGCGGGGCGCCGACGCGACGCTGAGCAGTTTTAATGTACTAGATATTACGGACGACGCCACACAGAGCCGTCCGGCTCGACGCGACGCGACGTGACGCTCTGTGTGGCGTCGTCCGTAATATCTAGTACATTACAACTGCTCAGCGTCGCGTCGGCGTCCCGTCCCGCCGCGCCGCGCCCGCTGTGTGCAGAGACCTTTAACTATCGTCCGTAAACCAACTTTACAGACAACCAAATTTTTTTAACATTATTTTTTATTCGATCTGAATGATTACTGCTGCAGGGTTTAAAGGAACCTCACCAAACCGAACCTCGGGGTGCCCCTGACGTCGACCGTCTTTTTCTGGTTCAAAAACACAAAGATATGTTTTGCGAAAGGTGCGTTATAAGGTGCATTATGAGAAAGGTACATATTGAGAAAATGTACATTTGGAGAATGGTACGTATTGCGTATGGGGTGCATTTTGCGAAAGGTAGATTCCGCGACTGAACCGTATAATGAAATATAGTTACAAAGACTTCGTTGAACAGAACAAGCTAACAGTACACATTGGTCAGTAATGTACATTAGTTCACCTCAACATACGGCGAGGCCAGTCAATAGGTACAGTTCACAAAACGTAAGCATGTCGTGATATGTGAAAAAGGCAAAGCATTGGAAAACACCCGAGTCCATTTATGATATTGTTGGCACTACGCCTACGGAAGGAGTGCCAAATGATGCCTGATTTTAGTACCAGGACGGCACGCAAGCATTGCGATATTTGTACTAAGTTACAATAGGGTAATTTGCCTTTGTAATTTGTGTAAAGGGTTCAGCAGACAAGTACCTCCTTACTAATAAACGTTGTATAGCGTCTGTATAGTTACACAACGCTTTGTCTTCTTCTTTCGAAAGTCAAATTACTGACGAGTGAAAGAGAGAAATCGGTGTGTATGCAGACGCTATACAACGTTTATTAGTAAGGAGGGTAGAGTTTCAGTTACAACTATTGAGATTAGAATTTATGTTTCTGGTGTGGCTCAAATGGTGTAGTCTTCAGGGTCATTTCTTTGGATTCAAAATATAAATTGTCGAGAATAAATTATGATTGCTATGGTGGAGAATGACTGGCATGACGACAGTCATACACTATATAGAACCAATTCTTGGTAACGGTACCAGCTCGTACCTCAAACTATCGTTAACAATTTACTAGGGAACGTGACTTGCCCTTACTGCGTAAACAAGAGCCTAAAAATATGTCCGTCACTGGTTGAACCTTGAACTTATCATATACATTAGTGGAGTTGCCCAAGGCTACTACGCCACAACAGGGCCTATCGATCAAATCAAACGTCACAATATGGTGTACCACTTTCGAGTGGCCTGGTATGTCGCAAATAGGTCGAAGAGATACAAAACTTTTTGATGTACCTAATGCAAGATTTTTTAAATTGAATTTTGCCCTGAAAATACTACCGACAACTCTGGCACCTTTGAAAACTTTGGCGCGATGCAAGAATCTAAACTAACGGCCACCATCTTATTTCAATACAATTTCACCAATGTTTACCAACAACGCCCCCTGTCAGTGTCATTCAAGCGCCAAAAGACATTGGTCCTTTGTATTAAATTTACTAGTTTTTAATGTTCATTTTTCCATATTAACTTCTTTAACAATGATAAATGATTTTGTTTCTGTAAGTAGGATTGTAAAAACACTTTTACAGGTCAATCATATTTTAAAAACTAGATGAGGTAGTCGTTTCCTATCCGACTCTGAGAAGAAAGGCTGAAACAAACTCAAGAGGTCAGTCTCTTTTAAAGCCCAGATAAATGTTGGTCAGCTCATATGAAGACCATGTAGATGCTTTTTGAAATAATCTTTTGCTGAAAGAACCACACAGATGGAGAAAAACAAAACAAAAAAAAAAAAAAACAATGAACCACATAGTCTTTACATTCACAATAATTTAAATAATATAATACTTTACAAATCAATGCATTTTAATTAAATTAATTGACTACCTAGCAGTTTTTATTTATCGAAAATGAAGCTTGGGATTATCTAAACTTGGATCGACAGAAAGTTCCCAGACAAAACAACTTTCGACGTAGAGAATTCTATTTTCTATCTGCGAAGAGCTGGAAAAACATTTCCAAAGGTATTCTGAACGAACAGTAAAGATAATTCCAAGAAAAGTTCACAACGTTTCTTTTTACAATAAAATGTACTCAGCTTAGTAGTTTCTGCTTACATCGCTCACTATAAATTTTTAAGTGGCCTGTACGAACTGCCTTTATTGGACTGCGCCTAAAAATTCTTCAGAAAACTTTATGGCCGACATTGAGAGGTCAGTCCAAAGAACTAATATAAACCGCCACAAATTGAGTCGTAAACTACGTTTCATACTATTTATGGGAGGCGAAAATACTTTTAGACTTGCGTTAACAAGTTTAAGCGTACGTTCATGAATATAGCATAAATCATGCTGGTACCATTTTCAGGCGAATATTTTCAAGAAAGGCGTGCAAGAATTTAAACAAATTATGTGGTAATGCGATATATTTTAATACTAAGGGGTTTATTTATAAACGCTGCTTAAAGTTAAGTAATGATTAGCGACTGTTTAACATTTTTGACGTTTGAACGTCACTTAACTTTAAGCAACGTTTATGAATAAATCCCTAAGTTACTGCTTGGCGTCAGCATTAAGGTTCGCGTAGACCGGCGCGATATCGCGGGCGCGACAGGCAGCGCGACCATTGTCGCGCCCGCGACATCGCTCCAATGTGTGGGAGCCTTTAGGTTCTAGAGCGCCTTGTAAGTAAACTCGATCGATGTTTTCAAGCCGTATAGAAATTGAGAATTTACATAATCACCAGCACGCAGTTTGAGGTAGGTCTTAGGCACAAGGACACCTGCCGTAGTGGTCAACTGAGTCACCAGTGTTACCACGTTGTCCGTACTTCACCGTGTCGTATCCGCAGCCAGTCTGGCCACTTACGGCGTTTTTCATCGCAAGATGGCCGTGCTATTTTAGATAGGAGACACCGTGTTAATGGAGATACCGAGGGTCGAAGCGAGGCTAGGTATTGATAGCATGTTGTTGAAGTAATTAGCGTGTCCCACACGAACGGATTTCAAATAATGTTTCATATGAAACGTTAAACAGGTGGCGCCCGTTTGACGAGCGGCAATTGTTATGTTCATTCCACGCCTTTTCTGTGTTGACAAAAGTGGAAGGTCATAAAAGTATTAAGAGACTGTTACTTGTCCTAGGTATATTTCTCGACCTGAATCATGTAGTATTGCGCAATACATCATAGATACATACATAGTAATGTGGAATCACAACAATCTAGTGAAACCAGTTGCTTCTAGTGCAACTAGCATGTGTGCACGCGCATTGCATACAGCCATATCATGTTTCTAGCTCACATGCATATTGGTCAGTGTTGCCTACCTTCGAATTAATTTCGCGTTACAGAATCATAATATTTTGAATAGATAGATGCATTAATTTAACGTTTTGAATAGATCTAAGCAGATTATTAACACATCATCACTACATATTATAAAACAAAGTCCTCCGCCGCGTCTGTCTGTCTGTCTGTCTGTCTGTCTGTTCGCGATAAACTCAAATACTACTGCACCGATTCTCATGCTGTTTTCACCAATGGATAGCTTGGTTCTCTAGGAAGGTTTTAGTATATAATTTGTTATGTTTTTGTATGCATTTTTGTATGAATTAACGATATTTGTTGGAGGTGTCGGAAAAAAATAAGCCGTCTGGGAGCTTTCAACGAAAACGCTGTCTAAACCCTTTGAGATATAACAAAATAATGTATGGTGGAATTGTGTATCATAAAAAGGTCTTCAAAAAAGTCCGCGATGGCATATGTCTATCTCTTAAGGATAACATACTATATCCATTTTATTGTTTTTTTGTAGGTATTTGTTTGCCGAATTTTACTCTTGGAAATACGATTACGATAACAATACGCTATAATATCAGTAGCTATTAGCCAAATTATGTTCGTAGATAAATAAGCTAGCTACTTACGTGTATTTCAAACAGTATACAAGAATATTTATCATAAAAACATTACTAAACACGGCGGCCTTATGATCAAAATTTGTGCATTACAAAACTTTCGTTACTTTTTCACTGACATATTTATCACTTTTCGATAAACTAACACTCAATACGAAATCTACACTTATTTCTCAGTAATTCTGTATAAGATTCTTCTAAGATTAAACCGTTTTCTCATTGAATCCATTACTTTACGCACGTATAACCTTGATGAATGTTTACATTAAGCATCGCGTCACACCGCCACACGACCACAGAGTATAGACGTATTTTGTTTTCTTTTTTCGTTCGTTTAGTGGTGTTCCCGCTAAAATGTCAACCGGTCAATTATTAGTCGATTAATCGAATTCTACATCAAGATCGTGTTGCAAGTACAAAATAAATGTCTAATATTTCGTCCAATTGCGAACGTGACCCTGAGAAAAGTTAGTACTTACGTGAATTATTCTAAAATTATTATTTGTGTCGCAATTTTATTTCGTGTTGTATTTGGTACAATTGATTGCTTTAAGAATTTGAGTGAAATTTCGTATTTTGATTTTGTGTTTGTTATCTTTAGGTAAAGACTCATTCACGTTCAGAACATAAGTACTTTTACTATATTAAATCATTTGTTTCGGTTTCTATTCACATAGTGTTCATGAAGAAACCATAAAACCATAGTTATTAAAAGTTTGATGTCAAGCTCGATAGATGGCGTTGACGTCGAAATAGATCTCGCTATGGTTTCGTTACCGCGATTTGGTTGGGGTCTCGCAATTTTAATTAAATATACCAGCTTAGATCAGTACACAATTGTGGTTTTATTTTCAACCCTATTAGTGTGCACATTAGTTCGATAGTTCAACTCATTACCAGCTCGGTAATAAACACATAGTGAGTCACATTAAAATTAATATTAAGTTAGAATTTTGAGATATAGCCTGGGATATGGAGAGGGTAGTATATAGGGTACTTTTTTATGCGATAACCGACATCC
This sequence comes from Dryobota labecula, assembly GCA_947523025.1. Taxonomy (NCBI): domain Eukaryota; kingdom Metazoa; phylum Arthropoda; class Insecta; order Lepidoptera; family Noctuidae; genus Dryobota; species Dryobota labecula. The sequence goes on along the minus strand of OX383302.1, from coordinate 16,341,000 downwards.
ACGCGGGCGAAGCCGCGGGCAAAAGCTAGTTGATGTATAAAAAAAGGAAGATAGGACACCGCTCTAATGTCACGTAAACATTATTGGACTAGAAACAATTACATTGTAAACACACCCACACAACTACATTTCCCGATGTCGTGTATCATGCATCAACAACCGAAAAAGAGAGATATGACGGGGTTTGTAGCGGGAACGAGATAGAAATAATTGTCACTGTTACGTACCCTTAGAAACAAATGGCGACCTAGAAAGCAATATTATTCAGGAGAATTTTAAAGAAAATAAGTTTTGATGTAGGTACTTATGAGTGGAAAGTAATCCCGTGGAACTTGTTTTTGGTTTGTGAATTATTTGTGCATATTTTGAAAACACAGGAAGGCATTGTTGCTGCTGATTTAGACGATTACGGTAATTATACTTAACGTGCTGCACATGTGCTACACAAACGCCAGTTCGATTGTGACTAAAGTCAGTTGTGCCGGTCGGCATAGATTATGTGTTCCACGTCGTGAAGCGCGTACCTAATCTTCCTTTTTTAGGGTTCTGAACCTCAAAAGGAAAAAACGGAACCCTTATAGGATCACTCGTGTGTCTGTCTGTCCCTCTGTCACTGCCAATTTGCTCCGAATGTAATGGACCGATTAAGTTGAAATTTGTTAAACATATCAATTTGAGTGACCCAAAGACGAACGTGAACCGTAAATAAATGAATTTAGAATATTGGGGTCAGTTTTGGGGGGCAAACAAGAAAATAAAAAAATAAAGTTTTGCAAACTGTACCGTGTGACATATCAAATGAAAGGGCTTACTGTGAGGGTCTCAATTTTTTTTTTATAATTAATAAAAAAACGTTGAGTGAAAATAGACGAAAATTTACCATTCCTTATCTCCGAAACTACAGAACCTAACATTTTGAAAAAAATACAGAAAATAGTTCTATACTTATAGGTTACAGGAAAATCTATAAGTCTGTGGTCTTAAAATAACATGGTAAATCTCTCGATATTGTGCGTACAAACTTACATTTGCAGTTGGAATGTATGGGAGATTATGTTTACCAACTACAATGTTAAGTTTGTTGTTAGGATAAATTCTTTCCAAGTACGGAACCCTTCATTGTGCGTGGTCCGACACGCACTTGGCCGGTTTTTTTTTATACATCAATGACATACATGCAAATTCCTCTTCTCATCGTCAACCTGAAAATGGACGTTCTTTTAGCAGCCGTGAACGGCTCTTAGATGCACCAGTTTTTTTTTTTACCAGTACCATAATATTTCTCATACCTAGCAAGACAATATTTCCATCAGTAATACGGTGGATACGTGCACAGCGTCAGGGAGCCGACCTATCGAAAATAGACCGGGAAGCCAAATAAGCGACTATAACTGAGCACTAGAATGCAGACGCGAATACCTATACGCGCGCACGTGTCATATTGCATGATCTCATATTAGACCTCGTGGTAGTCTGCATACCCATCGAGACTGTTTAGAACTGCCGTTAATTGACGAAGTACTTGACGATTCTTTGGATAAAACCAGGGTTTGTCGATATATATTAGCGGATATATATCATGATATATATCACGATATATATATCAATAGATTTTTATCTTCATATATATCAATTGATTTTTTTCCTGTCTTCTGAACTAAATTTTTTGGAGATTAATGTTTACCCTGGCAACACGTAGCGAAAAACTACAATTCAGAATAATTTACTTTTAACTTTTTTATGATTACAAATTATTATTAAAATTTGTTGATTTATCTCACAAACAAATGAAGATTATTATAATAATAGATACTTGTTTTTTAAGTGTTCATTAAAAAAAAAAAAAACTCACATAAACACTAATTCTTTTGTTACTTTTTTTAAATAAAAAATGTGGTATTTTGACACATATTATTTTACAAATTCCTTTCACATTTTTAAGTGTTTAATGGGGATTAAACACTTAAAAATGTGAAAGGATTTTTTAAATATATATCCAGGCCAAGAAAAAGAAGCAAATTTCATTCTGTAAGGGGTTACAGAATGAAATTTGCTTCTTTTTCTTGGCCTGGATATATATAAAAAAATAGGATTTTTGATATTTTTTATAAAAATCGGATTTTTTCGAACCCTGAATAAAACCCATATCGACTGTATCACTCAGTGTCCTTACTGCTACTGCGCTGGCACTATCAAACTGTTAGCATAGACAATTAGACATGCTGTTGAATTGTATTTTTTTTTTTCGTAATACTTTTTAAATAAAATACATGTCACATGACATTAATTTTAAATATACTTTACTTACTAACATAGATTATAAGTGTGTATGTATTACTAACATCATATGGATCAAGGTCTGAATTAAAGTTTTTTTTTTTAATAATCGAAGCCACTTGATCCACTGCTCCCGAGATTAATAATTAGGAAGTCAAGCACCTGTGAGCACCCCCGTCGATATACAAATATGAGGAATGTTGACCTACAATATCTCCCTGATGAGAGGAAAAAACCAGATTGTTAGCTAGCCACAGAGTTACATAACCCCAATGAAGATTGAAAGACGACTGCAACAATAAATTCAAGTATCAGTGCCACCAATTGACACAGATGATGATGATTGGCTGCAATTCTCTACAATTGCACTGATGGCTCAATCTGAGAGCAGTCGGCTAGGCGGTGCTTGTCAAAATATTAACGAGGTAACTCGTTATTCTTTGGTGAAATCTTGGCATAACGCCTGTCTGCGTCATCGGCGGTCAGACCATGATAGGCAGCGAAGGTTGCTGCTGAGGTATCAGTTACAGTTCAGTGCACAGTAAATTCATCGGGCGTTTAAACGCGATGTAATTATGAAGGGGATAAAGTGTAACGGAGAAACTTAACAAGATAATATTAAAGCCCTTAAATGCAAGTGAATGTACCAATGACTTACGATATGATATAAAATTTAAAGGTCGATGGAATAAAAATAAAATTCTTGTGTTCGTGGCCGAGAAAGTTTTAATTAACAATCAAGACCTCTGTTAGTGCGTTGATATGATTGATTAAATTTGAAATAAGGACCTGGACAATCCAACATAAACCAGTAATAAAATATTTAAATATGACACCGTTCGTCACAACGGTATTATGTAACCTCATAACCTGACTTTTAGTTTAATTTGAAAGTTCCTAATGAGCGATTTGCCTGACTGAATTCTATTGATATTTTTGGCTCAAGGTTAAAATTAAAACTTTTATCTTTGTTCAAATAAAGATTGAGGTCAACAATAAAATAATATTATCCTCGCGCAGACGCTATTCGGTTAAAGCATCGAATCAACTCGTCCTTACCGACCTGCATCGAATGTTTGCGAAAATTTTAGCGAGGTTATGAACAAATACCAAAATATATTTTGAGCATTCTGGCGTAAAATATAAAGAACTTACGACGGCTCCTAAGTATACTGAGTCAACTAACAAATTTCGGCAATTGTACTTTTTAGGATATTACAAACAAATCATTTACTTTCCACCTGTGTTAAAAACGTTCATATTATTAGAAGTACAGTTGACTCAGTATACTTAGGAGCCGTCGTTATGTAGATACTGTAATGGCAGCAAAAAATGAGAAAGCGTCTAAAAAGGACATAAAAACATCGTTGCCCAACGTATTTTAGCAGCCATTTGTACTGAATCATTGAAATATGCTTCAAACCCAACAGACAACCTTCAGAACCTTCCCACACAATTTTAAAAACCATTCGTCAAAAAGTTTAAAAAACTGGAGTTTCGTTCCTCAAGCGGTCTGCGTCGCCCGCATACACGCATGTGCGTGTTGGCTGGCGAGCCGTCATGAAGAACTGACCACTTTACTAAGACCCGTCAGACAAACCGCCTTTCTTCTGTTTGCATGGTCAAATATATCGATGTAGGAGGCGTGGCAGACCAGCTTATACCAGCGTTATGTCGATCAACCTCACTGCAACCGGTTCCGAGTCGGTCCAGCCGAACAAAACTGCGATAAATGCGTGATAATAACATTTTGTGAGGGGGGAGGACAAACACTGTTGCAGACTTCCAACGGAAGCTCAGCAACTGTTTTTTGCCACTTAGAAAGTAAATATTTGAACATTTTAATTTACGGACGGTGTAAATGAGGTGGATCCATTAATTTAATGTCATTCGAACTATCAAGAGCTGAATTGATTACCTAATTAAGACCTGGTCAAGTTGTGTACAAGTAGGTTGTTTTCCATATTCTTCTGTTAGAAATTGTCGTGTAAGAGATAATTAATTGGAAAAAAGAATAATAAAAAAATATATATAACAATTTTTTTTTATTTATTATTATTATTTTTATTTTATTTTTATTTTTTTATTGATTAATTTATATTTTTTATTTGGATTAATTGTTAATTGTTTGTAATAGAGATATCGTATCTAGGACGGGTAACTTTGTAGGAAACAGTTACAGGTCACGCATTGCCTTCAGTAAATTGAATTCGTGGAAGTATCTACATGTGGACGTGTTGTGGACGTGCGTGATCATACCTCTATGAATTTATCGCTATCTATTAAATTTCTAGTTTATCGCACTCCATATTCATAAGGAAATTAAAAGGACATGTTATTAAGACGATGGACAAGTTGTGGAAAACAAGTCTTTTTTTTTTTAAATAAATATGCCATTTCCGATGACTTCATATACACTCACTATTAGACACTCATTAGTAGGGTTTAGGATGTGTATTTCATGATCATTAATTTAACTTATGATTTAAAACTTTACTAAGTTTAAACCTTGCATTTTTTATTTCTCATGCCATCCTTGCAGAGCTATTTCTCCAATTTTCTAGCTATCCAATCTCTTGTCAAAATTCGCACGAGCAAATGTTGTAAAATGCATCACAAGTTTGCTCAGACATTTTTATTCTCGAGAATGCTGCTAATAACTTGCAGCCAAGTATTCGTGTCGAGTTATTTACCGAGAATTATCTCCAACAGCATCAATGAAATACGAGATAATGGCGAAACAATATCAGTTGGCTGCATACGAAGCCATGAACAATAAAATAGTTATTTATTTGGACGATAACTTAATCGTATTTATGTAATAAGAACAGCGTGATATAATTTGGAGATATTTTTCGATATCATAACATAAACAAGAAACATACTCCCACAACATATTGATAAATAAATGATGATGTTGGTCCAAGGCAACATCATAAAATGATTGCAGAAATACTGTTAAACTTAAAGTATGACTTCTATATTCTATCATAAATTAAAGTCGCTTTTCATGTCTGTCTGTGAGATCGCATTATTCTTCAACTACGCAACGGATTTTGATGCACCATCATTCAGATAATTTATTCCAGTTTATCTATGCTAGTATTATAAAGAGGTAAAATTTGTTTGTAAGTTTGTATGTAGGTGGTAATCTCTGGTACTACCAGTCGGACTTGTTTTTTTTATTCTTTTTCATTTGTTTACCCTTTTCTTGAGGAAAGTTTACAGGTTATTTAAGATAACGATGTGCCCCTTAGGAGCAAACGCTAAGTGAAAACAAAATAATATCGAGGCTTATGGGTCGGGGGAACGGTCGAAGCGGGCAGAAGCTAGCGTGCAATATAAAGAAATCTCGCAGGGGCTCGCTAGTTTAGTATAAAAACGACAAAAAAAATCAAATCAGATTTTCACAGGACTGCTATAAACTTGCCAAACTTCGACGTTCTAACCAGAGACCGTAACGAAGAGTCCTAAATTTAAACTTTCCAGACGGCACGGAGATGGTGCCACATGATAAGTGTACTCCAGCACCAAGTAGAACTAAAGAGCCACTAGCCAGAAGACGCCATTCCCCTAATAATAGTAACAGAATGTATTCTTGTCGGCCTCCAACTAAGATACGGCTCTATCTATTTTAGTTTTGTGATACTACGTCGCGTGAAACGTTCGAAACGCAAGCAATTTAGATAATGTAAAGGGGTTCAGTGAAAAATATTTACGAGAACATGTATGTTTGTGCTCACAACCACACGTGTAATTACATCGTGTAATGGAAACGGTGACAGTTTGAGTTAATTTAAATAAATAAGTTTGCGCAATGATGCAAACTATAATTGGACGTAATTAAAAGAAAAGGATCCAACCCACAACCTGGTCAAAAATGAGTTGAGTGTACCGAATTGAGTCTAAATATCGATACTATCGGCGAGTAAAATAGATCCAAGCAAAAGACAAAAGTTTATCATTTTGATCAACCTCAGAACCAGCCCACATCACGGAAATATAAAATATGTTATATCTTTTCAATTTCAAACATCAATATCTCTAAAAGGACTATAAGTGGATTGGATCCTTTTCGTTTAACTACGTTCAATTAAAGTCTTCTATAGTATTTCAAAAGTCAATCAAACTGCCTAGCCTTTCCCCAGCTAGGTTCGGGTCGGCTTCCAGTCTCATCATCATTTCAGCCGAAAACGTCCACTGCTGGACATAGGCCTCCCCCAATGGGGGGGGGGGGGGTTGTGCCATAATCGCCACGCTTGGCAGGCGGGTTGGCGATCGCAGTATGGTGTTAAAAATACATAGAGAAAGCTGCTGCCCATTCTCTAGTAAGTCCCTTAGTCGCCTTTTACGAAGGAAATGGGGTGATGCTATTCTTTACGTCCTATTCTATTCTATTCTGCACGGTGTCAGAATTCAAAAGTATTAATATGTATCATTTTGACAGTTTGACACACATAGCCCTAATTAGGCTCCAGATGGCAAAATATTCTATCATGCTGACATTCTACCCAATTTTTCAAATGCAATTAGTAAGTTACTCTACCATTTCTTCCATACCGACTTACATCACGAAGCAAGTGAACTTTAGCAGTAACAAATAAGTAAATTGCCTAAACAAGGAAGACGCTACCATGCAGAGACGTTGACAAATGACTTGGCTGCCGTACTAGCCAGTAGCCTGTGTAATGTATTACTGGGATACAGAACTTGAGACTATGTATGGCATGATTTCATCGTCCTTAGACAATGGTCAGGTGATTAAGGAGAAATAGACGCAAGCCCCCTATTCCATGGGATTTAAACATAACTGACGAATAGTAGGCGTACTATACACTTCTGTCTAACCCTGCGAGGAAAGCAGGCGTAATGTTATGTGTGTAGACGCAAGGATAACTGTATGTATACAGGATAATATGTTGGTGTTACTGCGAAAGACGATTTTGAGTGCACCATTACAAGTCGATCTACGTCTAGAAATATAGATAATATTGTTTAGAAGCAAAATTATTAACTCGTCCATAATATCATGGACAGATAATGTGTCTAAAGATTCTATGCATAGAATTTTAATTGGATCTAAAAATAATAGCCCGTTAGACAAATAGAGTGTCAAGCATCCGTTATTGTGATTGACACCAAATTGAGATCTTTAAACGAATGTCAATCATTTTGGTCCTCACCGTAAAAGGGGATATGATAATTATATATAAATCGTTATGCTGCTTAAATAAAGTATTAGACCATGTTATTCCCCGCTGAAACAGTTGGATTCAATATCATCTTCAAATAGCCGAGATGATGGTGGGATTATGTTATTAACTTAAGTCCTTTTTTCACTATTTCAGCATAAATATGTATTCATCCTATCAGACACAGACCTGATACCTGCAATCAATTCCTTTTCATTTCTCATACCTACTTGGAAAGTACGCTTGAGGTTACCTGATCAGAGGGATGAAAACAGTACTTTTCGTCCCTGGAAAAATTAAATCGCGGCGTAAGATTGTAATTAAAAATATTATTAACATGACTTTATACTTATAATTAACTTTTCACTAAATTGTTATTTAATTTACATAGATTTGAGCTAAACATTGACCATCATCAATGATGAAAAATACTGGCTGGTAGAATGCCATAGAAAAAGAAACATAAAAAATATAGACGGTCGAATTGAGAAACCTCTTCCTTTTTTGAAGTCGGTTAAAAAGGCGGGAAAGCGGCAATTCGATCTTCAGTTGTTTTGTCGAGTGCTAATTATTTACATAAACAGGTATTTGTATAAAATGAGTTCATCAGATTCAGATATGTATTTTGTTTAACTATCAGGTTTTCATATTCGAAATGAAAAGCAGTGTTTACCTCGGGTGAAAGAACCTATTGAGGCACTCAGACTATTCGTGCCTAAAATAGGTCCCTTTCATCCCTTGTATAACAATCTACTATTGTGCTACTAATTCCTACGGTCTCTTGAAATCACTAACCATGGATGGATATTGTGAAATACCGTGCTTGCCGAGTCCATAATATCAAGACCTAAAGATTCCCAAGCAACCTAGGCATTTTAACGTATCTCACATTAGGACATACTTAGATCAAATTTATGTAACGGTACAGACGTGATATATTTATTAATGGGCCGATACTCCACAATTCGATATTAATTTCCAAATCCGCTTTATGAGTAAAATAATTACGACATTAACAATTCAATTACAAAAATCTGGGTCAGCAGACGTTTTAACATCACATGTGCATTAGATACTACACGATGTCTTGATCAGGGTTGCACGCACGGTTTAATTAAAAAATCTCGAAAGTTTTCAATTTTATTTAAGTTTTACATAAATGTCTTACTAGGTACACATAAACCTTTCGGAATAAATTCTCTTATGGTGAAACCACATCAAAATCCGTTGCTTAGTTTAGAAGAACTAAGCGGTCACACAGACTAACACAAAAGTCGACTTTATTTTATTTATAGAGTTAGCCTTAAAGAGCCGAGTTCGTATTATTTTTTTACAATTATAACCTCTTGATAATTAAAATCTTTTGCCTAACTCTTCAAAATCACAGTCGAGCCTGGATACACGCAAAAGCATAAAACAAGTTTATAGATGGGAAAAGCAAGAGCGTAAAATAGCAATTACTGAGGAAAAATAACAATTTGTCTTTCTTTAATGTTCAGCCATCTTTAATTAAATTATTGTCTTCTCAGTAGACTTGAATTCCGATGAAATATTACGAGCAATTAGTTTTTTTTTTCAAACTACATTTTATTTTCTCATAACAAGCAATACAGAGTATTCGTACCTGGCAGCCCTTTTGGAATATTTATTATTTTTATGGCGTATTTATTTACTTTAATGATTTATGAAGGAGCACGTCCATTACTAAGCAATGGGGAATAAACTTTTCCTGTTTGTATCTTATACATAGACTAGCTTCTGCCCGCGACTTCATTTGCGTGGACTTCAAAATTGGGTCCAGAGAGAAATGAAAAATGCAGATAGACATATAGCGTTGCGACAGTTAAATAGATCTTTTTAAGAGGAATAACTCAGTAATACATTGTTTTCATTATTGGTTTACGCGGCGTAAAAAGCTCCCATTCGGAATGATTTTTACCGACATCTTCAACAATTATCGTCATATTTCAGGCAATTTACCCAAAACCTTAATGAATTATACACCTAAACCTTCCTCATGAATCACTCCGTCCATTGGCGAAATCCGAATGAAAATCCGTTCAGCAGTTTTTAAGTTTATGTCGTTCAGACAGACAGACGCGGCAAAGTCCCCCTGCCGCGGCGGGGGAGACTATGTTTTATAAATGTAGTAGTCATAACGGAAGAAAGAATGAGTAAGTTAGTACTTATTTAGGATGCACAAAATAATCAACTAATTATAATGACTTAACGTAGGCTGGCTCTAAGCAAGATAGTAAAGAATGGAAATATATAAAAGAAATTGCACCTAGGATGAACCTAGAAGGCATGTCATTGTATTTTATTACTGTACACAATAGATATAAAAATAAATGAATAAATTATGTAAGGAAATGGTCACTAACTCAATACAAACAGTTCTGTTAGTCATTCTGAATATTTTACCACTATACCGAATAGTACTGAAAGATTAAACTTGAACATACGAGCCAAAAGAGGCACATAGTCTTAAAGCCACAGATTGTTTAGAAAGAAAACAAAGTAAAATACAGCAGAACAAAACGAGGCTTAGCCACTGTTTGATGGATTATCTACGCTACCAAAGTTCACACCTACGCATGATGAAAGCTGTAAATAACGATTCGATCGTCATTGTGAACCGCAAACGTATCGAGAAAAGCGTCGTACATATTTCAGAACACTTCAAAAGAGAATACCAGGAGAAATTCGAAAATCAATTTGGGCTGGTGCGGAGCTGTTCCCGGGGTGAACCGGGAGTCACGGCCAAGGTCGGTCGCGGCGAGCCTTCCCCCTCCCGACCCTCGTCGAGCGACTGCGTCGATACCACGCCGCTCAATGAGCACGCACTCACACCAACATCTTGTATATAAAGAAATTTACACGTGCCTCGCTAATGTTTAGGTAGCAACATTAACTCGACTCGCCCACCCTTTATGATTTAAGAAACAAACAGCCCTGTAATCTCGCGTCGGTGATCGATTGAGCAATTCTATATTTAGTTCGGTTCCGAGCCTCCATTGAACTGGAAAATACCAAAGAGTTTATACAACATATGCTGAGGGTGGTGTTTAATACCCACACACAATCCTTGCGGTAAGATAATGTTATCAACTACATTATCAGTCAGGCGTATCGGACCACAGATACCTAAATGATAAGACTGTTTGTTTATTATGTGCGGTCTACGAACGCATTTGCAAGTATACATAATAATGAGAAAATATTTGAATAGAGGCGTTCAATATAGTATCTAATTAATTTGAATATGTTAATGATTCATTTACAAAGTGCTTCAATCAGTACAACCACATACTGTACCTTTAATAGGTAGGTGTCAAACCGACCGTTGTTCATGTCAATCAGCAAAAAATACAAGTCATAAGCATAACACAATGAATATGACATTGAAATTACTCCTCTTTTTTTGCGATTTTAATCAAAATGTGTTTGGACGCAAGCCAGGACAAAAAACGAGAACTTAACGATTTACATAAACAATATACTCCTGGATTTGCATGAGATAATGCTGGAACACAATGTTTTGTAGAAAGGAAAAACAAAATTGAAGGTTTCAAGACTCCAAGTAACATAGAATTTATTGAACTGTAGCAACCACTGTCCTCTATCGGAGAAGTAGGCGACGTTTCATTGGAAACGGAAGCACGAAATGTTACCCAATAAGCATCTAGACGAGGCCGCACAATCAGGTTTCACCTTTGCCTCAATGCCTAACTTTACAAAATGAATATTGGTTTCAACATCTCCAATTGCAAAATCGAGACTAAATTCTCCGATACATTCAAGATGCGCCTGTGTGGAGACAATATTCTCATACAAAATGCAAGAGCGTTTGAAAAAGGACATAAAACAAGATGAGGACAGGTGTTCGGACCGGTACCGAGCATGGCATGGAAATTCTTTGATATATGACTATGTACCGTCGTCGGTACTGTCTAGAACCGAATGCAGTGCGCCAATATTTTGTGCTTTGAAAGAATTATGAAGCTGTTCTATGACCACTAAATCATTCATTTCAATTGTAGTTACAAGAAAATGTTGAATAATTATTAAGAACTCGAATTCGCGCTCGTTAAAGTTTTTGACAAAGCTTTTATATGCATAAACGGAATAACGAAAATTCCCCATGCGCTGGAGCTGTTTTGAGGCAAAACAAAAGAAGTCCACATTTTTTATTCCGCAGCTTAATTTCTGGGAATATTTTCAAATGCAAAGCAACTGTTATATTCCAGGGGTGGCTACATGCAAGTCGCCCGGACTTTTTCATTGTTCCTAGAAAATAGCAGTAATAATGAGTCGCTGGGGTTGGGGCTCCCCAGGGCTCCGAAATATTTATGCTGATGTAAACCCGAGCTGTCCCCAGTAATACGATAATCCCCCTCTCAGTTATTCTGAGACCTCGCCAGATGAAAATGTGGTTTTATTTCTTTGTTTCAGCACAGTTTCAGCCAAATGTGTTTTCTTGAAAATCAATTTAGAAAAGATTTGAAACTATATACCTAATTGTCTACGATTTTAGGAATTTACTCAATAAATATTTATTTAAATAATTTTCCGAGTAGGTAAGTACACTGAGTACTGCTGCTCAGCCAGGAGAGGCCTTGAATAAAGGCTCCTACAAACAGGCGCGACACGCGATATAATTGCGCGCGACACAAAGGCACCGCGCTTCATGCAACGAGCGGTGCCTTTGTGTCGCGCGCGATTACGTCGCGAGCCTTTATGTGGGAAAACCAAATCAGATATTTGTAGTTAGTGAAAATTTTAAATATTATCCTTAAAAACACAAACAACAAAAAGTTGGAAAACCACAAAGTCATCTGATGAGATAATAATGATGATATTGATGATATATTTTAATGTTCACAGTAACATAACTAGCGATCCTATTGGAGTCCTGCCGATCGAGCCGCACTCTATTCTATTTTTATTTAGCTCCGTGACGGGGGCATTGCGTGATATGAATAAAATGATTCGAGTATACATGGAATCTATTTGCAGAAATAAATAGGCGAGTCGATGAATCAAAATATTGCTTGTGTAGTCTACTTTTTGGCTCCCGGAGTCTTTATCCTTTCAGATCGGCGACGTATAAGAGAATAGGAATTAGAGGTTTTCATCCGAGTGGAAATCAAACCATACATTTTTCGCAGGGTAAACTCCGTCCATTGTTTATCTTCACAAGTTCGCATGCAGAACTCGGAGCACATCTCAGTACTATGAATAAAATAGGAAAGCTCCTGAAACTCTTTGTTCGAACGTGTCTGAGAAAACGTATGCTTGTTTTCGCTGCCATATAAAATGGAGAAAGTTTTTAGAAGTAATAAATCTAAAATGGTGTTGTTAACAGAAATTCGGAGTTTCATATTAAAGAGGCGTATATTATGTGTAAAAGTAATAGGTCGGTATCTATGTGTGGTGCTCCTTCTATACGGTTGTTGAGGGCGCGAGGCCTCTCCCACGAGCCTCCATTGAACGACTCCCGGGCTCAGGCATCTATTTTTAGGGGCCAGGGGTGGCCCTGGCGGGAGGTCTGACGTCACGCCCCACCCCAACCCTCCACACAACCAAGACTTGGGAATGAACGCAATTTTCAGTCAAATGATGACGGTAAAACATGTTGTCGAGGAGTATATTTTCTCTGGCATGGATAATTTTGTCTAACTTCGTAATGGGTGTGTCGTTTGGTTTATGTAACTTGTTTGTATCGGCCGAAATGTTATTGATAGATGATTGTAATGGCGGGAATAAAGGTATACGAACTAACCAGAAGCAATTTAGGACAGAAATAACGTATGTAATCAAAATTTACAGACATTCAGAGGGACCGATTGGACTATAATTAGATTAACTAGATACAAACATAAAATGAGAATCTACATCGTAAAAATCAGAGATGTTTTTAAGTCTTTACCAAAAAACCTTGATCGTTAGAAAAAACAAGGCGTGGGCCGCAGACGTTTGAGCTGGGAAACAGATTCATAGTCTGGGATGGAGAAGCCAGTCTTTAGATTAAAAGGAGAGAAAGGGTATTGACTGTGGTACAAAACACAAAGAACTTGCTTCGTCTCCCGGCCATTCGGGTGTCAACGCCCGAATAAAGATTTCTATATAGACAGAACCGACTAAATATCGTGGTTTTGTGGATCTAAAATGTGTATGTTTAACCCAAAACGATAGAATGCGGAAGATTGGCAACAAAACCAAGGTGGTCCACGTCATTACGCGGCTAGTAAATTGAACAAAGAATTTATTGTTTATTATAAAGACACTACTGAAAGTGCAATACAACTCTGCAACGTAGTATATTTGATTGAAGATAGAGATTTCAGCTCAACGATTAAAGTTTGACGTCAATCTAGACTGAATGCCAGGAACGTGCAGTAAAGTATACAAAGTATACTGATTTATGACCACCAAAATTCATGCTACACTTGGTGGTGAGATCTTAAAATTGGTCTGAGTAAATATAAAATCTTTGAAGATCAACAATTTTTTAGATCTGGATCTTTACCTACTCAAAATAAACTTGACGATACGAAAGTCTGGATTCAGCCTTAGAAAGTGTTGATATCTTTATTTCAAAATCCGTCAAGATGTAGGCAAAAATCACCACACAAAATACGGCTTATTCCACTAATCCCCCCTGAGAGAATCCCCCTCAGTGGAAAAAAACTGAACCCTAATGTAAAAATCACTTTCAGGGGATCTTCGAATAAGTTATTTTTTGTTTTTTCAATTCTAGTTTTCCCCCCTTAGCGGGATTATCAGGGGTGAATTCTAGACTGTTTTCAGATTCCACTTTTCCTCCTAAGGGGGATTTGTGGAATAAGCCACAAAATACTAGGCTTAACTTTTCTAAAATATGATATTCTTAAATCTAAGGCAGTGATTCATAGATTAGGCCGAGTTTTCTCTCACAGAATCAGAGTTCGTGTTATTCTCGACGCTGCTGTTTCATGTTTGCTTAAAAAAAAAAAGCATTTGTAGCACATGGCGTATTCTCCCACGGCTCACAAAGACTTCGTTGAGAAACCGACGGCATGGTTTAAAAACCAAAGAATTGACGTAGACATTACGGCTTAATATGAAGAGGAAAATGTTAGCAGTTAAGAAGACATTGATAGAAGAAACAGAAAATTGGGAAAAATAATATTATGAAAAGGAAAATTATGATTCTAACGAATGGGTAATGAAAGTCACTGATAATAAATTCAGTTCTACAGGTCAATTCAAGCAATAAACATAAAACAAATATATAATAGACCTTTATGGATTCACAAATTATCTATTTTTCTCGAACTGTACGTGCAACGACAACATTACAATATTTGATTATAAAGACGAAAACAATGCTGAGATTAGAATCATGTTATTTGAAGATTGAATCATGTAGCCATAAACTTGCTAATAATTAATTAGCTATAAAATATAACACTAATAAAAGCTTGCCTTAAATTCTACCAGTGGGATGCCAAATATATTTGGTCAAGTTAGTTCTAGATTTAGTACTGACCAGATTTAGAAATGTAGGTAGAGCCTAGCAACGAAACCAAATATGCTTGCGCAACATTCCAAAAGGAACTAAGCAGAGTAGTGACCTCGTGTTACATAGACAGAGTGGCGAGGCCTTATAATAATGATCATCATGTACAAGTTTAATTACGTTGAAAACACAATATTTCAGTATTGTTTACCAACCTTATTCAAAGCTAAAATTATTCGTAAATGCCGCTTTGTTTACCTGTAACAAAATAAACATGTCGATTTAGATATGAATAATGGTAGACGCTTTTGTAACATACTCTTTGGGGACAATATGAGGTGGGACGCATTAAGCATTAATTCCAACAGTAAAAATGTAAATACAACTAACGTTAATTATACAATTGAGTTTGTTTTATCAAATAACGCACACTTGAATGAAAAGTTCATTTCTAAAGTAGTGAGTCATGTAAGAACAGAAACTGTAGTAAGCAAAGCAAATGTTGAACTTTCCAACGTGAGATTCTGTCTCTAATGACACTTATGGCTTAGCAATTTGCATCGTAAATTCGTAAGCAAACGTTTACTAGTAATGCAAATTTCTGTTTGTCATGTCCTTGCACTGAATAGGTTTGCAACACTTAAAGGCGCAGACAGGCGCGATATCGCGCCAGTGTGTGAGAGCCTTTAAACTGCGTTTAAGAACATGAACGACGTGGTTTATCGATAAAATCGTAACGAAATATTTAAGAAACTTCCCCAAAATCTTCGTTTCATCACAACAAGAGATTTGGAATGGAACTGAGAATCCTAGCATTTACAACACTACAAGGTTCTTATGGCGCGTGGCCAAAATCGGAACCTACGCCGCCATCTTGTTTTATCAAAACAACTCCTGTGACATTATCACAAATGTTTACCAACAACGCCCCCGTGTCAATGTCATTCAGGCGTCAAAAGATCCTTGTAGCACTCTAATAAATTTAATTTATTTTGTTCTATGACTTTTTACAAAACATAATACATTTACCAAATCCAAACATTCAAGATTTCTTGTTATATCTAACAAATTTCAATTCTGGGGCCTTACTCTCGTAAACGATTCGAGTTTGATTTTGTTTCCGATTCGAACTCGTTTCAATCCGAACTCGATTTAAAACCTTACTCCCGAACCAGTTCGAATCGTACACCAAGATCGACATAGGTTCGAGTATTATCAACGTCGTTTTATGCGTATCCGGGGGATTACGTCACCGTCAAGTGCTTTATGTCTTTTAGGTAGTTATCTAACTCGATCTGAATAAAGTAGCTTCTTTGATATCGTGTAATTTGACGTTTAGTTTTGATCCAACAACTCGATATCTATCTGTCAGATGGTGAGCGGACTGAGTACGAACTTTTCGATCCTAACGAATCTTTCGATCGAAGTTTGTTTCGCTTCGAATCACCGCACGATCTTGCGCTAGTGTCGGATTTAAGAGTATGGATCGGCATTTAATTCGAATCCAATTCGATTGATTCAGAACTCGATGCTGTCGGGAGTAAGGCCCCTGTATTTTGTTGTGATTATTACTATTTATTATTATCATTTACCTACGCCTCCCGTGTACTGTCGTCCCTGTCTTTTGCACTAGAATAGACAGACACGGCCGTGGCAGTTTGTTTTGCTACGCATAGAGCACGTAACATTTTGAATTTTATAGCGTGGCAATTAAATATATTTTTTTTATATGAAAATATGATAAATTTGAATTATTAAAAGTCATAGAACAAAAGTTAATATAGTCCTGAGAGGTTAGCGTTTTACCAATGGCCCTGTATATCCCGATTGACCGTCTGCCAATTTACCTGCACATACTGATCCTAATCCTACATCTGTCGTCAGAGCATGCCTTGAGGTGTGACAAAGCCAATAAACCCTAACTAATTCAATGATTCACTTCGAAGAGCACACACTGCCTGGCCTGTCCTGCGCCGTTAGCCATTAAGGGCTAACTAACGATGTTTACAATCTAGGTCCAGTTAGATAACACGAAACTTGTTCGCTTATTCGGCAGTCGTTTCAGAATCCAAAAT
The DNA here is from genome assembly GCA_947523025.1 of Dryobota labecula. Classification (NCBI taxonomy): domain Eukaryota; kingdom Metazoa; phylum Arthropoda; class Insecta; order Lepidoptera; family Noctuidae; genus Dryobota; species Dryobota labecula. The sequence continues at coordinate 16,323,952 of OX383302.1, read as the reverse complement.
GTATTACTTATTTACATCGTCCGAATGTTCAATTTGCAAGTGTAAAAGTTTCTAAGCGAATCTAGATTCGAATAGTCCTTTTTTGTATTTATTTGTAAACAATGTCAGCCATGATTCTTATAACATTGACAGATGTTGAAAGAAAAACCCCAGTATCAGTTTTCACGCCATTGTTCATATAAAATTTTGGTCGGGTTTAAGGGTGGTAAGAATGTAATCAGTGTTAGTAACGTCTTAGAAACTGAAAATGTATAGGTATCAAGCTAGGTCGATTGAAACTAAACGAAGCGACAATACAACAGTGGAGTTTTCTTTCAAACTAAAAGAATCTTTTTTTGGTTGAATAGGATCAGGTGTTGGCGAAGAATGCTCAGCATACCAACGACCGTCAAGAGAACGAAGAAATCTATCCTCGAACAACTACGTATAAGAGATAGAATATCCACGCTCTGTTGTCAAAGGATTCCCGGTTACTCTGGTCACATTGCCTGTCGGGAACCAGATAACCTTGAAAAGTTGGTGGTAGTGGTAGATGGGAAAAGACCTCACGGCCGGTCACCTAACCGCTGGTCAGACCCAGTAACCGCTCTCACTGGACTCTCTGTTACGACCGCCCTGAGAGAAGCGGAGAACCGAACGAAGTGAAAAATCATTATACATTAAGCCACGAAGGTATTTCAGGGACACAACCTTCAGTAATGAAGTATGCGACCAAGAAGAAAGATCATGTATGGATTTATCTTATAAAAGTGGGATTCTAATATGTGTATGGCAGATAGTCTTGATACTGCATTTGGCACACACGAAGTACAAAAGTAAGCAATCCAAAGCATTTCTACAATTCTCTTCAATAGAAAGAGTTGGGACACAAAGTGGCTATTACCGACTACTCCGAGATTTTCCGGCTCCGATTAGAGATCCCCATCTTTAATTTTAGCATAGAACCCTCTTGGCAATTTTCCCTTGCCTGGACTGAACACATTGTATCCATGCTTTTAATGGCCCGACCTTCGTTCTCGAAGGACAAAGTAAAAGGAAGGTATTATTTCATGCATTTTTTAGCCAGTAAACGCATGACATAATACTTTTTTGATACACAACATTAAATTGTATTCAACTTGAACATTACCTCGGTTAAGAGTTGCGTAGTATTATACGAGTAATAACTAAATAATATATGTTAAAGGAAACCCAAATAACATCAAAGCTAATTTGATTATAATGTGTTTGACAAAAACTATTCTTAGAAACACAATAATTATGTATGTAGGTATTGAAGACTCACAATTATATATTCAGATTATCATAACATAAACAGGTATGAAATTCATATTTCATACTTTGTAGATTAGATAAAATTACGCACATGAAGAACCATCAAAAATATTTTTGGCAAAACCATTTCAATGATAATTTTAATGATTACAAGATCGTTTATTCGTATTGTGTATGGAATAACGCCAACGTTTTCCTAATGGTGCGTTCAAAACATAGCATGTGAAGTCTTGCTATGAAATAATACATTTGTAAGCCTTGAGCCGGCCGACGAACTCAGAAAATAGGAACGGTCACTGGCTATCACTGTTGGAACTCGAACGCAACTCGATTACAAAGTGGCATGTAGCATTAGAATCATAGATGTTTGTACAAGCTATTGGCAGTGTTTGCGGTGAACTGTAAACAAGTAGCAAAACAAGACGGAAAACGAAAAAATAAGTATGTTGATTAAACTGTTCATAGTCAACATACTCGTGTTTTGTTTCATGGCAATATGGCGTTTTGTATTATCAAATTTCAAATATTATAAGGGCTTATTTTAATTGTAATAATAATATGTTTAACGAAGAAATTAGGAGAATTTTCAATAGAAATTTTCCTCCAAGGTCGGCCGTCCAACTTCATGAAAATTCAAGGCTTCGACCTTGTGAACAGTAGATGAGACTTGTTTCAGTTTATTACCACTAAAGTAAAATATACACTTAACATTTATGGCCTAACTCAGTCCACTTGGTATGCTAATTGTAAATTATTTCGACTATTATTTAGCAACATTGGTAGTGGACGAAATTCACCCAATGCATAATAATGTAGCTAGGACAGGAATACGCAAGTATCTACGTCTTGCATAGAAGGCAGGTCATATATGAAGGAAAATTTAGATTGAATGCTTACAAAATTGATATTGGCACCTAAAAATTGAACTGGTTATATTGAAAATTGGAAAAAGATAACCATAGATAACAGAGATATTATCTGGTAGACCTGACCACAAAACTTTACAATAATTACAATTAACATGTTACAATTCACAAAGATGTAAATTTTACTAAGTGCGTGTACCGCTAAACTCTAAGCCACACCATTTTAACGGAAAAACCTTACAAATATGTAAATTGTAGTGACAAGTCTAGAATACATACATATTTGTAATTTCTGTGTTAAGCAATATTTTAAACAATTTTTTTTTTTAGAAATGCAGACTTCTATTCTTTGTGGTATAGGGCCCTGCTCTAATGATACTTTTTGCAACTGATTTACTTCATTAACCGACCAAAATCAGTTACTAAAATACGCCAATCAAAAGTTTGACCTCAGATTACTGTAATTGGCAGACCTCCAGTCCAACGGCTTTAAGCTACACTTTTTCCTATTCGAATATCCGCGATACAATTTATCAAGAAACAGAACTGTTCCTGATCGCTTTCTTGACATTAACATTTCAGGCGTTTAATGAGGAAAATGCTAAGGTCGCAATAACAGCTGAGTCTTTGAATGGGTCTTGAATTATTAATCATTCTACAAACTTAGGGAAGAGTCATCAAATGTATTCAAGACATTCGATTTCAATGAAATAGTAATTTGAACGCAAGGATTCTTGGCTCAGTTTTGTTCTGGCCTAGTAACGTAAGGAAAACACCCGTCTTTTATTCATTTTCCTTAAGCCTCCTTGTAATTCATTAGAGATGTTAATTCTGCGCCCGCGTAACTGGTTACAATGGACTAGTTGCGAGCGAGATCTAAACTGGTACGTATCGATGCTATCGCTCCCACGATGTGACAGTGTAGGAAACATCGATCACTGACTTTTACTCCAACATAGTCATTAACAAACGAATTTCAACTTTATTGTTGGGTTGGCAAGAAACGTTATTGAAAGACTGTTGTTAAATTGTAGCGTTCAACATTAAACGATGTTCTACACGATTTAATCGACGCATTGGCAAAAAGTTTTTAGAGCAAATGTGTTTGGTGAAAGTAAGCTCGAACTACGGAACAATAGTGTTGTGCAATTTTCGTAAAATTTCGTGCCGGTCGAGTTAAACAGGCATACGTTTGAGGAACAATGGTTGACGCCAACGTCAATTGTTATCTTAGGAGTGTGCAAATAGGCAAATACTCGCGGACTAGAGTGCAACGCACTCTGTCAATGCAACCGCATCGTCGGCATGCGTCATCTAAGTACCGCCACAATACAGATAGAAATTGTCTTTAATAAGCACCTTGTTTGAATTCAGAGCGTTCTGTGACGTTATTGATGCTAAGGCCGGGATCTACTATGGAGATGTAAATCTCACTTCGATTTCATTTTGTTCGTAAAATGTTGTCATGAATATTAATACAGCAATTTAAATAAATGATGAGACTTTATATAAAGTACGGCTTACATTACAGTAGCAACTCGCTTATATTACACGGGTATATTATTATTGGTTTGTTGATGAGTATTTGACTTGACCTTTCTGAATCTGAAAAACATTGAATTTGAGAAACTGACAAGAGTTACAGGCAAGATAAAAGCAAATTGAAAAACAAACCTATTGATTCAGAAGCAAAAGAGAAACAATTAAAATTCAATTACTTGGAGAAAGAAAAGAAACAGTTATTAAAAAGAAACATCGTGTAGTTTCTGAAAGAAAATGGCTTTATGTGAGTAAAAAGAAATCCGCTTTTTACGACCAATAAAACTAAAGAGCCGTCGAATTAATTAAGGTTTTATGAAGGCTAACAATTAATGTCTAATAAAGCCACGTAATGAGACGGTGGGAGGCCAACGCTGCAGAGAGGTATATTACAATGACATTTACGTCACGGGTACAAAACCCGTACAAAAATAATATTGTATGAAATCGGCATAAGTCTTGTCACAGCAGTTTTTTTGAGATAAGAAGAAAAGACAAAGTATTACAACTGACTACAGTTACAATCCAGCATCCTAATTGTGTCACACACTATCAATCACAATCTGAATGATTTTGAAAGTATTGCTAATCCATTGCTTTATATGTTAGAAAAATTTGTATGCTCAACAACGTAAATAACGCAATGAACGTTGTTGAACTGTCAAAATGAAAGCCATTGCTACTGTAAGTGTGTAACACCATTAACCAGCTGGTCGGCGATCAATCCAGAAGCAGTGAACAGAGACTCACAGCACAAGAGGAGAGACTTATACTCAGCAGTGATTGAACCAAGCTGGTGATGAAGATTGATAATGAATCTTGATTAACACTAAGGAAATACTAAAACATTTCTAGCCCAGTTTGGTTTCATGGAATCTCGATTCTAAGTACCGCTTTAGCGAACGGTCAACGTATGTTGCCATAATAATGTTTTGCAGGAGAATCTATCGTCTTAATTATCATAATATCTTGCTGTATATGGTATTGGATGGTTCAGAGCAGATTTTTTTTCTTCTAAATATTTGTAAATACTGTTCCAGTTTACTAGAAAACTACCTTCACGTCAACAACTGTGTCCAATTTAGTTTTTTTTTAAACTTTCTCCATATAACGACTGTGGTCTACGCACACATGGAACCTTCTCGTATATTGTTATTGACATTTCGGTCCACATTTACACAATAGATAACATAGCGTTGTCTACCAATAGCATACAAATGAACGACAAACAGTCCCATACAGATGTGACGGTCGACATACATCGAAACAATGCTATGCTGAGACAGGGTTGGCAAGCTAAAAATGAAGCGGCAACGCCAACTTTGCAGGGGATAATGCCTTAAACTTTAACTCATGCTATCGAAGTCACTGTGTAATTTCTTTACCATGTGTTATTGCGACAGAAGACTTGGATCTCCGTCTCTTGCATCTTGTTATTCCATAATTGAACATCTCCATATTATATGAAGGATTCGGACACACGTTCTACGTATTATATTCGGAATCTTCAAAGAAATAACAAACTTCTTTGCTTGTTAACTACAAGTTATTGACAGCCCTAGTAATAATGTACACTACCAATAGCGTCATTGTAGCCATGTGACATACGACGCCATCAATGGAAAGAGCGCACATCGTCAATTTATAACCAACGACTGTGTAACTTGCTGCAATTTCTCCTATCAACACCCTAAGAAAACGCATAAAGATGATAACATAACCAGCATAATTTATGTCCTATGCAATGTCATATCTTGTTAAGAGTTTGTTTTGTATGTCTGCATTGACTACATTCACTCGGTTAGAATCCGCACAACGCCATTTCGATTCCATCGTTGAAAAGCTTAATTCGAAAACTGTTTTATGCAATTCAGCAGCCGTGGTCAACTCATAAGTTGTTAAATTCAAGAGATAGATAATAAATAAAAGCAAAGCAGTGACCGCTTAGTTGATTATTCCAGGTGAAAACAGTTCACAGCGCAACCAAAATGAAGTTTCTGAAACCACAACCGCAGCTAACATAGCATAGGTACTACGCTTTATTTATTTCAAGTCTACCTTTTTCTATTCGACGGATTTTAAACACTTTATCAGATAGAGATAGGCATGATTGACGGGATTTATTGTGCTGATATCAGCGCCTAAAATAAATGGAAATTCACCGGAAAACGCTTCGATTAGATCTGCTTACAAACTCTACTGTAATGCGCTATATTTTGCCATTAAAGCTGCTTTCAGATAATGCTACAATATAATAGCATATAGTATATAGCTCATAGCACAACAATATCGCGCACCAAACATTGTTATGGACACGTTCACACTGTACTGTACTATATATTACTGGAATGTATGGTGCGCGATATTGTTGTGCTATGAGCTATATACTATATGCTATTATATTATAGCGTAGTCGGAAAGCAGCTTGATTTATCCTACTACGTTTGAGAACTGTAGTTTTATTTTATAGAATTTAAAAGCAACTAAGATTGGTTTAATTTGGTCGCCTCATTTATTCTGGTTTCAATTCGAAAGGTTCCAAGAATATTGTGCATTATGTTGATTAGATTGTGTTTACGGCCAGCCATAATAAAAGCATTAACAGGAACGGTAGCTATTAACAAGACACTTCGTCAAACAATTTCAAGATCACAGCTTCAGTAATCATTCCTGATACAGATTTAATGAATACTTGACTGATGCTTAATAAACAGTTAAAACAACAATAAATTAATAACATAACAGCGTCGCTGGCTGGATGTTTATACATTATCTCACGACGCTCGAGTGCACGGACGTTAAAACATCCCGTAACGGCGATCAGGACTTGCACTTATGTTGTATCTATATCTTGTATCACTGTGCTTATATCAAGCATGTGAACGTTTGCGCCCTTCTTGATGGGGAGTGTTTTAGCTTTCAGTGGCAGTATTAAGGGGCATTTCTAGCAGGTGACTTATGAGATAATGCACAAAGAGAGATCACAATATTTCGTGGACCTGTGATATCCGAAAATTATGCCGAGAAACAAATGAGGATAATACTGGACATATCTATCTGATTTTACTGCAAACTTAACCAAAGACCATTACGTGCGATCGTTAAAACCTCTGGTCTCCTCTAAATATCAAACACATGGAATGTGTTTAGAATAGAAGCAGCTCGAAACTGCGGTTATCGTCTAAACTCTAAACAAACATTGGATGCTGTGCACATAAAAGTGTAGCAAGTACTTAGTTTCTTAATTAAGCCATTTACAAACAGACTTAGTATCGGGGGACTTACCAAAATGGTTGCCGTTTCAACAAGCAGTAAAAATAAATGCAATAATGAAGTTGATATTCCAGAAATCAAATACTAACCAAATGAAACAGACCAAATGATATACAAGATGAAGGAGTAAACAATATGTCAGATAAAATGGCACTATCCGATGTAGTGGAATTAATGAGAAGCGTCACTTAACCTTATAATATATTCATGTCTGTGCCAAGCTGTCCCTCTGATGAACCAACTTGAAAAGAGCTTTAACTATTAAAATTTTATCACCTCGTCTTAGCTGATTAGATAAATTGGACGTGTTCATTTTTGTGGTGTATATTCAAATGCAAATTATTTACGACTCAATACTGCACTTTAGCGCAATAATGGCTCATAAAGGGAACCTATTTTCTCATAAAAACTGCAACGTTTTCTAAAACCTTCGTAGGTAATTATTTCAGCAAATAGGCCTAGTTTCTATACTGTCCATATTTATACTGTGTCAAGGGCTTCTTTTCGTATCACGCCTCTGCGATATGATTGGTACCTCCATTAAGTTTGGAACTTCTATATGGCGACAATGAGTAGGACTATAAATCAGTGCCCCACAAGCACCGATCGCGGGCACACGCTGTTCAACAACTCAGTCATATCAGTCGATAGGTAAGCCTTTTGCAAGCTAACGACACACTTCGAAGCCAGTCATGAATGTATCAAATGACATCGATGGAAACGGAGCCGGGTCGGTGTCGATGCATTTACCTTGGAAATGTGCCCTAACATGCGAACATTAGCTCATGCCGTGCTTTTATAGTGCACCGCGCAAATTGATGGTTTTCATTTGACGGGGTCGCACGAACAAGCACAAAAGCTATATCAGTAACGGCCGTGAAAGTTAACGTTTCTGACCCGGAGATACAATATCCTACGGTGCATGGAGGTGAAAGTTTGTGACACTGACTAATCGATGTGACATAGAGCTCGGCCGTTTTTTTGTCGATTTACAGGTCACATGGCAAAACGCGAAAACTTTGCAAACTTCCAGTGCTGCTTAAATGATATCAGAACAGTTTATTTTATGCAAAGCAATTTTGTAGATAAACCGGTCTGGACGACCGAAACGTGCAGAGTGAGTTTTGATAAGACAAGATTACCAGGCGCGAATGATCGGCATGGAGCTATCGACTTTGGCAATGTCGTCTTCGGTGTGGCAACAGCGCGGGTGTTACGTAACGTGAGGGACGCGGGGAGAGCGGCATCGCCGGGTTACTGACCTGTATGGTCCGTCGGTGCCAATTCGCCCATCACATCACATCACGAAATCTTCATTGCACAAACACGATGCAACGCCGACTTGTGAACAAAAACAAGCGATCCTTCGCGCTGGATTTGCAAATGATGTCAAGGCGTATAATGTTCCTTCGGCTTGTGTACAATGTAAATGTAAGCTACTGTTCACACATCCACCGATAAGAGTTTTTGTGGACACGTCGCCCATAAAAACTTAGTGTCGTCAGATGTCTTCAACTATCAATAAAGTTCATTGAAAGTATAGCTGATATCAGAGTTCGAACATCTTTATTAAGCACTTAATTTAACGAACTGGTACGTGCTTGTGCATAGCAAAACTATTTTTAGTGTAATAATTATAAATAAATACAATAAGTCAACTTGTCTGCTAAAACCTTGAATTTTCCAATTAAAACAGTATCACATAAACAGGAAACGCGAGCAGAATAATACAAGATTGTCGGAGTCTGTCGCAACATCCGGGACAACTGCCATACTCTGTCGTTTTCCCACCTTCTCGAAAACCAATGCGCAAGAGCAAGAGATGTGAAGCATTTTATTAAACTCAGCCATCCGCAAAATCGCCACCAAAGGTTTGCGAAGTGGCAACGTCGCTCCGACAATAAGATAATCGTGACATTCAATTGTCAGACCCATTTATTTATTCATGTTGACGAACGCAGAGAGCACTGCAAAAGCAAATAGTTGCATTGATAGAGACCTTAAAAAGCATCGAAGAGTTAAGGGCATAAGATCGTACCGTCATTAGAACAACTGGGCAGAGAATCTGAAATTTATCTATCAACAACAGTGCTGTGTGTAGCTTATCTTGGCAATCTCTCCAGGCGGCTGTTCTGTTGAGTTGACAGATCTAAAACTTACAATTTGATGCTGTGCCTCAATTCTTGACAAAAAGTGGTCATGCCGTTGCGGGCCTCGGTAGGCAACCATCATCGCGATGCCAAATTTGGCACAAGCACGACTTGGCAACGTCGTACCAACCGCTCGCTAAATGCACGTAGCCACTTTGCTCCGTAAACAAACACTATTGCGTCACTCGTTGAACACACCAAATTACACCTAAACACTCGCGGCGTAACGTCCATTATCGCATGGATCGATAGCTTTAGTTCTGATTAAATTGTTGCTCACGAAATTTTCGATATGTAAAATAATTTGGAACTGGACTTCACTTCGTGCTAAGTGTTTTTGACGAAATATGACTGCTTCTTTTAACAGAAGTGGTTAATTAGAATAGTAGGTACTGTGCCTTTCGAGCACTGACCCCAAGAAAAACAAACATTTAAATAAGGTTAAGTGTAGCTTCATAATATCATTCATAGATTACTAACATCATCTTCAGCCTATAACTAACCTACAATAGTAAAATCAAGTACTTTTCAATCAAGTTTTCTGGCAATTTTTTTCCGCCTGTTTTTCCTTAACTAGTTAAATTCGTTAGCCGAAAATGATTTTTTTAAAAGCACGAGTTCCAATGTGACATTTCCTCTCCAGTAAGTCCCAGATTAGTTGTGTATTCCCGCGGCGGCCGGCTCACGTTGAGCCATCACGAGGCTCGCCTCCCGTCCACGTGCCCGCCGCTTACGCAAAGGTTTCTATTATTTTTCACATCGGAATACCACCACTGTATAAACACAATGTAATCGTCATAAAATCTACAGCGACACTCACGTAAATTGAGATAATTAAGTATTAATTGGTCGATTCGAATTCAAATAGTCTTTATATTGACACACTTATACAATTTAACTTTCTTTTTTTTTTTTTTTTCTTCTTTAGCCTATACCGCCCCACTGCTGAGCAAAGACCTCCCCCAAATCCTTCCAGGCATCCTTTTCTAGAGCCTCGGTCCAGCCCTTGAGGTACGCGTCTAGGTCGTCTCGCCACCTCTTCCTGGGCCGGCCTCGGCGGCGCCGTCATCCTCTTATATTAGACATCGGTAATGAGTTTGTTTTGCTTTCCAGCATAAGCCTCCAGAAATTTCCACAGTTTTCGTTCGTGAGCTTCCCTTATCTATGTCAATTTTTCGATTAGCTACTCGTGAAATAAACGAAGTAACAAGTCGTCATTCGAGTATCTTCTGTGAACTTTGACTGGTAATAAGCACAGTTGGGAACTCATTGTTTAGCAACACGCTAATCGCAAGCAAGTTGATCACATGACAGAATGAAATGAGATTCGGGTCGCAAACAAAGATGCATTAGCTAAACAAAAGCTATTTAGCTTTTACAGCAAATTGAGAACGGCAATTTGCACCGAGTTTCGTAAGTCTGTGCAATTTTATATACTTTAACAACAACAGCACTGAGTATCGTAATGCATATTCTTTAAACTTTTACGTATCTTTAGGGGGTTATTTACAATTTGCGACAACAAAAGAAGTTACAAATTGAAATGAAAAATTTCGGAGGGAGTCGAACACCAGAGTAGTACTCAAGACGTAAGCCAATTTAATACACAATAAAGGACTGCAGACCAATTTCGGTTGCGTCGTGTAGCGAGCCGCATGCCAGGCGATACTTTCAAAAGTGCCCCAGATGTTGATTAACGGTAAAAAGACCATCTCGCGACAGATGCGCCACTGCATATTGTGAAGTTCGCAACAGGGGGCGGTTTTAAATAACCGCCGGCTGTTTTGGAAAATCGTTATACACGGGAATTGTTTTCTCGAAGAATGGGTCATTAAAGCCCCTTGTATATGAGACGATATGACGAAACTGCAAACCACAGTCATAGAACATGCCAAAGATAGCCTTCGCCTTTAGATATCATCATCGGATTCGATATAATAAAGAAATAGTTAAGCCTTTATTAATGAAGGTCACTTATCGACCGTAACTTGTGCGTGTGCAAGACGAATAAGCCTTCTTTCATAAAGTCCAGCAATTTGGAGCAAATATGGCGAATTTCTCCTGGGAAATTGTTATCATGAAGACCGAAGAGCAGCCACAGTTCTGGAACTGCTTGAGAATAAGTATGAAAACACTTCGACAACTGTTTTTGAAGTGAACTCCGTCAAGTGAAAACGTCACTCTGCTACAATTAATTAATACAATTTCCTCACTAAAGGTTAACATACGGTTAATAACGCAGTGATTCCAGTACACGATCGTTATAGCCATCAATTTACATGAAAATACGTATGGTTCGGCTCCGCACCCTCCTTTGTAGAGCGAGTGTTGACGCGATTACATATTCATCAGATGGTCGGTCTTTGCGTCACGCGAAATTAACTACACATGACTCCTTGATGTGACATTCGCGTTCTTGTATCAATTTTGATATCATTTTCGACAAAGGCATGTAAAATATAAGATACGCTATCTATTCATGTATTCGTGCTATGAACTCAATCGATGAGGCCGAAACGTCGATTAGTTAAGTGGAACACTAAAGTAATCTGAATATTAGGGCAGAAAGGATTTTGTCTAAGGATTCAGGCGGCTTCTGGTTCTGAGGAACGCAGAGTACTGCTGAACAATGGCTGGGCTTTAAGCAAATGACTCCCGAAGTGGAGATATACCTTTACCTAACTTAAGTTTGTTCACAAAAACTAACCTTTTAGATTAGCAGATTTAATGTTGAATTAAATCAAAAATATTTAGTAAAGCAACGTTCCTCTATTGATAAAACCAGTTGTTTATCAACTGGTAGAGGTGACTGTGAGCACTGGTTTGATGTTGTTACATGGATATTTAATGTTGAAATATTCCTAGTAACCTTTCTACGCCATATATGAGTCGTGCTTTACAAATAATGTGGAATTTTCCGTGAATCGAAATCGTCTGAGTAGTGTAGAAAGTGTTAATTCTTTGCTTTCCCGTCACGTTATGTTCTCACATTTTCCCCAAGACAAAGAGACTGCCAAAGAGATATATTGTGTGCGACGAAAAATGCAAAGTTGAGATATGGCCGCGTTAAAGAATGCAAATGCAGCAACAATATTTAACTCCACACAAGTCAAACCAAGACATAAACTTAAAAGCAGAACAAGAATAAAGGTTTTTCTCTAGATAAAAGATGGTGGAATCCTTAAACACAAATAAGAAAATGATATTCCAGTTGATGAGTTGGAACCACTTTATAATTTTCTGTCGTTTGTTCAATTAAGGACGAACATTTTAACGACTATGATTGTAATAATTGCGAAGGTGACGAAAACAGAATACTGGTGCTAAGGAAAGTTAATTTATGAAATGGAAAATGAAAACAAGATAAATTATCAAGATTGGTAGGTCACTCAACCAAGTAGCGAATTTTCATAATTTTACTATTTCTTGATAATTTTAATGCTTCCCAGGAGTTTATACCATGCCTGAGGTATTCGCTGGTATCCCTGGCAACACCAGCTTTGGAGTAATTTTACTTCGATTAAATACAAACTAGTCATATTACGACACCCATAACCAGTCTTCTGTTCCAGTCTTCATAAACAGTTAATTTATTGTCTTGTTCGTGTATCAGTTCTCACCTTGTAGCCGCTGTTGTCAAGCTGTGCGTGTGGTATTCCGTTATGTTGTTGCGCTTGTGTGGGGCTCAGTACGCGGCGTTTCTTGGCTGGCTGCTGAAAGGCCGGCGATGCTGCCGGTCGGTATTCGAGCTGCGGGCACGGGGGCTGACTGCTGTGGTATTGCGACGCCGGCTCCGGGTACATGACATGCATTCCCTACCAACAATGACAACATACATTATACACAGGAAGACAACACAGAATAACAAATAATTAAAGGCATAATGACACCATTGTTAGACCTCACACACAGACTTCGCACCAAAAAGCATTTATTTAATTCTGATAATGAAACCTCAATATTAAAAGTCAAGCGACCAGAAATTAAAGAAGCCGCGCGAGACACTGGTACCGGCGCAATTTTAATATTTTTCGGCTTTTACAGCCAAGTAATTTCGCAGAAAGCGTCGTAAAAATCAAGTTTTCATTTGCTAAGAGCCACCATTACCGTGAAGCATGTCTCCGTTCCGTGAAGCCGACCCGTAAAGGCCTCGGCTTGGAAACCGACGACGCTAACACGAAGAAGGCACATTCATTAACAAATTGAGGAGCCTTTCCTAAACATGATACTTAAGATGGCGACATTAAGAGTAACAATGATAACATCTCTCCTTGGATGGTCATTAACCTAGTTGACTATAAAGTCTATTATGATATTAATTTGCGCCAACGGAAAGGCGAAAGAAATACGAGTGGAGCAAAACATTCTAGATTTACAATGAAACCCGATTCTCCTTGAACAGTCGCGACAGAGTTGAGCCGTCGAGACTGTTTCACGTTCAGTCTGCTTATTATAATAAAATCTCAGACTACAAGGTTTCCTAAATAATCCAGAAATGTCTGGTATTATCTTTTACAACGAGGTGTCTTTATTTCTGACCACTATTAATGGTTGTAGACAATGACATGCGAAAAGTTTGGGGCGTTGAACTTGGGTGTTGAATTTGGTTAGCTGGAAAATTTGACACGTTTTATTCAAATTAATGATCTAGTATGCTAGATGATGGTCTAGTCTTGGTTCAAGGGCCTTACTCCCGAAAACGATTCGAGTTTGATTTTGATTTCGATTCGAACTCGTTTCTGGGGCCTTACTCCCGACAGCATCGAGTTCTGAATCAATCGAATTGGGTTCGAATTAAATTCCGATCCATACTCTTGAATCCGACACTAGCGCACGATCGTGCGGTGGTTCGAAGCGAAACTAACATCGGTCAGTTTTTATGTTTTAAATCGAGTTCGGATCAGAAACGAAATCGAATCGGAATCAAAATCAAACTCGAATCATTTTCGGGAGTAAGGCCCCGGACGGGTATTGGCTAGCTGGTCGAGCTATGAACGGATACGAGGCAAAACAGATTTAACGTTTGTTAATTAAATTTGTTAGTTAGAAACTCGTTACAAGATCGTTTAAAGTTTGATATTGCAAATTAATATTTATATTTACTAACATGGGTAAATTATCGTAATTCAAGGGGGCGAACTGTTTTAACGGAAAAATACCTAGTTTTTCAGAAATAGTCAAGTAGAAATTACTTTCTGCCGATTGTCTAATCTAGAAATCTTTGGATTTTCGAGATTCTTTCCATTCACGGCATCATGCAACTTACTATTTCACGTCTCACAGACAAAATCGCAAAAGAAATTTGAAAACTGAGAACGTTTTATCAGATCAAACCAAGATAAGATAGATAAGAACACTTCAGATGTTAACATAGGGTTACTATAAAAGAAAGATCGAGCTAGTAGTAAAAAGGGTAAATAGCGTGACAAACGAAACTAAAAAACTTCCAAATCTACAATAGAAGTTAACCTATTATTAGGCGGGTCGAAATTTCCATACCAATTACTCGCTACTTCCATAGTCGAGAGTTACTGTCGTCCTCGATTCTAAGGGCATCCGTTCACAATTCACTCCCAAACAAGAAACTAACTTTATTCAAAAGAAATAGAGTATAAAATACAAAAGCGTAATCTGTTGTGTAATTTTTAGAGTTCCGTATGTCCGAATGAAAAAACGGAACCCTTATAGGATCACTCTTATGTTTATCTGTGTGTCCGTCTGTCATAGCCAATTTGCTCCGAATCTATGGACCGATGATTTAAGTTTTAATTTGGTACATATTGCAATTTCTGTGACCCAAACACGGACATGTTGCGTAAATAAATGAATTTTGAATATTGGGGACTTCTGCGACACAAATAAGAAAAATAAAAATTGCACACTGTACCGCATAACATATCAAATGAAAGGGCAAACAGTGAATATTTTTTAAATTTTAAAATAAATAGTTTTAAAATTATTTAAGAATATTGATGAAAATTTTAAAACTAGAAAAAAAAAGACAAACTGGATAAGGTTATCTAGTTATAGAACCTATAAGAAGTCTATGGTCTTAAAATAACATGGTAAAACTCCTACTCCCTTACTAATAAACGTTGTATAGCGTCTGTATAGTTACACAACGCTTTGTCTTCTTCTATCGAAAGTCAAATTACTGACGAGTGAAAGAGAAAAATCGGTGTGTGATCCGAACTATACAGACGCTATACAACGTTTATTAGTAAGGAAGTTAATATTTTGCGTACAAAGTTACTTTTTAAATTACAGTTGGACTTGGAATGTATGGGAGAACATGTTTTTCAAGTACAACGCTGAGTTTGTTCTTGGGATAAATTCATCCCAACTACGAAACCCTTCATTGTGTGTGATCCGACACGCACTTGGCCGGTTTCTTTTTCCTATGTCCCAGTTTCTCTGCGCCGCATTGGAGCAGTCAATAACGCTTACAAAATTGCCGTTTTTCTATAAAACTGGATGGTGAAATGCAACATAACAATGGACAATACATTTTCAGCAGTTAAACCGGCTATATTTTGACGAGTTATAAACGGTCTAACCGCATATTTATAATCGCCACACCAAATCCTCGTCGTGTGGAAGTGAAAATAGCATTATGGTCGTATCCTATAATCCTATTGTGGTCGGAGAACAATGCGAGAACCGCCGGCGCCGAAACCTAAGTATTTATCGCGGCTCCCATCGACTTTCTAAAGGCAAGCGTGGGTGAAACGGCCGGACATGTTACAAATGGTAAATTGGGCTCTTAAATAGGAATAAACAAGTCATTACTACGTTTGTACGTATGTCCCCGTAGCCGGCTTTTAGATAATGATCCCATAAGTTCGCGATTAGCTGCAGTAAACAAAAAGTCAGTCTCTAATAACACTAGCTGTTAATCGCGTTTATTCTGACCTATCCTGAATTATGAGCTCAGAACGCATTTTAACAAATCATCCACTGATACATTAATAGCAGCACAATACGTTTTTATATTTGATTTAATCCGGCTTATTGCACCTTAATAGCCTATTGTTACGTGAGGATATGCAAAGAACATGTACCAGGACCTAGGTATTAAGAAACGTATTTTTCCTACGTCAATTTGTGATGTTAAGATTACAAAACAACAGATAGTGATACGAATAAGACCCGTAATTTACCGGCATCTAAGAGGTTGTAGAAAATGAGCTCACCCAAATTGATGTGATTCTAGTAATTATTACATACGTATTATCGTAAATAACACAATCACAGTTTGTCGAAAACGTGACTTACAAATGACAAAGCAAGGGATCATTATCGACTAGAAAAATTGCTCGTAAGTGCTCGCTTTCACGATCTTTGTGTATTATATATATAAAACGTGATATATTATGTATAATATGCAAAAAAAGGGATTCCATATTTCTAAGATGAAAGAATAACGATGCTGTCTCGACAATGCAATAATAAGAATATACATAAATTGGGATATCTTTGGACTTAGTCGTGTTAGTTAACTATGCTGTTTTCCTTTTATTATCTTGTAGCAGAACGGGAGATACAAAACAGTATTACAATAAATATGAAGCCATTTGTTCATAGTATGTTTGTATTACATAGTAAATAATAGGCAGTTTATCTTTGCACGTGCGTAATATCTATCACAAATTACGCACGCGTGTGTTAACTTAAGTTGATATATTAGTGTTTAATTAAGCAAATCTTATGTTTGCAATTTTGTACTTATTTTTTTAAATTACCTACCAATATGGTAACTAGGACCAAAGAATAATAACCATCTAGGATCAAGCGCGTTCTTTAAAATTTGTTTATTTATGTTGTAGCATTCGATTCACACTGTCCTCCGTACTAGTCGAAACTGTATCACGGTAGGACAGACAGATTTGATTTTTAAAGGACCGTTTTAACAATAGTTTTTAATGCGTTCCGGGTATTGATGGGGGTTCCGCTTCTGTAGCGAATCAGGGATATTTGCCGATGCTCGTGTCGATTGTTTCTACACTACGATGAGAAAAATATGCGCCTCCCTGGTGCGCCGGGTGCGGGACAGCCCCAACATTATACTGCAGTGTGTCGCGAGCAGACTGGACTGCTTGTGTGTGAATCTCTGCTGCAAGCTTTCGACATCGGTGTTGAGCTTTTTGCAGGGATTCTCTAAACTATAGGGCAGTGTTAGGTTTAGTGTGTAGGTTAAGTTTACTACCATAGTTGTTAAGAAATATTGTTACTAACATATTGATTGAATCCGTTGTTACTTGGTAATTAATAATAAATAAATATTATCCAGGATTTGATCAAAGGCTAGGCTCGCCCCTTATTACCTGGGACTTAAACGTAACTGGCGAAATGTGGGTGTACTGTAGGTAGTTAGGGACACCTAGGGTTGCCAACCCTACTATATAATATAGTATCCTGCTACATTAGAGGCCTAAATACTATATAAGTAATGTTATACAGTACAATCTCGGTAATTCGGCACTAATTCAGACACAAGGGTGCCGGATTAGTGGAAAATTCGGATTAGTGGAATATGGGAAAATAATGCCAAATATTGGGACATGTGTGTATATTTCTTATTTCAGAAACAAGAAACTAATGTTTCTTGAAATAATCCATTATAACCTTTCGATTTTTGCCCACCTTTTGACGTAGATATCTGAGAACTACAAGTGTATTAAACTATCAGCGAAAATCAATCTTAAATCAATCTCGTGTTTACGGTTTTGGTGCACACTCGCGTTATCGCCAAGGAAACTGACCTAGCAATAAAAAAAATGAGAAGTAATACTGTGCCGGATTACTGGACGTGTCGGTGTATTGAAGTGCTGGATTACTGAGATTCTACTGTATAAATTAAATTAACAAACGCTTTCTCTCTCGTAACTCACTTATTATGCTGTGCCCGACAAGGTCCATAACAAAGATATACCTAGATAACGCAAGTATCACGAACTGTATGAAAACCAAGCGTGCCATTTTTTGACTACCTACTATGACGTCACAAGCTCGCGCTCTCGCTCAAGTTTACCCAGCCAGCAGTAAACAGGACTGAGCGCGAAATTGGCGGCTTACGATTTTTGATCGTAAGCTGGTGCGATTTTTGGCACGCAAAGTAGTTGCTCTTGCGTTATCTAGGTGTATCTATATCTGTGGTCCATAATGATCTAATTATAAGTTTACCACCTGAGAATACCTACATGTGGAATGCAATAAAAGTATTGAGTATATATTATTTTCTAAAGAAAAGATATATGGTTTAAGAACTTTATTATTTCTCATTAAGAATTAACAATAATTCACTTACTGAGAAACTAGATTTACATAACATGTTTGTGAGCGTACAAAAACAACGTTAAAAAGTAAATTTATAATAATAAATAGGAAGGTAGTGATTAAAAAAAAAGTATACATCAACTCATCACTAACCGCTCAAACACGGATCCAAAGTAAAAGTGGATGTCTATACTATACTAGATGTGGCATACATGGCAGCGTACTAATAAAAAAAGTAGGCGAAACTACTATATTTTTATTTCAATACAAAATGACGAGGTGATCGCAATGGGGCCAGTATTAATCTCATAAAAGCTGAAGTAATGGTATTTTGTAACCTTAATTTAGAGTGTAAACATAAAACAACCTGTTAATAAAGGTTCATAGTAGCAAAAAATTAGCATTTGAAGACTTTTTGAAAACATTATAATTATTATCTACTATATTTTTACAGGCTTGGAAAATACTATATTTGACATAAAAAAAGTTGGCAACCCTAGGTACACCTCTGCCGAAACAAGGCGTGATGTTATGTTTTTATGTTATTTGCTAGATTGCTTACTTATTGCGTATTTAAATTATCTAGATACCTACACCAAGTCATGCATTTTCGATAAAGCCAATGATAATAATTATTTTAAAACCAGCTGCTGTCCGCAGGTTCGCCCGCGTGGCTTTCTCTAAAATAATAGCCTGTTATTCCTTAAAACATCAGCTATTAATTAATATGCCAGTGAAAGTCCCTTCAAAATCGGTCCAGCCGTATCGGTGATTAGCCATTGTTTTTTATTTATTTATAAGTACCGTATATACTTTCATTGCATTTACCTCCTTACTAATAAACGTTGTATAGCGTCTGTATAGTTACACACCGATTTCTCTCTTTCACTCGTCAGTAATTTGACTTTCGAAAGAAGAAGACAAAGCGTTGTGTAACTATACAGACGCTATACAACGTTTATTAGTAAGGAGGTTAGTATAAAACTGTTATTTTCACATTACAGACACTCCAATTTTATTTTATTGTATGTATAGATAGATGAGTGACATAATAAATTGTTTAAATTGTTAAGCGTTGACATCAATTTGTCGCATTTAACTCCATTATAAAAATGTATATTTTTTCGTATTTGCAAACCAGCTATTACGTCAATTGCAAAATGGAGGAAGAACACCTGAATATATTTGCTAAGAACTGCCAAATAATATCTGCGTTTACGACAACGGGTTACGCAGTAGTTTTCAATGTTGGCAAAAACAACTGAATTGCTGTAACACAAAACGGAGTTGCTAAGTGGAGCAACAAAGTTCTTGAAACTTGATAAGTATGGGTGATATTACCAAGAGATAAAGGCGTATTCAGATGAGACCCTTGCGTTATTCGTGCAGAACTGAACTGAAATGTGAACTGTTTCAACGGTGAATTTAAAAAAAAGCAGCTGATTGGTAACCTATTTCAATAGATACTGTAGATACGATTTTAAATAACTAAATCAGCTGAGATGCTTCATAAATAATCATGAAGACTGAAAATGTGCGCTTTTATAATTTCTTACGTAACGATATTATCGTGGACGTCCACGACGTCAATAAAATCTATGGACATACACGTGCACGATACCACGTTATCGTAGACGGAAATTTGCCGTGTGGTGCCGGACGTAAAGAATAGTACCACCCTATTTCCTCGAGTGGGTGTCGTAAAAGTCCACTATGGGACTTACTAGAGAATCGGCAGCGTTCTCTTTACATTTTTAACACCATAATGCGATCGCCAATCCGCTTGCCAAGCGTGGTGATTATGGCAAACCCCCCAATAGGGGGAGGCCTATGCCCAGCAGTGGACGTCTTTTGGCTGAAATGATGATAATGATGATGATGAGACGGAAATTTAAAAGCACCCTCATAATATTTCCATACATTTTACTTCTCTGTGTTATCGAGATGCCGTGACGTGGACGTCCACGATAATATCTTTACGTTAGAAATCATAAAAAAACGCACAATAGGTCCAGCACCCGAATTGTGTAACACACTATCAATCATAATCTGAATGATTTTGAAGCATATTACTAATCCATTGCTTCGTATTTTCGAAAATGTGTCTACTCAACAACATAAATGCACCACTATCCAATCCAATCCATCCATTGCTACTGTGAATGTGTTACACAATTACCCCGCAGACTGGTCTCAAACGCAAGAATTGAATGATAAACATAGGAGGCTCTTTATTAACCAAGTTAGCATCGTAACTACAACTGTTGCCATGTGCACAAGGTCTAAGACGCAACGTATCGCTTGGAACATGAACTATTGGCGCAACTTGAATGCAAGTTGCCACTTTGTCAGGCATTCACCTCTGTATCTGACACCAGTTCAACACTCACAAGGAAAGATTGTTTTGTCTTTATGTCATGGGTTCAGGAATAAATGGTTCTGGTTGCAGTCTGTATCATTTAATCAGGGGGCCAAGTCTACTAATGTACAAACGTTGCAATGGTCATGTGATTAATGGTGGTGAAGTTTTTGACAGATTTGCCATACAAACACTGTCAAATACTCACAATGGCGAGACCATTGCAACGTTTGTAAATTAGTAGACTTACGCCCCAGATATCTGGTGGGTAGTTCCATGGCGAACGCTACCGGAGGTTTTTTTTTTTCTAATTCACTTTTAGTTAGCATTTAGTTTAAAGCTAATCTACTGATCCTATGTTTTAGTAAAAACTTTAAAAGTTTTGCCTAGTTTTCGAATTTATCGAATTTTCTCTGACTAAACTCAGGTCGTTAGGCTTGATCAATATTAGTTTATTTTTTCCAATAATGCAAGACTAAAAAAAATTAGGATCTGTAAAATTGTTATATTTCATTAGTTTCACCAGCTTTTAAAGCAGTCCCCTTACCGCCCGTTACGACAATAGTGGAAAAGTTTGTTCAAAATCTAGCCTGATTGCTTATACATATTATAAAATGTATTTGAGAAAGTAAGGTTTTGATTACAACTTAAATTCGCGATATTTTTGATGTATGGCTTATCCATACTAATATTATTAATGTGAAAGTAACTCTGTCTGTCTGTATGTTACGTTTTCACGCCTAAACCGCTGAACCGATCGTCATGAAATTTGGCAGAGATATAGCCTGGGATATGGAGAAGGACATAGGCTACTTTTTTACGCGATAACCGACATCCACGCGGGCGTAGCCGAGGGCAAAAGTTAGTTTATTTATAAAATATGGTGTCTTTTGCATAATGGTGTGACATTCATACCAGCCCGGAGTCTGGACTTGTGCCCAATTGATGGCAATAGGCTCGGCCCCTATTACATGGAAAAACCTAACTGGCAAAATGCGGGTGTACCTAAGTAGTTAAGTACTGTAGGTACACCTCTGCCTAACCCTTCGGCGAAACAAGGTGATGTTATGTGTATTAATACCAGCGGGGTAATTGCGTTGTGTAAACTATCAGTAGAAATTGGTTTCATTTTGACAGTTCAAATTTTTTTATTTTTTTAACGGAGCAACGTCAACGAATTTCTCCTATATTGTGGGTGCGTTTACAAACATTTAAACTCATATATACAAACAACCCGGAACAACTACTAACATTCATTGCGTTATTTACATTGTAGAGCAGTAGAGCAGGAGCAGACACATTTTTCGAACATTATGAAGCAATGGATTGGCTATAATAAATCATTTATATTGTGATTGATAGTGTCTTACGCAATTAGGGTGCCCCTCAGGCGATCTCAACAAGAATTTATCTTTTCTTTATTTTCTATCGGTATAACTTCAGGGCCTCAAGTCTGCTATTACAATAGTGTCAGAATGGTCTATCATTGATTTCATAATTGTTGATTTTGACAAGTTTGGTAATCTACTACCTAATATAATGGCGTCATTATGACTTTCCAATGGTCAGCCACTGACACTCCATTGAAAGAATTGGTAATCTCGTACATAATGACAAATGAAACTTCCTACTACTTCAGATTGCTTATAACACTAATAAATAATATGTAAAAATACCTATCCATACTAATACTAATATTATAAATGTGAAAGTAACTATCTGTCTGTCTGTCTATATGTTACGTTTTCACGCCTAAACCGCTGAACCGATCGTCATGAAATTTGGCAGAGATATAGCCTGGGATACGCAGAAGGACATAGGATACTTTTTTACACGATATAACAGACATCCACGCGAGAGGAGCCGCGGGCAAAAGCTAGTACCTATATATAAATGAAATCTGGCATGAATAAATGTTCAAAATGCCTTTGTAATACAAACCATTGACCGACCAATGATCGACCATTATGAATTTAGCAGATTACGAACTTTTAGCAAAATCACAATGGGATCGTGTTGGAGTGACGAATTTATAAAAATAGCAGACTTGGGCCCCAGGACACACTGAACTGAACACTGAGATAAGGAAGATTTTCAATATAACTTTGTCGAAACAATATTCATTTATTATTAATCCATCGAAAGGTTGTCTTTAAAAGATCGCTTTTAGCGATAAGACCGGCCATTGTGTCACCCTGCTTAAAATGTTTACGCTTACATCTGTAATTCATGTGGTGAGTACATAACAAAGAGAATCCTATTTATTTTATTGAGTTTATCTGAGGATCTCAGAAACCCGGCCCTATTTCGAAATGAGAGGAACAATCAGTGTTTTCAGTGACATTTGTTTTTAACGTGGCTGTCTCGATGTATTTCAATAATTCCAAAGTTACTTAAAGTTTCAACCATTCTTTCGTCACGTTTGCCAATGATATCTATCTATAACATCTACTAGCTTCTTTGCCCGTAACTTCGTCCGCGTGAAATTTCTAGGTTCCCCCGTTCTCAATTCCGTTCTCGAGACAATATCATCAAAAAAGCCGTTCTGTACAAAATGTATGAGAAAGTGAATTTTCTACATATTTTTTTTCCGTGAATTTTTCGCATTGTTTAAAAGTTATTCTGCTATTCGGGGCGGAGAGAAATCCAACAAATCCAAGATCATAAAAATTGGTCCAGCCGTTCTTGAGTTATAAATGGTGTAAATAACTCGACTTTCTTTTATATAATTAAGATTAAATGCAAATAAATAAAATTGAAGCGAAATAATAACAGCTTTTTGCTAAATCAGTTTTTTTTTTTTTTTTTAATGTCTGTTCCGGCTAATCTCCGAAACGGCTGGACCGATTTAAACGGGACTTTCACCGGTACTTTATAAGTCCAGGAGTAACTTAGGCTACTTTTATTTTAGAAAAAACCAAGCGGGCGAGGCCGCAGGCAGCAGCTAGTCTATAAAATAATAGATAAAATAAAGCTGAAGAGTTTGTTTATTTTGTTTTAAACGCGCTATTAAAATCTCGAATAATAAGCAAAATTTCACGCGAAGTCTTGGGCAGAAGCTAGTGGAGCAATAAAATCTGATTATCTGTATTGCAATGTCTTGATGTATAGGATCAATCCGTTCACTCTTTTCTACTTTCATATAGAAGCCCTTTCCTTACTTACGTACCTACCTACTTAGTTGGCCTATTTATTAAGATTTTATAATCATATCTTTATTTTATTTTATTTTTTTAAGTTTTACAAAAGCCAGCAGTCTCTTAGCTGATAATAGTCGTACTATCGTGCTCTTGCTGGTTACGTAATCAGATTATCAGATAGTCAGCCAAAACCACAAAGGTCAAATGTTTTCCTATAATAAGAATCAAAGTTAGATGTTTTGCAATTCGTTTCTATTCAAAACTAGTTTCTAAAATCGATACGCATATCGATATATAGGCTCCCGCAGGCAGGCGGGAGTCCACAGCGCGACGCGACTCTAATAGAACAATTTCTATGGAAACTTCATGGAAATTGTTCTATCACAATCGCGCCGCACCGTCGCCTCGCGCATATTCGCGGAAGCCTTAAGGCTCCTACAAACAGGCGCGACACGCGACGCGACACAAAGAGACCGCTCGTCGCGCGGTGTCTTTGTATCGCGTCGCTTTATGTTAGAATATCACCTGGTGAAGGATACCTTAGTTACCTATATTTTTTTTATTAACTATTTTTTCTTGTCCTTTTATCTTCTCGTCTAGTAGAATCAGTAAAACAAGGTGGCTTTATTCAAACTTCAGACGTGTTGAATCATGTTTTTTTAAGGGATCGAAAAATACGTTAATCATAAAAACTAAAATTATTTTTAACGCTATAGAGATAAAATCGTCATCTAATCTTCATATTAGTAAAACTTTTAACTTTTTAATTTCTCTTTTTGTGTTCATTATTTTATTGTCGAATACGAGGCATTTGGCTACTTTGTATTATTTTATAATGTGCGTCGTATCTGTTGCAGAACAAACAATTTTTCTTTCTTTCTGACATTATTGTTTCATAAAACAGATATCAACATCTTGAGGAAGCATCCAAGTAAGCAACACTAGGACAGAATCATTATGGGTAGCGATCTAGACCTACGTAGGTACCGTCTTGTTTTCTTGTATCTTCACAAGTTCCATCACAAATCATAACCTATCTAGAACGAAAATTATATTATCTAGTTTTCATACTCAGCCTCGGTGCGTGCGTGTGCGCAGCAAACAATGACTGGTTGCCGTTATGCGTTTTGGTTTTCTGCCGACAATAGTCGACTAGTAACGGTGCTGCGACATTTCACGATACCCGACAAGGATTTGAGCGGCGTGACCTTTGGTTACAAGTTACAACTGTATGTCTGATACATGTTAAGGTGAGTTTAGAATGGCCATAGAATCAGAGCAAGAATACCTCAGAGCATTCAAAATCAAAATATTTTATTTCACATAAACCTACATGGACACTTATGAAACGTCAGAAGCTAGGTGCACGGTTCCAATTAGTCGTTTCTATTTTATTTCGTTTATGTTTCGTTTAATTTTTTTGTATAGATACTATCTACATCGAAAGAATGCTATGAGTAATATGGGTAAACTCTTTTTTCTTGAGAAAAACATTAATTACAGATTTATAATTAGTTAAATTAGGACAAAGTGGCTTTTGGGTGAAGGGGCTTGTGGCTAAGTAATAACAGCCACACGAGTCGATCGATCAGGGTAAGCTACGCTTGCCGCGGTTGGTCCGTGGATGGGTGACCACTTTTACAAACCAAGACCCCTCCCTCGGAAGGTACGTCAAGCCGTTGTTCCCGGCTGTCATTCGTGGATCTTTGACAGTCGTTACCGTTTGTTGCCCGTCGTACTACCATTATTACTACCAGTAGTATCACGGGTAAAAAAATCCCTTAGTACTACCTAGCGATCCAGTAGTACCACGGGAAGTTTTTTTGTACCCGTGGTACTACTGGTAGTCCGCATTTCATAGTTTACTCCACGAAAACCCTAGGGATATTGCGAAAACATGGATAATTAGGCAATGGTAAAAACATTTCTGCGAGCAACTTGGAAGTAGCGCTCGCCGGCCGCTGCCGCGGCACCGCTCGCTCGGCTCGCGCGCAGTTGGTCACAGTTTTAACCTAACCTATTTCACTCAGTTCAAATTGACGAATCATACAATTTGCCTGCGAGTGGATTATTAGACAATGGTAAAAACATTTCTGCGGCAGATTGTATGATTCGTCATTTTGAACTGGGTGAAATAGGTTAGGTTAGGTTTTTGTGTAAACTATGAAATGTGGACTACCAGAGTACCACAGCTAAAAAAAACTTCCTGTGGTACTACTGGATCGCTTGGTAGTACTACGGTTTTTTTTTTACCCGTAGTACTACTGGTAGTACCACGGGCAACAAACTGTCGTTACAGGTCGTCAGAAGCCCGAAAGTCTGACAACCAATCTTACCAAGGCGTATCGTATTACCCAGTAACTGGGTTTTGGAAGTCAGATAGGCAGTCCCTCCATGTAAATTACTGGTATTCAGGAGGTACATTAATTAGTACCTAAATACATTTAACAGTTTCTAACAGAGCTTGACTGTACAAATCCGTCTTGTTATGACAGTTCACTCAAAAATCATACAGGGTATGCCACTGCAAAGTACTAGTACAGTCAGCTGCAGAGAAATCTCAACCCCTAGCAGCGTATTTATTCATTGCTGGGGGGTGAGATTTCTCTGCAGCTGACTGTACCTACAATGGTTATAGTGGTTACTGCTTCACTCGAGACTACTATTATTTTGTACACTAAAATCTTATTATATGCATTGTATTTGTATGTAATTATTATTTAGCTTTTTTGTATTATTAATTAAATTAGTATGCGCTATGCAGTAACTACTACAACTGTTGTAGGTACTAGTACTTAGCAGTTACTTAATTAAAACGAAACAGGAAATTCAAGAGTATGGCTTAGTATATATATAAATGCATAATACAATATCCTGCAGCGTGAATGTTTACTTGGAGCTAAGAGGTCTATCAACTTGATCTACGGAACTAACTTAATATAAAAATGTAATATTTTGATCACAGGTATAGTCAGTTGAATGGTAATTGTGAGATTGTCTACAATTCATGTTCCAAAATACAGTATCAACTTGTAGCTACAATGAAGTACTCAATGTGTAAAATGTTTTGTGAAGCTGCACATTGATAATTACATTAGGGAACAAAGATTGTAGAAAATTTAATTAATTCTTGTTGATGCTTTTTAAGGCTGACTGAACAGTTTTTTTTTTTTTATTAGACTACTAAATAGTTCATATTCATTAGTTTTGATACTGGCTTATCATCTTTTAAAATAATTAGTGGAAATGCATGAGCTCAACTTTAAAATCTATCTATATAGCTATTTAAATTAAGAATGTATTGGTTAGAATTCTGAATGCCATGTCATGGTAAGCATAGTATAATTCTGCTAATTGTGCTAAAAGGGCCAAAGTATGTTTCTGTGAGAAATGAGATTTTACTGCCAAATTTTTGTAAAAGTCATATATTTATGTGTGCTAAAAGGTCGTAAGTGTAACAACAAGCGCTCAAAAGATACTATGTTCAAAAGGCCAATGTGGTGTGTGCTTTCTTTCATACTGTTATATAAATTAATGTCAAAAGGGCTGCAGCGTATTTAAGCAAATAGAAAATTGAAAAAACACTATGATAATATTAGAGTCTGAACGAAAACAATCAAACTTAACATAATTATGCTCTTTTCAATTTTATAAATAATTTGGAACGTAACATAGGATTCCTGTTAGTGCTAAGGCTTAAGTAGCAAATACCTATTTTTTCTTGAATTCTAATTTAATTCATAAATGAACCTACCAACGTGTGAATGAATTAATGAATGAAATGCACCGACCCCAGCGACCATTGCATATCAAGGAGTAGACTGGGGGCACGATAATGGTAGGGAAGACGTGTCCATAGGATATGGAAGGATTATTAAAACAAATAACTAGAAATAACAGAGATTCTTGTCATTTCACAATTTATCATGTTAGTAAATAATAACGATCAATACTGGTTTATTGTTCTAATGTTTATTACTGAAAATAAGGAATATTGATATTGGCTCTCACAGAATTGATTTGTGCCATATTATGATCTTTTTCTTATCATAAAATAAACATCCATGATAAATGTAATTAACATAAATATGGTTAATATGGACAGCCAATTATTACTGAATACAGTTTTATAAAGCCATTTCAATATGAATATCATTACTTGAATTATGGAATAAATTGTGTATTATATATAATTTTAAATAATGGTATTCTAATAGTGTTTTCATATTGAGAGATTAAAAAAAAAACATTAACAGCCAGAAACTCATTTTGTTTGAAATATATAGTTTTTACCAGACTTAAGTTCAAACTTTGGAGCCACTGGCTAGTTAGTTTGTACACAACTATTATGCTGGCTGTATCTAGTCTTTTTCAACCTGAAATCATGCACACAGAAGTTATCAAATACTTTTACACGATAACACCATGCTATGGTCCTCATTCATCAACAACACGTGACGGCCACAAAAAAGTATTCCACTAAGACGTGTATAAATGGAAACAGTTTATTTTTAGTCGTGTCATATGTTTACAGATGTTTACCTCGTACCGACAAACCTCGAGTTTCACGGCACGAAAATCAACACCAAACTAATAATAAACTTGCGTTGAAGCCAGCCCGCATACCTCCACCAGCTTTATCAGCACACAAACGAGAAAATAAAAAGGTTATTAGAAACTCACACGTTGCTAGCGATCGTTTCGTGGGTATCGCTCGCATAGAAAGTAATCAACCGACACCGTTCTGCGGCGGGAACCAGTAATTTTCCACTCCGCGTTTCCACACAAGAACCACTAGAACTTAGCAAGAGCCTTCCTCACCTCTCTAAGATAATTTTCTGACAGTACGATCCCACTATCATGCTGAAAGGAGCACACGAAAGCGGACAAAGGGTCCTTCAAAACACAGCCATTTTGAAACCGTTCATACGAAATGTTACGTGTACCGATGCGTACAATGTTATGGGGATCAAAAAAGGAAACAGGCTTATCCGTTCGCACTCATTTTTGTTTTTTACGCACAATAACAACTAACACTTAACATCTCACACACTTTTATGTACGATTTCACTTCATACTTTCGCACACACCCGTTTACGTCGCACAAAGTCCCTGACGGACGAAAGCGACGAACTCACACGAATGGAGCTGCGGATTGCGTGCCACGGCAAATGTTGTAGTTGCCATACAAAAAAATATAAAAACTACTAAAACTTCAAATTTATTGCGTATTGTAGATAGATGAATAGAATATGATTATTATACACCAAAATGTAACAAAGGTCATTTACCTAATCAATAATATTCATTTTCGTGCCGTGAAACTTGAGATTACATTATTTTCCATTCACTAAATGTGTGACGAAAGTTCAATGCAGACAACATGATCGTTATAGTTTCGCCAAGTCTAATGTCTAAATGTCTGTCCACGGTTAAACTAAGAGTCCCTTGGTACTAAAAAGCTAAGCTAAAGCTATTTGCCATGATGACAACAAGCTAACGTTTCATGATCACATATTCGTTTATGCTATCCCTACTAGTTTAATTAGTTTTATGTGCTAAATAGTATATCTAACTTTAAAATATGATAAGTGTGTGACAATTATAATAATATTAATTGCAAGTTTGAGTTTCATTGCCGCTCTTCGATCACAACTTCACCTCCAATACGCGTAAGAGGAGACAGGTAGAATACCTAGTAACATTAGTAGTTGTTGTTTTTTTAAAGATACGTTTGGACTATCTTTTCTTGTAGTAAAACTTTTAACTCACACTGGTAGAAAATCGGCTCCAACTCAAATGGTTTATTCTACTAAATAATTAGAAATTTTATTTCTGGGTATTACTTTTAACCATAGACACCCAGTAGGTTGTTATGGCGTTGACTATTTTAGATTATCAAAAATGTTTTAATACACGTGCTTTTATATGTTTGGCTTCTAACAAAATGTACAACTGTTTCATGTAATTATTATCAACATTGCTGACTACTTTGTATTAACCATTAACTTTGATATTTGGAAGTAGAGGATACAGTTGACACAATAAATAACCTCATACATAAATTATCTATGGCCATGCGCGCGTTATTCAATTTAGTTGCTAAGCAACGCGATAATAATCCTAAAAGCACAGTTGTATTTGGCCGATTTTCGTTGTAGGTTCATGTCCTGATGAATAAATAAAAAATTTTTCGGGCTTAGGTGTAGTGGCACTAGATCCTAGCCTGTCTTAATAAAAAATTGAATACATAAAATGTAAAAATTATTTCGAATAACTTTCGGACATGATTATTGCGGTTGTGTTGGTAAAATAATACATTTTTATTAAATTAATGTGATTCATTAAACTATATCTATCAAACAGCATGGTTAAAATTAATATTCCGTTTTTGTTCTTTAATTATATTGTTTTTGCGTTTGCTGAAGATTATGAAAGTGACGATAAATGTAAGTAATTAATGCATGTTTTTTATATTATTTACTTTACAGTGTAACAGTCAATTTGGGCTAAATAAATAGGAAGGCACTAAAATTATATTTCAATTCTGTCATAGAGCAATCGTTGGTTAAACAAGCTAAAATAGATTACAAAAAAAAATCCTAAACGCGCAAATTTAGATTGTTTAATTAAACCTACCTATTTGAATCAGGATATGATTGTAAATTTTTACTTATTATTCTCTTGAGAGAATTAACATTTCTGGGTTCTCTAGGGGTAAACAGACCATGAAGCTAGGGGGCAGTTTCATCACCACTTGTTTATCTGAATTATAGGCACTATTTAACAATATTCAATAACAGAGATTGTTTGCCTGCCAAGTAAATATTTAAGAACTTATCCGAAGGTGGAGAATTAGGCCTCGTCATGCGTACTTGTATATTAGGTACACACGGCTACATAACAAGCTATACGTTTCCTATACGGATTTACGTACCATGAGAGGTCAGCTTAAACTGGAAATCTATAGCTTGATTATGTAGCCGTGTGAACCTGCTTAAAAATAAGAACGCGACCGTGTATCAGTTATAAATTGAGGAACCACACGTCGTTAGGCTGCTCAATCAGGGCCAGCCCTAATCCCAAAAACAACAGTTGATTACTTCAATATCACTGTCAGAAGACAACCAACAGTACAAGAAGTGATCCATGTTATCCAAACATATCCCAACACAAAAAAAAACCACTTTACGTTCATTCTCTAGGAAAGTTGTAGGTAATCACATTGATGTATAAAAAAAGGGTAATCTATTCTTCATATTCATGAGTTCACGACCTTTTGTTAGATGGGTCCGCCTTTTGAGTTTCGAGACGTCTCCAGATGTCGGTTGTTCGATGATAGAATACACACTTTAGCATCTTCCATGACCTAACAAGAGGGTCCTCTATAACCAAGCCTTATAATAAATCATTAAAGGCTCGTACAGACTCGCGCGATAACGCGGGCGCGACAGGCACCGACAAAGAAATTCTGCTACTAGTGTCGCGTCGCACTCGCGATATCGCACTAGTCTGTACGAGCCTTAAAGCCTTTTATTCCGAAACTAGACAGCAAAATTAACAATAATGGTTAGAACAAAAAATCACAAAATGTCTCGAATTTCAATATGCCTCATGGCATGCGCCTCCTTTAACAATTTCCATTGTTGTCTGTCGCGAGGCACCCTCCTCCAGTTTGGACCTGCTGTCAGCTTTATTTCCTCCTCCTTTCGGGAAAGTTGTCTTCCCCGATTTCTTTTGCCATCCCTTGGATACCATTTTGTCACTACCTACGTTACTCCACTTTCCTTTAGTGTCTCGCATCATATGGCCTGTCCACCTCCACTTTTGTTGGTCTATTCTTGTTAGAGTGTCGGACAGCTTTGTTTTGGGCCGGAGATCTGTGTTTCTTATTCTATCCTGTCTCTTTGACCCTACCATACTTCTCTCCATTGCTCTTTGATAACCAAGCAAACACCCCTATACTTACAAACCCTTCTCGGTTCCACCACGCTGAACGCGACCCATGGGCATAGTCTATTATTGGAATTTTGAATGCGATTGTGTGATTACAAAGCTCACTCAATCTCATCTAGCATTAACATGTCTGATTAACGTCATAATTAACCTGTCAGGCTGCGTTTCACGTAATATGTCCACGTATTCGCTCATAATTGCGATTCAAGCACATACCTATAGTTCCCATAGCGCACGTAAAATGACATAGACAATTATAATAATAATCAATCACGGCAAAGGCAACATCACAGTCAGCCGACCGCGTCCCGCGTTTCCGCTGTCGCATGGAACACAAAAGGTGCGTGCGCGCAGTGCCCGCGTAACCGCCGCCATTACGATGCTATTATATGCCTTTTTGTTAGTTTTTTGTTGGATACGAATTCTGATTACTGACAGGATGCGTGCTCTCAAATTCCACAGACCTACATGACTCAATGTGGGTGGTGAATGGAGTACTACCTACTTCTGTGCGTCGGCCTTTAATGAAACTGAATGGTTCTAGATGGTCAAATGTGAGCCAAGTTGGCCATTGTTGAAGTATCAACTAGATACTAGGAGCAAGTTAAGTTGAACTCGAGACAATCTTGATTTGCTCTAATCAAGCTTCATCAAACGAATCCTATAGATTTGCTAATGGATTTTATAGTTTACTAGCTTTTGCCCGCGGCTCCGCCCGCGTGGATATCGGTTATCGCGTAAAAAAGTTGTCTATGTCCTTCTCCATATCCCAGGCTATATCTCTGCCAAATTTCATGACGATCGGTTCAGCGGTTTAGGCGTAAATACGTAACATACAGACCGACAGACAGACAGAAAGACAGACAGACAGACAGAGTTACTTTCACATTTATAATATTAGTATGGATTAGTATGGATTTAAACTGTTTCCTATGGAGGCATATGCCGCCCGGCAGTAAGTGATATCAGGCATAATGAGGATGACGATGGATGATGATGTTTCATAACTTTTATACGGAACAACAAAACGTGTCTGCAAAAAAAAAAACACAAAGCATGCTCACTTTTCAAGTAGGTAGTCTGATGAAGTTGTCTATTCTCTTTGCTGTCGCGCAGTCGGGTAATAAAATCCTGAAGCAGATTAGCTCATTAGCGTAATTTCTCTTGCACTTTGTAGTGCTTTGAAAAGGGTACATATGAACATAGTATATTAAAAAAAGATGATTTAAAAAGTTGCTTTCATAATACCCACAGGAATACGGGCTGGTCTATTTACTATGTCAGGTTATGAAACCCAGTGCAATATTAGAATATTGTAACTCTGTTGTATTAAAACTTGTTTGGCTTTGTTCAGTATCCGTGTCGTGACCGCTTCGATAATTCCGGTGCCATTCGGTGCACTGAACCTTTTTCGCGTTTTCCGCCATTGCCCTAATATTTCACTCAATTCTGGTTGGTTGTGCAATTTTTCCTAACGTGGGTACGGTAGCTGAAATGGTTTTGCTGGTAACCTACTCAAATAGTACCTCCTGAACAATATTGTAAAATGTTCACTATAATTGCATTAGTACGAGATTTTGTTGACGGGATAATTCCTTTTGGTTTTGGAATTCGATCTGCGTATTTACTTGTATTCAAATCCGCAAATTTTAAAGGATATTGCTAGGTATCCATTGCTTCAAGTTTTAAATTCTGTCTTGTCTGCTCAACAACATGGACGTGGGTGAAATGTCAAAATGAAACCCATTGCGATCTATTGCCATTTTATGTGTGTTGCAATTACCCCGCTGGATTAGAAGAATTTTGGCTCTAACCGTACACGTAGGGAAAATGCAGTCCTCAGGTTTCCTTCTTTTTTTTTTAGTTAGCTAGTCTTCCCTGTCTCACTTCGGAGCAAAGGCCTCCCCCAAATCCTTCCAGGCATCCTTTTCTAGAGCCACCTCGGTCCAGCCCTTGCGGTACGCGTCTAGGTCGTCTCGCCACCTCTTCCTGGGCTGGCCTCAGCGGCGCCGTCATCCTCCGGTATCCATCCTCATTCCTCAAGCACCCACCGTGTGGAGA
The DNA here is from genome assembly GCA_947523025.1 of Dryobota labecula. Classification (NCBI taxonomy): domain Eukaryota; kingdom Metazoa; phylum Arthropoda; class Insecta; order Lepidoptera; family Noctuidae; genus Dryobota; species Dryobota labecula. The sequence goes on along the minus strand of OX383302.1, from coordinate 16,290,057 downwards.
CTGTTGCCCAGCGGTCACTGTGCATGCAGCTGACTTGACCTGTCAGCTATCTCATTTCAGCTTGGCAGCCTTTTTGCCTACGTCTAAGATCCCCGTTTTGGAGCGCAGCGTGGTATTTCGTATTCAGTTTTCCTAAAGCTGGAAATTATGTTCAAGGTACAGTTTACTATAATTAAACTAATCTACAGCGGTTTCAAGTTAATGCAACATAGTTTACATATATGTACCTACATAAAATAACATTTTAAATGAGTAAGGTTTACGTAATTACAGAATCGATGCGCAGTCGAACGCAGCAACTAATTACCATACCTACATACAAACTGCGACTATGAACGAAAGATAAACATCCACTATAAACTTATAATACATAGATATAATATTGAGGAAATGCGTTCCGTATGGTATAAACTCTGGAGCATGGTACGGGTTGGCGCTAATCCTGGTGTAGTGGGGTTCTGCAAGTCATAATCATATAGCGATTTTAAAGGAAGGTTGGAGTTGATTTGGCTCAAAATAACATTGTAAACCTCGTCTTGCGTTCGGCTGTTCTTGGTGGTTCCATTTTGGGTCTGAAACTGGGCCTAGTGGTCTCGAAAAATGCACGCGCATATTTTTGGTTGTGTTTTTGTCGTACGTTTTAAAATACTAATTTGTGGTTCAACAAATTCATGGCGTTTCATTTTTGCGTAAGAACGAGAAAAGTATACCGTCTGAACTAATTAAAAAACCGGTCAAGAGTCGGACTCGCGCCCCAAGGGTTCCGTACCATCAAAAATCCAGAGATATCCAGGTATGACAGACGGCAGACAGATTGAGTCGCACCATAAGGGTTCCTTTTTACCATTTTAGTACCTACGGAACCGTAAAAATGGCGCAATGGTTCAAACTTGGGTAAATGATAAATGATTTTATTTCTGTAAGTAGGATTGAACAAACAGTTTAACACGTCAATCATATTTTAAAACTCGATTAGGTTGGCGTTTCGTATCTGACTACTCTGAGAAGAAAGGCCGAAGGGTCTAATCATAAGCGTTGTATTGTAATAAGGCCAATTCGGTTAATTCATCGTCGCTACCCTCCTATCACTTGAACCTAACAAAAAACTCCGAGCAACTGAAAGTTACAGGGCGGGCCGATAAACTGTAAACCTCATTTATTCGGGAGATCACGCGATGTTACAAAACTCAGACATGTTTACATCGACTTATTTACCTTCGCGTACTTCGCCATTTCGACTATCCAATTTAAGCGCAAATTATTTTTTGTTATTTTTTTTATTACCTTGCGCTGACCCACTCCTGGCCTACTCCCTTTAGTAATCCACCGTTCGCGAGCCCGCGCGTCCTCCTTCCTGTTTTGCCGGAATCTGTACAGTTCATTCTGCCATCACCTATCAAATCAAATCAAATATATTTATTCCGGATTTAAAAATTATATCCATAGGTGTTAGTAACAATATACTTAGCTTAGTGTTAGTATAGGCCTGCCGCAACCCCGCCTCACTATCTCAAGCAAATTCTTGATTTATGAAATTCGATGCAGCAGCTAGTCTTTACATAATTAAGTATTTCATGCTCTCCCGTCATTCTTATGCAAATATTTTCTCTAACATTAAGATTCCTTTGCTATGAAATTCTCTGCTGCTTAATTGGTAGTTCATGTCCCTCTGTAAATGCTTTACGGGATAGTAGATGACGAGGATGAAGGTTTCAGATATTTGTGAAAACGAAATGCCTACTTATATTGCTGTTTTACGTATAGGCTATATTTCAGCATATCAAAACTAAAATATGTCCATTCTCCTACCCTTATCCCAATTTATTTGGGGTTATCTTGGTAGTCCCTTTCTAGCTATTTCATCTTTCACACAGTCCATCCATCGTTTCTTTGGCTTTACCCTACTCTTATAGCCATCCAAAATCATACTCAAAATGTTCCTATCGACATTTTCCTTATTCCTCTGCATCACATATATCACATACAACAACCGGTTTTCACACAACTTTTCAGTCACCAGTGTTACTTTCAGACTTCCTTTTATGTAAACACAAATTTCTTATTTATTTATATATTGATTTGGTTCACCAACAATTGTTAACACTAACAACTTGATAAAAAGTAACGTCTTAAAAACTTTTAAGACAAGACAAGTTTTTAAGACTTATAGGAACACATGAACAAAAAATATGCTAATTTGTAAGCCTAGGTACATGTACAGTTTACAAGCCAACTTAAAACTAAAGAAAAAATATGTACCTAGCCTAAATAAAGACTTAGTTTTAAATAAATTATGTAATGTAAATAATAAAATAATGAATGCTATACTACAACACCTCTGACAAACAACTCAAGATTTTAGACTTCTGCTTAGTCAGAGAATCAAGGTGAAAATTGATTAGATCTTATTCTATCAATTTGCGTAACACCACACATTTCTCTTAGCATTCTCATCTCAGTTGCATGCCTTTCATTTATCCCTTTTGTGGCCCAGCATTCTGATCCCTAATTTCCTTCCATAACATACAATTAATTTTATTGAGGTGGCAAGGTTGAAAGTCAAAACTTGCAGAGATAACAATAAAGCATGATAGACAGCATTTTATTTGAAAATTGATGTAATTTTTTCTTCTTCTGTTTTTAGTTCGATTGCTTAGCTATTAGCATAACTTAGCTAACTACGGACCATAACTTAAGCAATTGACAGAATAATTTAGTGTCTACCGTTTTGCCAACCTTGCTGAAGTTCTACGCATAATTTCTCTTTTGCAGTCAAATAAATGATAGCTTTTTTAATTAATGCATTAGCTCTGATGTAAAATCAGAAGTGAACTACGATCTGAAGAAACAAAATATTACTCAACATAACTGCGAGTATTATAGAACTTCTTCGTCTTCTTAATGGCATTTAAATGATTTTTCTTTGATACAAACCAGGAACAGCTTGTCAGCTCATTAGGAGTTCAATGTATTCTTCAATCTTGATTCTTGCATGTGTAACAAAGATAAATATTTATGTATTTACTTACATCACCTACATACTTTACATCTACCATTGCAGGATAACCCTATGTGATAAATGCGCCTATCCTAACTTAATCGATACTAACAATTACGAACACAGATAACATACCAGAGATCTCTTTACTTTGTCTCTAGTATACATGCTGGTATCTCAAGACCAACATCAGCACACTCCCCGCCTGGAGGACTTCTTCTGGACGGGCTCAGGAGATGGACCACCTCCTCCACCAGATGCGCCTCAACCAGCACCGGTCCAGCCATCCACACCAGTGGTACGGACCACCACTGTCCTTGCTACTGTGTATCTGGATTCTTATCCACCACAAGTAAGTTATGATAACTGATTCTAATGTTTCATAAATCTTCACTTCATCATCGTCTTGTTGTATTTTCTTGCCTTACTGTTCTTACTGTAGAAGTTCTAACAATTAACAATAACTGAGTTTAAAATTCATTACGAATGTTTAACTACTTAAGCATTTACCTCCACGAGTTTCTAAGTTCCCCTAACTTTTGGGGATAATAGTCATAATTGAGTCATTAATTTTCGTTCAACCCACCCTTTGTGTAGTTGAATTTTTTGTCTTACTATGCTAATGTGTTAGAGACATGCAATTTTATACATGGATTTTAAATTTTCTACTTTTTATTTCCTAAAAGTTTTAACTTCGTCGCAGGCGGTGACAGACAGATCGACTGGCGAATGCATGCTCAATTGTGGAGAGCCTGGCGTGCCAGGTAGCTTGGAACCAGAGATCCCCGATGATCGAAGGTACTGGCTCCTCACTGTCATTCAGGGATCCACTCCAGATAGCCTGCAATTGAGACTCGCTAGGTTGTACCAGAAAGCTTTCTTGAGGTAACCAACGTTCCCCTTAAAATTCATTTCTAGTTTCTTTTCAAGCTTCCTTCGCTCTACCTTTCCATCAAACTCGTTTCGCCATAATTATATTACTTATTATTTTAATTTAATTTATTCGAAACCATCACTGCATCTTCATTCCATTTTATAAACCGGTAGTTAGAAACAAGCTTATTTGGCTCCATTCCTACAGCATTTAATATTACACTTTCAATCTTTTTAATTATATTGATTCCAGACAGCAAGAGCGTCATCTGGGCATCATCAAATCTCTCGACGCGCCGCCAGCTCGCAAGAAACATGATGTTCATTCTTTTGTAGTTAACAAAGACAATAATAATAGTCCAGTAGGACCTCAAAGTACCAACACGCCTTTTAAATATCTAGATATCACCAGTTCTATGATTACTCCTGGTGAGTCAGTTGGTAATACGTTAGATCAAAAAGTTGAAAATGCTAGTAAACATGTTCTAGATTCCTCTAGTGATTTTGTTTACCCCGTAAATATAGAAATATTCTCAGTAGACACGAACACTATCTCATTAAATGCTGAAATAAAAGCTACAAAGTTGAATGAAGTAGAATCGTGGATATTAGCTACTCCAACAGTTATTATTCGAAAAAGAGAAGTGACTGATAGAGAACAATTAGAAGAAATTAGAGAAGATTCGATAGATATACCTTTAGAATCAGAAGGTAATGAAACAATGTTGTTTAAACGTGAAATATTGAAACCAGAGCAGCAACCACCAGTGCAAGTTCATATACAAAACATAACAGAGGTAAATGGGTTAAATATTGTTAAAAAAAAAAAATTTTGACTGACAACAACTTACAAAGTCCTCGAATTACTATATCATACTATGTACAGCACCAATTTCAGGAATAAATTAATCATGAAATCAACGAAAACTATAAAAAAAACAAACATTTTCTTTTGTTGACATAAAATGATACAATGTATCGTTTCAAAATGAAACTGCTGATTTAATTTCCAATGCAAACCAACAACCGTGTGACTATTACTAGTTGATAAAACCCTTTGTCCGAATCCAAAACAATTTTACTAACCGTTATCTCGATCAGTCTCCAGAGACTGGTAGCATTCAGATAGTGTACGTAGTGCTGGTTGGTGGAAGGGCAGTTCCAGCAGCAGTGGCAGCCAGAGACATGCGACTCGTTAGGGACGCTGAGGTCGCAAGAGAGTTAGGAGCTGTTGTCACTACTAAAGCTGAGCGTGAGTATGATTATTGACGAGTTGCTGATTTTTATCAGAATAGTTGCTAATGTAAAGTTTCATCAAAAAATGCTCCTTTTCTTAGACACCAAAAATGTAAAAATGGTAGAATCGTGTCTACTCAGATTGTTGACGAGATTTTATCACAAAGTATAAGTCCGTTCTCTTTAGCAGCGTACCTGAAAACAGCGGAGGGTTTGGAGGGTGAAGCAGGGGGTGGGGTACATGGCACTGAATTATGGGCACTGGCGGTAGGAGCCACTGTGGCGATTCTATTGCTACTCGTGTTACTAGCATTGCTGTGTTTTGCTCACAGGTGACTCTTTAATATCCCTACCTACATACCATCAATCATACTCGCACCACGCTCACTCAAGCCACTTCTCACATACACTCGCACATCTCTTTCATACACTTTTTCCGGTTACTCACGTATTCTGCATTGTTATTAAGGTCCAAATCACAAACATCTCTTAAAAGAAAATATTCATAAAAAAAAACAAACTTATAAGCGAAACAAAAAAAAAAGAAGCGCGGGAGGACCCTGGTACCCTGTAATATAGGTTTTATATAAACCTACCTCAGGCACCATTCTCTCACAAAGTTAGCTTCTAAAAGGTGAACTACTGTCAAATATAACCATTAAGTACCTAAATAGCTTGTGTTGAGAAAATAAACGTTTATATTACTACTATAGTGATACTGAAAAATACAACGCATTTCATATCTATGTTTAAGGAAAAAAGCAATGAAATCTGCAGCTTCCATTCGTGCGTATAGAAACGAGCTGTTAAGAGAGACTGAGAGGAACCAGCTGAAGCAAGTTCACGAAGAGAAAGATGGAAGGGTAAGCATAGCAAAAGCAAATTAAAGGAGGATTCCAGCCAACGATACTGTGATCCAATGCAACTATTTGCAGCTGGTCATTGTCAGCTATGATTGACTCTGGATCAAAATTCGCAGATGATATGAAGCCTTTTGAATTTGTGAACGACTTCTAGGTGAATTGGTCGTAGGACTCAAATTCCAAAATGGTACTTATTGTATTGTATAACGGGCTGGTGTCTGCAACTCCACGTTCAAGCGCGTATTTTGCGTACAGAATACTTAAAAAAGAGAGGTTCAATAATTGATGTTACAAATTCTCACTGACTCATAATTACCATGTTTTTCAGTTAATCAGTGTGGTGTCTCCGAGTAGAACGAGACCAAGCAGTACTCTGCTGCCAATTTACAGAGCAGCTAGTGCTGCCAGCAGGTACGCTCAACTACTGACTAATTCATGATTTTTTTTATAGAATAGTTGTAGGTGGTTAGAAAATAAAATTGGTAAAAATTAAACAAAATATATATCTCTACTTGAACATACATACCTCTAGGGTGTACAATAATAAGAAAATAAATAAAAATAGTATTCTAACATAGATAGGATAAATATAAAACTAAACTATGAACAATTTTATTTTAATAACTACTAACACTAGAACAATAGAACAGATGGTGGATTGGATTGTGTAAAAGTTGATGTGGTTAGAAAGGAAGAAAACACTGAGATTATGGATGATAGAGATGTAAAAGAAAAAGACGTGCGGCACCGATCGCAAAAAAATGAAATGCAAAGAAAGAAAAACGTTTGAAGACCGAGATGATGAATTTAGAAACGATGCTATACATTGTACAGTTAAAGTGATGTCATTTTAGCAGGGCCTCAAGTCTGCTATTACAATAGTGTCAGAATGGTCTATCATTGATTTCATAATTGTTGATTTTGACAAGTTTGGTAATCTACTAATTTAATGGCGTCATTATGACTTTCCAATGGTCAGCCACTGACACTCCATTGAAAGAATCGGTAATATCGTACATAATGACAAATGAAACTTCCTACTAAACTTCCAACTTCTGACCGACCAATGATCGACCATTATGAATTTAGCAGATTACGAACTTTTAGCAAAATGACAATGGGATCTTGTTGAAGTGACGAATTTATAAAAATAGCAAACTTGGGCCCCTGTTGGTAAGTGTATGCTAACTCGTAGCATGCGACCCGCCATACACAAAATCTTTCAGACAGAATTAAATTTCATTCCCTCAAGAAAAAATATTTTAGCTTTTCTAAAGATTCTGATTCTGAGCCAAATGCAAAATGTTAATTTATTCGAAACTCCTGAAGTCAACAAACTGTACCTTTATCAAAGACGTTCAAATAGTCTGCCCACTCTGTTACTCAGTACCCACTTGGATGCGAATTAGAAATTAAATATTTAGGAGTCTAGGAACGGTCCATTTGGATATTACTTGCCAATGAAACAAAGATGAATCCGTCTGGAACAAAGAAATATTCCTAAAACAACTGTTTGAATTTACTCCTCTGTTTCACAATTTCTGTGACTTATCGAAACTATTGAGCCTTAAATTAAAAAAAAAATACCTATAATAGTTCTATAAGTACCTATAAATTATAGGAAAACATATAAGAAGTATATCGTCTTAATATATCAATATCTCTCAATATTGTGCGTACAAACTTACATTTTCAGTTGGAATGTATGAGACAACATGTATTTCAACGACAATGTTTAGTTTGTTCTTGGGATAAATTCGTTCACAACGGAAACCTTTGTGTTCAACACGCACTTGGCCGGTTTTTGTTTTATCCTACTGCTCCAGTAGCATTGTAAAGTTATTTTACGTCACACCTAGCCATAATGTGAGTTTTACCGCACGCTACGCGTACAGTAAAACTCGCATTGTGGCCAGGTGAAGACGTAAAATTGTGTACTCACCACGGGCAGTAAAAAAGAAAGCCCTCTATCGCATATTTACAATCAATACAAATACCTGCGATTTCGGGCTTTCTTTCTTTTACAGCCCTTGGTAAGTAATGTACTATTACGTCACACCTGGCCATAATGTGAGTTTTACCGCACGCTACGCGTACAGTAAAACTCGCATTGTGGCCAGGTGTAGACGTAAACTTGTGTACTCACCACAGGCAGTAAAAAAGAAAGCCCTCTATCGCATATTTACAATCAATACAAATACCTGCGATTTCGGGCTTTCTTTCTTTTACAGCCCTTGGCAAGTAATCCATACTAATATTACAAATGTGAAAATAACTCTGTCTGTCTGTATGTTACGTTTTTACGCCTAAACCGCTGAACCGATCGTCATGAAATTTGTCAGAGATATAGCCTGAGATATGGAGAAGGACATCCACGCGGGCGGAGCCGCGGGCAAAAGCTAGTGTACTATAATCGCATTTTAATGAATACCTACTTACTGTTAAAGTTCTTCAACAACATCTTCTGGAGTATCAGAAGTGGCAACAGCGTTTCGTCGGAGACAGAAGAAACCACATGCTCTTAGGATGCCACAGAAGAAGAGAGGTCAGTCATTCTTCTGCAATTGTCGTATTCTTTAGAAGGAAGCCACGTTGCAAGAGGCAGCCTTTCCGCATGAACATATCTGAATCTAATGAATGGTAGAAACTAGACACAGTAGGTGATGCAGATATTTAGATTTATCATCAAATTCAAATTATTTTATCTGCATATCTATATTATAATAAAATTGAAGTGTCTGTTTGTAATGACAAAATAATAGCTTTAAGTAAAAAGCTGTACGATACTTATAACAACAAAAGAATTAAAAAAAAATATGTTTGTCTGTCTGTTTGTTCCGGCCAATCTCCGAAACGGCTGGATCGATTATGACGGGACTTTCACTGGCGGATAGCTGATGTAATAAGAAGTAACTTAAGTTAGCTTTTATTTTAGATAAAGCCACGCGGGCGAAGGCTCGGGCAGCAGCTAGTCTACACAAATAAATAACAATACCTATTGAAACCTTCCATTGCCAAAATCTGCAATGTAAACTAATAATTAACTGATGTTGATGACCTGACCTGATAAATTAATCTTGTTTCTCCCCAGTGGGCACTACTGACAGCTTGCTAGAAGCTGCTGGCCTGGACAGTTCTGACAGTGGACAACCTTCAGCGCCACCCACACCCACGTCGTATCTCTCCATGCCTTCAGTCAGCGCTTTTCCAAGGTATGTAAGCTGAAACGTAGAACTTTTTCGCCAGTTTTTAGGGCTGAAACTGCGTGAAACTGGCGCTCGTGACGGGCACCCGTCGCGGGTGTACGCGCGTGAACACGCGGGTGGGCTACGTGGGCAAATAATTACCCGTATTTAGTTTAATTTTAACGGTGTGCATGTACAGTCTTGTCGATGGAGAACTTAGCAAAACAATAATAGCAAAAAAATAAACGTCAGTCAATAAGCTGGCGCTACTGTACTCATGGGCCCCGCGCGGGTCCCCGCGACGGAGCACGCGTGTATGGAACCGCGCCGGGTGTCCGCTTCACGCAGTTTCAGGCCTTAAGATTAGCTTAAGAGCGTTGTCACCGGTCCACTAGCGCTACCAACTCCTTTAAAAACATATTATCTCGTGACTGAGAAGGAATTATGAAAAACGGCTCAATCAACTATATCGGTAAGTGTGTCTAAAATTTTCTAATACCTTTTATAAAGTTTCATATTGAGATACGAAGCAACAAAATACGATCTAGATAGGTATGTGGCCGTTTTTATTTAGATCGAATTTTGTTGCTTCGTGTCTCAATATGAAACTTTAAAAAAGGTATTAGAAAATTCTTATTCTTATTTCCCACTTAAGGCCCTATATGCCAGTGACCTTGAGTGGTTAGCTTGCATGTTCTGTACTGAGCTCACGCAACGCGTCGTACGTCCAGCCAGTAATAGGACTCGCCCATCCAGGAGCGCTGTCCCAAATAAGACGCATTATTAAGATGTTCTACGGAGTAACTTAGGAAACTTACGACGGCTCGGTTGGCGCAGTGGTTAAGCAATTGACTGCTGCGCTACATGTCGCGGGTTCGATTCCCGCACGGAACCAATATTTGTATGACCTACAAGTAGTTGTTCCGGGTCTGGCTGTTTGTGTATGTGACTTTAAATGTTTGTAAACGCACCCACAATACAGGATACATTCCTAGTGTGGGGCAACGTATAATAATGTTATTTTTTTTTTAAAAGCCACGCGCGCGAAGCCTCGGGCTGTAGCTATTATTCCATATGCTGCTAAATAATATTTATGGTTTTTCCAATTTCCAGAGGCAACGTAGTAGAGCCACTATCCCGTATCCTAGAACCGGTATCAGTCCGCCACTTAGACATCGACTCCCCTCCATCAACGCCAAAGAAAAGCAAGCAAGATCCTGCTAAAACCAAGGATGTGGTGCCTCGGAGACAGATGGCATCCCAGCTGGTCAGGCTCGGGAGTATTGATAAGGATCCTGGAGTGATTGGGCCTTTGGTCTGGGATTTACACTGTCAAAGGATTAAGGATGGTAAGTCTCAACACTTTCTTGTTATCTTTATTTTAATACTAGCTTCTGCCTGCGACTTCGTTCGCGTGGAAGTAAACCACAATATACTAAAATAGCAGCTACATTTTAATTTTTCTCCGACACCTCCAACAAATATCATTAATGTATACAAAAATGTATACAAACATTTTACAAATTATATACTAAAACCTCGAGAATCACGCTATCCATTGGCGAAAACAGCATGAAAATCGGTGGTCGAGGAAGGTTTTAGTATATAATTTGTTAAGTTTTTGTATACATTTTTGTATACATTAACGATATTTGTTGGAGGTGTCGAAAAAAATAAGCCGTCTAGGAGCTTTCAACGACAACGCTGTCTAAACCCTTTGAGACGTTCCACGCGGACGAAGTCGCGGGCGGAAGCTAGTACTAACTATAGAAACGATGGATGGACGGTGGATGGACTGTGTGAAACATGATATGGCTGGAACTATCAAGAAGACGATTATAGAGAAGCATGGAAGAAAAAGACATGTTGCGCTGACCCCAAATAAATTGGTAGATATAAGGCCTCTGCCTCGGATCTTGCGGGTAGCGGGGCGGCGGCGGCGGCAGCGCGGGAGCGGCAGGATCTAATGCGTAAAATCAAATGGAGCGGCCCTCGAAAACAGCGGCGCGGGGGCGGGCAACGAGCGGTGCACTCCAGTCAAGCGGTGACCGCCCGCGCGTCTGCATTGCAGTGTTGTGCAATTTATTTTTGTGACGTTAGGAATAAATTTATATATTTTATATTACGTTCGCGAATACAAACAAATATCTCGACGACACAACCACGAACACAACACTACGCCGCTATAGTGCCGCGTGATCTGCCCGCTGGTTTGGAGAACGGGTCTGTCTGCGTTGCCCGCCCCGCTCCCGCGCCGCCCCCGCCCGCTGCTCGCAAGGTTCGAGGCAGAAGCCTAAGGGCAGGAGAATGATGACTATGATATATTTCAGCTTCAAAACCATCCAGTCCAGCCCGTTCAACAGCGTCTGCCCGCAAAGACCCAGGCCCGTCCCGCATGCGGCAGCGTTTCAACGAGCTAATGGACGATGCCTTCACGCTTTTCGGTAGCGTGAACTCCAGCCCCAACTCACATGACACGTACACTGTGGAGGAACGGGGTTCTAGAGATAAGGACAAGAAACTAGGTCAGGAACGAGGAGTTACAGGTAGGAGACACTTTTCAAACTTAGATAGATAGATAGAATATTATTGCACACCATAAGAATTACAGATTGATATGTAGAAAATTTGACAAGGGGTGACACAATGGGCGGTCTTATCGCTAATAGCAATCTTTTAAAGACAACCTTTGGATGGATTAAGGGGGAAGGAGAAACATTACTGCAGGTAGTTTGTGGTCCTGCCATGGGTTGCGGGTTAGTCCGAAAGGGATACCGTGGCCCTGGCACACAGGCAACTGAAGGAACACGCGGGTGGGTTTTAGCCAGTAAAAGTCTGACACGCCCTCCCGTTCCGCCCAGAGCGGGAGAAGTTATTCGATAATTTCCCACAAACAAAAAAAAAAAAAAAAAATATATAGTTTGTGGTGTTTGTGTTTGTTTGGTTTTTGAACGAACAAGAAACTCCAAGGATAATCTTTTAAATCAAGATGTTACAAAATCTTGCCTACATTATTCTTGTTGCTTCTATCAAAGAAATTATGTAAAACAATACAAATTAAAATAACAAAGATAAGCCCTGGTAGTTAAGAGATGGCCAGTCCAAAACGACGGCGCGCGGTGCCAGTTCACGAACATGAACCGTGGATCTGCACTATTTTGAATGGAAGCGAATGATGAACTTACCCTTCTTGGTCTTTTTTGCTTCAAGGATAGGCTTATAGTCCAACAGTGGGTTAAGAGAGGCATAATAATGATGGTCAGATGTGCGGTTGGAGGACTGTTTGGCAACATTTCACGTAAAAATTTAAGGGAAGTACAATTTTGACGACCCGACACCAACATTATTGCTCAGTCGGGAATTCAGGATACTACAAACCGGCGGGGTAATTACGTAACACAATGTCAGTAGCATTAACTCAATGAGTTTCATTTTGACAGTTCACCGATACGACCACTCGTCTCGACACGGCACCCGCGACTGAGACCACTGCGACGCGCCCTTTTATGTCTCGTAGATGCGCGCGTCTGTGTGAGTGAACCGTTGCGAACGTTTTTCGTAGTTTCTCTACTGTGCATTTATATAATGTGCAGCGGGGAAATTACGTAACACAATATCAGTAGCAATGGGTTTCATTTTGACAGTTCAACAACATTTATTGCGTTATTTACGTAGTTGTGCTGACAAATTTTTCGAACATGAATTAGCAATAACCTTAAAAACCATTCAGATTGTGATTGATAGTGTTTTATGCAATTAATTAAAGTGCGAGCTGGGTTTGCGTTATCGTTTTCCAACTATGTTCGGGTGTCTATACCCAAAGTCTCAAATTCAGATAATTTATGTAAACAAAGGGGATAACATATCAAAAAAATATCTTCGTAATGGTAATTCACATAAAATGGCGAAAAAAACGGTTCCATTTTTTTTAAGTACTGTATTTAAGAAATTATAATTAAAAAATAATCATACCGTAATTATTTTTATAAATTTTCGGTTTTAAACAAAGTTATTAAAAAAAAAGAGATTTTCTGGTATAAAATATTTTATGATACTGGTTACAAACTTACAGTGCAGGAGATCCAAACATTTTCACATTTTTTTACATCTTCAACAACACTAATATTAAAACTCTCATTCCTAAATTCATATTGTATGTAACATATCTAGCCACATTTTGGATGAAAACGGCTATATAAACTGTTTCGAGTGGAAATCGATTTTGGGAGGCTTACGTCGAGCAGTGGACTTAAAAGGGCTGATTATGACGATTATAGGCCGTCTCCGACACACTACATAAATCATTGTTTGGCAACGGTATTTTGTTTGCATAGTTCTTATAATTAATTCATTTTAATTTCACAGATGATTATTTACTAAAAAAAATATGATAAAATGTTTTGCACCACTGTCCTGTCATTTTGACAGTGACATTTCTTGACATTACTTTGTTTACATAAATTATCTGAATTAGACTTTGGGTATAGTTTAAATAGTTGAATGTAATTTTGAAAGCAAAACTCGACTAGATACCTAAATATGATAGTTTCAGATTGAGCACCTCGTTGTTCTAGTGGTCGCAAGAGATAGGTACTGCTCAGCAAGCAGGTCCTGGGTTCAATTCACAAGTCGGGCAAAGTGTTATTAGGTTTTTCTTTTACTTAGGAATTTCTCAGTAGCAGCCCGAAGTCTGGATTTGCGCCCGGTTGATGGCAATAGGCTCGCCCCCTATTACGTGGGACTTAAACATAACTGACGAAATGTGGGTGCACTCTAGGTATACTCTCTCTAGTATATACCCTCTCTCTAGGAGATCACTGTGTAGAAATCAATGCTTAGTAGGCAGGACATAATGGATCTGTTATTTACCTACCATCTGTCTGTATAACCTAAGCCCACGATAAAAAGATTTGATTGATTGTATACACCTCTGCTTAACCCTTGGGTATTACAGGCGTGATGGTATGTTTTTCAGACTCAGGCGAGCAGTTGGCTCAGGCTCGTAACGACAACGTGCGTCTCCCCGGCTCACCGTACACCGCCATGGATACACTGAGGGGGAGATCTGCTGGGCCTGGGTAACATTAATGCACATTCTTACCTTTTAAACGCCAACACCAAACCCCTATAATTATATACGTTGCTTAAACGTCAAAAAATTATGATTTAACAGTCGCTGTCCGACTTTTTTATTCTATAGTTTTCAGGTTGTTGCAAATGTCTCCCCCATAGCTTTCCAGTCTGCCTTGTGTGCATGTTATATACAATAAAATTCCGAATGACATTAAGCAATTGAATTTTAATTTATTTAAGAAAACACTTAAAAAGCTGCTTACTGTTAAGTGTTACTATAACATTTTTGACTTTTTAAATGATAAATTTTGAATGTTATTGTTGATTAATTTTGATTATTATATTGACATATTTTGTATGTAATTAATATTGACTACTTTTTGTACTGACTCTGATTGTATATTGAATTATAGACCATATTTTGCACCAACTCTAATTTGATGTGTGAAACTGACATTAATAATTAATTTATAATTGCCAATTTAATTAATATCATATAAACATTTTGTACGCCAAGCGAGGCAAAACATGTTGGTCTTACTTAATATTTTCCATCTTTATGTGCATATTCATGTATCATGTTACACATGTTTGAACAAATTTTATCTTTATCTTTATGTGTTGCCTTCTCCGACCGATCTCCCATAAACGACTCGAAGACCTTACAGGCCTTACCTTCCAGAAATACAGTCTTGATGCTAAGTTATTTTGAAACGAGGTGTAATTTGTTAAATACAGCGCTAACTTTTGTAGCAGACCTGGTCCCAGCACATCAACCCCGGTGCAGCATGCAGAAGGCGGTCGGCCTCGCACGTCGTTCAGCAGAACTGCGGCCGAGAGGAGAGTCCCTCCTCCGGCGAGAGCCTGGGGACATACGCCGTCACAGGTAACATTCAGTTCCCACGACATTTACCTACCCATATTAAGAACAACTGCAGTCATTTCAGTTATTTTATTTTGCATCACTCAAAACCACAGTGACCTTTATTGTAGTGAAAACAAGGTTCCTGTTGGGTTGCTGCCACTGTCAAGGCTGTCATAACCACAGTGATCTTTACAGTCGCGAAAATAATTTTTTTGTTGGGTTGCTGCCACTGTCAAGTCTGTCAAAACCACAGTGATCTTTACTGTCGCGAAAATGAGGTTGTTGTTGGGTTGCTGCCACTGTCAAGTCTGTCAAAATCACAGTGATCTTTACTGTCGTGAAAATTAGTTTGTTGTTGGGTTGCTGCCACTGTCAAGTGTGTCAAAATCACAGTGATCTTTATTGTCGTGAAAATAAGGTTGCTGTTGGGTTGCTACCACTTTCAAGTCTGTCAAAATCACAGTGATCTTTACTGTCGTGAAAATTAGTTTGTTGTTGGGTTGCTGCCACTATCAAGTGTGTCAAAATCACAGTGATCTTTATTGTCATGAAAATAAGGTTGCTGTTGGGTTGCTGCCACTGTCAAGTCTGTCAAAATCACAGTGATCTTTATTGTCGTGAAAATTATTTTGTTGTTGGGTTGCTGCAACTGACAAGTGTATCAAAATCACAGTGATCTTTATTGTCATGAAAATAAGGTTGCTGTTGGGTTGCTGCCACTGTCAAATCTGTCAAATTACAGTGATCTTTACTGTCACGAAAATGAGGTTGCTGTTGGGTTGCTGCCACTGTCAAGTGTCAAAACCACAGTGATCTTTATTGTCGTGAAAATAAGGTTGCTGTTGGGTTGCTGCCACTTTCAAGTCTGTCAAAATCAAAGTGATCTTTATTATCGTGAAAATTTGTTTGTTGTTGGGTTTCTGCCACTGTCAAATCTGTCAAAACTACAGTGATCTTTACCCTGCGTTCCGAGTTGCGATAATATCGATATTCGCGCGCTAAAACCCGTACCGAATTAGCGTGAGCGCGATAACGATGTCCCGTGAAACGTCATAGATGACGTCATGACATTCGCCATCTTGCGATAACGCCGACCATGCCTTTTACTAATATCGCCGTGAGCGCTGTCAAAAATGACAGTGTGCTGTTTTGTTTTGAGTCGCATCTTATCGTATCGTGGCATTTTCAAAATTGTTTTTCTGGCTACAGTTGCTACCTAACCTAAGAAGAACAAATTTTTGGTGTATACACAGAGAAATACTCTAATATCGTTTTGACATTGCGTGAGCACCGTGAGCGCGTTCACGAGCGTTCCGAGTTGTTGACAGCCCTCGGCTGTCATAATCGTAATATCTAAATCGGAACGCATGTGAGACGATGTGAGCGCTGTAAGCGATTATAGCCAATTCGGAAAGCGGCCTTACTGTCACGAAAATGAGGTTGCTGTTGGGTTGCTACCACTGTCAAGTCTGTCAAAACCACAGTGATCTTTATTGTCGTGAAAATAAGTTTTTTGTTGGGTTGCTGCCACTGTCAAGTCTGTCAAAATCCAAGTGATCTCGATATTATATGGTTGCTGTTCGGTTTCTGCTGTCAGAGGTAAAATACCTGTGAAAGAACTGAGCACTGTTACATACTGGATATTCAAAATATTGTGTATAAATGTGTTTCGCCGAAGACCATGTGTAGAAATCAAAGAAATCTATTGTAGATATTGGTGCCGATTCCCTTGTTCACAAACTAAACTAAAAAGTTCAGTGCATCTTTTTCTTTCTATTTCATTAAGAAAAAGACAGAAGATAAATTTTAGTTTAGTCCTGTCAAATTAATCAGCGCTTGACGTAAATTGATGTAATTTTAGTTGGGAAGTTTTTAATCACGTCTAAACATAAAAGGAGTAGTGACAGGCGATGATTAATTTGACAGGACTAAACTAAAAATTTTCTTCTGTCCTTTTCTTAATGAAATAGAAAGAAAAAGATGCACTGAACTTAAATTTAGTTTAGTTTGTGAACAAGGGAATCGGCACCATTGTCTTGTGAACATTTTAATGAGTACTCTGTCTAGTATTACTGTACTCTGTGATGAGTACAGTCAGCATCGAAAGAAGGATAACTTCGGAAAAGATAACTTAATATCGAGTTCTTAACCATTATGAAAATCAGGGTATCGAATAATTTGGTAGGTATATTTAAGTTAGTGTTAATCGAGTTTCTTTGCTAATTGTTGGTACCTACAGTGAGTTTGTTCCTGTACCTACCTACTCTATTATAATTATTATTAGCTTGACGTCACGATGGTTCTAAGAATCTTACAAAGTCCAAGATTATAACCATTGTTAATTATTTGTTTTGTGACTAATCCAAAAAGTTTACCTAAACAGCTGGTGTTGGGGTGTTAACCAAGCACGTAAGTCCAAAACACAGGCTCTAATAACCAACTCCTGAATCACCAAACCCAACTTCCTTCCACACAGCAATGGGACGGCAACTCCATGATAATTTAACGGTGGTAGTCCCTAGGTGCTCGGCCGACCATCAACCCAGCGCTGATCACCACAGAGGGCAGGTTGCAGGTTGAAGACCCAGCCATACCCCTAATATCGGCCATTAAGACGGAGATACAGCGCATCAAGGAAACTGCCAGCAAACCTAACACCTAGCCAAATGGATGAATATTTAGTTTTTAGGATAAATCATGTTTGAAGTCAAGAAAAATTGATAATTATGGGCGAGTTTGTTATAACATAAGGAACTTTGTTTATAAGATATTTTTAAATAGTGAACTATCGTTATAATTAAGTTGTGAAATAAAGCTCACCATTTAAAATATTACTCATGCAAGAAATGAGTTGTAAGATGATGTTACATAATATGAACGGTTTTAGTATGTTTGTATCTAGCTGGGCACCCTGAGCCATAGCAACTAACCCTGGGCCTCATGTCTGCTATTACAATAGTGTCAGAATGGTCTCTTCATTGTGAGTTTTTGACAGATTTGCCATACAAACACTGTCAAATACTCACAATGGCGAGACCATTCTGACTTTTGTAATAGCAGACTTGAGGCCCTGGTCTTAACAGAAATGCGAGCTGGATGGAAATGTGACAGAGGTACATTAATATTTTTGTTCGATTAAACAGGTACTATCGCGGCCATAGACATCTGACCACCGTAAGGACTCGTTCTGATTGCAGCGCTCGGCCGCTATAGTAACGCTTACCTACGCTCATCAACCAATAGCATCGCAGCATCAGAAATTATGTTGAGGACAGAAAAAAAAAATACTGCAGAGTTGGTCAGACTGTGATCAAAATTTATTAAAATATATATCCGTGGGCTGGTGCTAAAAAGGCCAATATCAATAATCCTTATTTTCAGTAATAAGCATTAGAAGATTAAACCAGCATTAATAGTTATTATTTACATGTTATATTGTAGAATGACAAAAATCTTTTTCTGTTATTTGATACATATTTGTAGGTTGATTTAAGAAATAAATTCACATTCAAGAAAAATTTGGTAGTTTTGAAAATATTTGCTTGTAAGCACTAACAAGAATTCTATGTTAGTTCCAAATTATGTATAAAATTAATAAAAAGGGCATAAGTTAACTTTGATCGTTTTAGTTCCGACTCTAATACTGGCGTATTGTTTTTTTTTTTAATTTTCTAGTGGCTTAAGTACTTTAATAATACTTAATATTTTTTTTGTAACGTATGGAAACACCACATTGGCCTTTTTAACGCAGTATATTTTGAGAGATTGTCGTTACACTTACACCCTTTTAGCACACATAAATATATAACTTTTTCTATAATTTGGCACTAAAATCTAATTTCTCACAAAAACGTACTTTGGCCCTATTAGCACCAAGCAACAGATATATACATAAATATTGATCGTCGCTAAAAGGGGCGGTAAAAATATCGACGCTTGAAAGGCAATACTGACCAAACGACATGCCAGTAAATAAACCTTTAAAATTCTATTTTTAGTGTATACTCTACTAGAGCATACACTAAAAAAAAAAATACTTAGTTTTATTTTTTTTTAAATACTTTAAGATGCTCTAGTGTAAAGTTGCCAACGTCGTTTGGTCACTATTGCCTTTCAAGAGCCGATATTATGTTTGCACGGGATTTTGTTTTCAAGGTGGTTAGATTTCCGTGACCGCGATAGTACATTCATCAACAAGCTAACAGTCTACACACCAGTTTCATTGCTGTGGCTCAGAGGAGGCAACTAAATATAAATACATTTAAGATAAGTCCAAGTGCAATTATTAACGATATGATTATCATGAATCTCTTTTTTCTGTCTTAATTATTATTATTTTTATTGTTGAAATGGTTTATACAAAATAATTTTTGATATTTTCATGATATTATCAATGTTAACAATCGGTAAATGTATTATTTTCTGTTGTTACTTTAGTTAGGGTTAGTGTCGGTTATTTATCAAGCTGCTGTTTTTTTATTGAATAATTATTATTGATGTAAAGACGTTTTTGTTACCTTACAAATAAGATTTAAGAAGAAAATCCATATTAGCTAAATATACAATCTTAATTATTTCACCCAAGTAAGTTTACATAAGGTTAAATTATTATAGGTACAAAATAATGTTTGATGCCAATTACTGTAGTTTACTCAACTAATCTACCTGACGTATTTCGGATCTTGTTTAAGAATCTCTTTATAATAAAACTTTGGAACTCTTATTGTATTTTGTAAATTTATTACAATTCTACCTAAATAAAAGACAATTTTATAAGTGCATATTTATTTTGTACTTAAATTGCGTTATAAAAATTTCTTAGTTATAGTCTAAATCTTATCAGTAACATAAATATTTACATACATACAAGAAGTCGTCTGAACACTTTTTTCTCAACAGTAAAACAATCAGAACCTCTTTGGCTTTCTAATATTAAACAATGAAATAATAAATCTGTGTTAAAATGAATGAAGAAAATGAAATATTAGTGGTGACAGGTTCAAATGAAGTGAAGAGTTGCTTCCACATACTTTAACATTTATAAAAGTCAACAAATAATAAACAGATCACACCATAATTTTGGAATCGAAACGGTTAACAAATTCCACGAAATCACGACACTATACTAATCCAATAACTTGTTATATCAACATAATATTTAGACCTAGCCTCTAACATACAAAGTTTATTCACATCAGCCTTAATGAAGTCCTTTTATTAAATTAATTGATTTCCGTTTGACACAAGGAAGGCCATACTATAATCGCTTGCAAGGCAAGTCAAGGTGGCAGTTTACTTTTGACCCTTTGAACCAAAATGTGCCCAGCACGACACCGTCACTAAATGCTACTTTTATACGTAAATAAAGCTCATAAAACAACATTAGTTTTTTTTTTTTTCCTTTGCTATTTATGTTTCTTGACTCATCCTAATTTATATTCTTCTTGAACTTCTTTCTTTATATTTCATCAATTTTAACATAAGATGACAAAATATAATGCCAATTATAAAGTTTGAAAAACAGTGCCCTCAACTCGAATGCCACAGTCACCATATCATGACAAGTAGTGATGTAGGTAGCAATCAATATAACAAGAATATCAACCTCGACGGTAACCTAAGTTATATTTAATTTCTTTAAATTATTCTATAATAAATAAATAAAACTTTTGATATTGAACTTTTGATATTGAGAAATCATGAACTTTCATTAAAAATCTTTAAAAAAAAAAAAAAACATACCATAATTATGTGTTAAAAATAAATAGTTAGTTTTACATGTGCTTTATCGATATAATACCGAACTCACTACTATTTTCTAGGTATTAAAGGATGAATTCATCATAGCTTGGCTCCGAGGGCACGTTTTTGCTTTTTTGATGTGGCGGTCAAAAAGTTAACAGTTGGCACACATGGTTCAAAATCGCATGACACTTCACTTTTCGTCTAAAATTGACCTCTGACCTGCTATAAGTGTATGGAGAACCTCCAGGCAAGACATCTACAATACATTTTAGTCAAAAGTTTTATGGTCACATCTGCACACATACGCAGACACAATCACTTAAACTTCAATGTGTATTTCAGAATCCACAATTGCAAGTCTCACCCACACATCGTTTTTTAATCAGTTGGTCACTAGGTCACTGATAATCTCCTTAGTTCTCATCTTCATCAGACGAATGCTACGTGGACTGAAGAGTCTGTGGCGCTAATCGCCTCCACTGTGTCGGCTGCTGTTCCTGTCCTTCGTCATCCTGCAAAAAAATTTAGAAGAGTAAGTATACTTTTCGGTAATAAAATGGTCTTTTTACGTGAATACGTCTTTAAATTTGCTTCCATAGTGGGAAATTGAGATCGATTCGCTGCGTCACATTATTTCCGTTTAGTACTAATTTTGTCTCGGAGAAGCTACGACGTTCGTTTGAGTTTCAATCGTTAGCTCTCGTTATTATCCATTGATTGCGTATATAAAACATTAGTGTTAAATAGTTACAGTGAATATATTTATATGAAGGTATACTAAAAAAAAAATGCAATGACGGCTTATACTTGTCAAAAAGCCAAATCAAAGTGTAGAGATCGTATACGGTTGGGAAGGGCTTCTCAAGAGCAATCCAGTGATACCCATAAAACACCATATGACAGAGTGATGCGGTGCCGGGTACGTAAAATAATGAAGGCGTCCGAGTGGAACAACGACGGCGCCAGTACATCTGCAGACGTACACGTATTCACGTAAAACACACGGCCATGTTCACGACACAGCGATTTTATTGGGTGGCAAACAGCGACAACTAGCAACCTGACTGATGAGAAGTGATCACTTCCACATGATCTACAATAGCAGATACTCTCATGTACCTGTTATTACTCGCATCCATACCCATTCAAACGGGACACAGCAATGCTGCTTCGCGGCAGGAATAGTGTTTCCTAGATTATCTTTACATACTGCATGCAGCTGTACTATTAGGTACTAATAATGTTCTTTGGCAACCTTCTTGTACGAAATACTAAAGTGTGTAATCTTTCTTTCAATGCAAAAATAATCACAATTACCTGTATGATTGTTATTGAAACAGTATCTGGTTTGATGTCTTCTAACAGTTTCTGGTCCTCGCCGATTTGTTCCATATTCTCCATATTCCTGTAATGCCAGCACATTCCAAACAAATAAATATAAAGTTCTAGATACTTGTCTACTTACAAAGTATTAAATATAAAATATTAAAGATAATTTGCATTATTAACTTACTTTCTGCTGCCTGAATGGAATCGGCCGCCTTCACCGCGTATTCTGTTCATCGCATGCCTGTGCCGCGACTCGTGAAGATATTTCTGAAAGGCGAAAACAAATAATTAGAACAAAAATATTCAGAACAACTGGTATAATATAATCCTTGCATGAGATGAGACTTGTGGAACTACATGCAACGCGCCAGTCCTGCGACTCAAGACATCAACTGACGACTTCTTAATAGTACAAAGATCTGGTTTGAGGCGATAGTATAATTATGTACATTTATGCTTTTTTCGCACGGACCAGGGAAGCCTGGCATAAAAGGTAGGAGTGAAGTGGGTGGAACAAGCCTGCCGATGACGAGGATGATGCTTTACCAAGTTGAAGCAGTGTAGATGGACTTGGGTCGCATCGCGCTATGATATCATCGTGTCCTTGGAGTTTCTTGCCCGTTCTTCTCCATAGAGATCTATGTTTTGGAATGAGCATCTAGCTTCAACTTTCTGACTAAGTGACCGACTCTTCGGCAGTTCAAATGTGCCTGTCAATGGTTTAACCCTTCATTTATTGCAATTTGCACATTTTAGGCCAATTCTACCTTAACACTTAAAATCAACATTGTATGTTGATTAATAAATTAATGATTGTGTTATTGTGTTATTATTAAATTTGATGTTAAAGATTGGCCTAAAATGACATGATTTCATGAAATAAAAATAAAATGTATAAAATAAATGTCATTAAATAGGAATTTGAACTTAGCGAGTTGTATTGATGATTACAATTCCGTAAATAAATATTTGTTACAGACAGCCTAATACTGCAAATTGAATAGAAAATTTTAATTTTGCGGGCTACCCTGGGGCTTTCGCCGAGGTTTTGTACGCAAAAGTTCATATAACAAAATACCACATACAGGTCTCTCCTTAGGTATCTTCCCTTGTTCGTGTAGCTTAGCTCGGGCAGCGCGTCGCTTCAGAATGCGCTTGTACTGCCGCGCGTTCACGTACAGAAGTGGCTCCTCATCAGAGCCGGCTGCTGAGGAACTGGCAGCCTCGGACATTGATGTGCTAGTACTGGCGTTGTTGTTGCTGCTGTTCACCATCTAAAACGTTTGGGAAGTCGGTTATTTAGGTTGTCAGTAATGAATGAATCAGTCCTTAAGATCTATTGCTCAGGGGATTCCTGTTAAATAATTCAAGTTGTTCATAAAAATCATAACCCTGTCTTTGCTGACATCGAGAAGATAGTCTTTCTGAAAATCTGGTGCTGGAGAAGAATGCTTGGGGTACCGTGGACGCCAAGAACTCGGCATCAAAAATCGTCTATCTGTTCTGGTCCAAACGAACATCTTCAAATACTTCGGACACGTCTCGAGGCGTGAGGGTGTCTGGCACCAAGCGGACGCTCACACATGAGATGGACTGACCAAATTAAAGCCGCAGTGGGCGATTCCTTGTATAAGTGCACTAAAAACATCAAACATCGAAATAGATGGCGAGAAATCGTGAGGCGAATCACATCAGTGCCTGGACAAGAAACTACATGAAGACCACGACTGCTCTGACAAGAGTGCTACAAAGAAGAGTTTAATTGAAGAGTCAATAAGGATTGCCGCAACAACCGGTCCTGTGATTCCTGCAGGGATCCTGGGGAGATACGATATCTAACCTTATTCTAATGTTAAGGTGTGCCTAATATGTAATTAAAAAAAGTGTATTGATAAATAAAGCATAATTATATTACAGTATATCTGAATATTTTCAGGATAAACTATAGCATTAATTTTTGTACTAGACTTTCAAACTTTATCTCATTCTTAATTTTATTTTTTGTATTTTCTTTTTATGTACTTACATACTTTGAATTCCGAAAGGTAAAATATGATGATGCCAAGACTGATACACAATTATTACATGAATTTAAAACGTCTGCATATTATTTACCCATATTTGTTAGACATGGGTAGCTCGTGAGTGAGTGATATTATTTATTTATAAAGTATTTATTAACAAATTTACAGAAATCTTAAAATAAAAACTATGCCCCGCAAAACCGTTTTCACGGTTTGTCTGTGGGAACAGAACAAATAGTTTTATCTAATAATGTTTAATAGTGCGGACACTTAATTTTGACTTATTGCACTTATGATACTTACAATAATATTATATTATAACCTATATGTATGGGAAAAACATCCCTTACTCGTATAAACTCTGGAAAAATAACTGCTTAAGTAACTTGGCAAATTTACCTTTTGTTTCCTGAGTTCTTATTTCAGTAGGCAACTGGTTGAGAAGGTATGGTACTCTTTTATCAAGCGTTCGGTCGCCAAAATAATTACTTATTCTAGGTACATCAAATTTACCTGCTGATACCATCCTAGTTGCGTGGTTTTGGGTAACTAGCGAGTGACGGTCCCAGTTGCCATGACTGTTAACCAGAAGTAGGTAAAAGAGCTAGCTGATGCTAGCTAATTGATGTAGCTCTGGCTCACTTACTCGTTCGCTAAATAGCTCATTCAGACTCACTAACTCAGCAAGTCAGTACTTCAGTCGGTCTCGGCAGATGTCTCACCGGGCGAGGCACCGAAGTTACCAACTGATCGACTCGCTTCGGAATACTTCGGATCACATCGTTTGCTCTTCCAACAATAGCTCTCAGACACAAAACTTCATTGTGAACTTATCATACGACATAACGTCAAGTAGTCATTAGTACTTAGTACGTTTTCGGTTGTTTTGACAAAATGGCTTGCATGCAAAGTACCTATAGTGAGTGTATTTACTGTATTTTTCAGAAAGCTATTGACTATTGAGCGAGCCGAGCCTTCTCCATCGCCGCGCATGCGGCGTGAGTCAAATGAGCTAACAGTCTCTGAGGACTGAGTCACTGAGTTAGTGATATAGCTCTTTAGAGTGAAAGAGCTAATCAGTCTTTATCTTTTCAATGAGCTATTACGCCCATGTCTAATATTTGCAAACACATAAATGAATTAGAAAATATTTTTGACATACAAGTAACATATTTTTAGAGCTGAGGATTATCCTGTACTGTATCACAATACAGTACAGGATAATCCTAGTACAGACATATAACATTCTAATACCTTCATTATTTATCTAGAAAATGGTATATTACCAATTTTGATTCTGAATAAAGATCTATTATAATTTAACTTACCATAACAATGTTAGGTTGGTTTACAATCTGCTGCGCCTGCACTGCGTTGCCGACACCCGACACTTGCACCAAATTGCCGTTCAGATTGATCACTAAAATAATGCAACAAAAAATATGTTATACAAAGTATTTCAATGCATTTTGATTTCTAAAGCGCAGACATAAGGACCAAATTTTAATTTGAAACAAGTGCAATAAACAAAGTTAGTCAGTTTTTAAACTGTCATGGTCACTAACATTATTATTAACATAAGCGGGATATTATCGCGCGGGTTTATCCGTGATCATGGTGCTTGCAACAGCGCCGAAATATCGGGAACTCAGAACAATGAATAAACATGGTAAATATCCCGCTTATGTTAATAATAAAGTTAGTCAGATTAATCTGTGTAAAGGTAAGTTGACAGCTGTAGCAGTCTAACGAAGACAGCTTTCAAAAAGAATCAAAAACTGTTTTGCTATCTGCTGCTGATGACAATTTGCCATAGAAATGGTCACAACGAAACATTTAATTTTGTAGCTATTAACTTAATAGGGAAATGCACGTAATTCAAAACTTATTTTAAGTTCCTATTTTTATTTTAATGCTTTGCTTTTTTTACAATTCGAATTCGATTCAACTTGATTTTACTTATTTTACACCACACTGTGTTCCAAAACGGACATACTGGATGGAAAGAAGTCTGCCAGGCTCAAATGGAATTGGGCGGATCAGATTCAGCCGCATGCACGATGGCCGCTGGGCAAAAGTGTCCACACAATGGGTGCCTGAAGATGGACGGCCCAGAAAAAGATGAAGATATGACCTGGACGCGTACCGCGAGAGCTGGTTCGAGGTAGCGCGGGAAAGAGTTCCTGGAAGGATTTGGGGGAGGCCTTTGCCCAGCAGTGGGAAAAAAAAATACGATTGTAAATCTATCATACATTGCACAGTGCTTGAAACCTCACTAAGGTAAGTGCGATTTCTGCTTGAATAAAGCACAAAAAATAATTTAATTCATATGATTTACGGTTAAAAAACAGATGTACACAAAGCAATTTCGTGGTAAATGACGTCACATCATGACCGAGACAGAAACCGACGTTTAAACTGTAGTAGAAAATTGTTGTAGTTTCATAAATTTTTTGAGGAACAAGCAGTAGTCGAGTTTAACTTTTGATATTTTTCTTGGGTTCTGTCTTTGATTTAGTTACAAAACATGCATATTCCTTAATAGAGTAACATCACGCCCAAATTTTTGATTTTTTTTATTACTGTTTCGGCCTGCCCTTGACCTCGATCTGGCTTGATAGAAAGCAATGGATGAGGTCTATGATGGAACAAGCGTTCCTGTTCACTTTTGCTTTAAAGGCAGAGGGACTATTCCCCAAAGGGTTAGGTCCAGGGTTTGTCATCTTTAGTACAGGCTATATGTTTAGGTCCCATGAAATAAGTAATCAACTTACTGGTAGGTTGGTGTATAATCTGATGTTGATCAATAGTAGGCTGGGCATTTGTGGCTACTGGCTGGTATATGAATGTTTGTCCGTCTGGGGTCTGAACCAGCTGCATTGGTTGTATGTTTCCACCAGCTGCGAAAAAAGATATACAGGATTATTTGTAAAACACTAACAACCTTACAGGAGTCTGTAGATTACTAACATCATAAACAACATTTGTTCTACTTTTCCGAAAACAGACAAAAAAAAAATCAACTCTCCATACAAATGTCCGAACAGCTGATCGAGTTTTGTATGAAAAGTCGATATTTTTGCCTGTTTTCGAAAAAGTCGTTAAAATAAGGTAAAAAGCAATCAAATGTGATGGCCCAGTGGTTAATTCTCTAATTGTCAGTTATTCTACACAGTTAGTTAGCTCTTTAGACATCAATGAAACTGGTGAAGGAAAAAATCGTGAGGTAACCTGGAGTTATAATGAATATAAGTCTGAAATCAATAATCCACCTTGAGCAAGAATGTTGAATTAGACTTATACGTTCTCTGAATAAGAAGAGGCCTTTGCCCCAGCCCCGGATCTAAGGGGGGTAAACCGGGGACTGTGCCCCGGGCGCCAACTTCAGGGGGCGGCAAATTCAAGCGTGGCAGGCAAGTGCACCACCCAGCGCACCACAAATTTGCAATAAATGACGCGCAGCACTTATATCTAACTTTCTCTGCGGGTGGCGGACTGAGGAATCACTAATTAGCATAGGCATAGGTCGTCAAACGGTGTGAGCGGGTTGCGAGCGGGCGCAGTTGAATTCTGCCAGGAACTGGAGGAGCGCCTCTGTGTTCAAAAATGTAAGGAAAATTCATTTATTTTTTAAGTTTAACTTCGCGTAGCGGGGTGTCGGGCGTTCCGCCCGTCCCGTGTTAATAGGTAGCTTTTCTCCGTAACTCAATCGAAAATCGGACCGCACATCAGATTATGGCTCGAAGAAGCTAAAAGGCTCGAAGACTAAAATTATTATTCTAATCCATACTATCCATACCAATATATATATTTATTCTAAATTCTTATTTAATTAGGGACTTTTAATACTAATATTATAAATGTGAAAGTAACTGTTACGTTTTCTGGTCTAAACCGCTGAACCGATCGTCATGAAATTTGGCAGAGATATATCGTCGCCTTAGAGTGAAAACCTCGGGAATGCAGTTTTGGTCATTTTTATTTTATTACATTTTTGGAAAGAAAACCTCGCAACGCACGTGTTAGGTTCACACAAAAAAAGTTTTGCAACCTGTAACGCCATCTATGACGAGTTTGAATATTGCACACTAAAAGACACTTATTACGAGTAGGTTGGGGAAAAAGTTTCTTCGCACTTTTAAGAAAATTCAAAACATTTTTTAATATAGTTTATTTACATCTACACTAATATTATAAATGTGAAAGTAACTCTGTCTGTCTGTATGTTACGTTTTCACGCCTAAACCGCTGAACCGATGAAATTTGGCAGAGATGTAGCCTGGGATATGGAGACGGACATAGGCTACTTTTTTACGCGATAACCGACATCTACGCGGGCGGAGCCGCGGTCAAAAGCTAGTTTAACTATAGCAAAATTGTACCTACATAGGTACAATTTTGTTCGATAACTTTTTGCCATCTTGTAGGTAGGGAGATGATCCCATTGCTATATAAATTTTGGGACTTCTGATCAAAATACCGCGACAAGTGGTTTTGGCAGTCCTCTCGTGATGTTAACCTGACACTGCCTAAAGAATTCTGAAGAGACCGAAACAGTTGGAAATCTGAAGGTGCAAGGTCAGGACTATACGGCGGATGAATTAACACCTCCCAGCCAAATTCTCTTAACTTTTGCTGAGTGGCTAAAGATGTGTGAGGTCTAGGGTTCGCAGTAGAGTTCAGAATCGATGGTCCTGCCTGGTGGTAACAGCTCATAATGAATAATGCCCTTCCAATCCCACCACACACACAGCATCAACTTTTTGCAAAAAAACTTTTTTTTTTTTTGCAACAGGGAGTTAACGGGTTTCTTAAAAATTCGAAGTAGGGCTACTACGGCATGTGGGGTATCATTATCATATGAAAGAGCGCTATTTGCACATTCTCAAACTTTTTTTCGGCCGTATGTTTTCGACTTTATACGGAAAATGTAAAAGCAAAACCGTTCCCTTATGTCCGAAGTTTGCATTTAAAAAAATCTGAAATTATTCAATGTGATAGAAGTTTACGAAAAGATTACAGGAAAAATAAAGCGATGTCGGACCGATTTGTATGATCTCTGATTTGTCTCCGCCACGAATAGCAGAATAACTAATAACTATTAAAACATGCGAAAAATTCACATTCACAATAAACATTTTTTCATACATTTTGTATGGAACAGCTTTTTTATGATTTCTCGAGAACGGATTGCAGAACTCTCCATGTGCACTTAGCTGGCTGGCTAATGCCATTACTAATGGCATAAGCTATTATTCATTAGTAATTTTATTTATTTAATAAGACCTACCTTGAATACTAGATATAGGCACTACTTGCAACTGTTGGAGCTGCTGGCCACCAGGTGTTGCTACCTGAAAAAAAAAAAACAATAAAATAACATGTTAAAACCCCTCACTTAAAACCTATTTTTGATAAACTGAGTTTGTCTACACAGATTAGTGTAATGGGTAGTATTGTAAAAAACTCGAGTAATACAACTACAATAATAAGACTTGAGTTCTCTTTTGAAGACTTGAGACAAATAAACATACTTATATATATTATAATAAATATTTTATTTTTCTTTATTCCAGAAGTCAGTTCTTATGTGATTATAGTGATGATGTATATATAATTTTGAACTGATTTTATAATTTTATACCTATATTGATAGCATAACACACCATCTTTAAAGCTCATGACTCAGTTCAGCTCAAAGAACTCATAAAACTCTAAAGAACTCATTGGACTCAAAAGACTCACAAGGACTCAAAAGCCTCAAAGAAATAGTGACTTATGAGACTATTAGCCCAAAGTTTTGAAAAAAAAGACTTGAGTCTTAAAAGGAGGCTCACAGATCCACTAGCATCACTCCTTTAGAAAAATATCATCTCGTGACTGAGAAGGAATTATGAAAAATGGCTCAAACAGCTCTCTCGGTGAGTGTGTCTAGAATTTTCTAATACCTTTTATAAAGTTTGATATTTAGACATGAAGCAACAAAATTCTGTATTTTGTATTTTGTTGCTTCGTGTCTCAATATCAAACTTTATAGAAGGTACTAGAAAATTCTAGACACACTCACCGAGAGAGCTGTTTGAGCCATTTTTCATAATTCCTTCTCAGTCATGAGATAATATTTTTTTAAAGAAGTGGTGCTGGTGGTGATAGCCCACTTAAAATGAAGACTAAAATACTCAAGTCTTTTACAACACTAGTAATGGGTATGATGCTTCATGCTTTCAAACTAAGAGAAATTATGAATGATACTACTACCTGGATCTGTGGTGTCCCAATCTGGATGCATGTACAATTAAAAATGTGTTATTTATTTTTATTTTATAAAGGCTTGTATAAAATGTTTAGAAGTAACAAAATAAAAGAGTTATTTGCTCTTTAAAACCTGTTGGCTAAATCATAACAAGTTGTAGCTGTAATATTGGTGACTATTGAGTAGACATCAAAGGAAAAGAGTTTCTATTAAAATAGTTCATAATTACTTAGTATCAAAACAATTTTACTCCAGAATAAAAATAAAACCATAACTGAAATATTGAAATTGATTTGCCACCACAGCCATTAAACCCATAAAAATGAATGATCGACAAGTGAATGATGAATTTAGTGCATGCTGTGGCCATCTTTGACTAACCCTAAGATGACCCACTGACCACAGTCCTCAATAAACAAATTATAATTTAACCTGTATAGACGGTGCATTAGAAGGCACAGCGTGTACAACAATCTGTTGTCCGTTGGGTCCCTGTATCATGTGCGGAGAGTTGTTCATCTGTAGAACTTGCAACTGCTGCCCGTTTATCGTCATCACCTGAGTTCCATCAGAGCTCTGGATCTGTGCGTGCTCCATCGTGAGTCACTCTGTAAAATGAAAAGATTATTTGTTTACCTTGGTGTTAGTTAAGAATATTGTTGATAAAGGTGGGTATTATAGGTCAAAATACTTGAAAAAACTACTTTTTTTTTAACCTGTCTAAGTTCATTAGGGCCTGGTGGGATCAGCTGATTTAAATGTTCAGTAGGACCCAGTAATTTTAAACAATTTCTGACCTTCAAAAACTAAGGCCCAAAATCAATCGAAGCTTTAATAATTCTCTATCATTCCCGACAATATTATTATAACAAAACCGACGAAAATTTCCAATTTCCAATAGATATTAAGTGTCGCACTCGGACTTTCGATTTGTAGATAAGCGTGAATCAGATTTGATCTTGCCGAATCGCCCTGTAAGCTATACGCAGATCTTTGTATTATCTAATCTAGTTTTTGCCTTTGAATTACAGACCTACCTTCTTTTAGGGTAAAAGGAATATAAATATAACCAAATGGAGAAACTTCGAAGTCGAATTCACTAAAATCACAAGGAAAATCAACACGTCACTGCTACGAGGCCAAGGACTGCAACGTAATCAAAATGGCTGCTGCTTTTCACGTAATTTCGCCGGACATTGTTGTAACATTTACTTGAAATCCTAAAGTTTTCGCGTTATCCCAAACATTTGCCGGTACAGCCATCCAGAGAATATTTGGCGAAAATAAATTGTAAACTTACATTGGGTCCTCACTGGTTTTTCGATGATTGGTTGACAAAAGATAGACCAATGGCCGAAGTCAATGATCGCAAGAACGCAGTAGATTGGTTCGGCGCATTACCACTCCCAAAGAAGCGCGCTCCCTCAGCTATCCAATCGTTCACGTAATTAATACATTGTCTATGGTAGACAATGGTAGACATTAGCCTATCTCGATAAAGGTAAACACAAAAAAAAAATAGTAGATTATACAACAAGTGAGAAAAAGAGAATTTAATTAATTCGAGGGACGAAGTTGGATCCCAAGAGCAGCGAAGGATTCTAGAGTAGAGTTCCGAGCGGAGCGAGGGATACAAAGACCGAGATAAAAAAAAATCACATGTTGTGTACTTTTTACCATTGACAGTGAGAAAATAAATAGGAGCATGAGTACAACTCCCGAGATTTTGGCGGCAAAAAATCATCTACTATAACTGCTGCTTTTGCTTTAGAACGAAATGATTCCGGAGTCAGTCTCCCATTTTCGTCATCGGAAGAACTCATTTTATTATAATTTATCTACACTAATATTATAAAACTGAAGAGTTTGTTTGTTTCTTTGTTTGAACGCGCTAATCTCAGGAACTACTAGTGTTAATATATTTTCCAATAACACAAAACAACCACGGTAGCAGACAGAAAAGAACAAAATTGGCGGGATATATCTTTTTTTTATTTGGAATTGAATAGCTCCATTCGGCCACCCAGTACCTACGTACTTCAGCACGTTTTTTTTTTTGTATATAATTCGTGTTTGTTCCAAATTCAAGATGTCTCTATTCACTCAGTGAGTTTGAGAGCGTTTTATTCACTGTTATCGATGAATAAAATGCCCTTTTTCGAGTGGCAATGGTAAAATAGTATATTATGCAATTAGTGAATAAAGAACGGATTTAAAGCGAGGGTCACAGATGAATCGCAGGCAAGTGAAGGATTCTAACGACTGAATCACGACCGTAGGGAGTGATTCATGATGATTGAATCACGAGCGCAGCGAGTGATTCAAGTGTTAGAATCCTGAGCGACGCGAGTGATTCATGGCCCTCGATATAAATCCGTTTTATTCAAGAGTTGCATACTATACTTTATACCATGACTACGAGAAAAAGAAAGATTTAAGCGAAAATAGACATTTAATGAAGAAAAAAAGGAAGGTTAAATTAATTAAAATGCACATTAAAATTTGACAAAATTTGAGGTAATTTTCTTATTATTATTATAAGGATGGTCAACCTGTAAAGCGATATTTATTTCCTGTCGATGGTCAGAACTTTCTGCTGGAGGAAACTCTGGGGCATCTTTGTACAGACGCCAGCACATCAAGTTACTACAATCTGTCAAATTTCTTTAATAGATTTTCAACTTTATCACTACAGTATAAGGTTCAAGGTTGATTGCGAAAATTTGACAGTTTCGGGTAGCTTGACCTGCTGGCGTCTGTACATACGTTGAAGGGCGTGGAGTGCCAAAGGAGTTTTTTTTTTAAACGTTGCCCCACACTAGGAATTTCTCCTGTATTGTGGTGTTGGGTGTTAAAAAATTTAAAGTCACATACTTACACAAACAGCCAGACCCGGAACAACTACTTGTAGGTCATATAAATATTGGTTCCGTGTGGGAATCGAACCCGCGACACGCAACGCAGCAGTCAATCGCTTCAACCGTGCCGTCGAGTATTGTTTGTATCGAGTACCTATTTTTTACAAGGAGGTTGTATAGCATTGAGATGGAAGTAGAATATATTGGTGTGTTCTAAATTCAAACACCAAAATAGTGATTAAAAAGTGCTTTTTATTCACTGTTTTCAGTGAATAAAATAAGCTTTTTAGAGGGGAATGGTATAAAAAATATTGTGAGATTGAGATTTTTGTTTGTTATCTTTAAAAGCAGTCCAGTGTATTTGACTTAAATGAATGTAAATAATGTAATAAAACAACGTTCTTATCGTAGGCAAAGCTATATTTGTATGGAATATGTATGGCATATTATTGAGCCTGGGTATTTACTGATGAAGATAAATGGATACTCTAGGGCTAATATGAGTCGCATTTTAGGGTTCCGTAGTTAAACAAGGAACCCTTACAAACAACACAATACAATACACACAATATTATTACAATTACAATTGATTGCAATTGATCGTTTCGGGGTCCCTTTTCCAAGGGGGGTTCTATGTTAGAGGGTTTAGTTTCCGCACTTAGTCCTTCAGATGGACCATTGTGCGTGTTACTAAGGGGTATCATGATATCGTCTTACCCAGTAACTGGGTTATGGAGGTCAGATAGGCAGTCGCCCCATTTAAAATACTGGTATGCAGCTGCATCCGCTTAAACTGGCTGCCGATCTCAGCATAGTTGGAAAAAGCCTAGGCAAATTGTACATAGGCGTAAATATTCATCCCAACTACGGAACCCTTCATTGTGCGTGGTCCAAAATCAAAATCAAAATATTTTATTTCACAATAACCTACATGGGCACTTAGGAAACGTCAGAAGCTAGGTGCTGGAAGCTAGGTATCCGACACGCACTGCCGGTTTTATATTTCTTAACAAATCCTTCAACGTTATTATTTCTAAGCCATACCAAAGATTTCACTCAAATCGTACGCTACATACAATATCATGAAATACATAAGTAAGCTATAACTGGCGGTTGTACGGCGCGGTAGCAGCACAGCAAAAAAATGTGGTATCGGTACTGCGGAAACAATACAGGATAAAAATACTGTACGTCGATGAAAAATGCGCATGGAAATGGACTGCGTCCTGCGCCGGCGTGCGCGCGGCGCCTGCACATATGTGTAGGTACAGTAGCTATCACATCAAGCTACACGAAACTGTCAAATTTCTCCAAACGATTTTAAACTTTAAAATGATAAGGATTAGGTTTGAAATCGAACGAAAACATTTGACAGTTTGAGGTAACTTGATGTGCTGGCCACCGTACTTTTACACACAATTTTAGTGTGTAAAAGTACGATAGCCAGCACATCAACTTATATGCACAATAATTATCTACTGACAAATGCGTGCACTGATTAGACAAGTCCACTTTCACACTTTCACTTTTCACTTTTTCACTTTTTAGACACCAATATAAATGGTCTTCACATGATCTAACCAAAGATATTATAATATTTCATTGGACTTAGTTGGACTTGAACTCGAACAAAAATAACAAAAAACGTTTTTCTAAAACATGTTGTCTATGGGTATGGAGCAATTCTGTTTTGAATCGAAAAGTGTTCCAGAGAAGGTCGCATAAAAATATTAATGTTTAGCATTAAAATTATTAATCTATCCTCTTACACAAGGCGGCTCAAAGCGAAATACGAGATAATGATATTCTTAAATGCATACGAACCTGTGTTGATGGGTTTGTCAAAACGAAATAGTTTATGGTTGCCATTTTGTTTGGCGAAAACGATGCTTGCTTTTGTTCTGATTATTGAATGAGAATTTGTGATTAAACCAGTGACTGAGCGAGTTTTGTGAGTAAACCTGCGGAATTTAATCATAACAAACGCTGTTGTATCACGTAAGATGAATTATTCGACGTTATCTGATGATTTAACCCGTGAACAGTTAACATTTGAGGCAGTAAAGTGTTTAAGTAGGTTATGTTTTAAATATCGAAATTTCTCATGTTTCAATTGTTTTTTGGATGACAATTATTTGCAGTGTTGTGTATTTTTGCAGAAAATATATCTTCGAACAACCATAACATAGCGTCATTACACAAGGAACTATTAGAAATAAACTTGTCACTAACTGCTTACATCGAAGAGAGCAAGAAGCGTCTTGCAGGGCTTCGCCTGGAGTTAGCACACGACGCCAAGAGTTCTCAGAAAGTTGTTGAAATATTATCTGATAAATGTAAGTATATTACATTTGTTTACATTATGAATCAACAAAAACACTGTTGGTGGGATGGCTTATTAGTTTGTTTCTGAAGTAAAGGTAATGAAGGTATCTATTTCCTTCATTCTGAATAATGGTTAGGCTGAATTATTGCCAAAACAATATGAGGAATATTGCACATTCATTTAGACACATAATAGAACTGACCTAGTCAAAAGTGGATAACATTGCCCTCTTTTTATTTCAGAAAATGTCCTCTCCAACCACACCGCGTAAACGTAACGCCCAATCAAAATTCAAAACATCACAAGAAAACAATAATAATACAAGCAATAAGTTCTCTGAACGCCAACACGCACGGACCTTCATCGCATGGTACAAACGCATGATAGACCATGAACGTTCCAACCTAGCACTGTACCTATCTGATGATGCAATGCTGGAATGGTTTGGCCGAACAGTTAAAACTAGAAAAAAAGTAACAGCCTTCTTAAAATTTGACATGCAATGTTCACGCCATGATTTTACTACGGTTGATAGCATAGATAAGATACAGAGTAGGGATGAAAGACTGCAAAGGTTTGTATTAATTTAATGTTTATTAAAATAGGTGCTTTTTTAATTCAGTTTTCTTTTCTTTACCCTGCTTTCTACCTTCCTACATCCTGCTAATTTATTGATTACCAGTAAAAATGAAAAGCTAGTAGTATATTACCACCTACTAAATAATAAATTAGCCTCATCTTTAATTTCCTCTTTTTGTGTTTTCTACCTGGGAACCCTGAAATAATACTAATTTGAAAAAATTACAATACTACCAAAAGTCTAGTGTGTAATTATTCTTCTCTAACAAATTATTTACTATTCAATGTGTTTTTACCTCTTGCAAAAATATATACTAGCTAGTGTAAATAGTATCTCATCAATGATTTATCATTTTCAGAAAAGATGATTCAATCCTGGCTAGTCCACTCCACTCCCCAGAAATTATCAGAACAAAAGGAAGATGTCACAAAAGGAGACAGCTCAGGTCCAACTGCAATAGTCCAGAGTGGGCTGAAGGTTGCCAGCCTCAAGATGAAATTAGCATAGACAAAAAACAAAAGACTGACAACACTGGACCTGATGAAGAAAATTGTAATGAAACAGATCATAATCCATTGAAAAGATCATTCCCAGATGAGGATTCAGAGATAAGTAGCCAAGGTGATGGGTTACGAAAACTGAAGAGGAAGTGTGTCCCGGTCACACCTCCAAACCCTGAGTTAGGACAAGGGGATTGTCTTCCTTCCACCAGTGGTACAGACTCTGATAGATCACATGATGCACTAAATGCTCAGTTGCCAAAACTAGCTGTAGAATGTAATGGTTACATAGAATTTACTAGAACTCGGAACAGTCGAAGCACTGACGCGATGAAGTGGGAAAGAAAGTGTAAAGTACAAATTAGTTATTCAGAAGACCCTTTGAATGTTGGAGAGTATATTATTTGGGCATTACGGTACGCAGATGAGAGTAAGTGTAGAAGGAATCTGTTGGCTGCTTTTGAGGAAGTAGCTAAGGAAGTGGAACTTAAAAAAGTTTAAAACTTGAATCTATTAATTTTACTGTCAAATTCATTATGTTGATGCACAATGTTGCCGAGTTAAAAATTGTCATGAAATAATTTTACAAATTTTTTTTGTATGTTAACAAGGGATAATTTTATATGCTACTAACTTTTGCTCGTGGCTTCGCCGGCTTGGATGTCTGATATCATCTCATGGGAACATACTACGGGGATAAAAGTATCCATGTCCTAACACAACTTACAGCCTTTTATACAAGTCTGTTCAGTTGATGGAGTGAAAAGCTAACAGAGCAGCAGATAATTAATTGCAATAAGTTTTGACCCAGTGGACTGATAGTAAAATCAGTAAAATTATGATTTTACAAAAATGTGACATGCAATTCTTTATTTCTTACCAAAAGCATTTTGAATGTTCATATCCCTTAGTTAACTTAATAAATTTTGGGATTCTTATACAAACCCTCTATTACCACCTTTAGATAAAATTTGCCTATTTTTCTTGTCAAATTTTGTTAAAATTTATACAGTGGTTTACTAAATGTTTATGACTTTAAATCGTAATAACTTTTGACCCAGTAATCCGATTTTAATGAAGACGAAGAGATGTTAGCTCAATTTACGGACCAAACCCAATGCATTAAAAATAAATGAATTTGACAGAAAAATTAACGAAAAACAAAAAAAACCCATTGAATGGAAGCAATTTTATACAATTTGGTAACCATGTGATAAGAAGATATTGTATTTTTCTATGTTATAAAATTTATTTTTATGTATGTTTATGAAACTGATTGTTTAAAATGTGACCAACTGTACCTCTTGACATTATGAATTTGTACGCTAGTAACAATTTTATAAAAAAATATTTTAGACTGTACTCTTTAGACTTGACCAAAGTTTTTAACCCAATATAAGTTTCTTTGTAAGGAAAGTCAGTGAATATAGTGACTATCTACTTGGCCTATTATAGTCCCTCTGGGACACTCAGTGGCGAAACTAGCCTTTTTGGGTCCTAATGCAAAAGAAAAAATTACTGACACAAGACAGTTTCGAACTTCTTACTTTTTTCAAACCTTTCTCACGGAAGAACGGGTGGAGTAAAATTTTGTAAAAAAAAAGCTGAGTTAAGGACCATTCATCATTTTATAGAACACTAACTTCTACCCGCGACCCACCCCGTCCCGTCATTCTGTGTGTGCCGTCCTCGTAAAAATGTTTTGAAATAAAACAATCGTTTGTTGCCCACTAGGGCTCCCTTGGATCAGGGACCCCAAGCGACCGCATTGGTTGCATTGGCATATCTACGCCAATGGGGACACTGATAGAGCTATTGTGGGACAAAAACAGGTTACATGATACTACTATCCACTGACTTTTTATTTCTTAGTTCATACAATCTTAACAGCTTGAAGGACACTGAACGAGACTCATTATAAGTTTTATTGTTATGACGCGTAAGGGTGTTTAGTGCCCTTCAAAGTGTTATAAATCCTGTAATTTTCAACCTATAGAACGAAGCCCCAAGGTTTTTATAAATGAAATGTAAATTATGTAGGTAACTTTTCGACAGTTCTGACTTGACCGTTTTAATGCTATTATTTCTTTGCTTTCAATCAATTCAGGCCTGTGAAGTTACGTGATTCGAATTTCTGAATACCTATTTTTCTTTTTATCTCTATTGTAATACAGGAAACCGTCAGTTTTGATTTTTTAAATTTCTGCATTGGATTTTCAGAATGATGGTAGATTTGATCAACACCATTTTCTTTGTTGAAGTTGCATGTCAAAAATAACCAAGATGCGAATTTAGCCATGCATACATACGGTCATTATAACGGCTAAGAGAGTGAGATGGCACGAGAGTTCACGAGACTCATCATAGAGGTTTAAAAATCCCGCGCTAAATATTCACAATTCCACTCGCACATTTTATGACAGCGACTGCTAACCCTGCGTTCCGAGTTGCGATAATATCGATATTCGCGTGCTAAAACCCGTACCGAATTAGCGTGAGCGCGATAACGATGTCCCGTGAAACGTCATAGATGACGTCATGACATTCGCCATCTTGCGATAACGCCGACCATGCCTTTTACTAATATCGCCGTGAGCGCTGTCAAAAATGACAGTGTGCTGTTTTGTTTTGAGTCGCATCTTATCGTATCGTGGCATTTTCAAAATTGTTCTTCTGGCTACAGTTGCTACCTAACCTAAGAAGAACAAATATTTGGTGTATACACAGAGAAATACTCTAATATCGTTTTGACATTGCGTGAGCACCGTGAGTGCGTTCACGAGCGTTCCGAGTTGTTGACAGCCCTCAGCTGTCATAATCGTAATATCTAAATCGGAACGCATGTGAGACGATGTGAGCGCTGTGAGCGATAATAGCCAATTCGGAAAGCGGCCTAGATCTGGGCGTGTACTTTAATTCTTGGGGTTCCCTATGACAGCGGTGTCCGCCCAAACTGTTTCGCACCGCAGTTTGAATTTACGGTGTCAAAAAACCCTCTACGGTTTACACCAACTTATTTTCATTAATATAGTACAGTCTCGGTAATCCGGCACTTCAATACACCGGCACGTCCAGTAATTCGGCACCATAATTAAGTTCGGCATTTTTTGTATTTTGAAATGCTAGGTCAGGCCTTACTCCCGAAAACGATTCGAGTTTGATTTTGATTCCGATTCGAACTCGCTTCTGGGGCCTTACTCCCGACAGCATCAAGTTCTGAATCAATCGAATTGGGTTCGAATTAAATGCCGATCCATACTCTGGAATCCAACACTACCGCACGATAGTGCGTTGGTTCGAAGCGAAACTAACTTCGGTCAGTTTTAAATTTTAAATCGAGTTCGGATCAGAAACGAAATCGAATCGGAATCAAAATCAAACTAGAATCGTTTTCGGGAGTAAGGTCCCCAGTTCCTTGTGAGCGATAAGGCGAGTGCGCGCTAAAACCGTAAACACAGATTGATTTAGATTTTCGCTGATAATTCAGTTTCATACACTTGGGCAGAAGAACATGGAGTTTCTACACAAGAAGTGATGGTTCTCAGAAATCTACATGAGAAAGTTTTTAAACAAGGGTTAAAAACAAAACGTTATAACGGATTATTTCAAGAATCATTAAGTTCATTGTTTTTTAAACAAATATACACAAATGTCCCAATATTTGGCATTATTTTCCCATACGCCACTAATCCGGCACCCTTGTGTCCGAATTAGTGCCGGATTACCGAGATTGTACTGTATCGTTTGGCTTATTCCACAAATCCCCCCTGAAAATGAAATGAAAATGAATAAAATGTGGAATCTATAAAAAACAGTAGAATTCACCCCTGATAATCCCGCTTAGGGGGAAAAACTAGAATTGAAAAAAAAAAAAAACTTATTCCAAGACCCCCCTGAAAGTGATTTTTTTTACATTAGGGTTCAGTTTTCCCCATTGAGGGGGAGCTCTGGGGAATTAGTAAAATAAGCAGGGGTGAATTCTAGATTGGTTTTTATATATTCCACCTTTCCTCCCAAGGGGGATTTTTCCGGGGGGATTTGTGGAATAAGCCGATTTTTCAGGGGGGATTTGTGGAATAAGCCTATCGTTTCAGTGACGACATGCCACGGTAAATTCAGGACACTATGTGGCGAGCATCGCAGTCTTAGGAAACCCTAGCTTAAGAGGGCTCTCACCGGTCCAGTAGTGCCACTCCTTTAGCAACAAAATTCGATCTAAAGAAAAGTAGCCACATTCTTCAAGATCATATTTAGTAGCTTCGTGGCTCAATATGAAACTTTATAAAAGGTGTTACACAATTCTAGACACACCGAGGTTCCTTATTGAGCCGTTTTTCATAATTCCTTCTCAGTCACGAGATAATATTTTTTGAAAGGAGTGTGACCATTTTGATAATACGAGGGCGTAAAACAGTCCACTAACCGCTGTACCAATCACAATGTTATCAAAATGGTCTTTATCAACTTTATTTAATTAGTAATCTTAATTGACGTTTCCTTTGTCTTTAATGCGATCTCTGTCAATTCCACTATGCTCTTTACCACCGACTTGTAGCTTGTATTAATTAGGGATAGTTTTAATTATAATTACGAATGTTAGCTTAGTACTAGAACTTAATTGTGACTCAATCTTGTTCATGTTAAAAAAGTCATAAAATATTTTATCTAGACCACGTCTTTTTGGGAAGGCTTGATTCTCGCGCGAATTGTAAGCGATTTTGATAAAAACGCGAAATAAAAATTTCTTCATAAGTTTGATTTTAAGTTGGTTGTCTGGTTAAACGATAATGCTGTCAATTGACATATTTGTCCAGTCTCTTTATTTGGGAAATACGAAATATGCCTTATGTTATTATAAATAAAGTTCATTTTGTGTTAACGAATTAACGTGAACCAATATGACAGTTGTATGAAATTAACACTATGGACACTATGGTAGTTGTATCTATTAATCTCATGAAATAATGAAATTAGTTAAACGAATCATGGTAATTTGATTACTAGCTTTATGTGCCCGTTATAGCCGTCGCACTTCACTACTAACGCGAACACCACCCAAATATAGCATTGAAATGTGAGCTCTATTCCGACGGACATACAGTAATATTTCAAAAATTAAGTAAAAGGAGTGGGCTACGCATTGCCGACCCTTCTTACACTGGCCATCAGAAATTATGCTGTACGTCAAACGATATAAAGTTCACATTTCAATGGTC
Source organism: Dryobota labecula (assembly GCA_947523025.1). Classification (NCBI taxonomy): domain Eukaryota; kingdom Metazoa; phylum Arthropoda; class Insecta; order Lepidoptera; family Noctuidae; genus Dryobota; species Dryobota labecula. The sequence continues at coordinate 16,248,133 of OX383302.1, read as the reverse complement.
TCGAGTCTACTTGGTATTGCACTGTTTCGGTGTGACGATAGCCAATAATGAGCTCTAACTATAAACAGTCCGACTATTTACTTTATATTATTATGATTTTGACCTAAGGAATTCGGCAAATGGATTGTAAATGAGATTGCCAATTGTGCATTGTTAGTTTTAACTACTTTAAGTTTTATGTTGTTAACTCATTACTTGTGAAGTAATGGCGATGGGAATATTTTTGTTTTGATTATGCTAGAGATGTATAAGGTAAATAAAACTTGTTTAGAAATACTAATGACTTTCTTTTAACAAATTATACTGCTTAAAGTTCACAGTAGCGATATCTGTCTGTATCGGTCGAGAGTAGTCGCGGTCGCTGATCATTATTGGTACACACGGCTAAAACCAAGCAAGCTTTAATTTCCAGTTTAAGCTGATATCGCATTGTATAGGTTTTCCGTACAATGAGAGATCAGCTAATACTTGAAATTATAGTTTGCTATGGTAGCCGTGTGCACATTTCAACCGCACATTCATGTACAGACTCCAGCAAGAATGTCTTTATTAGATTTTCAACTTTATCACAACAGTATAAGGTTCAAGGTTGATTGCAAAAATTTGACAGTTTCGGGTAGCTTGACCTGCTGGCGTCTGTACCAATTTGATATTTGCAGGGTCTTTTTGTCATAATGGCAGAAAGGGGTATTTCATCACGGGTTTTCGTGGTTCACTGGCAAAATGTGGATTTGATAAGTAGTATACAGTTCTGCCTACCCCTTTCCTTTGGGGCATACAGTCGTGATGTTGTAGTTGCATCTATTAATTTTGAACTGAAATGTTTTTCCATTTAGCAACTGCACAATTAAAATAATTTAAATTGGGGTTGCATGCATATATTTTTCCCATCAATTAGCAGTGAAGAACAAAGAACTTACCTACTTACTTCATTATTTTGCAAGAATGTGAGTCTATTTAACCACTCTGCTGTTATGTTAGCATGAGAATATGTTTTAGAATCATTCATGTGACCCAACTGATTGTTATTGTATTTGAGAAACTTTGCAAGGCTAGCGCACGGCAAGGCCTGACTACGCCGCAACGCATTCTTCTAACGTCCTCTTTCGTACACGCGGCTACATATCAAGCTATACATTTCCAGTATAAGCTGATCTCTCATTGTACGGAAATCCTATACAGTGCGAGACCAGCGTAAACTGGAAATTTTTATAGCTTGATATGTGTCTACTTGCTACCCCGCCCCCTGTTTTGCACGGTTTTTATGACTTGACAAAAGATCGAGATGACTTTGTTAAATTTTAGTTTAAAATTAATGTAGGTAGGTACTAAGCATTTATAAACCTTTCAGTATGAACTCCCTATAATAATTATGGAGGAAACCGCATCCAAATCCGTTATGTAGTTTAGAAGAACAACGCGGTCACACAGGCAGGCCGCTGTCCGCGGCATCGGCATGGCACCGCCCGCGTGGCTTTTCTAAAATAAAAGTAAGTTACGCCTAAGTTATTCCTTACAACATCAGCTATCTGCCAGTGAAAGTCCCGTCAAAATCGGTCTAGCCGTTTCTGAGATTAGCCGGAACAGACAGACAAAATGTTTTATTTTGTCATATTTGCCGTGTAAACTATCTTAAGCATTTAGTAAAAATCTGTTATTTTGACATTACAAACAGACACTTCAATTTTATTTATTTGTAGGTATAGGTAGGTAGGGTTTGGGCATGTCTCGAGACGGAATAATGACTCCATAGAGCGTCTAGTTGCGCAGGGCAGAGTAGAAAGAAGGTATTAATAGGCCACACATTGGCTATAGGATCAAGACTACGCTGGAACAGAAGAACTACTACACCACCAGCAGTAGGCGTATAAATATACATATTTAGTATTCGTAGGGGGCTTCTAACTACAAACTGCCTATTACTTGCTGATCATATTTTGGTCTTGTTTGGGATTTGATTAAAAATTCTTTGTCGAGATTTGGGGGCCCCCAGGTTCCGGGCCCCGGGCTGGACCGAAATTACAGGACGCTCGTAGCGCGCCTTGCTATCGCCCGCCGCAGGAGTTGGCCATAACACGGGCGCAAGGTCTTTGATAGCATCGTGAGCGACCCAGGCTCTTTGGAGACATTGCAAGCGGTCGGCGCTCGGCGCCCCCTAAGACCCTGCGCCCGTGTGCACCGCACATCCTGCACCATAGGTAAAGCCGGCCCTGACAAAAATCGTCATTGACATTGCAGGTTACAAAGTATATACATATAAACGCAAAAAAATTCGAGCTCACTCCGCTCCCTCTTGCATCTTGAATTCTCAAACTCTTCTGTATGGATCGACAAAGTAACTCCTATTTTTGTATGTATACATTTTCAAACGAACATGTTGGTATCCGTTGTGCTCAGATTTTTGAGCTCGCATCACTCGCTCTAGCATCCTATATTCTGCTCTAAATTTTCGTTGTAATTAATTTTTAAGAGATTTTTTTAGCACGCTGCTTCGAAAAGGTTAAGTTACCTTTTAGAGGCAGCTTACATCCTACATTCGCCTATTTCTCAAACCTTTCTGCATACCTGGGTGTCTCATTTAGCTTTGTCGCCCCCTTCCATACATTTGAAATGCTTTAGTATATGAGGTGTATGATTAAGTTACCCAAGGAAATAAAGATCAGACTATGAAACTGTATTTTAATTGTTTCGGAGACACATTAGTTTGTCTAGGGGATCAGTGGCGTAACTATACCATTCGAGGCCCGTAGCAAATTCATCGGATTTTTGAATTATCAATACTTTTCACTCACGAGTCTACCCCGCGGGGGCGTACTGCAAGCGAAGTAAATTGGCTATTGCTTCCCAACTTCATTTATAATTGCACCATTTGCACCCAAATTTGATCGCGCGCCTATACTATAGGGTGCCGGGGTATCAATTGCACACGGGCGCTACATGGGCTGGAGCCGGCTCTGATTTTTGTAATGTTGGAACACAATAAAAAGGTTTTTGGTACCACAGCAACAGCAGAACACTTACTCCTAAGTCACAGGATCACCTAGTTTAGGAGTTCAGGGTTTTCCTTATCCGTGTGTCCTTTAGTTTATTTATTTCTATAACACTTTCTCACACAAATGTACAGAGGCGGACTTAATGCCATAGGCATTAGTTTACCAAGTTAGTTAGATAGTTTTAATTAAGATATGTATAGTTTTTAAGCAATGTCAAAGGTGTTTGTATCGATAAAGATTTTTATTATTATTTATTAATGTTCCAATTTCAAAAAACGCTCCTACAATGGATTTGATTTTCTTTGTCCGTAAATTCGATACTTCGAGTGTTCTTTTTTCGAAAATAATGACAATATTTCCATGCATGTTTGAGAAAAAATTGTTTATTTTTGTGGTATAAGGCTGTGGTCACAGTGCCGGCGGCGTAAGCTTGTTAATCAATCTATATAACAATAGAACGGCTTCGCCTAAAATGGAGCCTTGAATGAAAAATGAATCGTAAGTTGGGCGTTATAAGGTACATTTTAGAAGAAATATAGAGGCGATACGAATAGCAATTTTTCTTATCTTTTTTATAAGCGTTCTTAACTTCATTATGTATTCGGTTAGGTTGACAAGTTATGCTTCAATATAATGATGGAGATGCAATAAAAGAGAACTAATAAAAAAGGAAAAATCTATACAATTTATTCCTCAACTATATAAAAGAAAATTACGAAACAGTACATTACTCATAATAATATCATACGTAAATAACAGGACGCCGTTATCTAAAACATTTTCATTAGGGGCCATCTATAAAATACGTCACACGAATTTCATGATTTCTGGAGTCCCCCTCCATCCTTGTCACATTTTATCATATTTGTGTGACCCCTGCCCACTCCCCTGATGTGACTTCAAAAAATATTAAATTAAAATTTTTGTAAGTAATGAATTTAAGTATACATTTATAGTGAAATTCTATTTTAAATTATTTTTCATCCACCTTGTTTCCATGGATTTAAACCTTATAATAATATTGATACGAGTTAGTATTATTTTAAAGTTTTTCATAAGAGTCGAAGTCTAGTTTTAATACTTTAGATTTATACATGTGACGTCACGAAGCTTATTACGTTATTAATTATACCCCCCTTGTCACACAATGTCACACTTTGTTGACCCTCTCTCCCTATTAATGTGTGACATATTTTACGGATGGCCACTTAACATTTCGGTATTTTTATTTTATTATTATAATTTTACATTTTTTTATTTCTAAGGATGCATAAAAGGATCAAATATTTTGAATATCAATATTATAGTGTCAAGAAAATGGGATTCAAATTCGAAAATTGAGCAAAATAAATAGAAATTACACCTGTCAGATCTAAATACTCTTTTCTGGCACCATCATGGCTTTTACTAACTAGCTAATACCAATATCCATACTAAAAATACTTGTGATTCATGAAATATTATCTAAAATTATTGCTAATCGAGTAAGAATTATGGCTAATGGCTTTACCTGAAATTGCACTTAAATTATGAAGTTCATTCAACCTCTTCAATATTTCATAAAGATTAATAGTATTTAATAAAAATAATAAAAAAAATTCATTCTTGGAACTAAGTCAGTAGAAAGGCCCACCAGTGGTTTATGTAAATGCACTTATGGGTGTATGTACTTCTAAGAAACCAATGGTCATATTACCACACATTACAATTTTCAAAAGACACTACAGTCCCAGCATCTCATAGGATAAATGGACGTAGTTAAGCAGAAAGGACACTACCCACATTGTGGTCAGCGATGAGATGAGTTGTATATACCAAAGAGGACCTAACGGTTAGCGGAAGGTACCCATCATTAAAAAATCAACCTTATTTTTGTAGAGTCACAGATCTTTTTTGTTGAGTGTACCAACCGTTAGGACCTCTTTGGCATATACAACTCATCCCTGACCACAATGTGGGTCAAGTCCTTTCTGCTTAACTACGTCCAAATAACACAAAAATTATGAAAAACTCAATACCTTATTTTAGAACATAACAACAATAATTGTTTAACACCTTTTGTATCTTTAAACATTTACAACCTTGAACTAATGAGTATAAATCTAATGTTAAATTTAGAGTGGATTTTTTGATCATCAGATAACTTTTAACTAAAGAATAAATATGGTAGTTTGACAGCTTTTAGACATAGATAAACTCACGCCTTCTGCCCTTGGGGGAAAGCAGATCTACAGAATGCCACCTGCTACAATTTTCGTGCTTCGTTAACATTGTACATCTGGTTATACAAGCACGCCTGTTGCAAGAACATAACCAATATGGTCACTTGTCCTTAGGGGCGTTCTCTCAAATCTGCTGCTTTTGTATAGAAAATATGTGTATGTGTGTCAAACCACCATATTTATTCTTCAGATAAAAACACCAATTGAAAATTTAGCAGAATGTTGAGATTTACAAAATAATCATCTTGAGGAACAGCAAGTTCAAATTGTTGATACATTCAGATAATAATTAATAGGATTAAAATAAAATGATATATACATATTCCGTGTACAATATTTTTTTATGTTATCAAGTGATTATTAATCATAATTTCAATGCAAATATATGATGCTTAATATCATGTTTTCATAATATAATATAAAATAATGTTATAAAATCAAAATGGAGTGTTTTTTATTAAAAAGGAAGTTAAAAAGTGCAATTTTTAGGCCCCTCGCCCACGGCGACTTTTTGTAGCGATGCTGTCGCGCGTTTACGAATTAGTCGCATTTGCAACGCACTACAGAAGCGATGCCAACGCGCTACAGTATCGCGACTGTATCGATACAAACGCGCGACCGTGTCGGATGACATCGGGGAGAGAACGGAGGGGGGGTGGCGCATGAGTGGAGAACCGAGCATCAGTGCAACTGTGGCATTTTTGTGCCGTTACTGAATCGCGTTTGCATCGCGACAGAAGCGCGACAGTATCGCGTTTGCATCGCGACTGAGAATCGTGGTGTGGGCGAGGGTAAACAGCTAGAGGCCGCAGCGCGGCTGTATCGACGCGAACGCGCGTCAGCATCGCTACAAAAAGTCGCCTTGGGCGAGGGGTCTTATGTATCGTACTTTTATGAAAACAAAACAAGATTTATAGTTTTCCAATTTTAGTAAAATTACTGAATTTTTTATGTACACTATTTAGCTTACAGCCTTTCTTCTATCAGCCTCATACTTTGTCCTCTACGTGGTAATAATATCACACCAGCAGGCCACCAAATTATGAGCTAATACTTAAAGCTACTGTAACTGAGGATCAAAGTCATTGCCGTCATTCAAGGCATTAGTGTCCTCTATCTCTTCTTTAGCATCATTATTTTCTAATACTGGTTCATTGATAGGGTTGTGGGCACTTAGGGCTGGGCTTATCTTAGGTGGCTGAGCAGCAGGGGTGATTTTGGGTGCTGCTGATGGATTGGATGCTCTTGTTGTCAGTGCCAACTTCAGCTTCTCAATCTCCTTCTCTAGATCTTCAATCTTCTGCTTCCTCTCAACTAACTGGGTTGTCAGTGTATCCTTCTCTAACCTCAGTGTTTCCACTATAGCAGTCTTACTCACTTGCAAGTTCTTCAGTGACTGTAACTCTGTCTTGCAAAGCTCCACGTCTACTTTCGTGTGGTTCACTTGTCCCTCAGATTTTAAAAGTTTACTTTTGTAGTCATCCACATCGTCCACCAATCTAGATTTTTGTTTATCTAATTCATTCACCTTGATCACATATCCGTCACGCTGTTCAAGTAAAGTTAAAGATTCCTCCATGCATGATGTCTGCTGCTTGGAGCATTCCTGTAGTTGTGTACTTATCTCCGAAACTCTGTTTCGCAATTCAGTCTCCGCACTCCAACTATTGATCAGTGAAAGTAACAATAAAATGCAGACAGCAAATACGATATACATAGGCCAACGACGCATGTTTTCTATGCCCATGTTCTACAGTATAAAATAGAGTTTAAGTGAACGAAACAAATTAAGTAACGTTTACAGTTAATTTAACAATTTATTAATAATCTTTTATAACAAATTAAATTAAATTTTAAGTTTGACAGGGTAGCTCTGACTGTTGACACTTGACAGAAGATTTGACTTGACACTTTGACCAATTTTGTTTTTCGTATCTTTTGTAAAACACGTTAGGTATAAAACTAGCTTTGTTGTACTTACATTTTTCTAGCATAAAATAAGCTGGTCTTGGCTTTAAAGTGAAATATGTTCTAGACTTGAAAAAATAGTAATCATAAATTACTATTTTTTCGCATAAATAGTGGTTAAAATCATACAAGAAACTCATTTCTTTGATTAAATATTTTTCTCCTAACACATTTCATAAATGCACATAAAATCACCACAAACTGAAACAACTTTGTTGTTGATCTCTGTGTATTGTAAATCTACCAGAGTTCTTTATTTAACAATGTTATTATGATCATTGTAATAATTGTAATAAATCAGTGAATTTCTGTTCCGTTTTATAAAATTCCATCTCAAAAAGTATAAATTGTTATCTGTGTACTGGCAATTTGGTCACGTGACCAGCTCTTGTCGCCCATAGACAGCAATCCTTCATCGACTTCTTTGGTTTATAGCCACGAGGTTTTTAGAATTATTTCAATTTATTAGTGAAATAATAAAAAGATACTTCATTTTAATCGAACAAAATGCCACCCAGTAATCCTTTGCCACCTAAAGAAAATGCGCTTTTCAAAAGAATTTTGGTAAGTACGATTGTAAACATACAATTCGGTTTGGTGCTGCTTGTCATTCTTGGCGAATATCTTCAATTTATAAAATAATGCAAATCACAACTAGAGTATTTTTAAGCTCTTTCGTGATGCCGAAACTTGTATGAAAATATTTACAGCAGTAATAAATGGCTGTGAATCATAATAGCATTAATACACTATAGTACCAAATGTACTAGGCTAGCACCCTTTTGGGTGCATCTAATAATAGAGGTTAAACACTCAATGATAAGTGCATTGTTATCTTTCAGCGCTGTTACGAACATAAACAATATAAAAATGGGTTGAAATTTGCCAAGCAGATACTGTCTAACCCTAAATTTCAAGAGCATGGAGGTAAGTTTTAATGCCATATTAAAATTATGGCTAAAAATGACATAAAACAATGATTTTATAAAATTTATTCATATAAAAACTAAATCCATATTCAGGCAGCTTGACTAGTGGTGCATTGATTTACAATTCCTATAGAAGTAAAGTGGCACTAACTTTGATAATTAATTATCACCAATATTCTTTTTACTGGAGTTATGTAGTTGTGAAATTGTTTTCAAAACATAAGTCTGTGTCAGTGTTTACCCTATCTGAAATTGTTTCAAATAATTCCTTGGGAGAGTGCATTCCTTCATAATTATAGTTATTTATACAGATTATAAACTAAAATTGGTTTAAACTTAAATAAAGGTTTTTTTTTTCATATATGAAATCCCCTAAAACATTGACCACAACAAAAACTATGACAACTTATTAATGAAATGTATACTTTTTCAGAAACATTGGCTATGAAAGGATTGACTCTAAATTGCCTGGGTCGCAAAGATGAAGCTTATGAGTATGTACGCCGAGGACTCCGCAATGACCTGAAGTCTCCTGTCTGTTGGCATGTGTATGGTCTGCTCCAGCGTTCAGACAAGAAGTATGATGAGGCCATCAAATGTTACCGTAATGCCCTGAAGTGGGAGAAGGAAAACATTCAGATTCTTCGTGATTTGTCATTGTTACAAATTCAGATGCGTGACTTGGAAGGTTACAAAGTGAGTTATAAGTGTTTTACATTGCTTTCTTTTATATTGGTCTATTCAGTTATTGACACTATAGGTTATAATACCTCATCCTAATCATTAAGATACTGGAGATATTAATGTCTTATACTCCATATATTATAACATTAGACAAATAACTGTTCTCACCCTTCTGTTATTTCGATGTAAATGTTTAATAAACTCCGTTATTTCACGATAAATACAAAGCACTGTAATCTATTTACCATTTACATTAAAAAATAACTCTATAGTGCAGTAATTTCAACAATATTACACAATAACTGTCGTTATTTAGCCGTTATTTGTCTAATGCATAATAGTAAATGGAGTATAATTGAAAATGATTCAGTTTGAGTCCTATGACAACACACCTTAGTTGAACGTAGTTTAGCAGAAAGGACAACCCAGATCATGGTCAGAAATAAAGAGGTCTTAATGGTTGGTTCTTTCACTCAGCAAAAAGATACGTGACAGTACGAAGATAAGGTTGATCTTTTAATGTTGGGAACCAACCCACATGAAGTTGAGTACCTTCCGTTAACCGTTAGGACCTCTTTGGTATATACAACTTATTTTTTACCATAATGTGGTATGAGCCCTTTCTGCTAAACTAAGTCAATCTAAAGAAAAGGCTTCTATGGAATAGTATAGTATCTTTGCTGCTAGCTGATTACTTTTTAGAACTTTATTATAAATCAATGTATAAAATGAAATTGATCATTAAAACATTGTATCAAAATGCCTTGATATTTGATGTCATAATTGTAGTCATCATTATGTCATTTAGTTGTTGATATTTCACAAGCAAACTTTTTATTTGACATCTGAAATTGTTTACAAAACATGTCCTGTGGCTCTATAATTATAACTAGCTTTTGACCGCGGCTCCGCCCGCGTATATGTCAGTTATCGCGTAAAAAGTAGCCTATGTCCATCTACATAACCCAGGCTATATCTCTGCCAAATTTATGCCGATCGGTTCAGCGGTTTAGGCGTGAAAACGTAACATACAGACAGACAGAGTTACTTTCACATTTATAATATTAAATACGGCTACAAGTCATTTATTTAATTTTGGCTTCACTTTCTTAGCATTGAAATAATAAAATTCCATTTGGCAAAATGTATTACTGGATCCAGTGAGCAGTGACTCACAACTCATAACCCATCAAAATTCTCTGTGTTAAAACTCCTTTTATGTTTTGACAGAATAACATAGAGCTGATGCAATGGTGTTGTCATAGTTTTTTGTTGATTTCCATTGTCACGAACACGTATAGTATAAATAAAACTTTGTATCATATTTCTACGTATCACGGTATTCATTAACACGCTACCGCTCCCCCGCATCCAGCCTAAATCTCACCCTGCTATATCCTGCCCTTATCCAAATTAATTTTGGGTCGGCGTATCATAGGGTTGCCAGATGTCCTTTATTTTAAAGGTTGTCCTTTTTTTCACACCAAAAAATTGAATTTGAAATCTTCAATACAGAACAATACTTTGTCTTTTATTTTGGGAAAAATGAAATAAGTTAGATATTGACACAGTAAAAGCATAACTACAAATAAAATCGAACTCCAACATGCAATGCAAACAATTTTATCAATTCATTATAGAAAACGAAGATAATAGAAGAAGAAATAAAAGAAGAAGCTCCTGAGAGCTTCTTCTTTCTTTTTGTTGCTTTAGAGCAGCCAAAAGTAATACCAAGTACAAAATAAATGCCGCTACTGATACCATAACAGCATTTTATTAAAAATAGTATGATATCCTTTTTTTCATCCAAATCCTTTATTTTAATCCTATAAAATCCTCTAAAACATAAAACCGGAGCTGGCAACCCTAGCGCAACATATCCGTTTCTTCCATACTTCTCTATTAGTTGACATTTCAGTAGTCATCCCCTTTCTAGCCATATCATCGTTCACATAGTTCACCATTTCTTTGGTCTTCCCCTACTCTTAAAGCCATCGAAATTCATACCCAAAACTTTCCTCACATTCTCCTCATTCCTCAGCATCACATGTTTATACCATGACAACTGATTTCTGCACACCTTTTCTGTCACCAGTGCAACTTTCAGATTTCCCCTTAAGTTCTCATTTCTTAATCCATCCATTCATGTAACACCACACATCCCTCTTAGCATTCTCATCTCAGCTGGATGAAATTACCTTTAATTTATCCCTTTTGTGGCCCAACATTCTGATCCATACAAGACAGCAGGTCTAACTATACAACTATCCGTACTTCCATACTAATAACATTATAAATGTGAAAGTAACTCTGTTTTTCTGTCTGTCTGTCTGTATGTTACGTTTTCACACCTAAACCGCTGAACCGATCGTTATGAAATTTGGCAGAGATATAGCCTGGGATAGGCTACTTTTTAACGCGATAACCGACATCCACGCGGGTGGAGCCGCGGGCAAAAGCTAGTATATTATAATTGCGAAAGTAACTCTGTCTGTCTGCCGGTCGGTCTGTCTGTCTGTGTGTTACCTTTTCACGCCTAAACGGCTTAACGAATTTCAATGAAATACAGGTAGAACTTGGTTAGGACATAGGATACTTTGTATCCCAGGGCAGTAATACATTCCCATGGGAAAATTTCTATAACATAGTCCGTCGTTGGCCGTCCGTGAGTCCGCTGTTACTTGTTTAATAAATATAAATAAATAGTCAATGATGATTCTATAACATAGTAATTTACGATTATGCACGTGAGTTTTGGGCCTATGGGTACATTTATTTGACCACGACGAAGAAGACACGGCCGCCGCGCCACGTTAAGCTTTCGTCTTTGTTTAAAAACAGACTTATAGTTAGGCACGGCTAATATAACACAAAAGTTTGTTACTCACAATTTAACCTAAACTTTCCAGGATACTCGTTACCAGCTGTTCATGCTCAGACCGACACAGAGAGCGTCGTGGATCGGTTTCGCCATGAGTTACCATCTCCTCGGTGACTACGAGATGGCGAATAGCATCCTGGACGCTTTCCGCACCAACCAGATGAAGGGGCCTTATGACTATGAGCATTCAGAACTGCTCCTGTACCAGAATATGGTGCTGGCAGAGTCTGGACAGTATGAGAGGGCACTACAGCATCTACACAAGTTCTCAGCCCAAATTCTCGATAAGTTATCCATTAAGGAGACCTCTGGCGAATATTATTTGAAATTGAAAAGGTTAGTAATAATTTTCTCATATTGTATGAAGAAAAATAAACAGTTGAAAATCTCCTGCTTAACATTGGTTTTATAATGAACGATTTCGTGTTTCGACGTATTTCAATGCAGGGCTTGTTAACGTTACCAAATAACAAAATAATAACCGTTACGTAACGTTAAATTTCAGTATTATACCTACTAAAGTTACAAAAATTTACGTTACTTGATAACATTACCAGTAATATAACGAAAATACGATAATTAACGTTAATTTAGCTACGTTGCCGTTCTGTGGGTAAGAATCAGGCAAATTCAGGCAACGTTTTGATCGGCACGGCATCAGAGAGGCGCGAGGGCGGGCTCCCGCTGCTCCGCATATCTCAGGCCCCACTACTTACATCTCATCCGTTTAAAATAACGATGAAATTAGTAGTCGCATAAATAACGATAAATCGATTACCGTTATTTTAATAATAACGTTAACTCTGTCAATACAAGGTAACGTTATGAAAATTTACCGGTATTTAAAGCTGTTTCAATGACGAAGATGGAACTGTGGAATACTATATCATTGATAAAGGGGTCAATGAGATTTTTATCACGTTAAGATTTCAGACAGACGCAACAAGCCAGTAGCAAATTACCACGTAGCCATACCTACATTTGGACGGTAACGGGTATGGCTTATTTCGACCTTTCTGCTAGAATAAGTCCTACCTCCCGTTTTTAACCATTTTTTTTTAGAACAAATATTTATTTATTATTATTTATTTATTTAAACTTCATGTACAATATTGGTACATAGGCGGACTTAATGCCACAAGGCATTCTCTACCAGTCAACCTTTGGGTTAAATATAAAAACAGTGGTAGGGTACAAAAATAATGACAAAAATACTAACTTCTTGATTAAGAGAATTTATATAGTTTTATTGATACTAATACACATATACAAATAAAATAAACTAATAGATATTTTAACAAATACCACCTAATAATAATTACTATGACTAGACTATCATTTGAGAGTTATTTAGTCTGACTTAAGTAGTGGTTACGAACTTTTCTTTTAAAAGTAAATTTGTTTTCAGATTTTTTAATGCCAAAAGGTAGCGCGTTCCAGAGCTTTATAGTAGAGATAGCGTAAGAATTTGACATAAAACCGGTACGGTGTGAAGGAATTTGGAGAAGTACATTCTTGGAAGCTCGTAGGTTACGACTATGAGAACTGCCCAACACTTTGAAATAATTCTTTAGATAATCGGGATCTTTTTTCTTAGATTTTCTTTGAGCATTGCTGACTGATAGCCAAAAGGCCGGCTGATAAAACCTAATCAAATCAACGATCCTACAGTATCCTCTAATTTTATGGGTTAGTTGAGGACAAACTGCAAGCAAGCAAAATGTATACAAGGTGAAAATATTATGATTTTTTTCCCATCTTTATTGTACCAAATACTTAATTATTTTCAGGTTTAAGGAAGCAGAAGCCGTTTACGAAGACTTGTTGAGGAGAAATCCTGAGAATGTGATGTATTATGAAAAACTTATAGAAGCTAAACAACTTACTAATCCTGATGAAAAAGTGGCCTTCTTTGATGTATATAAGTGAGTAAAAATACGATTATTTGTCATTTTAGGCTATCTATACAAATAAATAAAATAATAGCAGTGCGTCCTGCTCGTTATGACATGCCGAAACGTGGACAATGACAGTCGGGCTGGTCCACAAATTTAAAGTCGCTCAGCGCGCTATGGAGCGAGCAATGCTCGGAGTTTCGTTGAAGGATAAAGTCAGGAATGAAATTATTCGAAAGAGAACCGGTTTTACCGACATGGCTTGCAGAGTAAGCAAGCTGAAGTGGGCTGGCCATGTTTGTCGAAGGACCGATGGCCGGTGAGGCAGACAAGTTCTGGAGTGGAGACCGCATATCGGCAAGCGTAGTCTCCACCCAGCTAGATGGACTGACGACCTCAAAGAGGTGGCTGGGATAGACTGGATGCAGAAAGCGGAGGAGAGAGTGTTGTGGCGCAGCATGGGAGAGGCCTATGTTCAGCAGTGGACTGGATACACATAAATAAAATTAAGTGTCTGTTTGTGATGTCAAAATAACAGCTTTTTAATAAATGCATATGAAAGTAAAGTACTCATAACAAAAAAAAAAAAAAAATACCGTTTACATTTTTTTCTGTCTGTCGTTCTGTTTGTTTGTTCCGGCTAATCTACGAAACGGCTGGACCGATTTTGACAGGGCTTTCACTGGCAGATAGCCGATGTTACAAGGAGTAACTTAGGCTACTTTTATTTTAGACTAGCTGCTGCCCGCGGCATCACCCGCGTGGCTTTTTCTAAAATAAAAAAAAAGCAGAAGCTAGTATAGCATAAAGGTCTATTCACAAGTATTTATGCTCATACGAGGCTCATACACATAATAAGTTAAAGCATGATTGTGCTATATGCATTGTGTTTTGTGTTGAAAAAAATGGTATAACAATCTATATCCCAAAGTATCAGACAGATAGAATACTCTTTATATTATGTACTATCGGGGACATCCAAATCGGACCACCGTAAGGACTATTTCTGCTTGCAGCACTCATCAACTAGAATAACGCTTACATAAGCTCATCAACTTGAGGTCTTTTATTGTTCTATTCCTATTAGTCGAAAAAGGATAGTCAGACATATGTGATCATTGTAACAGAGCCCGAGACTTTTATTGTTCTATTCCTATTAGTCGAAAAAGGATGGTCAAACATCTGTGATCATTGTAACAGAGCCCGAGACTTTTATTGTTCTATTCCTATTAGTCGAAAAAGGATGGTCAGACATCTGTGACCATTGGAACAGAGCCCGAGAAATTTATTTAACCAATATATTCCTATGTATTTTTGTTTTATTGTTCGACGCAAAAAGGGGCGGTAAACAGATGTGGACACCGTGAGCACGGGATTTTGTTTTGAAAGTGTGCCGATTCGGATGTCCGTGATAGTACACCATATGAATGGTAGACAGCTCAGGCATTTTACACTTTTATAATACCGATTCGGTGTTCCGAAAGATAGTGAGGTGAGGTCGGTGAACTTCGTACCACTTGAGACAAAATGTAATTATTTTCGATTTTTCTTTTTTCCCATACCAGTAATAAGGTGATAATAAAAAAATAAAAACAAATAAAAAAACTTTCTATCCATTTATTTGCGAGACTAACGCACGGCATTTGATTTTTATATATGAATGAATGAATGAATGAATGAAATGCGTGGTTTAACCAGACTCGATTACTCGAATGAACCCAAAGATTCACACTAGCCCCTAGAGCCTCATGTTTCATGGGGCTATAGTGGCCATTGCATATCAAGGAGTAGACCGGGGAGCACGATAATGGTAGGGAAGACGTGCCCATAGGACATGGAAGGAATTTTAGAGCCATACCGGATAAGCAAATATTTAATGCTACCAATTGGCCATAAACCAAATTGAAGAACTCAAACCTCAAAGCATTTATTTCAATTAAACCATTTACAGGCACTTTTGAATTGTCAAAGAGACGGTCAGTTAGTTAGAAAGTTGAATACATAATTTGAGTTGAGTCCAAAACGTCGATCACTATGGAGAAGAACGGGCAAGAAACTCCAAGGACACTCTTTTAAATCAAAATATTACAAAATCCTGGGTACATTATTCTTGTTGTTTCTATATGTGAGACAATGTAAAAACTAATAAAAAACAATTCAAAATATAAAATTAGTTATTAAAAATAAACCCTGGCAGTCAAGAGATGACCAGTCCCTGTTCATGAACATTGCGCATGGATCAGCACCATCCAGCTCAACCATTTTGTAGGGAACCGAATGATCCAACACACGCGCCACCATCCGTGAGACATAAAAGACAGATAATCGTAATCTACGATATTTCGGAAAAAAAAATCGGTAATAGCTTAGTGATAATAGTTTCTTTAATACTTTTTAGATTATTACAGGCGTGTGCTATGTGTATAAAAAAGTGTCTGTTGGAATAAGTGATGCAAATTATTACTCAGTAATGGATACTTTACTATAACCATCCACAGTTGCATAAAATATGCTTGTAATACCAGGTATTAGTGGAATGATTTTCTACTATGCTTGGAGTAGGTGTGCTGCCCACTTTGACATATTCAAAGCGTCGTGACTTGTATATTATCAAACTATTCACTTATACGACAGCACTAGTAATTAACGTCCATAATAATTTTACAGAGATTATTCCTCTTTGGCCCACCGAGTTGTCCCATTGAATGTTCACAATTTTGACGTTCACTTTGTCGTCCAACTTTGATGGGGCAAATAGTACTCGCATAAAGATTTCGCTTTTTCCCGGTAACAAAACAACTGTTTTATGGAGGAAAAAGAAAAATCTTTAATAAAAATTTGGCCGTCACAGCAGATGTGAAACATCGAAATTGATAGTTATTGAAATAATGTATAATTAAAGAAAACTATTAAATAAATATAGACAGCAAATAAATGTATTTTTCATAATATTCTTATTAGAAAATATATATACAGAATATAAATGTTTTTAATATAGACTTTGGGGCATTACGGCATAAGAGAGCGTCATGCGGTTTCCCGTCACGGCATACGAGTCTGTTTTACTCCCCAAGGCGCGCCAATAGATGATTCACATTAAAAAAAAATACATTATTATTTTCGGTCATCACTCATCACGACCCAAAGGATACAGCCAGAGGCGACACATTTCTAACGATAAAAAATAAAATCATCACGCAATGCTGTAACCTACTCAAAAAAATAACCATGTATTTCTTCTATCACAAATGCCCAATTATCTCCATAAATAAATATATGTTAATTGAATACCCATATTATTGATCTATTTACATGCCTATGCCCGTTATATTGCGTAAGCGTCGAGCGCATTATCTTTAGCTACACATAACGTTACATATTTAGCGGCCTAGTTACATAATGTGCATTGGATCGATAATGATAGTGTTAATAGATCTAATAGAAGTGTTTTGTTTGTATGTTTTGGTTCTTAAATCTGGTACAAGGCCTTGTGTTTGATATCTTATTGTTTTTGTTTATATTAATTATCTTTTGCGCGCGATATCTTCCCCGTGGATTTCGGAAATTCATTAAACATTTTCTGTATAAACATCGCTGTAAAATCTTTTTGTAGTGCAAACTAGTTTCTACGTAATAATATCTTTAGACTAAAGATACGTAGAAACTGAAGACTTCAGTAGTTAAGGCTGTGCGTTGAATCAGCATCAACGACGCTTCCACGTGTCGATTTGAATTAATGAAGCCTATTTTTATTGGAGAATTTTAACAGTATGGTCACAGATTAGTATGGTCAATGAGGCCTCATTTTGAATTTCACATAATGTTGGCTATAAGAAAAAATTAAAATCAAAGGTTGAGAATCAGCAGTTTTCGAACGTCAAAATTACTTAAGATATTTCCTTAAAACGCCCGCCGTTCACTACTTTCTAGTGCTTTAGCTGGGAAGAAGAACAAAAAACTCCCTAGCAGCGCTGCTGTCTGTTCAGTTAAAAAAATTGATTTTATAAATAGTAGGTATCCAAAGTAATTAACATGACTAAACACAGAACATTAAATTTAACTATTTGCAATATGCAGCTAGCACACGCCAATATACCAACAAATACAATGAAAACTATACTCAAGCACAGATTAATACAAATGGGACACTCCGCAAAATCATTTAAATAAAAAGCGACTCTTGCTACGACACAATAAAGTGCAATTCAGGTCGCACAACGCTTATTACCTACAGTTATATTCACCTACAAGTTTCCCCTATTTCTATTCGCGTAACTCTTATACCGGCGGCGCGCGTCAGTCCTACTAAATCTGCCTAGTGAGATGGGCCCGTCGCGTACTTGTAACTTCATACCTAAACTGTGGAGTGTCCCATCTGTATTAATCTGTGACTCTAGACAAAAAACTAAAAATGTAAAAAAAAAACTTAATACCTAAATAAAAGTCTGAAAAGACACCAAGGTAGACCAAGGTATAATAGCAGGACGAGCTTGACTCCTACCAAATATACTGGCCCAGGTTAGTAGAAAACACCAGTGTGTGGAAAAGGGAGAAATGAGGCTATGCCCTAGAGTGGGTCTATACAGGCTACATATCTACATGTTATTAAACCTATCTCTTGTCATTTCCAGGAAAGAATTCCCTAGAGCGATAGCGCCGCGTCGCCTACAGTTGACGGAAGCACTGGCGCAGCCCGTCTTCGAGAAACTAGTCGACGAGTACCTCAGACATGGACTGCATAAAGGAATACCTCCGCTATTTGTTGATATCAGGTAGTAACATCATTTTGAAGTAATATAACATAGAAGAGGACCTCTCATTTCAGAATTGAAGACGAGAGAGGTTGTGATTGATTTAATCCTATCGATTGGTGACATACATATAGGACGTCATGTCTCGCATTAGGACGCATGTCTCGCGTAGGATGTCATGTCTCGCATTATGACGCTCATGTTTCGCATAGGATGTCATGTCTCGCATATGAAGATATGACACAAATATAGGATTTCATGTCTAGCATTATGACGCTCATGTCTCGCATAGTATATTATGTCTCGCATTTGATGACAACTATAGGATGTCATGTCTCGCATTATGACGCTCATGTCTCGCATAGGATGTCATGTCTCGTATATGATAATATGACATAAATATAGGATGTAATGTCTCGCATTATGACGCTATGTCTCACATAGGAAGTCATGTCTCGCATTTGATGATATGACATAAATATAGGATGTAATGTCTCGCATATCTCGCATAATATATGTGACGGTTAAATATCCGGTTGAGTTAAAAGATAAAACAGGTTTTACTTCCTTTAAAAAATAAACACCTTTCCTGTTAATGTGATTTACTAACTTCAATATTCATTGAGAGAAAATATACTTTCCTTGGAGGAAAAGTTTGATCTTTCGTCTTTCTTTCCGTCATTACTAAAATGTAACGCTGTTATTGACCACTTTTTTAATGATAGCCCTTAAAAAATTCCAGATCGTTATACCAGGACAAGAGCAAAGCAGAGTCAATAGAGAAATTAATACTCCAATATTTGGAGAACCTCACCAAAAACGGCACATTTGGCCCTGACGCCGGTGAAACTAAGCAGCCAGCCAGCGCGTTGCTATGGGCGTATTATTACGCCGCGCAACACTTTGATCATAAGCAGGAGACTGAAAGGGCGCTTCACTATATTGACGCGGCCATCGAACACACGCCTACGCTTATAGAGTTGTTTATTGTTAAAGGAAGGATTTATAAGGTTGGTATTTATGTCTTAAATGGTACGTAAATTCATATATTACACTAAGTAAGTGCGTACACGTTTGATGGATGCTGGATCCATCCAGATGCACCTTTATTGTAAGCTAATCGAAACGCTTATAACTAGAGATAGGATCGGATATTCGGATGCATATTTACCTAAAGTGAATTTTTCTCGGCTACTTAGGTCGGTAGGTAGGTATGCATCCGATTCTATAGTCAGAAATCTAAAGTTGTCGATCCCGGAACCGCGGGATTTTTTCGATAACAAAAGCGCAATCCATATTAGCCAATATCTCAACTTTAGGTGAATATGGATCCGAATATCCGATCTCTACTTATAACCTATAAGTTTGTGGAGCCCTAAATCATGATTTCTGGACGGTTTTGAAACAGTGCATTTGGTATACTATTTCGATGTTACTGAAATTTCCACATACACTGAAATTATTTGTTCTTAAAAAAGGTACTTGCAGGACACACCTACTCACTACTACCATGAAAGAAACACACTGGGCATGTATGGAATGCATCACAATTGGCATCACCTTCTCTAACAATATCACCTTACATAAATTTTGATCACTTTTGGACCTTCTCACATTAGCTTGTTACTTGTCAGTTTATGTAGCTGTCTCTATCACTTGGTTCCCGGACTTCTAAATCGAGTGACTTTGCATTTCCATGGGTAGGTACAAAGGCCTAAAACATCAAAGTCATTGAGTAGAAGAAAAAGTTTTTATGCAGTTTTGACCGTTTTGATATCATCATTGTTCCAAATTTGAATTTAATTTGTTCAAAAAGTTCTAGACCTTAAATATAAAAACAAAAGCAGTGTGGATCGATTTAGGGAGCCCGAATGCTGTACAAAGATCATTTGGCGCGTGGCCAAAATCGGAACTAACGCCGCCATCTTGATTTGTAATACAATTTCTCAAATGTTTACCAACAGTGACCCTATCAATGTCATTCAAGAGCCAAAAGATCTCTACAGTAGTTTATTTGCTTCACTTAGGACCGGTTGTTTCGAACGATTGGTTAACGTAACATACTTACGTCAAATAATAACGATTACATTATGTTTAACGTTCGTTAAATACAAAGCGTTGTTTCACTGCATAAAAAACCGATCGTCAAACTTCAAATGTAGAAGAATAAAATGACGTTAACCAGTGGGTTACTGTAATCGTAATTTTTAACGAACGTTAAGGGCATAATTTTCTGAAACAACGCTTTCTGAAACGCGCGTTTGACGATAGTTAGCGCCATTTATGACGTATACGCGTGCGTCAAGTGGACGTGAAACAACCCGCCCTTAATGACAAGGTTCTAAGTACGATCAACCTTTTCATAGGCCAACTATACGTCACAAAAACTACAATAACACGTATTATGTTACAGCATGCTGGTGATCCGGTGTCTGCTTACCAATGGCTAGAAGAAGCGCAAGCAATGGACACGGCCGACCGCTACGTGAACAGCAAGTGTGCGCGCTACATGTTACGTGCCGGACACGTTAAGAGGGCAGAGGAGATGTGTGCCAAGTTCACTAGAGAAGGTGAGAAAGAATTGACGTAGATAGAAGTCAGGGAAGTTAATTGTTTAGCAAATTGTGCTCCGTATATTCCAATCACGACTGTAATTCTTTGACAGTTGTATGAAACGGTTGTAAAGGCTAGGGCAGATTGGGGTGGTGAGCAACGCAACGCATTGCAATGATCTTCCTAAATTACTTTCATACATTTCCTATGAACCAACCAGTGGCGTAGCAGATCTGCCCTGTATCAAACTCTTTACCTGACTGCAGCGAAGCTCAAAAGCAGGGTTGGTAGTTTTTTTTTTTTCACTGCGATTGTACTATAAAAGAAAATTAAATAAGCTTAACCAAAATGAGCTCGAAAATTGGAGCACTCTAGATTAGAATTTCTGTGTGATTTTATTAAATAAATGCAAGAGCTTGAGAATTGGGACGCGCCTGGGGGCCCCTGTAGCTTGGGGGCCCCGTAATATTGATACGGCTGATACCGCGGTAGCTACGCCCCTGGAACCAACGCATACTACAGGCGGGCCGCATCACGCTTTTTTGTTTGAAAATGCGTTGCGCTGCCTCCCGTTGCGTTGCGGCTGTAAAGTGCGCTTAGCTAAATAAGGCAAATTAACTGTATATCGACATTACCAACCCACACTGGGCCCGCGTGATAGATTACAGCCCATTCCCTATCGAAGAGAGGATGCCTGTGTCTCAGCAGTGGGAACATTTGCTGATTATGTATATTGACGTTCACACATGACAGGTTTGCCAGAATACGGTCCGTGATGTTCAATACTTGAAAGCAAGGTTTCCCACAAAAAAATTGTGCAAGTATGGCCGACTTGAGTCGATCCGGTTCGATTTTTGAATTGAAAACTTCTATAGGCGCGTTGAGCACTTTTTGGGTGAACAATAATCATGGAACTCGCGTCATCGTCACCGAACGCTTTCCATGAGCTATATGTATAAAAGAACAGTTATTCCAAAGTTTTGTGTTTTCACTTCTGTCGGCAGTCCTTATGACTGCCAATTTTTTTTTTCGTTTTAAGCCTAGTAAAAGATTTGACCAAGTGCTCACCACTAATTTCTGTTAGTATATCTGAGGAAGGAAATTGTTTTTGCTGGTGGTGTTCTTTATAAATAAATAATTAAAGATATCAACTATTTATTTATTTATATATACTTTATTGTACATCAGATTACACATTACAAAAGAAAAGAAAACACGAACAACTATGTTCGATGTCACGCCGCCGCTCGGTCCTGGCGCAGGTGGCGTGACGTACTGAACGTATTGACGTATTTTGAAGGGCAGAGGTGCCCAGAAATTCCACTTATGGGTCAGCGCAGGTTGACGGAGTGGCGGCGGAGTGTATTACTATAACAACTGAAAGTCTTTTAGTTGTTATACATGAATTAATAGTTATTCTAAAGGTGCTACTGAATAAGACGATTTGTGAAAAAATAAAATAAAAATCGTGGAAAAATCCAGAAGTTACACGCTTTTGAAATTATTCTTCTATCCTTGTCACGCAAAACGATTATTATACTGTATGTCGGGAAGTTATTATGGCGTTCTTGTGTTATAACGCAGTAGTTAAGGCATATACTTTAAAACGCATACAACTTCGGCATTTTTTAAGATATTTAAAAGTTACATTTAGTTGTGGTTTTTTTTGGTTTCGAAAATAAAAATAAATAAATAAATTCAGTACAATACCTTCGCCACCAATACGTCAGTCTGCGCATACCTTAATATCAAGGTTTGAAAAGAGAAAAGGGAGCCTTTTTCCTTGATGTAGTACAAGTAATTTAAATGATTTAAAATTTAAAAAAAAAAAAAAATCGTTTCAGGTGTACCGGCAACAGAGAATCTGAACGAGATGCAGTGCATGTGGTTCCAGACTGAGGCTGCAGCATCGTATAAGCGTTCGCAGCAATGGGGCGAAGCCCTGAAAAAGGCGCATGAAGTTGATAGGGTCTGTCACACATAGATTTTGATTTTAAAATTTCTTTATTTTAACATTAAAAGCAACCGTGTCTGTGAACAAGCTTCCATAGTGATCCATGCTCTCCCTGCGTTCCGAGTTGCGATAATATCGATATTCGTGTGCTAAAGCCTGTTCCAAATTAGCGTGAGCGCGTTAACGATGTCCCGTGAAACGTCATAGATGACGTCTTGTCATTCGACATCTTGCGATATCGCCGACCATGCCTTTTACTAATATCGCCGTGAGCGCTGTCAAACAATGACAGTTGTGCTGTTTTGTTTTGAGTCGCATCATAGAATAACGTGGCATTTTCAAAATTGTTCTTCTGGTTACAGTTGCTAACTATCATAGGAAGAAGAAATTTTTGGTGTATACACAGAGAAATACTCTAATATCGTTTTGACATTGAGTGAGCACCGTGAGCGCGTTCACGAGCGTTCCGAATGGTTGACAGCCATCGGCTGTCATAATCGTAATATCTAAATCGGAACGCATGTGAGACGATGTGAGCGCTGTGAGCGATTAAAGCCAATTCGGAAGGCGGCCTCTGACGATCGTGCATACACGGCGAATCAGCCGTAGTTTTTCACGGTAACACCGTAGGTTTTCACGTCAAGAAAAACGTTTATTCAATGGGCCTTAGGCTTAGCAATAAGGGCGGTTTTTGCACTTGGTGCAAAAACTGGTGGAACTAAACAGTGGTAACTTCTCAAGGTGAGTTAGTGGTAACTCACTCATTCATGACAAAACCACACTTAGGGTTGGAAAAAGACCCTTTTTTAACTTAAAAAAAAACAGCCAGTTCAAAATGTTTTAAACAAGATTTTTTTTTTACTTTTGAGCGATTTATCATATTTCTTATCAACACCAATCGATCAGGGCTATTATTATTAATTTCTAGACTATTTTTAAATGAACGAGCTATTTCAAATCCTAAACATATTTCCATTCATTCACTATTAAAATTTGATTTGAAAAAATGCTTTTTTCTTAATGTTTAAAACATTGTTTGAAACTGTGATTTTAAACACATAGTAATAAACCTTGTTTTATTTCAAACTTTTTAAATATTGTTTAAAACATGTGTTTTAAAACAACTTGCTTGTTTTATGCCAACCCTGTATAAACACTTTCGATTTAATATGCCTTAATCTAAGTTTATTTCATATGTTTAGAAGAATGTTTTTCCTCTGGATTATTGTTACCTCCAAAATCTTACCGACCGATGCTATGTGCCTACCTATTATCTTATAATCTTGTGTTTCTCTTCTTGTGTCTCGACGACACAGGGAATCATATTGTGGCGGCTAATGCTATTTGAATTTGAATTGCTTTCTGGAACAATAAAATTTTATTATTATCATTATAACCTGCTGTTGAATGTAAAAAAAGCTTAAATATCTAAACTTTTGATTTTTTCACAGCATTTCTCCGAAATAATGGAGGACCAGTTCGACTTCCACTCATACTGCATGCGCAAGATGACCCTCCGCTCGTACGTCGGTCTGCTACGACTCGAAGATGTGTTGCGCGCGCATCCCTTCTACTTCAGATGCGCGCGCGTCGCCATCGACGTGTACCTGCGGCTGTACACCTCGCCGCTGCAGGACGCGCCGCAGACCCAGGAGCCGGATACAGGTCAGTTTATCTTGTTTAAAAAAAAAAACAATTGAAACTATGAGCTGTATTTTCACTAAACAGGGTAAAATTAAGTTAACTAGCGAAACTCCACAGCTATAATGGTTATCGATATCTAAACGAGAGATGAGAATATTGGTTGAATTTCTTATTGGTTAAAAGATAATTGATTTAAAAAAAGAACGATAATTTTATCGGTTGAAAATATTAATATTTTTACTCAAGTATCTGCAACATGGCGAATGGTCGAATTTTATACTAATGCATGTTCAAATTGTTAAGTTAAACTCAATGAACTTTCCTTCACACTTGAACAGGCTTAGGACTGTCTAGGGTTTATCTTGGTTAGATATTCGAATTTTTTATTTTCATTATTTTGTCTCGGCATTTTGTAAAATAAGTTCACAATCTTCAAATTAAACTTTATCACATTAACCGAAAACAACAACAACGCTATTTTGTTGTTCAAGTAATACAATAAAACGAACCTAATCAACCACTAACTGACCGAAATATTTGTTAAAATATTTCGGTCGGTTGTTGTTTTTCCGTTCAATATTAGTTAATTTAATGGTTGATGGTTATATTCACCATCTCTAATCTAAACATGATAAAACAATAAAAATATATTTGTTTTCTTTTTTTTTTGGGTCAACGACCGCTTTTTTACTTTAAGAAGGAATAGAGAAAAACATTTTTTTTTTTTTATAGCGTTCAGGTGTCGAGGCTTATCATGTCTGTGAAGTTTACCCAAGAGTACTGATTTTTTAAACTGATATTTTCAAGTAATTACACTAGCCACGGTCGTTGGCCCATAAAAACATCATCAT
This sequence comes from Dryobota labecula, assembly GCA_947523025.1. Classification (NCBI taxonomy): domain Eukaryota; kingdom Metazoa; phylum Arthropoda; class Insecta; order Lepidoptera; family Noctuidae; genus Dryobota; species Dryobota labecula. Next base: position 16,222,808 of record OX383302.1, on the reverse strand, counting down.
GCCATTATGTTTTATCCTTTTTAGAAATCGATACTGATCACGTCTGTGGAGTTTCGCTAGCTAATTTAAATTGATCCTATATAAAGCGCGAAGTAAAAAAAACATCACCATCATCATCATTTTGGGCGAAAACGATTTAACTGCGTTAAAATCTAGCCAAACTACAAAACGCTTTGAACTTGACTCGTCAAATCTTTGAAGTTTCGCTAATACAGTTGGAACCTGTATAAAAGCAAAATTCGCGTTCCGAAAGCTTCCGAATTATTTTGTGTTTCGGGGCGTAAGATAGTCTTGAACGAGTCGGTATTATATCATGGTATAATCTGACTGACTGGTCGAGTTTACTAGGCTCGTGGCTAAATAACAACAGCCTTACGGGTCGTGCTTCAAGGTTAAGCAACACTTGCCGGGGTCGGTTCGTGGATGGGTGAACATCCATTACATATCGAGACCCCTCCGTGCCTCGGAAAACACTTTATCCCGTTAGTCCCGGCTGTAATTTGTAGATCTTTGACAGTCGTTACGGGTCGGGTAGTCAGAAGCTCGAAATTCTGAAAACCAGTCTTACCAAGGGGCATCATGTAACTCAATAACTGGGTTGTCGAGGTCAGATAGGCAGTCGCTCCATGAAAATTACTGGTATTAAGAGGGCCCTTCCCGGTCCGTCTTACCGTCAACGCGAGCATGAATGAAAAGCTTGTTGTTTCATTCAACGCAATGTTAATTCTAACAGGCAAGTGAGAACGCAATAACATTGAACGAATAAGTAGTGTGCGGAAATTTCATAAAACTTGTTCCAGGAAATACGTGTTTTTGAGAAAGCCTTAAAAGTTTGTGAAATAAATGTGTGTTATTTAGAATCTCCATTACATGTGCGATGTTTCTATGGAGATGTTTTCTTTATTTTTAGAATTTATGAATACATTATGAACGGCCAAAGTTCAGGTGAAATGTGTGCAAAAAGCAGTATTTTGGAGGCTTATACTGAATTTGTTTCAAATTTTTTGCTTTCATAGAAACCTAGATATAGTGCACATGATACCAATTAGTAAAAAAATTTCATTGAAAGATGTATTCCAACGCTTTAATCACGTACGAGCGTTTGTATGAAAAGTATGACGGGTTGGCCGCTCTTACGCAGGCTGCATCCTGTTAGACTGTAGACTGGAAGCTGACCCCAACATAGTTGGGAAATGGCTAGGCAGATGATGTTTACTATTATAAACAAAGTATAATAATTTCTTTTTCTATTCCTTGCATCAATAAGTTACATAACCAACACTTATGTATTGTTGAATTTAAAGCTAATCGTTTTTACAAGTCAAGTTCAGCATAATATTCATGAATATCATTCATTAATATTCATAAGTTCTACGATACGGCTAATAGGCGCGACTAAACAGAATTAATTTTGTATGCAACCTGTATTGTTTGAATCCCACATCTATTTCTGTTTGAATAAGTTTTGTACAAATGACTAAATAAGTTTGTCAAAACAAGGTCAGTTTCTAGGAATACTAGAGTTTCTGTTTAAATTCATCATACTAGCGTATTCATATAATGTCATCTTTCAGTCTGACTTTATGCTAAATCATAGATTTATTTATTTATTTATTGTACAAGGCACACCAACGACATATTTACAAGGATAGTAATAATAGGTAATCACAAGTCTTCAGGGCCTCAAGTCTGCTATTACAATAGTGTCAGAATGGTCTCATCATTGTGAGTTTTTGACAGATTTGCCATACAAACACTGTCAAATACTCACAATGGCGAGACCATTCTGACACTATTGTAATAGCAGACTTGAGGCCCAGTACTCTGTAAATACATCACTTATAGGCATAGATATAAAGATAGATTCAAAGTTAGGGCTTGAGAGTAGGGCGTGTAGAGTTATAAGCTTGGCCCTACATGAGATCTGATAACTTTTTGACAGTGCGAGCCATATGGTCTCGTCTTAGCAACATTTTACATGAGAATGTTTTTGGTGGGATAAAGATTTTTTCATTTAAATAACTAGAATTTGTTCAAGTAGCAAAACAAAACCATAAAGTCAAATATTTTTGCTAAGTTCCATTTTAACCTGATCATTGTATTTGTTTTACGAGAGTAATTCATAAATCAACTGACATAGCTGTTAAACGTGATAATTTAATAAAAATTGTGTTACAATAAATATAATATTACAATTTACGGATAAATCGTAAAGCGAGTAACAATTAGCAGAATTTAATTTAGCGTCCTAGCTAGGTTACATGGTAACCTGTATTAAGTTTCGCCAGCTCAGGTTCCCACAGAAGGATTTCAATTTTTTTTGTAGAGACTAACGCTGCCTATCCTTGGTGTAGCATGAAGTAGAGGTGTACTATCGGGGACATCCAAATCGGACCACCATAAGGACTATTCTTACTTGCAGCGCTCGGCCGCTATACTAACGCTTACCTACACTCACCAACCAATAGCAACGTAGCATCAGATTTTTGCTGAGCCCCTTGAATTCATAAATAAAAAAAAAAGATCGTTAAAACCCAGCCGAGATGATCATTGTAACAGAGCCTGAGAAAATTTAAAAATAAAAATTGTTTTTTTTTTATTAGTCGTCGCAAAAAGGGATGGTAAACAGATGTGGAACTCCGTGAGCACGGGATTTTGTTTTGGAAGTGTGCCGATTCGGATGTTCCCGATAGTACCTATTCATAGTCAGCTGTCACTCAGACGCGGTCGTTGAACTAAATAACCAGCTGTAAATACTATATTTTATCTCTTAGACTATTAATATTACAGTAATTTATCGGCCATTTAACTTTCATAACAAGTAATAGTATCTAGGAGCGCAATATCTTAGAGAAAGTGACCAAATGACCTTGTGTACCTGTTGGGTCAAGTTGTTAACGTTTTTGTGATACACATTACAGTGGAATTGTTCTAAGGCAGCTGTTTTTGTCCATGGCTTAGTTTATAATCGATCATTCAATGTTTGAAGAGCGTTGTTGGTAAAAAACTGACCTGTACTACTTTTACGTCATCGATCAACTTGATTTAGTTATCATTCGTTGAGTAATAGTATTATCTGTTCTTGTTGCATGTATTACTTGTCCCAGTTTCTGAGCATTTTAATTACTGACTCATTCAGTTTTAAGGGGAAGAGGAAACAAAAACACAATTTATCATAACATTTTGTATTATTTTATTTCAAATTCTTTGTTTTAAAAATACAATACAAAATCCACATTGATTCGTCATCAACTTTTTAAATAACAATTTTATACAATTAACAATTGCTGCCATCATTACATTCAATAACAATGCCACAATCATCGTCACACATATCACAACATTCCTTATAGTTCGTTGAATACTGACATAAATAAATTAACTATCATTATGCATGCACCACAGTCTCTTAGAAATAATTTAATAAATAACGTATCAAAAGCGTCCGTTTCACAACACCGCTGATTGAGAACTTGTCTCACATAAAGCTAAAACTCGCTGTTTAAATATTATGGCAACGCGGGCCATCCCGCTAGTCTCTTACACTACTTAGGACACTTTAACATCACATTTGCGCTTTTATTTACACGGCACGTCGCGTGCGGGCGACGTCATCAGTTCAGACTAGAGCTTTGGTTTCACCGGCCGTAGCCCGGCGATCTGTACCTCTCCCGCGCCGCCTGTGCCGCGGCTTGCGGCGTCAGGAAGTACACGTGGGCTCCCTCTCCAGGTAGCCTGTAGGAGACGAACGAACCCGGCCGGCCCTCGCCCGCTGTGTTCACCGGCCCGATCCACTCCGAATCGGGGTTGACTGGCGGCAGCGGCCTCTTGTAGTTGACGGCCGTGTCTCCCACCAGCGACGGCCTGTTCAGGTCGTATTGCTCGCCCGTGAACTGAGGCCTCTGCACCTGCGTCGGCGCTCTGTACTGCTGTGGTGTCCTGTAGCCAGGGTTCGCAATGGGGATGAACTCACTGTCAGGATTTATTGTCGGTCGTGGAAAACGATCATTGACTAACGTATCGCCTTCTAGTGAGGGTGGCTTCTGCTGTACCAGCTCAGCATTCACTTGTGGTACTTGTTCACTTTCCGGGTTGACTGTAGGCCTCGGGAGACGGTAGTTAACAAGAGTATCTCTGTCTAAAGACGGTGGGTTAGGGCTCTGGTTTTCGACGATCTCGTAGGCGTATTGCAGGTTTATGTTGTTGTTTATCGGCGTTCTGACCGTGTCGAGTGGAGCTGTCACTGCTAATCCGTTCACGTCGTGAGTGTTGTCCTCTAGCTTCTTACCAAACACGTCAAACGAGTTCTTTGTGATGTCATCGAAGTAGGTCTCGTCCTGTTTCGTGTAGTATCCTTGGCTGATCGGGTTCGGCGTAGTGTTGGGGTACCTAGACACATGATGAACAGGCGCGGGCTGGTCGCTCTGTATCTGAAACTGGTGTCGGTTGTTTTTATTCCGAACATCCTTCGGGAACTGAGTGTCGTCATATTCTTCATCGTATGTTTTCGTCGTAGGATAGTATCTGCTGGATGTCGGCGACTCTGTCGTCACTTGTACGTTTTCGACTAGGTATTGCTGATTGTAACCAGGTGACACTGACGGTGTTATAGCGTTGAATTCATTTGCCACATTAAAAGGTTTGCTGTAGCTCACCATAGGTCTGAAAGGTTCCGGGTCCAATTTAGGTGCTCGGAAGGGCAATTGTTCTGGCCTGGGCTGGTTTTGGTAGCTAAACTGATAGACTGGTCTCCCAGTAATAGCTTTTGGTTTGTGAGTATGTGGTCTGTGAGAGTGCACTTTGGGTCTCTTCGTCGTAAAGAAATCAATAGTCTGTTGGATATCAGCGATTTGTTGATAGAAAGCTTCTGGCCTCTGTTTCTGCTGTTGCACATAGACAGGTTGTGTTCTGGGTTTCTGTATACTAAAGTACTCCTGTGTGAGAGTTCGTGGTCCCTGTTTTTGTGGCCACAGGAATAGAGCATCAGCTTGGTCGATAGCTCCGTACGAAATATCCACCGCTGGGTTATAGCCTGTCTGAGTGTTGACATTCTGCTGTTGTGGGTAAGGAGTTTGATTGACTGGTACCGTCTTGTAGTAATTCCTGCCATCGAAAAATGTGGCTGGAGAAGGCGAGGTCTTTGGCTGCTCATCGTAGAAATAGTACGACGCAAACGCATTTTCGTTTGGTTTCCTGTTGTTGTAAACAGGTTGCAGTTTTGTAGTAGGCACGTCGTTCTGTACATTTGAATAATGTGCTCTTAGCGGCACTTGCGTTGATGATATATCATTAGAGGTCACTGTAGGTCTCTGCGGCACGTCATATAGTATGTACGGTTTCTCAGATGTCGTCGGTACTTTGTTGTCGTATACGGGTTCTTGATAATCGTAAATTACAGACACGGAGAGAGGTTTCGATGTAACCTTCGTTCGTGTTTTGTAAACAGGTTTCTCTGTTTTTGTCCTTGTCGTATTTTCGTCTGGCAAGTTATGAACTCTTACGGGATGTCTCGATGGTATGCGTTGCGGCTTCCTCGTTTTTAAAGTAGTTACGATCTCCACTGGTGGTGGTGTCGTTATCGTTGTTGGTATTTCAGTAGTTCTCGGCATCTCAGTTGTGGTAGGTCGCGTCTTGTACTTGGTACGCTGCACTGTGTGCGTGGGCGTCGGTCTCGTAGTCGTCTTCATCCTTGAGTATGTCGTGGACGGTCTAGCGGTGGTAGTCTTAACAGCTTCCGTCGTGCTCTCCTCCAATGGAGCGAAGAAGTCTGGTGGAGGTGGCAGTACTATTCCAGGTACTAGTGGGCCCGCCGGCACTTTATTGTTGTAGTCAGCGCGGTAGGAAAAATTGTAGGGCGGCGGATAGTAGATCGAAGGGTCGTCTTCGTCGTATAGGTCTGACTGGTTGCTCGGTGGTGGTAGAAACACTGCGCCCGGTGGAAAGCCTTCTGGAAAAGAGCCGTTCATGGATGGGAGGAAAGGGAATGCTCCCTCGCTCGCATTCCCGGGAAGGAATGGGAACGGAGGACCTGGCTGCGGCGCTCCCCCGGAAGTAGCGTTTCCCTGATTATCACTCGAGGGGTAGGGCGCTCCCGATGGAAAGAGGAATGGCGGAGGAGGAAGAGGGCCTTCGCCCTCTCCTGTAAAGAAGGAAGGGAAAAGGGACGCAGGGACACTGCCGTTTGGCGTGAGGAAAACGAGCGGTCCGTTGTCGGAGAGTCGTACCGGAAAGGGCGGTGGCACTTTAGGCTTCTGCGGTAACTTTACTTGCCTGTTAGGCGCTTCATAGGCGTCGATAGGTGGCCATGGTCTACCTTCAGTCTCTTTAGTGCGCTCAGGGAATGATCCCCCTTTTAAAACTAGTAGGTGATCCTCTGCGAGCCAAATCTCATCTTTCTTGAGTCCACCGAGACTTTGGAGGTTATCTTTTGATCTGGTCTCCGCGTTTGGCTCGTAGCTTACGATTCCAGGTCGTTTAGGAGCTTTGGCGAATATTTCATTCTGAATGAGACCATATTTTCCTTCGGCCACCTGATCTGCTAGCGTCTTTTTATCTTCATCGGCCTCCTTTGTCTTCGGAGCGTCTTTCCCTTCGCCGGCGCTGGACATGAGCATGCCATCATCCCATATCCCTTGATTCCAGCCCACGTTGCCGCCTGACTGGTCCGGCGCGATCACGCCTGCAAATTTACCACTCGCGCTCTTCTCGTTGTAGGTTAAAGAATTTTTTGCGGTGCCGTATTCTTTTTCGGGTTTAATCTTGAGGTGTCCGCCGACGAGTCGTTTGATCGTTCTTTGTGACTCGGCGTGATCGTTGTCGCTCGGCGCGGCGCCGAGGCTGCGCTGATCGCGCACGAACGAGTCAGGCGGCAGCACGTACGTGGGCACGAGCACGCTCGCACGCGCGCACGCCCATGTCAGCGCCAGCACCAGCGCTAGGGCCGCCCCTCTCACCATCTGAAAGTTTGGAAAACATCACTTCTTAGTTATATTGCACATAATATATATAAACACTTAAACACAGCACGTTGTTAATCCATAAACTTATCTAAGTCGGGCTTTCTTTGTTAATCGTGTACGCTACGGAGTCGGTCATGAGCGCGCAAAGTGAAAGGACCGAAGGAGACAAAAGCGTCGGCCAGTGGCGCTGTTTCGGGCACTGGCGAGCCGCGCGCCACCACCCGCCTTTTATTAAGTTTTGTAGAGCGACCACCTCCGACCCAGCTGGCATTGAGAATCAAGCGTTTAATTGGAAATTGAATGGCGAATTAACGCCCGCCGCGAGACAGGAAGGCCGCGAGGCCTAAATACGAAAAAATACAAGTGTCGTGCTTAATTTGACTCTATTTACGTATTGTTAAGTAGATATCAGGCCGGAGCTTCATTGTTCTACAGTGGCTGTGTAACCTCACCGGAGAAATGTTCATTAGCCTAGTTTGCAACCGCTAACGACATAGAAATCTTCGAGAGTTTTGAAACAATGATCGGATAATTTTTTCAATTTCAATCGGCACGAGCTCTGTAACGTAATCTTCTTGCCGCAGTCACGAAATTATATTCATACAATCTTTATTATTTGTAATGCCCTTTATTGAAAACAATGAAGATGTCAGCTAGTGCGGTCGCTGTGGGTGAGAAATTACTACCACTTCGTTGTTGCAAAATAGCGCCAGCCTAATTGGAACGAAAGCGTCGGGCTATACCAAGCCGAATAATGGCCGAACTAGATATGGAACTATTAGGGCAGTGAAGGCAAAGTCGCCCGTGGTGTCCGGTGGGCGTGGCCGGGCTCCGTGAAAGGCACGGTCACCCAACTCGATTTCGCCTTCGATAAAACACGAGCCTAACCCGCTTTGTAATTGTGTTAAGCTATGCACCGAACCTGTACTAGATCATAGAACGGCGAGGGCGGCACCGTGCGCCGTGCGCTAACGCCTTGCAGCTTGCAATACTGCGCTCCATCGACGTTTTAATTGGTTTCGATTGCGCAGTCGGACTAATGATATTACTACAATAGGTCACTCTCTGCATATTTTCCTTAAATTCGACAAAGTTCAACAACAATTTTAGCAATCTCAGATTTATAGAATGTTTACTAGATTATTCTCGTGAAAGAGGGAAACGATAACGCTCATTAGCCACGTGATTCATAAATAATAACCTTGATTCAGTGTGATCATTTGGTTCGTTTACTGGCGTCACACGGAGTCTGGTTGAGCAATACTTGCCGTAACAGTCACTGGTTCTTTCCTTTCAGAAAACTATAAGTTGTAACATAACAAACCGCAGATTGAATTGACTGCACGTAGCAACAGACAGGTGAGCCGTAAAGTTCACAGCGAATACACCGACTTGACATTTGGCCGCGATATTCATCGCAGTTGCATCCTTTCGTTTGCGATATCCAGTTTGCCTTCATAAAAATTGTGTCGCGATTGTTTAAGCCCTGCGTTCTAACAAGACCGTGTGCATTGTTGGTGTAGTTATTTAAAATGAGTGATGGAAACTAAGGCAAGCGCATGGCCTTGCTCCGCAAGGTGCCCGATTTTTTTTGCGGTCAGTACAAAACGTGCAAGTGATTAACCAACGACTTGGCTGGGAGTGTCACGGTGGCCGGTGCTTTCAACAATGCCGCCAACCTTGCTGGCGTGCCCCGCGGAATGAACGCGGCACGACAATTGTTTTATAGGCTTTTTCGTATGTGAATAAAAAAGCTTTCTTCACGTTCTAGTTTCACGGTGACAGCGTTGGGAAATTCTCTCGGCTGATGTATTGTTGACGATTTGTATTCAGAGCTCGGTCCGTGCGCTCGGAGCTAACTTTCCATCGGCCTTTGTTTGTGTTGACTTGAGTTTAACCGTCAGGACACGCCGATTACCACGTTTCACTGTATCCTCCACACTTTCCAATAACTTAAGCAAATAACTTTAATGTATGTGTAATTTGTTGTTATGCGATCGTCAGATTATTCTCAACTAATTCTCAAAGTGCGTACGAAGGCTGCTTATTTACGTAATTACTGAGATAAGTCCCCCACAAATTAAAGTGTATACGTTTGTAGTGGCAGGTAATTGCATGCATTGATCTCCTTGAGTTTGCGGAACGACGGAAAGCTGGCCGGCGTTTATTTATTACAAACTATAACCGCCTATTTGCGACATAACTGTTTGTTGACCACTCCTTAGTGTCCGGCACGCGTGTGTCCAGCGAATTGCGCAATGTATAATAATAATGATTGCTATCGGCAATCAATAAAACGTTACATGTATGCTACGATATTGGCTGCTCTGGTTTGTCGTGGAATTATGAAACTGTATCGAAACGTCTGTGCTGAAGCCCCGAGCGTCGCCAGATTATAACGTTACTTGTCTGTCCTCAAGACATGTTTATCAAGACGATAGTAATTGGCGTATCATCGGCCGTCGCGTGCGCTTAATGATATATATTTGCGATTAATCATATGAGATTTAAAACCACAAAGGTTACAGATCAAGAAAGTAAAGGGTGCGCTCGTGCTTTATTACTCAAGTTATTAAATAAGTTTATGGCTTTATGTTATTCTGTTAATTTTAATTCATAGAAGTTGCAGTAGATTAAGTCAGGATCATGTTAAACAGGTAAGTTAATTTATCGCAAAGTAAAACTTTGCATTGAACAAGTTTATTTTGGTATATTTTTCTTTTAACTAGAGTAATAGTATGCCTATTGCGAAATTCACATTGCACAAAAAACATTGAAATATTTTATTTTAATCATACATTCCGGTTCGTGGCAACCTTAATTTGATGCGCAAGCGCAAGCTGGCGCGTGCCGTTTGATTGATCAACCGGCTCATTACAATTCTTTTTATTTTAGGCCCCAACTACTTAGCTCTTAAATTGTCCGCCTTTTGTTCCAATTAAAATTAATGATTATCCGGACCATTGTTCAGATACAAAACATTAAACTCTTGCGCAAATTATATTAATGATATGCAGTTAATTAGATGATATTAATGATTTTAAAGCGAATGAACAGTGAGATTTTTTATGGCATCATTAAAGTTTCAATTATGGTTAATTTTCTCAACATAGCTATCTATATTATACTTGAATAATAAGTATAACTGAGAAAACTGTAATTCAGTTGTAGTAAACCGATAACCACTGCAACAAGCCAATTCCAATTTTATACGAACTATAAAACATTATCGCGAGCACAAAGGAATTCAGCGTATCAATCCGTGGTTTTAACACTATTAAGCTCTATTCCTTTAATGTCAGAAGTTACGTTCAGGTATGCGAGCCACGAACTACGAGAAATGTTAATAGTGTCACGGCGAGAACTTATAGCAATTAAGTATATAATAGTGGACAAGTCGCTCGGTCAAGGCGGTGCCATCTTACAACCTGTTTTATCAAATGCACCCATCTTGGGCTGTGTTATGTCATCTAAATGCCTTGTATGCATTATTTGTTTTGGTTTGTTTATCAATGGATTTGACTTCTAGAAGTTTAGAGGATTTGGACTGACAATTTCGTTTCTAGTCTATTTGAATTTTCCTGTATAAAAAATGGAAAGAGCAAGCATGTTAAATTGACGAAACCTTTCAATAATAAGCAACTAATAAGTAGTAACGTTAAAATTCAACATAACCTTGTCTGAAATTCGATAAAATAGACAAATATCAAGAGCTATATAACGACTGGTTGGATTTACGTCATCATAAGGTTTCCTGTTTTATTTGTGTCAATTATCTAGCTCATTTTCGAATTAATTATGAGGTACCAGGCTAATGTCTCACGAGCTTTGTGTATTACTATTCTTAGACGTGCCTTATTATGATCAAAGCTTCCCAATTAAAAGACCTTGCATTTTAATGTGGGAATTCTTTTATGCATTCCTCTACTTGTTAGTTCCAATTTAGATTATCTTTATTAAGAAACGGATTGCTGTAATAAAATGTTTACTTTGTGCAAAATATCTCCTCGAGTGAATTGCACAATGTCTATGATCCTAGTTGCGTGGGTTCCAACTGCTCGATGTTAACTGTGTACTCACTCATTATAGTGAACTATTGTTCGATCATCGATTGTTTATTCTTATCGTATTCTATACATATCGATTTTAAGTGTAAAAATATATTTCAAAACCTAATGCCTATATGATTCGAATCTAGATTTGGTCACAAATATTTGTCTCTACCATTAAAATATCTTAAGGTCACAATTTTATGAAAAATCGATTCTTCTAGATCGTGACCGGTTGCGGTCGTGGAGAGCGCACGCGCCAGTTCTCGGGGCCATATAGTGAAATATTTGAAACTATTTCTACTAAGTGTACTGCCATGTAGACTATTGTTAGCGGATTTATGATTTATGCCCGTAGCTCGCATTCAAGGTTCATCGTTTTGCTCTATATTGTTTAGTTATGGCTAACATGACATATATTACTTAGTACCCGATAAGGTCAGGCCAAATAATTGAACCTACTTCAAAAATCAGGTTATTGTAAATTGGAAAATAATACGACAAATATAGTGTTGATGTCAGATATAAAACGTGCAATAATCTATAGGGACTTGTAAACACTGGAATAACAACATACTTCGTTTAATGGTAAATCTTTTATTGTCATTCCACGCCCTCTTCACGTTTTCCAGATAAAATACAGTTTATGCATACAATGTTAATCCCACCCTTGAGAATAAAAATAACCTTCACACCGATTATAATGTCCGAAGCTTCCGCATAGCCTGGCCAAGTAAGTTCGCTCTCGGTCCATATGGCCAAAGATGTCGTGTTACGTCTATATGTATTATCCAAACGTGGCTATCTCAAACAGTCCTTGAGATGAAGGAAGTCGATCTAGCTAAAACGTGATCTATATTATTACTGCTTATTAAAATATTGCAACATTTCAAATTGTTATTTCATTAATTTTTTTGTAGTTTTCAATGTGGTTTTCAAAGTCGGAACGTGTTACGATTTAGTATTCGCATAAGCGCTTTCCTTTCTTTGTTTTAAAACTTTCTTGTTCATTGTTTCGTAATTGGCGTGGTCCAACCCAATGACTGTTCGTATGTAATCTTCAACGTAATGCTCGTTATTCGTTTACATGTCATCAGTAATTGCTATTACCGCATCTCCATTACTTTTGTACACTTTCCACGGTTTTGTTTAAAAAAATAATGAATAAGCGAATACGTGGGCCTTGTTAGGATTTTGAACTTGCTTATCTGTGTTTTTATTTCTCTAACGATGCCTTTTATTTCTTGTTACAGGTAAGAATTCATATCTTAACAACGCTTGCGCTGTTTCGGTAAGTAACATTGTATAGTAAGTTAGATCGGATCGGCTGTTGTGGGCGGTTCTCCTATTGCGCTCCTACTACCGGTGTAGTAAACATCAATTAACTGATTTCAGATAGATAATCGACGTTATTAGTTACTCCTTTATTGTTTAATATGAGGCGTCTCTTGTGCAATAAGTTTCAAAATTTTTCCGCTGTTCTTGTGTTACCTTTTGGTGGTTTTCGGAGCGTGGCGGATAATAGGCAACCTTAGATTGCGCCCGAGTCCTTCGCTTGGAGTCGTGCGAGGAAAAGCTGCATATTTTAATAGCGAATTTCGTAATACTTTTTGCAATGGTAGCGATCGTTTAAGCCGTCCGTATCTATCGGATTATCGGCGTCGGTGATTATCTCGGAGGCGATTCTCCGCTTAGTTTATGCGTTACGTGACAAAGGGTCTGTAATGACGACTTATATTCGTCACGGCTATTAGCGATGCTGGTGCTGATGATGCTGCCGATGCGCGGGCGCGACTAATTGCTGAGAGCGCGTCTATTGTTTAACATGTCACACCAGACACATTCAGAGTTGCTACATACAAAACAATTTGTCATTGTTCTCGACTCTCTTAAGTTTTCGTAGACCTTGCTCGCATCGAGATACTTGTCGACCGGTTTCTTACAAGTGTTGCCCCTTTTTTGCTGAAGTATTATCGTGGACTTTTCATCGTTTGGAGCCGGATGCGAATTTTTTGTTGGCGATCATAAGAGCTCATGACGTAATCTAATGTTTATATTATCATCATTGACATCAATTTCAAGCGCAGGGAAATTTTTACTTGAATGTTGTCACAAGTTCTGTCAACACCTGACAGTGCGTTGACACTGCATTCAATTCCGCAATAGAAATATTTCCATTGCTGTAGTGAAATGCAATGTTGACAAAATATCTCAATTGGAGCGCGGCCATTTCCAAACGACATCATATGCTTTTTAATAGAAATTTTATGAAGAATGGAGAATATTTTTTTATGATATATGACGCGGTGTATTTTTTTCGCTTTCGAATCATTTGCAATAAAACTTTAGCTTAGAAAGTCGGAATGACTTACAATATGTCGTTAAATCAATATGAACAGTCATTACAATACATCTTTTTGATGTTTAGAATGTAACTTTACGCTAAGTAACGTAATTGCATGCTTTGCACTTACAATTTGGATTGTATTCTTGGATTATTGTGCAAAGCTTCGAGAAGCTGATAGACAGAAATAAACTCAAGGCAGATTGCTGGGTATGGCATTCCGGGATCGAAGAAGGTAAACTGGCTTCGTGCCGATGTGTCATCGTAATGCAATAGGACCTTTAGGTACAATAAACTGCACTAACGCCTTCACATTGCCTGACTGTATGTTATTTGACCCTTGACTTCAACTCCCTCTCAACGTTCTTTATTATTTCCGTTTACATACTCTATTTTAACATAAGGTATTAACAGACTAGCCAATAAACCTGTATCTTGTTCAAATCTACTGAATATTTCTAAACTTATGATCATATCTGCGTCTGCATTCCACACAAATACCATTTTAATTGATAATTCGCGTAATCCACGTAACAATGTTGATCGAACTTGTTATACAAATGATGGTGATTTGAATGAACCAGTTGGTTTATTTGCATATGTTGACGTATATGTCAGACAAGTACAATATCAAAGTATCAGTAACATTTACTTTCTAATAGTGGAAGTGTTAGATCTAGCATGATTTTTAACACACTTTTTCTCACCTAGAAAAGTTACCTGAGTTGTAACTTGTATTACGCCGGAAATGTTAATATTTTGCCCCAATAAGATGTTAATCTAAATGTGATTATTGTACAAACTCGTGGATATTAGTGTTTACGTCCGTGTTTTAATTGGCGTTTGTTTCTTGTTCACACGGTTTATCCGGATCGGTGATTATGCGCGCATTTATTTTGATTTAAGTTGATCGCATCGACTAATTCAAAGTCCGCGTATTTGAGACGACTGTTGTAGGTATGTAATTTCCGCAGTTTTGGAATCATTAGCGTGCTCATTAGCATATAATTATATAGTCCGGTTATTATTCGAGCAAGAGACGTATTGCGTTTATTTGTATGAAGAGCTTCCCTAAAATTGCAGCTTGGTACCATTTTGTTATGTCATATTAAGTCCACGTCCGACTTTCGTAGTCTCGCACCGCTTTCGTTCGCTTTTACAGTACGTCTACATAAGATCGGTAGACGGCTATTTGTCTGTCTGTTGTAATATAACGGATCATCATCACGAACACTTGATTTACATATTGTTAGCAAAATCAAAGAATGGCATTTCAGAAAGTTGTAATAAGGAAGTAAACAACTGAAAAACTGAAAACCGATCATTTTGATTAGTTATTAGGGATGATAACTATATTTAAAATAAAATTAGCGAAGATGTTACATTGCAATTGAATACATTTTCTCACACAATACAAATTAAGTTTTCTTCGCGCCGAAGTTTTTCTTTGAAACCCAATTAGGAAGGAATCAATCGGTATGTGTGATATAACGTAATGCGAAAACATCGACCGTTTTAGAGGTTTATTTAATGGTAGGTATATAAAATAGTCACGTAATGACGTTGACGAATCATTGATTATAAATTTTGCACGCGTACGAATGTAGGTCCGGCTGGGAGTTCCGTTAACTACCATCACACTGTTGACATCAGAATCGCCATTGATCGATCGCGTAAACACGTCTAACCATTTTATTATGTTGTACTTTGTATCCTCGGAATTACCAGAATACCGAATATTCTTCGCTCATTATAACGCCTTTGCTATGACTAATGCGTTCTTAAGCTCGCGTTGATGCAATTCAATTAAGCAAGGATGATTGTATTTCTTGTGCATCGTCGCCATTAAGCTCGGAAGAAACCATTATTGCATCTCAGTTTCACATAATATCTATTTTGAGAACTTTCAACGTTTCACGAGATTCGATTCACACTGAAATATTTCATTCATAATTTTCTGAAACTGTTTACGATTGATAGCGTGGGTTATGTTTTGTTGTTGTGGGTGTTAAGACGCCAGTTTGAGCTATACAATAATAACCGGCTTTGTAATTACAGCGCAAGTAGGCGAACTAGAAGCGAATATTGAATTTGGTCACGTCAGGACCACATTTTAAGATTGTTAGGCAATACTACTCACACAAAACGTTGAAACACTTTTGTTTAAGTGTTCTCACAGGTGTTTGTAGTGGCGTCATTGGGTTTTATGTCGAAGGCTGGTCGCTGTGAAACTTTGACTTTAATATTTGTGTCGTGATACCGGCTGCATTGTTTCTGGAGTCGCGCTTATTGTTGGTGCGCCGGCACACCGTCTAGCCCGTGAGATCTGGGTCGGGGACCTGACTGGATGCATGCGATTGTCATACGTACGCTCACTAGCTTACTATCAAACGCGCCTAACTTATCATCTTTATTACTATAAAGATTGTAAACAAACACAATCTTACGTTTTCTGTTAACGGTTGAGGCTGCGGCTGTATACACTGTTCTTCGTCTTCAGTCGCACATCACACGACGGCGCTGTAAAGTCACTTCACTCTTGTTCTAATTCACTGGTGTTCAGTCACTGCACATACTGGGGGTGTAGTGTCACGGTTGTCGCTTAGCGGTGGAATGTCGGTAGTGTTATGTCCCGAGGGTCACCGTGCCGGTCAGTGGTGGGGTGCACGTGTGTTCGGCAGGTCGCGCGGCGCATGAGTGGCCGCGGTGGTAGGGGGCGCCGGTGTAAATACGCCGTCGTAGCGCGTGCGCGCTGCCTACGCACACCGCCGCGCCACGACTCACACTGCGCCGTGTCACACTGTAGCGACACCACCGTCACGCGTACCTCTACTACGATGCGCCGATCAGACCTCTAATTACGCCTATTGAGATGAAATTGATGGGAGAACCCTAATACCCTCGTGTACATACGGATGTAGACAGATCACGGATACGCCTCTTATCATCCGTGATGTAAGAACGTTTTGTTTATACCTTATCCACTAGTACCCTAATGATGCGATTCTCGTGAATCGATGACTGATCAATTTTATTGTAAAAACTTGAACACGAAGGGCTGACTGATTGACGTGACAGATTTATGATATGCATAATGTGGATAATTTATGATGATGTGGAGATAAGTACTGACAATATGTAATTTAATCTTTAGTGAATTGCTTGTTCTTACTGCATTATGGTCACTTCACATGTAATTTAGGTTTGAATTAATCTGTCATAAGTACAAATTGAGAATTTATTGATAATGCATAATCTCATTTTAAAAACATATTTATAATCTCTATGTATTTACATAAATACACTGATTAGCATACAGAGATGAGGTCAAGTTTAAATTCCTAGCATAATCGCAACCATTATGCAACAATAGGTACATTACAAAAAATCGAACACGACTACTAGCAGTTCTGTGATGTTATAAACACAGACACAATAATAAACCGGTCAAGTGCGTGTTGGACCACGCACAATGAAGGGTTCAGTAGGTGGGATGAATTTATCCCAAGAACAAACTTAATATTGTTGTTGAAAAACATGTTCTCCCATACAAAATGTATTGCATTGAGCATGTTTTTCAACTGTAAATGTAAGTTGGTCGACTAAAAGCCTTTCCTTTTTGCTTCGTTATACGAGTATTATACTACTGTTGTGAATTTTTTCACGTATCCAAATACAACCTTTTACCAAGTTTTTATTATTTTTATTTTTACATCGTTCTCACATTTAGTTATAAAATCAACATTATAGATATGTATAACGAATACTTTTGTAACAATTTAATTTAAAAGAGTGTCCATGGAGTTTCTTGCCCGTTCTTCTCCATAGGTACCTACGCTTTGAAATGGGAATTGTAGCTTCATTTTTCTTACTGACCGACTCTTGACAATTCAAAAGTGCCTGTAATTGGTTTAATTGAAATAAATGATTTGAGTTTGAGTTTGAATCATTTATACTCCATTTATTATAACATTAGACAAATAACTGTTCTCACCCTTTCGTTATTTCGATGTAAACGTTTAATAAACTCTGTTATTTCACGATAAATACAAAGAACTGTAATCTATTTACCATTTACATTTAAAAAAATAACTATAAAGTGCAGTAATTTCAACAATATTACACAATAACTGTCGTTATTTAGCCGTTATTTGTCTAATGCTATAGTAAATGGAGTATAGCTGGCAGGGGGGAGGACACTTCAATCTAATAAAAATTAGCACATTAAAGCTTAATATTACGCAAACGGATCCCTGAATCGAAAAAAGGTTTTCACAAACCCGCAATCTTTTTAAACGGCCTATCCAACGATACCCCACACCATGGAATAGACGAAAAAAAAAAAAAAACATTTTACCCTAAAATTAATATGTATACCCATACCAAATTACAGCTTTCTAGTACTAAGAGTCTCTGAGCTAAGTCGCGACAGACAGACAGACACAGACAGACATACAGACCGACGAGACAGACAGACAGACAGACATACAGACAAACAGACAGACGGACATGGCGAAACTAAAAGTTCCTTGTTTACTACGGAACCCCTTAAAAAGAGTGTTTGCCACTTATGTTAATTCGATGTATTTCAGTGCTATCGTTGAAATACATAATATTATGAAAGCAAGAGAATCCATTTCTGAATGCTGTGAGAAATTATAGAATTTCTCATATAAATGTCATTGCCTTGGAATGTTGAAACGGGGTAAACCCAGGACTAAAGTTCAGTCCTACCTATAACATCCAAGAGATATCTTGGAAAAATACTTTTTACGTTAAAAAAAAAAAAAAAACAACTAGACATTCTTCAAATAAATTCTTGTCTATGTATTGTGTAGCTGGCTATTTATAAACTCCGGACTAATCTTATTTAACTGTGGTCAACATAGATGACGATTTTCTATGACTAAGTTCTATTTCTACGTGACATCACATAGCCCCAAGTGTCAAAGGGTCCAAGTGTCATACATGCATATGTATGTCATCAACTCACCAGGGACTCAGACTTATGATAAATTCATTTTCTTGGAACCCAACGCAGCATGAATCGTACTCTTGGCAGCTATTATTGTAAAGAGGCTATGCCCTTTCCAGGCTTGAAGGATGTGATGTCACATTACTTTGCCCACTTCCGCATCTCTTAACCTCTCACCACAAAGTTACTGGACTTCCTGTCTGCCGAAATGCTCGGATATGGAGGATGTGTATCTTTTCAACAAAACATGCAGTCGAATTTGTAACCTTCTTTTTGGAGAACAGAACAAAAATATTTATGTTTTTATTGATCAAAGTCTCGTGACCTTGACCCTAGGCTAGTTTACATTACAAGATAGACACGGTGATACTGCAGCTCTATGTCAAGTCCAAATTCAACGTAGAGATCCGCATTTTAGTCCGCGATCATCTACGAGCCGGCGGCGCTCGGCTTGTTGCGCAAGCGCACGAGTCATCGACACCGGCGCGTCCTCGGAAGGTCGCGGACGGACCCCGTACGGGACCGTCCACATTACCATAATATTATATTCACCAAATCTTATCAAAGTTGTGTATCAACATGTTTATGTGTGTGTACCGGATCTAGCTTTTAAAAAGGTCGTTGGTTTGTTTTTTTGTGTAGCCTGACTGCCTCACGGTTTTCCCAACGTAAGGGGTAGGAAATACAGTTTTGTGGCCTGTTTTTTTATTTTGAAAAAGAAGGTATAGATATTTCTTCTTTCTTGTCTGTTTTATTGAGTTTCTCATAATGTTGATGCATGAGGTCATCGTGCCGTTAACACACTTTATTGACTGTAATTTGATATTGGTTTTTATAAAATATGGCGCCTACCAAAACAAATACATGATCAATCAATAGAAAAAAATTTATGATTAATTATTCGATTTAACCATTCAATTGTGGATAACCTCTAACACCGAATTAAAATTAATACCTATTTTTCTTTGCACTAAGTTAATATAGTAAATGAATAGAATGTCTACTTACGTGTGCTGTCAATTACTGAAAACCATTGCCAAATTGGGGTGCGTCATTATTGAAACTGCAGTTAATGTCACTACCTACTGTCTGGATATGCGTTTGCGCAAGGTCCAGAACAATCACACAAATAATTTAATTTCAAATTCCATCCTGTGTTAATCGCACTTCGACCGTTTTGAAAGAAAATATTTTCCGACTTTAAACTACTATACAATAGCTGAAAAACGTTTGGTCGTGGTTACACGGTGGTCAATGTAACTTATCTCGTGGAATTCTATCAACTCGTACAATTCACGAGCGTCGCGACTTGGGAGCGATTCGCGATGGTCGTTTGTTATTTTCATTATGTTTTTTTTCTCAGAATCGTGTTTAGGTGGTGTCGCCGCGGCGCGTCCGTACAACATTCCGCGACACAGCGGCGCTTGCTGGCTCTGACCGTTTGACCACTTCATAACTCTGGGGACCTTACCACCGGTTCTCAATATTACGAATCGAGATTAAGTCACACTTTATTGTGTACCGTGCGATCCATGCTGTACGCTTGTCACGTTCGATGTATAGTTTTCGTGATTCACTTTGCTCAGCTTACTGTTTTTCGAACGAATAAACAGCTTTTATGTCTTTGAAGAAGACATTCATATGAAATTTGACATTATTCCTGAACAGAAGCCAATTGCGTTTACTTAGAAATTTGTCACCGTCTCCCATTTCGTAGACTAAATGATTATGCTGTCATATGTCAAGATATATTTCGCTTCATTTAGAAGATGTTTTGAATCATCTGAAGCAAATAGCTAAATCATTTCAGCAATATGGTCAGGTGCCATGCATAACTGAAATATCCACCAAAACAAATAATTTCCTACACCTGCAGCGTAATGTTTGTTGTTTTGACGTCAGGCTTGCTATGGAAATAGAGCCCATGAATGCCCATAAATCACACCAGATTCAGATAATTTTGGAACCAGGATACAAATGCATCTCTTGACCCGGATCTTGTCTCAAATATGTGTAAAATATGTATTTAGTTCATATGACAACAAAATTAGCTTTTTCAACGGTAGAACAAAAGCTCAAGAAAAACCTGATATTAATATTAGTAGGTATAGACCTGAGGCTGAGCCGTGATGATACTATGGCTAGACTATACTGACCTCTTTGTTTTAATAATTCTCTATGAAAGCATCTCTACGTGGTATGTCCTTCATGGAGTCGAAGGACCTCTATCCTCTCAAATTCGTGATACAATAGTAAGATGAGAACTTCGCAGAGGCGCCGGCGGTCCAGCGTCCGCCAAAACTCGGCTCCATGCCTCCGCTTAAATTATGTAATCGAATATTCATGTTGCCTTTTTGTGGCTGCATTGATTTTTTACCACAACTAGACGTGTTTCACGGTCCCGTTTGTGGTTTTTCGTATTGTTTAAAACGATTTATGAGGTTTTGTTTCGTATTTAAAATTTGCTTAGCTTTGAGGGAATTTTGGGGACCTGAGATTCTAAGAAACGTCGCTCAACTTTTACCGCCCGGCTTTTGGTTAGCTACTGCTCCAGTATCGGGCTGTTGTGTTTATGTAGGCAAGTTTTCATTGAGTGACTGGCTCGTTGGTCTAGTGGTCGCAAGTGCTACTGCTGAGTATGAGGTCCTGGGTTCGATTCCCAGGTCGAGCAAAGTGTTATTGAGTTTTTCTATCAAGAATTTCTCAGTAGCAACCCGAAGTCTGGATATGTGCCCGGTTAATGACAATAGGCTCGCCTCCTATTACATGGGACTTAAAAATAACTGGCGAAATGTGGGTTTAGCTACTATAGGTACACCTCTGCCTAACCCTTCGGGGAAACAAGGCGTGAAGTTATGTTTTCATTGAAAAGATGATAAATTGCGATCAGATTAAGGCGGAAGAGTTCCAATTAATGGAAGTTACGCTACTTAGTGTTACAATTTATCATGCACATGCAGGTGTTTGCAATGGACAGACACATCAATACGTTCATTATATAGTTCGATTGTAATCGATCAATTGGCAGTTTAATCGATATCAGAATCGATTTCGCGCTTGTATCCGTAGCGCCTTGTTATTTATTATTGGTCGTAGGCTCTTTAGTTACATAATGATGTTTCCGTTGTTTCGTTCGAGACGCCATTAAAAGTTAGTTATGTGTTGATAACGATTTCAGATATCAATCTAACAATTTATTTGGCGCAACTTGATTCTATTTTTGGTGGTGTTCAACGTTCCAGATATTAGTACTTAAATCGATGTTTTTTTTTTTGGTTTGTCTACTAAGGACTGATTAATTGGTTGAAATCGATTTTACTTATGGTGTTTCTTTTTATGTTTTCTGTATGTGCTCGCTTGCTGTGGTGTTCAAGACAAACAGATTAATATTTTATAGAGAACATGTATTTATTAAAAAAAAAATCAAAGATCTCATTATTTTAATGATGTTCGATCGAGTCATTGTTTATCATTCCAAAACTTCTGTTTGGCACATTAAATATTCGGCAAATCTATAAAACTATTCCGTGACGTGTGTCACACTGCTGATCCATTAATTTTATTTGAACTTGTTATTTTTTTGCGACCACATAAATATAGATGGAGGTATTTTTTTTTTGACTTTTATGGATGTTATTTTTATTTCAAATAGTTGGAATTCTTGTATATGGACGCCAAAAAAATAGTTTATACGGATTCTTCGTTTTGAGAAATACCCATGTAACTGTGGCTTGTGATGATTAATTATCAACAAGACAGTAAATTCCTTTCATCGTTAAATTATAGTCATAAAATAGCACACATACTAGGGTATGTGAAAAGACTAGAGAAAGACTGTTTATTCTTCAAATCTGCACAAATAAGACACACATTTAAAACTAAACTTAAAATACTCGCACGAATACAAACTAGCCAAAAGCCTAATATATTCGAGAAATAAAAATAATTAACACAAAAAGAGTAATTAAAAAGTTAATAGTTCATCAGAAATATTTATTTTATTTATTATTTATCAAAAAGCTTACAGTCTAATGTCTAATTATGTAAATATATATAATAACTAGCTTTTGCCCGCGGCTCCGCCCGCGTGGATGTCGGTTATCGCGTAAAAAAGTATCCTATGTCTTTCTTTATATCCCAGGCTATATCTCTGCCAAATTTCATGACAATCGGTTCAGCGGTTTAGGCGTGAAAACGTAACATACAGACAGACAGACAGAGCTACTTTTACTTTTATAATATTAGTATGGATTATAACTTTTATTCCGTAAGGAATCTATCTATCTATCTATCTTTGTACATAAAAAATCAATCGCCGGCGTTAGTCTCGCTAAAACTCTAAAATGGCTCGACCGATACTGATGAAACTTTGGTAAGTCGTTGTGTGCGCGCCGGAGAAGGCATTAAAAAAATGGGCATTGCAACGCACTAGCTAGTCTTAAATATTTTCTGTTATTTATTTTCAATGAATCTATCTCTAGATATAAATAATTGGCAACCGTTTACGATCCATTAAAAACTTCAATTATCTCCCGTATGTCTCATCTTCTGCTGGAATGCGAAGTGATAATTATTATCAATCAACCAATTATATATATTATAAACTTTATATTGAACCCTCTCGATGCTTGCTGTGGAATAGAATTCATTGGGAAACATTTCACTGATCCTCTAAAAACTTATTGACTCTATAATGATGGAATCTTTAAATTAGTGTACCTCTAAAAAATTTTTGCACTTCTAATTTATTTATCCATACTAATATTATAAATATGAAAGTAACTCTTCTATCTGTCTGTCTGTCTGTATGTTACGTTTTTACGCCTAAACCACTGAACCGATCGTCATAAAATTTGGCAGAGATATAGCCTGGGATATGGAGAAGGATATAGGCTACTTTTTACGCGATAACCGATATTCACGCGGGCGGAGCCGCGGGCAAAAGCTAGTATTAAATAAACAAGTAACAACGGACTCGATCAATATGTTAGTAACAATATTTCTTAACAACTATGTTAGTAAACTTAACCTACACTCTAAACCTAACACTGCCCTATAGTTTAGAGAATCCCTGCGAAAAGCTCAACACCGATGTGGAAATCTTGCAGCAGCGATTCACACATAAGCAGTCAAGTCTGCTCGCGACACACTGCAGTATAATGTTGGGGTTGTCCCGCACCCGGCGCACCAGGGAGGCGCATCTTTTTCGCATCGTAGTGTAGAAAAAATCGACACGAGCTTCAGCAAATGACGTACACTTTTTTTTTTTAATAATTGAGCTTCTTTTTTAATTTTCTGGCCTTTTCACATAGTAGGACGCATTAACTAAAGCAAGGGTACCCTGACCAAACGCCTAGCGTGAGCCCAATTGTTCGCAGTAACTAAGCTCAGGAAACCCGATGAAATGGGCTAGAACTGTCACCAACCCCGCTACATCCATACTTGGCTATTTAGTATTTTTTAAGACCCCAAAATAGGAATAGGGATGAAGACAAATTTTGTCCGTCATGTCTATTATTAAAAAATATTGGACACGTATTTTTCTTTTTTTACGTAATCAAAACATTACGGCGATACATTGAGTTCAAATGTGGCATGACGTTTTTTTTTATCTGTGGCATCTCAGAGTGTAACCACTAAGGTTCCGACTCTTTAACCGGACTTTCCTGTGGCTGCCTTAAGCTCCTAACGAAACTTAATGCCTCCAGCCAGGGCGTGAAAACTATAAACTAAACGACTGCTGCTCGCTAAGGGCACCCCCTGTGGGGTACGAACCTCGGCTTAGGGCAGCTGAGTCGGAGGGAGGCAAGGGACCGACGGTGTGCATGACGTCACTTCTCACTATATTTTATACTGAGTTGTGCCGTAAAAAGCCCCCACTCCCCAAGTTTAATGTGTTTTATCTAAGTCATTTTTTATTAATAAGATAAAGTAAAAAATACGTGTCTAATATTTTTTTATTATCTGATTGATTAAAGAAGCGCAATCAAAGATTAGAGTGTTAAATAATATTTTTAGGAATTATTAGACGTTCAATTAAATACATGGCTAATTCAATTGTTCAGTTTTCATACATATTCTCATGGAGTTTCGCAATAAAAAGCCTTGTTCCAATTAGTTACCTCCGATATTTTAGCACGTTTCGAGCTGTTAGCACCCGATGTAACTCGCGATTTTATTATGCAAGTCAAATTTACACCTCGGAGGTTTTAAATTGGCCCTTTAGTTCGTAATATTTTTCTGGCCAATATTGGAAGGAGCCTTTTGTATTTTGAAGAGATCTTTGTGCTTTGCAGTAATAGTCTTCTTGGTGGCAATACTGTCAAATGGAGCATCCATAATCAGCCTATATGCGTTGAGCTACACGTTTACTGACAAATGCTTGTACTGACTGGACAGGTCCACTCAAAATTGTGTGGTTCTTTCCTCAAAATACCATTTCAGACACGGATCTACATGGTCTTCACATGATCAGACCAAGATTATGTCTTGACTTCAAAAGAGACTTTGACCCCTGAGTTTGTTTCGCCATTTTTTCTCAGGGGTAGTCAGATAGGAAATGTCGACTTCACCAAGCTTGTTTTTATATTTTGTATATGACGTGTAAAAGTGATTCCGATATCCTATTTACAGAATAAACGATTTCAATTAATTTCATTACCATTGCTGGGACACAGACATCCTGTCTTCGATGTGAGCTGAAATCTACCACGCGGGCGCAATGCGGGTTGGTAGATGTCACGTCTTCGAATTTTTGGTTCTAGGACATGCCGGTTTGCTCACGATGTATTCCTTCACCATTTTGAGAGCGTGGCGATGAAAGTATTATTATATTACAAGAAGTAAAGTACCTGACTGGATTAGAAACCATTGCAAAAAAAAAAAAAAACTGAAAACTGATAAAATAGAGCATATTGCTTTTAAAATACCATTTTTAAGCAATATTCCGCAAATTAATGCGTGAAAGATGATATGACTGGAATTTGGTGACTACCAAGATGACAACTAATAGAGAAGAACGAAAGAAAAAGACATGTTCCGCCGACCACAAAATAAATTGAGAGAATGATGATTCCGCAAATGCGTTGTACTGCCAAAAAACGGTATAATTGATATTTTAAAATGGCGCTTATGATTATTCTAATTAGTATGATAATTGTATGGAGATTGGTGTTGTTAAAAACGTGATAAAAATTATAAAGATGTGATAATTACTTAATAGGCAAGGTGTGGTCTTCCGGTCTTGACGGTTGAGACGGTTTGTACTCTACAAAAAGCCAAATGTCAAAAGCTCGGTTTTATATTTAGCTTATACAGGCTGTCAAAAGACCTATCACGAAGCTGTCATCTGCGCATTCTGTAGTAAGTAACTTTGTGAAAAAATAATTGTTTGGGAAAAGACTTATTTATATAGCGTGAAATTTGCTGTTTACGGCTGTGCTCAATGTTTGTGTTTGTGCAACGATTTAAAGTTAAGTTATAAAATTTATTTTCGTAAGAAAACGTCAAAAAAGTTGGAACTTTTGGAAAATATCTCCATAACCAGAAGGTTCCCAAGTATGATATAGTTCAAAAACAAAATTCACAATGTTGGGAAGAACATGTGACTCTCTGCTTTGTTAAGCATCCTTTTAATTCCGTTATTTTATGGTATGTTTGCCTAATTAAAAAAGTACATACTAGGATAGGGATGGGCAAACTTTTTCCTATGCGGGCCAATATAAAAAAAAATAGAATCTATGGGGGGCCATGTTACCTATAGACTTTTTGACTGTAACATATTCCTTCAAATACAAATGTATTTGTATTTTCCGAAATAAAATTATTTATTGACTCGTTTATGCAAAATTAAGTGATATGAACTATAGATAATCAAATCAATTACACTATGAAGTAGGGACATGATATTTATTGAAAGTAATCTACAAAATAGGAACAAAGATTTACTTATGTAAGCAAGTATGCGTCGATTACGTACGATCAATGCGACACTCACTTCTGTCTTGATGAATTTTAGTTTCGCGCGATTTGTGTTGCCACCATTCGCGGGCCGGAGATGGCCCGCGGGCCGTAGTTTGCCCATCCCTACTAGGACATGAAAAATATCATTCTCATTAAAATATTTACAGCTATAAATGTTTTGAAATGAATTTTTTCGAGTCTACACAACGGCTGTTTGTGTTGCAAGCCGAGAATGCTTGGTTGCTTGCTTAACTCAGAATAAAATATGTAGGTATATGATATTAATTTGTTATACGCCACCTATATATTTATGGTCATAGGTCGTTGTGCCACTTTGATGTTTCTAGGCGATCACTTGAATAAGTACACCTGTCGAGATACCGTTTTGATTGATTACTTATATTTTGATAAAATACAAATTATTAAGATGAATATTGGTTTTCATATTTTTGTATTTATCGATATATGGTCTATGTTAATTGCTGTGTGTTTTGCTTCTATCACTTGTCTTAAATGTTGGATATCTATCAATTGTTAGCTAGTGAAGTCACCAAATCTTTCACTGCTCTTGTTCAAAAAGACCGTCATTGTGCCGTATCAGAGCGAAGTAAAAATAGCATTTCTTCTTCTAGGGGAAAAAGTTGAAATGACAATGAGCCTACATAAACGAAAAAGTCTTTAGTCATAAGTAGAATAATCATGAAAATCATGAATAAAGACTCGACTGTTTCATAAAAAAGAACAATATTTTATTTTTGAAAATGGTTCTAAAATCGGCGATCTCTTTGGTTGAATGCATGCAATGCGTTGCGGCTACAGAAGAAATAAAAAAATAAAAAGACATTAGCGCGAATTCTTTAGAATTTTCCTCCAATTTGCCTATTGAATTAGTGGCCGTAATTTATTTTTAATATTGTATTGAATTATTTTATTTTCTCGTAATCTTTATTTATCGATAAATGGTCTATGTTAATTGCTGTGTGTTTTGCTTCTATCACTTGTCTTAAATGTTGGATATCTAACAATTGTTAGCTATTGAAGTCACCGAAATCAAATAATCCAGCCTATGGCAGTCCACTGCTGGGCATAGGCCTCTTCCAGGCTGCGCCACAACACCCTGTAATCCGCCTTCCGCATCCAGTCTGTCCCAGCCTCCTTTTTATAGTCGACGGTCCATCTAGCTAGGGGGCATCCCACACTGCGCTTGCCGATACGCGGTCTCCACTCCAGCATAGCTATTCACAACCATTCGATACGCTTCCGTGCCAAATCGAAAATCAATCAATTTTCTCGAAGGAGTACTCTAAACGCCGTTCATAAACGACGACTACTATTCATTCGAAGGCTGTTTGCTGTCGGAGACTAGGCACGTCTGAGGCCCTTGTGAGTTTCTTTTCACCATTTCGACTTTACGCATCGAGCGCATTCGGCGCTCCGATTGGCCTCCGATTGGCCTCCGATTGGCCCTTCACTAATCGGAGTGCTGAACGCGGTCGACGCGTAAAATCGAGATGGTTAAAATAAACTCAAACTTAGGGCCTCAGGTAACCGAAAATTACTGTGTCATCTTCGACTCGGAAGCCTGTCCAATGGTTGTGAATAGCTATGCAGGACTCGTCTGCTGCACCGGCCATCGGCCCTAGGAAAACATGTACCTACAGCCCACTGCCACATCAGCTAGCTTACTCTCCAAGCTATGTCGGTAACTCCGGTTCTATTTTTTTTCCGGATAATTTCACCGAAACGTCTCAGTATAATAAATGCCGTTTACGACTTCACAACTTCTGTACTGCCTTAAATGACCCTTAGTGAGTCGCTCGGCACCAATAAAAAATCTATTTAAAGTTTTTATCCACAATGTATTTTTTTTGTGCTGACCTATTAGGTGAAGTTATTTAAAACAAAAAATAATTTATTGTTATTCGCATATATTCGCAACAGGTGTTCTTGTTATATAACAGCTAAAGAGTTGACATTTGACCGTCTTGAAAGTGAGCACCTGTTAAATACAGCATTCTTTATTTTCTACCACATTCTTTTAATAAAAACGTATAAGGTACTTGTATTGCAATTTTAGCAGTAGTTTATATGTTTTGGCACAAAAAATTATCGGTCAACGTCCGTAAAAGGCGACCTAAGTAGAAATTATTGATCTTTGCTGATCTAATCAGCTAACCTAGGCTTTAGTATCATTCGATAATCCAATTAAAAGCTAATGTTTCGTATTATTCGCCATTTGTGTGCAATGTAAGCTTAGCTTTTGTCATTAATTATCGATTCAATTGCTTTTAAAGAACATACAGGGTGGCGATGAAGTTACCTGTATTTTTTAAGGGGGTGTACGGAAACCGTATTCGCATCGTAAAATAAAAAAATAAAACTTTTCACACACTCATCGAAATAGTCTGTCTACAGTTGTATAGGAATTAGTTTTTTTTTTCTTCACGAGTCGGATATGATTTTCATAGCGAAAGTTGTTTAGTATGACGAGTACAATCACCCCCCTTAAAACACATTCGCTGCCCAGCACCCAGTATATTATATGGATCGAAAAATAATTCATTCGTGTGCCGATAACCAGTATCCGAGTCCTCGCTATACGTAGCTATAGATGACTTCTGTTCCAGGACCCGACTAGCAGACCAAATCTAAGTATGTAAAGCCAAATAAAGTATGGATTACAAGTAAAAATTTTTTTTTATCCGCCATAATCCGCCACCCTGTTTAATTTTTTGGAAAAACATTGATGGAACAAAATCTTTAAAAGATATTTACGCGTTACAAAAAAAGCTAGTAAGTATAGAGTAGTCTTTTAAATTCTAGAAAAATATTTTATTATACATGTCTATTTTTGTATATGTGAACCACTTAAAGAATTTATTTTGATCATATGCGACGGAATCTGGTTTGGATGCGACATTTAAATCGGTGATGATGAATACAACACCAAAAATCATGGTATAAATAGTTATATTTGTACAGTTAATTTTAATCAATATAAATAAAAATGAAATGCTGTTCTATGGTAAGCGCATCACTTGAAAACGGACCGACTTGGCTGTTTTTTGTTTTAAAATGTTCGCAATATTCCGAATTAGGTTTTTATGGAAAGAAAAATTGTAAAAGTTTCAAATTCGGGAAGACTGAACGTCTTTTTTTTATCGGATTTTTGTATGAACTATTGATACTTGGACAGGACAACGACTGTCGGGTCAATTAGATCTTAATAAATAAAACACTATTATAAAAATAAATTAAAAAACATGAGGAACATTCCATTTAGAAATAGATACAGTGTTCGTTAACATATTAAAGCACCCTATAATGAGTAAATATTGCAATAATTCACTTTTAACTAGTTTTTTGCCGTTCCACTTATATGCTTAACTATTTATTGCATTGTGAATTGTTGGCCTGACAAAATCGGAAGTCATTAACCCATATTGCGAAAACTGGTGGATTAAAATTGGCGATGTATTTTACGAATATTTATATATTAAAACCTACTCTTTTATTTCAACCTTTAATAATTTTTTTGACAAATATTAAATACAAGCTAACACTAGAATATGTGTATATATATATATATATGTATATTATGTACAAGTTGTATAGGTATTTAAAAAAAGGAATCAATCTGTGAATTCGTCCGCATAGCTGTCAATGGGAAAAGTGCCCAAAAACCTTCGTCACGTAGGATGGCAATGCTGATTCTGTGGCCTGAAAATAGGCCAGCTCTCTGGTCACATGAAGAGTCGACCAGAAGTACTAAGGTACCTATCATACTTAAGTGTTAAATTTTTGAACATGACTGAAGATGTTTCTAACGTGTCACCACAAATCCTTAAAATGTAACAAAGCCGAGTAATAAAGCATGTGAATCCCATTGTCCTTCTCACTTTACAGAGTTTGCCCTTGCGAATTATTCATAACGGCTCATAAAAGACCAAGGTCGTCGTACTGCCGAGATTGCGGATTTGGACGGTCGGTCCGCGGTCCACTTACGTATAAAATGCAAACGACTGGGTTTCACGCGGATCCCGGCCAAGCGACGCGACGCGACACTGGCGCCTTTTTTCTGCTTTTTTTTTTTTCATCGAACATTAATTTATGGCGTCGGCGGTCGCCATATGCTGCCAGTATTACGCGTATTTGGAAGTATTATAAAAACTTTACAACTTTTTTCCTTATTACGGTGTTGGAGATAAAGCATGCATTCCTTAGAGATTTTCGGCTGTTGTTAAGGACTTTGAGCGTGCATTGTTATACATAACAGCTTTGACGTTAAGTATAGAGATATATAAAAAAATAACAACCGATTCAAAATACAGACTGTGTGAGCCAGTTTCGCAGTTTATTTACATACAAAATAACTCAGCATTGCGTAACCGACGTTAAACAAATATTACGGAAATATAAACAAGAGGACAATTAACAAAAGAGTTTTTAAAGGTGCCAGTGAATAGAGAGCTTATTATGCAACGGACGCAAGACGAGCTAGGTTCCCGCGGACGTAACTCTTATGTAGAAAGTGGTATAGTGGAAAATACATGTCGTTTTAAAGGGAAAGGGATCAATTTTAGCTCTCATTGCTCTCAAGTAGGTTTAAGCATCCGCTGTATGCGTCTAAATTGTTGAATCATTCAACTATTTAATTGGCGAAATGTAACGGCGTCTAAATATGGAGCATTTGACACGACCAGTTTTCTTCGTGTAGTTCTTGCATGTGGTTTCAGTTCCATAAAAAGTAGTCGCGTTAAAAACTCTTAAAGTCGCGTTAAAGGCCTTCTCGTTAGTAAGGCATGTGTTCACTAACATTTATTTACAACTAGCTGCTGCCTGCGGCTTCGCCCGCGTCGCTTTTTCTAAAATAAGCCTAAGTTACTCCTTATAATATCGGCTATCTGCCAGTGAAAGTCCGGTCACAATCAGTCCATCCGTTTCGGAAATTATCCAGAACAAACAAATAGAAAGACCAACAAAAATGTTAAAAATTGTTTTTACGTCACACCTGGCCATAAGGCATTATGGCCAGGTGAAGACGTAAATTTGTGTACTCACCACGGGCAGTAAAAAAGAAAGCCCTCGCCTGCGGCTCGGGTCACAAATACCTGCAATTTCGGGCTTTCTTTCTTTTAACAGCCCTTGGTAAGTAATGTACTATTATGTCATAAGTACCTACAATTTGCGTCACGTAAAAAGCGCGCTGGCCAACCGTACAACTGTAACGTTGTATAGATCGGGTCACGTATTAAGAGCGCTGGCAACCGCAAAACCATACGTTGTATTAGTTCGCGTCACGTAAAAATGGTATGGTAAGGTTGTGCGGTTGGCCAGCGCTCTTATTACGTGACCCGATCTATACAACGTTACTATTGTTCGCTGACCAGCGGTCTTTTTACGTGACGCGATCTGTACCGTTTAAGTATATATTTATATATATATTTCATTATATGCATTTAGTAAAAAGCTGTTATTTTGACATTACAAACAGACACTTCAATTTTATTTATTTGTATAGAAGATCAACCGTTTGAATTAGTAACCGGTTGATTAAAGTTTTGGTGATCCCTGGCCCTTCACAGTTACATAACAAGAAACCAATGGCATGCACACTGCAAATAAATAAGTTAAAAATGAAGAAAAACAACACATTTCCACTTTGACGTCAAAAATATTTAAAGTATTTACATGGCTTGTTTTTTAAAGGAAATAACGGTTTTTAATGATGCTATTATGAGTTTAGTTCGCAGATAATATTTGAGCAGTGATTATCCGATGGACAGAGTTTATTATGGCCATTAAATTTTTTGCGTGATCCGTCAAGTGTTTATACCGCCCACGGCGTAATTATGGAGTTGTTGTCTCAAATTATAAGTACATATTCTTAGAAATTTTATTCCGTTAGATCACGATAAGATTGATTTTCCTTGATTCCTTTGCGATTATTATTATAAGAAAAATAGTTCGATCTTTTCCTTAAACGAATATATATCATTTCATATACCTTGTCACCGTGTATTTTTCCGACTTAATAAGCGCTTACGTGGAAAGAATAATTAAACAGATCAGGCAGAACATTTAGTTAGAAGGCAAAAATCTTATAATCTACACGAAGAAAACTGGTCGTGCCAAAAGCTCCATATTTAGTAAATGGATATGATAGTACTTATACATATACAGTACAACATTAAACGAAAAAACAATTATTAAAAATGTTGTCTGTCTGTCTGTTCCGGCTAATCTCCAAAAGGGCTGGACCGATTTTGACGGGATTTTCACTGACAGATAGAAGTCTGAATTCGTCAACCCGTCTTGAGCAAGCGTGGTGACCACGCTTGCTCAAGACGGAGAGAAAGGCTCTCTGTATGAGAAGAGGCATTTACTCCAGAACTGGATTTTTAACGCACTGTTTAGCGCCGTGAGTAGAAAATCCAAAAGTGTGCAATTTTGATGCAACTTTTTTGGATTATCAATGCTCGGCTCAACACCGAAATTCTAGTGCTCCATAAAAAATCGTCGCGTTAAAAAATCGCCCGTGCATACGAGGGCTTACTCGTTAGTAGGGCCTGTATTCACCAGCATTTATTTACGACTAGCTGCTCTGCCGCGCTAACGAAGAATGCAATAACTAGATTTTGGACGATTTTGAGTTACATATTCGTTGAGTTATATTATATTTGGAGTCAGCGAATCGAAATCTATTAGTTCTCTAAGCAATTTTTTATTGATCCTTCAGGAACTCGGTTTTTCAGTAAGCAAGAATGCAGCAACTAAAACTTCATAACAAATTCAATAATCAATAATACAATTCTCGGAAGCGGCAAAATCGAGTTATTGCATTCTTCGTTAGTGCGGCAAAGCTTTCTAATATAAAAGTAGCCCCAAGCAAGTAGTAGTAGCAAGTAGTAGTAGTACACTTATTTTTAAATGTCGCAGCATCATGCTGAGATAGGAGCCTTTTGGCCCCGTACAGGATTTTGTTTTCATTTTACTTTTGTGTTTTATTTTATTTTTTATTAGTGTTACTATGAGTGTGTTTAGTTTAAAATGTGATCTTCCTGTATGAGTCCCAATAAATAATTTTTCTTTCTGTCTTTCTTTTTAGTAAGTAGTAGTAGTGTAGTAGCAGTAGTAGCCTTTTTGGCGCAGCCGTGAGGCACACTTGCCTGCTTATTTCTTGCATCGTACTTTACTCCTGTTATTTGTTTTTTTTTTTTTTTACTTTTTTTTTGCGGTAAATTATATTGTGTCATGTGTGCCTTTTAGTCTGCGCTAAATAAATGTATTTTCTTCCTTTCTTTTCTTTCTAGTAGTACTCCTTATAATATTAGCTATCTGCCAGTGAAACTCCCGTCAAAATTGGTCCAGTGCTTACTATGTATAACCGTATCGGTTTACGTAAGCTCGAGTGAGAAACGTGCTAGTGATCTGCTGACCCGCCGACCTCACCACAAGTTTATGGTCACGTGAGAAGGCTTACTAATGAACTACATATTTATAGATATATGGAAAATACTGGTCGTGACCAAAGTCACATTTATGTCCGTACAGATCATTCAACAATAACATTATCTTACTGCCTGTTACAAATTCCGTAAACTAAACGATTACGCACGAAATGGTAGGAAAAAGCCGTTCGGCCAATTTTGGCCAAACAGCCAAAACTGGGCATTTTTTTTTGCGCATAAAAGTGTTGCTGGGGCTTCCGTGGTTCTATAGTGCGTCGGGCATTTTGCCGAGGCAGGCATAGATAGTTTTGAGCGCAAAAGAACGGCGCATCACTAATGCGCAGGATACGTGCAAGCTCCAATAGCATCCTGAAGGTTATTGTGGAGAGCCCAGACTGCCCTTTACTGATGTCCCGTAGACATAGCTTGGTGCTGAGGAAAGATATTTTTATTGAAATTTATGTAGAAGATAAGTTATGGTCATGTTTTGTTTTAATTTGAATTTCACATTGACATAATTTTCAGTTTATTTTAATTTAATTTTGTTTTAATTTAGTGTTAATTTATTTCTGATTTGATGTTCATTTAATTTTGTTTTGATTGTAATTTAATTCTAATTTAATGTTGATTTTAATTTAATTTGTGGTTTTAATTGTATATTGTTTTCCAATCAGCATGCATAACAGGCTATATTATATTGTACCAACCTTTCAGCAAAATTAGCCGAACGGCTTTTTCCTAACATTTTGTTCGGGGTTCCTTATAATTCTCAGATTTGCATGAAATTAATGTTCATATTATTACCTTGCCCACACTAAGAATTTCTCCTGTATCGTGGGTGCATTTACAAACATTTAAACTCACATACACAAACAGCCTGACCCGGAAAGACTGCTTGTAGGTCATATAGGTCAAATATTTGTTCCGTGCGGGAATCGAACCCGCGACACGCAGCGCGGCAGTCAATCGCTTAACCACTGCGCCAACCGTGTCATCAATAATTTAAAAGGTCAATGTTCAAAACATCACACGTAACAAGTTTAACATTATCTCAGTCGGGGGCTAAACACTCGTTAACGGACGTTTCAATAATTAAGCATCTGTTATTGTGGTCATTATGTTAATATCGAACGACATTGACATTGATCGTACGTGTAAATCAAAGGTCGAGCGTCAAACTAATACTCGATTCTTTTATGCAAATGAGAAAGGCGAATCGACTAAAAGTCGGCGCGCGCGCAAGCGGTCATCTCCGCATTCCGACCGAGGGCATGCGCATACGACCCACGACGGAATTCCCATCAAACTCGACTTGATACGAGAATATACTTACACTATATAGACAGAGAGATAGCAACCATTTCGCTGATCTTTCCGAGTCCATAAGATGACGGAAATTGGGGACCGTCGGAACAAAAACCGATAAATCACATTGTTGTTTTTTGTGGAAAAGTGTAAAAATATGGCCAAGTTCATGGTTTTCTAATTTAGAGTTAAACAAAATCTATCAATTTATTGGTGTTAGCATCACTGTTTGGAAACCTAAATACTGAATTCGTGACTGTGGGTACCTGTTGAGTTATAGAAAAAAGAAAATGGATATATCGGTTATTGACCAAACCAACTGGATATATCGGTTTTTGACAGAATCAAAAGAGTCAATAATGAAAAATGTTAGGGATTTATCGGTATCTGTTCCCATCGCCATCGTTGTTTAGTATGATTGATGTATTTATCGGTTTATGTTCAGATCCGATTCAGACGAATTTAGAGCGGATTTATTAGTTTTTGACCGGGTTAAATTAACCATAGAGCAAGATATGTACGAGAACAACCAATTGGCATCATAAAAAAAAAAAGTCAAAATGTGATTTATTGGTTTTTGTTCCGATGCTCCTCAATTATTGTAATAATGCAGCGTTTTTGCCTTGTGTGAATTTGCAGCGTTGATAATCTCTCAGTGGTGGCCCAATAGTAATGGCAGCGACTTACGAATTATAGGTCGTATGTTCGAACCCAGACAGGCGCTTTACTTTGTGTAAATAATTTCATCACCACTTCTCTCAAAACGGTGAAGGAAAACATCGTGAGGAAACCGGTGTGGCGGTATAAATAACGCCACATGCGAAATACGCATCAATGACCTGACGTCACAAATCCTGCATCACGCAATCAGAGTTTACCGCGCGACTAGCATATATATACAACATCCCGACATCAACCATCGGGCAGTTGCCCACCGGACACAACACCCGTCTGGTCGGAGGATCCTCCCTTTTCTATGAAGGATGAGTGAACTTTACACCCTGTTCCTCATACCTCTATACTTAGAACTCTTTGTCTTAGAACCAAAAGTTCGAAGACATGTGACATCTACCAACCCGCACTCCCTCCCACCCCTCTCACCGAGATGAGGTCTGTGTCCCAGCAGTGTGAACATTATGAACAGCTGAATATAACCTCTGTTGTTATTTCAGGCCGAACACTTCAGTTATCATTTATCAGATACGAAACAGAAAATCGTCGTTGCGACTTTAAGATCTCTTATGTGTAAAATTCAACTTTATTCGAAAATCGAAATTTTAAGCACCAACATATTATTAGGAAGCACATGTTGTAGATCTTGAAATTGGTAAAGTAATGATGATCAAATCGTCGTATGCACATGACAGTTTTTGCATTCGATAGAGCTTCAAAATGTGGGAAAGGCGGGTATAAAAAGTGATTTTGCCAAAAGTGACACATAAGAGGTCTTAAAGTCGCAACGACGAAATAGCGGTTCGAAATATAACGATTAAAATAATATTACCAGCCTATTATTGTCCCACTGCACGGCAAAGGCCTCTTCTCCTACAGAGAAGGCACGAGCGTTGATCACCACGCTTGCTGAAGACGGGTTGGCGATTTCCGACTTATATTAAACTACTAGCTGCGAGTAGCCTAAGCTACTCCTAATAACACCAGCTATCTGCCGTTGAAAGTCTCGTCAAAATCGGTCCAGCCGTTTCGGAGATTAGCCGGAACAAACAGACAACCAAAAAAGAATTATAACTGTTTTTTCGTTTTATGTACCGTATATACCTAAAATCATATCATCATCATTTCATCCGAAAGATGTCCACTGCTGGACATAAGCCTCCCCCAATTAGGGGGTTTGCCATAATCGCCACGCTTGGCAGGCGGGTTGGCGAACGCAGTATGGTGTAAAAATGCATAGAGAACGCTGCTGCCCATTCTCTAGTAAAAAGAAAAAAAATCATACGCATTTAGTAAAAAGTTGTAATTTTGATATTTCAAACAGATACTTTAATTTAATGTAGATAAGTCCAATCCGATGTTTTTCCTTCACCGATGTCAGAAAAATCCAATATAAACTCAGAAAAAACAATGAAAGAAAACGATTAAATTATAGCAATTAGCAAACAATCAAATTGACATTTCACGCTATCAACACCAAATACGTTTTTTACGGCGACATTTGTATTGTATTCAAATCTTGGGTTCGAACTCAAACCCATATTGGTATGTCGATGTTACCATAAACGGCGTCATCTCCTTTAATATGAAGATGACACATGCACACTGTCGCTAAGCGAAGCTGACCATATTTGCGTTCTTAACTTTACCAGAAGGTATTTTTACAACCATTTGATTGCTGGCGCCAAAAAATGGAATCTCGGCTGTTACGATTATGTATGACCGTGAACGAGATTAGTGTCCAAAGGTTATAAACAAATCATTATACTTCTAGTTATGTCTCTACCGACTCGACTTCGGTATTAGCATAACCGAGCAAAATCACCATTTAGGAACGGTTCGGCGGTGACGAGAATCCAATATTTTAATGGCTGTTTACTCATCGACGTTCATTGTTATTGAAGGAAGAATTAACGAGGTCATTAGAAAAAAATACGTTCAATATTCGTAAAATATCATATTTAGTCGTAAAAAATCCAATGACTATAAAATACTGGTCCGAAGACTCCGAAGGTAAGGAATAAACAAACTCCCACGCGGTTTGCCTTGTGGAGTCCGATAAAAAATGGCAGACAAAATCGGATCACCTTTGAATGTCAGAGATATTTGTCGAAAGGCATTGCTGCAAAATCAATAAATAGAAATAAATGCGGTTTCAGCATTTGAGAATAACTCAAGTCTGGTAACTTTTGGCACTCGACTATTCTACGTGTCGCCGATAAATTATGACTAGCGTGAAAATCAAAATAAACATGATTTTCCTGCAATTAATACAGCTGCGCCTCTTCGTCATTCGATTAAAATATCTTCGTAAATATATGAATAAACTAAGATCACCTTCGGTATTCTCGAGTTCTGTTAAAATAATGATGAGTAATTCTGTGAAG
The DNA here is from genome assembly GCA_947523025.1 of Dryobota labecula. Classification (NCBI taxonomy): domain Eukaryota; kingdom Metazoa; phylum Arthropoda; class Insecta; order Lepidoptera; family Noctuidae; genus Dryobota; species Dryobota labecula. The sequence continues at coordinate 16,184,704 of OX383302.1, read as the reverse complement.
ATGTAAATATGATAGTCATTGTAAGCTCCGGCTGTTTCTTATAAATCGTTTCTAATTACCATAATGATATATAATCAAGGTGTCAAGGACGTTTTCCTCCGTCACCTTGTGTGAAACAAGTAATCGATCTAGATCATAGATCATAGACGCGCGGGAGTTCACTTTCGATAGCCATTGTGTGCTTAATGAAAATTGTTGAGTTTTTCCTCTTTAATCGCGAATCTATTTGAATTAATGAGAACTTGCTAGAGAAATGCCTGGCTTTTGCGGATATAGGTAGGCTAGATAAACTGTGATAAATAGGAAAAACTTCAGTCTATCGACTTACCTAATGTCGTTATGGTTTTGCCCAGGACGTAGGTATGCTGTCATCAGATAATAGCTAATTTCATCTTTCAAAATAGTCTTTGTGTTTTTTGTATACCTAATGAAAAGTTTTATTTGTTTTTGTTACTATTCTGCTTGGTAACTAAGCAAAAATTGTGTTTGTACTAAAAATATTTTGTTGAGTGACCTAATTAGCTCTGTATTATAAAACGGCAACGGTCTTATATAATAAATTCAAATTATATTGCGCAAGTGCATAATTGAATCAAAAGGCTTCTTCCATTGCACTTACATCTTAGCTTTCACACGGGAAGAGAATATCGCGCCCAGAGACAATGATGCGGCCTAGACACTGACAATAAGATGATAACCCGAGCACTTTCCACTTTCCCGCGCCTTCCCACAACATGGCCGCCACATGAAAAGCGCGCGACAACGCAATGCCTGCATGCTCGCCAACACTAAATCCCGCGGAAATCTCGGTAAAAATGTTTACACATTAAAATGCAGTTTTTATTCAGTTTACTTTTTATTTTTATGTGTAGTAGAGATGCTCAAAATCGATTAGATGTAATCATAAATTGTGTATCGAATCGCAATCGATTTACCCATCCATTGAACGAAATTTTGATTGGATACTGGAAGTCAGTTCAAGATTTTAGAGCCATTAGGTTGTCTTAAAATAAAACAGTCAAATCTTGTTTTGATTGAAGTGTTGAAATTAATCTGAAGTGCTTTGATAGATAAATAATTGGAAATAAGAAATGTATAGTTGTTGCCTAGTTGGGAGTTTCCACAATTTATTTTCATATCGTTAAAGAACGATCTAGAACGTGGTTTCTTTATTAAAATGTTCAGCGGAGACAGGTTTCAGAGTTTATGACCAATTAAATGTATGCTGTGCTTGTCCCGGTGCATTGTCGTTAAGTGGCTTAGGTGAGGACGAGTTTTAAACTTTCAAGCCCAAAATACTTTACAATCAAGCTGTCAAAGGCTACGTAACTATCTGTGCTATGTGTACAAAGTTACTTTGCAGTGAAAATTCTATCCACTGAGACTGCAAAATCGTGGAGATTGGCATAGACAAACAGAGATCTATGAGTGAATTCGGGCAGTTAATGATGATGATTATAATCCATTGAAACTTCTACAACAGTGTAGTTTCATTACCGATTAATTCAAAAGTTCAGCTTAGAGTTTCATTTCGAAATCCATATTTAAAAATAAACTTAATTTTAAATAATAGGTAACCGGTCCATGCCTTATTTAAAATTGTCAAATTATACCAGAAATATTCTAGAATAAAACAAGACTAATGTGCCCAATACATAGAATCACTAATGTTTACATTAAAATCGTAAACATTGTTTCCTAAATGGAAAAATAGATTCGAAATTTATTTTCCGACTGGCGCCGACTACCAGTTTTTAATGATTGCTTATTATAAATTTTAATTTTGTCGCCTACATATTTATAATCTGTGAATATTTTGTTTGGACTAATTTGTTTGACCCGGCAGTGCGTTCTGCATAGTGCACTTTGTTGTTGTTCAGTCATTAGTCTACCTACCTAATTTGAAACTAGTAGCTAAATGTTGATAGTTTTTCGATAATTTATTGCTTCGTTTAATGTTAATAGTAGATAATAATGACATATTATACGTCTGAATTAAATTGACACACGGACCTTAAACGGACGGAAAAAAAAATGTTAATGTGGCGCCGCCGCCGTCTCGCCCGTTTTTTGACATAATAACATGTTAGTAATAATTCCTGATAAAAATAGTTCCATAATAATGTCTATAATATTCAGAAGGCGATTGCACAGTGTTTTATGAAGCCTATTTTTCGGACATCACATTTTTATTAAAAAATCTGATAGAAATAATCATTTAAATGCAAGATTTCGTATTCCCATTTAGCTAACATGTCTAGTTTATGAGTAACACTTTTTTGAAAATCGACCCTTTTCCATCTCGATATTTAGAAAAATAATAATAATTACACACATTATTATTAAACTAGATAAAAGTGATTCCGATATCCTATTTACAGAATAAACGATTTCATTTCATTTCACTAAGCATGATACGAAATAATGATGTTAAGCACAAATGAACCTCGTAACTTTGTTCGATCTAGATAAAAGTTGTTTTTTATTTGTTTATAGTTTTTTTTTTTGCGAAATATCCGCCGTATTTGGAAAAGTTATTTATACTGAAATGATTGTGATGTTTACTTCCCCAATACACCACATAATTATGACATACCAAATCCATGGAACTGGAAGAATGGTCGATTTTCAAAAAAAAAAAATATTCTAAAACTTAGACATGTTAGCTAAATGGGGATATAAAATCTTGCATCTAAATGATTATTTCTGTCAGCTTTTTAATCAAAATGTGATGTCCGAAAAATGGGCTTCATAAAACGTTAAGATTTTTTTGCTTGTCATAGTATTTTACATAATTATCGTGTGTATATTTGAGGTAAACAACATTTTTTCGTACTGAAATAAGTAGAATATTTCAATGGAAGGAATGCTTAGCAAAACCCACCGTCATGGTAACAATAGATTTTCAATGTAAGAAGTTCCATAGCAACTGACTATAAATAAGGAAGGGACATTTTTTAAATTCCAGTTTCTTAACCGCAGCTGCCACATTCTTTGCATTCACGCGATTCCCAGAAACATGGAAATGAACCGGCTAATAATTGCACGCTGATAGCTTTCCTCGAACTGTTATCTGCCTGTCCACCGCGTAACAGATAGTACTTATGTTATGTTATGTCCATCACTTACAGTTCTTACCGATGCCGACTCGTTACGTGTCGGTCGTTCGAGGGTCGCACGCATCTAGGGTTACCATCTATGTAAGAGAGGGATAGTACGTACAAAATGCCTGATTTTTCAGAAAAATGCCTGCCTGTGTAAATAAAAAAACGAAGGCTTAAAATTAATAATTCGCAACAGATACTTAGTTTTATAAACTGATATTTATTCAAAATGAATAATTTACGACCACTTAATAGAGAATAAACGAATTTACTACACTGGATTATATTTTTACGAAGACATAATTTTTTTCAAAAGTTTTTTTTTTCTAATATATAAATATAAAAATCGTCTAAAATATTAATATAAAGTTTTCTTGGGTTACTAATAGCGCTTTTACCGATTCTATTGTCAGGCGATTCCTTTCTTTACTTTTCACTGTTCATTCACACATTCGTTCCACATTTGCATTGTGTGCAAATATAAAAAAACTGACAGATTTTAATAAATTCTGAGATGTCACCATCCACGTCCTTGCGTCATCATCATCATCATCATCATTTCAGCCGAAAGACGTCCACTGCTAGACTTAGGCCTCCCCCAAGCTCCGCCACTTCGACCGGTTCTGTGCTTCCCGCATCCAGCGGATTCCTGCGGTTTTCATAAGGTCATCGGTCCACCTTGGTCGTCCTTGCGTGATACCGCGAAATTCAAAAATGCCTGTCTCAGCTTAGCGGCGGCCGTAGACTGTCTTAAACTGTCGTAAAATGCCTTTCAAACGCGGTAAATGCCTGTCAGATGGTAGCCCTACACGCACCGCTTTCCACATTTTGTTTTTCCACATAACCATAACTCCATAAAAGCAGGAATAACATGTTTTTTCCCGTACAAACCAGTTATTGGAGCAGGTGTTGGTGTTGTTACAAACATTTCATCATCTAATAGGTACAGTAAGCGTGCATTTCCCCTGTTCGTTGTTACTAGTTACCGGTAATGCTATGCTGTGTGCTAATGCTGTGTAATCTACACGGGTTTTCTTGTACTGGTTGCTTTTGTGCAACTAACTTGATATTTTAGTTGGTAAACCGTCTGTGTTTATGGCTTTGTTAGACAATCGTTTGGTTATTGAAACGTAGAATGTGGGGCTGATCACGTTCGTGAACGATTAAAGGTCTCTGCAGATGTGTGTAGGGAATGTAACGCTTTGTATTCGTCAATAGTGGTAGCCAGTGGTGAATTTACCAGCAGGCTGAGTAGGCTGGAGCCTAGGGCGACAGATTTTAGGGGGCGGCAACTATTTGCCGCCCCCTAAAATCAGCCGCACTAGAAAAAAAAAAATTATCATTGGGCTCTGTGGCCCAATTTTTTTTTGTCTTACAGGAATAAAATAAATAACGTTATTACCTAAAGACAATTTACTGTAGGTCCAGATTGATGAAGAAATTACAAGCAAGCAAGCTTCAGTTATTATAGTTGTTTTTTTTTTGCGTCATGTTTTATGCAAATAAACGTTTGTCGTCTTCTTCTACTTAGTGGAGAAATTTTCTGAAGAGAGTTGTTGACGTAGTGCAATACGTAGTGAATCGACTGTGTTCAAGAGGCCTCGCTTCCAGAGGAAAAAATTAAGTTAGTGATCCGCAATGGAAATTATTGTATGATTTTGGAACTGTTGCGGAAAAAACTGATACAATGAGCACAGTTAGGCACAAATAATAAAGTTGCAATTTCATTGAAAAAAAATCAAAAAAATATATATGATTGTGCACAGGGTATCGAATTGTAGAGATCAGTAGGGGCGGCAAAATTTGAATAGCCTACTGGCGGCAAATGTGTAAGGCCGCTACTGGTGGTAGCTGTACTCGTAGAGTTGAATAATGTAATTATTGTCATTGCGAATCTTAAGAATTTAAAATAAAAATAAAATCATGAATAATTATTATATAATTTTAAATTATTTTCTTTTCTTTTGAATTTTAGGTTGGTATATTTGCTTGCAATTTTAACAATCTAGTATTAGATTTGTCAGATTCAAATACAACGCCAAATGACTTGAATAACGATACTTATAAAGAGCTATTACATGGGATTTAAACATAACTGACGAAATGTGGTTCTATAGGTACACACCTCTGACTAACTCTTCAAGGATTATAGGCGTAAGTTTATTATTTATTTATAAACTAGCTTTTTGCCGCGGCTCCGCCCGTGTAGATGTCGGTTATCGCGTAAAAAAGTAGCCTATGTCCTTCTCCATATCCCAGGCTATATCTCTGCCAAATTTCATGACGATCGGTTCAGCGGTTTAGACATGAAAACGTAACATACAGACAGACAGACAGACAGACAGATAGACAGACAGAGTTACTTTCACATTTATAATATTAGTATGGATATACTTTATTGTACACCAGATCATACCTACACTACAAAAGAAAAACTTATGTTATTATATTATGGAGATATCAATCGTGTATATTACTCGTATACATATAAGACATACAAACTAAAAGAGTCAAGCTCTAATCACCATGTCATTATAAAAACTAACATCCGTTGGAAAACCTGCTTGCAGTTTTTCTTATATCACGTGTCACCTCTAAACTACAAGTATTTTATATTCCAATTAAATTAAACACTCCTAAATAAGACGAAGTATTGTAGGTATGTATTATATAAATACTAGCTTCTGCCCGCAACTCCGTGTCCGCGTCCGCGTGAAATTTCTTGTTCCCCCGTTCCTCAATCCGATCCGAGATATCATCAAAAAAGCCGTTCTGTACAAAATTTATGAGAAAGTGAATTTCTGCTATTCGGGGCAGAGACGGATCCAACAAATCCAAGATCATAAAAATCGGTCCAGCCGTTCTTGAGTTTATAAATGGTGTAAATAACCCGATTTTGTTTTGTATTATAATAAAGATTATGTGCGGAACTTACTCATACGAAGCTATAATTATTTAATGCTAATCAGCGAGCTATGGAACGGGCTATGCTTGGAGTTTCTCTGAGAGATCGAATCCGGAACGAGGTGATTCGGCAGAGAACCAAAGTTGTCGACATAGCTCACAGAATAAGCAAGCTGAAGTGGCAATGGGCCGGCCATATTAGCCGTAGAACCGATGACCGTTGGGGTAGACGTGTTCTTGAGTGGAGATCGCGAATTGGCAAATGTAAGGTAGGACGCCCTCAGGCTAGGTGGAGCGACGATCTTCGCAGGGTGGCTGGTAGCAGCTGGATGAGAGTTGCCGAGAATCGAGCTGAATGGCGTGCAATTGGAGAGGCCTATGTCCAGCAGTGGACTGCTATAGGCTGATGATGATGAGCATTTCTCTTTTTTATTTGAACAGAAACGACCTTGGCATTGTCTATATAGGAATGGAGATATAGATTATACTATGCTATATTGTTGCAAAAAGAGCAACGTTTTAAGAATTTCACTGAGTTTTATTTATTTAATTTTAAATGACCTACATGTTATTATTAAATAATACTTAAATAAATCTTAATAAATTAATTAATCTTGACCATGTTCGGGATTGTCCTCATAGCCGTGCAATACCTCTCCACTCCTCAAGTACCTCAGGATGTGTTGCCCCCTTGTCGCTACGTCACTATGTGCAAGTGACCGTTTCCGGAGGCCCATTATTGAGTGTGCAAGTCATCCACCGCCATTTTATCCGTGTATTGCATGTATAAAACATTGATCAGGCAGGAATATAGTTTTAGGTAACCAGTCCAGTTTAGCCACCCAAATCCATAGTCCAATATCTTGGTTTCCATAACCTGAAATAGGCCTACACCAACCGGGGGTTAGTCCTTGGGTGCACTTGTATAGTGCGTACAGGGTTAAATTCAAGTATGGTGCACCTGGGGCATAATACTCGCTACAAGCTTGCTAACTATATTAGCCAATATTTTAATCACTGCACAACCCAAAATCGTTTCCTCCGTAGATGCACGGGAGCCCCTTGGTTCGTTCAGAACACAAATCTCCATGTAGAGCTTAGAATGCCTACAATAGCCCAATTTCTAAAACGCTCTTCCAAGCGTTTCTTTGACTCTGCCGCCACCCACCGCAACACTCTCGTTGTGCAGGCCGCCAACTACACCCCCTCCCGCATTAGTACGACCCGCCGTCCAAGGCACGCACTGACCGACCCAGACGACCGTGGTGTAATATCTAATATATAAATATATTAGATATAGATTTATTTACTGTTTTTGTTCTTCTCACAACGTCGGGTGATAATTTATATTTATACCTAAGATGTAGTTATTAGTTATTATATTTTTTGTTTACTACAAATTATATGGTTTGCAAACGTGACTTGTCAATTAGTACATAGACACGGTAATGTTTTACTGTCTTTCAGAGAAGTTTTGTGGGAAACATATTGTATGTTTTTATAAAAATCCTTATAAATAAAGAAAGAAAGAAAGAAAGAAAGAAAAATAATTTATTGTGACTCGCACTGGAAGATCACAAACTAAACTAAACACACAATGACTTGAATTTTGAGTTCTTGCTTCGATTAACTGGAAAAAGATATAAATAATCATAAAGTCAAATAGAAACGTATTATTTTAATGATTTTTCTAAAATCAACCCCTGTCGGTGTGAAAAGCCGGAAAACAATTTGTATGATAAATCACATTCCTTTGATTTAGAAATTTGAATCTTGGGACCGTAATGATTTTTTTTCCAAAACTACCCTTTAAAGGTTTAAAGGGGGTGGAGGGAGTGGTTAAGTTCGTAGGTGCGAAACTCACGCGTGCAAAGTCGCGGGCGAAGTGCTAGTGTTTTCTATACAAATAAATAAAATTGAAGTGTCTGTTTGTAATGACAAAAGTAGCTTTTTACTAAATGCATATAAAGACGGCACTTACAAAAAAAAAAAAAAAAACGGTGTCTGCCTGTTTATACCGGCTTATCTCCGAAACGGCTGGATCGATTTCGACGGGATTCTCACTGGCAGATAGCTGATGTTATAAGGAGTAACAATATATTTATTTTAGAAAAAGCCACGCTGGCTAAGCCGCGATTAGCAGCTAGACATATTGTGGCGGTATCTACAACGCCACATGCGAACTACGCATCAAAACCCTGACGTCACAAATCCTGCATCGCGCAATCAGAGTTTACCGCGCGTCTTGCATATATACAACATCCCGAAATCAACCGTATGGCAGTTGCCCACCAGACACCCGTCTGGTCGGAGGATCCTCCGTTTTCCATAGAGTATGAGTGAACTTTACACCCTGTTCCTCATACCTCTATAATGTCATAAATAGACTGATAATACAATAGATAAATCTTTATTTAATAATTGATCATTGCTTCCTTCTTTACAGTCAGGTACTTGGTACTTCACGATTATGTATAAAAATAGTAATCAATGCGGAATAAAGGTGTGTCAGCACGATTATACGGTTTTGTCGGTATAAAAATAGCGCATGTTAACATATAGCGTTAGACAATAATCCTTAAAGGTCAATCAATGGCTATTGTGTAATAGGCGGTACAATTTAATCACAACAACTTATCATCACGCCTGTATTCCCCGAAGGGTGAGGCAGATGTGCCTACAGTTATTATTTTCCCACATTTCGTCAGTTATGTTTAAGTCTCATGTAATGGGGGGCGAGCCTATTGCCTGATTGTTGATACCGGGCACAAATCCAAACTCCTGGCTGCTATTAGAAATTCCTGATGAAAAACCAAATAAAACTGTGGCCGACTTGTGAATTGAACCCAGGACCTCCTCAGCAATAGCGCGACTACTAGACCAACGAGGCAGATTAATAATAATAACTTAAGTGATTTTGATAATAGTAATACATGCAGGCTAGTAAAAAGTGTGAGTCGGACAAATTGTAACATTACTCCCTCCCACTCAAATACCGTTTCAGCTACCATATAGTCTACTTCGGAAAACCAAACAGTATCCAATAATATTACTCCCACATTGAATCCCACTGATGGACCTTGGTTTAGGCCCATGCTATCAGTTCTATCCGGCTAGGCCGAAAAAAAGAAAATGAAAAAAAAAAAAAAAGTTCAAGCAACAAGACTCAAAGTGTTAATAACAATATACTTACAAACTATGTTAGTAAAACATTAACACAGAAGCAATTTGTGACGTCACTACTACAAGGTGACAGGCCCAGCCGATACCTTGCAGCAGTGGTTCAGAAACGCACAATCTAGCCTGCTTGCTACCATAGACAGGATGCTGTTGGTGCTGACCCGCAACCTACTAACCAGGGATGCGCACCGCTTCCGCATCACAGTGTAGAAGCAGAGTCAACGCGAGCTTCAGCAAACATACCAGATGCGCTGCAGTATAGGGGCAACCCCAATAGCACCCTGAATGCATTATCGTATTGAACGCGAAGGGCGCTGTATGATTTCTGCGTTCAATGATGCCCACAGATTAAATAAAAATAATAATTCATAATTTGCACGAAAATGTATCACGGAATGATAGTGTTGACCTGTGTAGGTGAATAAATATTGAATAGAGATAACATGAACGTAGTAAAAGTACGTAATAAACGTAGCATTTTTCAGCATTTTTAGCTGGCATTTAATTTTAAGTTCTGTACCCATTGTATGCAGGTTTAATTAATTTTTGAATCCGATGAATAACTTAACACTTGGTGAGTACATAATTAATGAATATTTAAAAATTATGTCAACAATGTAGCGAGACTCTGCTAATGATTATTTTTTGGTAATTATTCATATCCTGACATATCTTTACATACCGAGACTCCTCCGTGTCTCGGAAAGCACGTTAAGCCGTTGGTCCCGGCAGTCACTCGTGGATCTTTGACAGTCGTTACGGGTCGTCAGAAGTCCAAAAAGTCTGATAGCCAGTCTTACCAAGGGATATCGTGTTACCCAGTTACTGGGTTGTGGAGGTAAGATAGGCAGTCGCTCCATGTAAAATACTGGTATTCAGCTGCATACGGTTAGACTGGAAGCCGATCCCAACATAGTTGGGAAAAGGCTAGGCAGATTTTATTCATATCCTGGCCCCTTACTAATCCCCCACTAAGCCCCCAAAATAGTGTCGTGTTTTTGCAATACATAATGAATGTTAGAATATGAGTTTGGGATTTATCGTCTTTTACTGCCACAGTGAAAGACTCGACCTCAACGTCTTTATTTATTTGATTATAGTAAAAAAAGGAAAAGAAAAGAATTATGGGAAATTCGAGGAAAAGCCGATTGTGGTTATTGTCTGGTGATTGTGGTATATATGTAAGAAGGAAAAGAGAAAAGAAAAAAGAAAAAAAATACGTTTATTTGCGGTAAGCATGACGAAGAGAAAGAACACGTCTTTATTTATTTGATTATAGTAAAAAAAGGAAAAGAAAAGAATTATGGGAAATTCGAGGAAAAGCCGATTGTGGTAATTGTGGTATATATTTAAGAAGAAAAAGAGAAAAGAAAAAAGAAAGAAAATACGTTTATTTGCGGTAAACATGACGAAGAGAAAGCACACGTCTTTATTTATTTGGTTATAGTAAAAAAAGGAAAAGAAAAGAATTATGGGAAATTCGAGGAAATGCCGATTGTGGTTATTGTGTGGTGATTGTGGTATATATTTTACAAGAAAAAGAGAAAAGAAAAAAGAAAGAAAATACGTTTATTTGCGGTAAACATGACGAAGAGAAAGAACACAAACACGAAAATAACAAGTTAGGGGAAAATATGCGTCACATCCACGTAAAACGGCCATCGTTCAGCATAATGCTGTGACCCTATGCGAGACAGAGCCCCAGCGCTGGTTTTCAGCGACAGCCGGTGTTGACGTGATGACGTCAATCGGTGCAAGCATATATTAAGAAAAAAAAAAAAAAATAAGAAATAAAATTAATACAACACTTCTAAAAGTTTAAATAAATATAATATTGGTATACTTATATATTATATTTTTTTATATATGATATGTATTAGATTGAAGCCAATCTTAGGTTAAATTTTGATTAAAACAATAACTTCACCAACCACAACACATTAATATACACTCTAACAAACACAAACATCTGATTAAATTAAAAATACATTAAAGAAATCATTCACAGTCTCGATAGTCATCTATCGATCTATTCTGGTGCGTATGATCTAATATCAAGTTTGACATATGAGGCCATTGTCACTGCGCATTGATTAAATACGAACAATAGCATGCGCTAGGTCGCATAGGACATCGATCCTTTTGTTATGCTTTAGTTTGCTGCAGTAAAACATGGCCAAATATGTCACGGTCACGCAAAGACATTTGGTGTTATATAGTTAATGTTATTGTTTGAAGTATTTGGACATGCATAGCAGTACAGTAATATTGATAGTAATAGCATTTTCGAATAGTATACGATAGCAATTTATTTTTGGATATAATTTGTCTTTAGTTGCGTCGTTATTTCTCCGGACAATGTTTATTCTGTTAATATTTATGTAATTATTCTTGTATTTTATAGTTATTTTCGTTTTATGTATCCCTTATGTTGCACCTGCCATGTTTCTCTCTGCATCACCCTAAGGTTGACTGGTAGAAAATGCCTCAGGCATTAAGTACGCCTTTATACGGTTTTTTACTCGTGCATAAATTTTCAATAAATACATGAAATACGAGCTTTAAGTTAGGTATTAGAAGAACGATGTTCAAAGACAAAGCTCAATTTTATACAAAACAAGCTGCTGCTCGCGGATTCGCCCGCGCGGGCGGCTTTATTTAAAATAAAAGTAGCTTAGTTACTCTTTATAACATTAGCTATCTGTCAGTGAAATCGGTCCAGCCGTTTCGGAGATTAGCTGGAACAAATATACAGACCGTAAACATGAAAAAACACGAAATAGTCAGACACAAAAACAAAAGCTTTTCTGTTATTGGTACCGTATATACTTTTATAATATGCATTTAGTCAAAAACATTACATTTTTTTTTTACTAGGTCATCTCAGAGTTACCATGAGAGTTTGAGACTCTTTAACCGGACTTTCCTGTGGTTGCTTTAAGCTCCTAACAGAACTTAATGCCTCCAGCCAGGGCGTAAAAACTTATAAACTAAACGACTGCGCGCTAAGGGCACCCCCTGTGGGGTACGAACCTCGGCTTAGGGCACCGTCGGAGGGAGGATGGCAAGGGACCGTCGGTGGCTATTACAAACAGACAATTCAATTTTATTTGTATAGATTGTAACTACACCAACAGTTAGTTACTATTTTGAACCTTTTGGTCTAATATAATAGTATAATCTAATATAATCTAATATATCTATATAATATATATAATCTAATATAATCTAATATAATATAATCTAATATATATAATCTAATATAATATAATAATAGTTACTATTTTGAACCTTTTGGTCTAATATACATCAATTGCACATGTCCTTTGCTATTTTCCACCAGTATTGTCATTGTGTGACTACAGTAAATATCTCGTCGGATCGTAACTTTTATACACTCACGACCCGTTTAAGACCTATTATGTCCATTCTGCAATGTGTAACCGTGTCATCGCGAACAGTCCACCACGGCAAGGAAATAAGAATCAGAGCGTGACGATACAAACGCTTATAGGACACCATAAAAGCGGTCATCTTAATTCTATCATCACCATGTTTGCTAATCTCACTTTTATGTCACGTTGGCCATAACTGACCGCAGAAGCTTTACGTCACGATTATATAATTCATAAGGATAAGCCCTATTTAGAGACCAATTACTATTTATTATCTAAGTACTTATTACTTATGAATAGTTAATACCTTTGAGGAAAATTATTGTATCTTCAAGTTATGGAAATTCAATTCATAAGACACTAGCTGTGCTCCCGCTGTTTAATTTAAAAGAAATCGGATTATTTATAAATTACCTCGTTTTGACTTGGCATTCCTTAGATTTTTATATAATATATAAAGATGTATAGATTTAAAACCTTGACCGATACATTCATAGACGGAACAAAACCTTCGATTAAACAAAGGAATGTGGTATGAAATTACATTTAATCTGATACGATCACACACAAAAGAAAATTTTAAGAAATTGACGGGGTATTAATGATCTAAACTCATTCAATGATTAATCATCATTTGTGTTGTTCAAGATAGTAATAAAATACAGAAAGAATAGGTTAATTTGAAATATGTTTTTTTGAGCAGTCTGTATGGTCATATTAATTTGAGATTTTTTAGTGACTTCAACGACAGGGTTGCAAGCTAACGAAACTTTCTAATGAATCTAAAACATTATGTGAAATCAAGATTGGGGACGATGGATAATTCCAAATCTGCTACATTGTTAACCACAAGTAACAGGGTCCTAGGTATTCATCTCAATCAATCTGCCTAACCATCTAGAAATTGCTAAGAGATTGTTTTAATACAGTCAACTATCTCATTATAGGTATCAATAATACAGAAGATTATTATATATATCATTATATATCAGGTAGTTTAAGTAAAAACTCGCAGTACGCACATTGAAAATTCACAAATACACGTGCACTCACTAAATACGTACAACAGAAACCCTCTTACAACACCAACACAACTGACACAAATCACACCACCATGCATACACTCTTTTTACTATTTTAAGTTTAAGAATGTAACTTTTTTTATAAAATTGTTAACGTAACGAAGGAGCCTGGATCTTACAACACAGGGAATCCTAGTGTGAGATTTAGGAATTCAATCCACTTGAATGGTAAACTTAGCGAAATAAATCTAACCTTTATTATTTTTTATTCTGTAAGATCTGAAGATTAGAAAGATCGTCAATTTGAAACCTTCTAAAAACCAACTTAACGTAGTATCTTAATGTTACTTCAACATCTAAATCTTCAATCGCCTTCGGTCCTAGATATGTCGGCCACGCTACCGGGTCAATGGATGCTGGGGCCAGCGAAGCGTGCCGCGAATGTAGTACTGATGCCCCGGCCTCTCGAACTTGACCCTGCAATCAGCCGACCTTCAAAAGTTTCTAATATTCGAACATGAAGACAAAATTATAGCCTTCACTAAGTGGCCGTAAATATTGTTTCTTGTGATCTCTCGAAACGCCTTGATGACCTGTCGGGGTCTCTTTGATATTTAAATTGATTTCTTTTATTTTATAATTGGTAGCATCAACAATTTTTTAATTAATTGCTGCTAGCAAAAAGTACGCCGTGTTAGAGTCAGGTGTTAGTCTTGTGACCTCAGGTTTCTTTAACGGAAGCATAAATCGAATCTTAATGATTATTCCAAAACTTTCGACGTCTGTATAATTGATGTACGATCATTAAATGAAAGCTAAGCAACTGCAATTTAGGAAGTCACATGATTAGTAATAAATATACAAGTGCAGCATTTATTTTCTGCAAAAGTTAATAGTTCGTAGTCCAATGCAACGTCAATGTCCTACGAATGTAGCTTAGCAATCTTTTGAAATGCGATCTTTTCCTGTTTTATATCCTGCAACGTAACATATCCGTTTCCTCTTGCTTATTAGCATCAACTTTCATCTCAAACGACATAACTTTTGATCTTAGTAATAACAGTTTCAAGCAATCATTTCTTCCAATTCGTTTGAAACGATGATGCGGTTGAGTGCGATGCGCAAGAGTTCCAGTTGGTCGTGCGCGTTCTCCGTGAACTTGACCGTTTCGACGGATGCGCCCGCGCCGGTCAGCCTTCTCTAAACATGGCTCGTATACTATGATTTTGAAATAGATAGCATCATCTGACCGCTCAGCGACCGGCTAATGATCTTGATCTCTGTTATTTTTACTATGTTATGTATTACACTTGTTATGTAACATTTGACTTCATATATTATTTGAAGAGCGAATCAGCGTGTTCGTAAACAGGATGTCGAGTAACCACGTCTAGGTTATTCATGTGAGTTTACGTTCTTCTAATGATAGAAAAATCTGACTATTAACTTATAAAATAAGGGTTTGTATCAATTGCTTACTTTAGGTACTATTTCTACTATTAACTACTGTATTTACGTTCTTGCTTTTCAAAATTATGTCTGCTCATATTTCGTCGCAAGTCGCAACTGGGTCGCCTGCTTGACTGTAAACAAATTGAACATAATACTTATATGTTAACATGTTTATACAGTTTTCTTGTATTTGCCAAACGTTTTCGTTTCCGAGTGTTCTAGTTTCTGGCTGCTAGCTGTCCATGCCCATATAAAATTGGCACATTTCTATATAGTGTGTGCTTATTATACTTGCTTATATTTACAGATTTCTCTCATTAATAATTTCATTGAGGGAAATAATAACAACATAAAGGTTGGCTTTGGATTGCCATTATTTGTAACTGGAAGAAAAATACTTCACGTCTTAAAACATTAATATTCTCAATAAAATTGAGCATAGGTAAATACAGTCAAACCGGCATAGTTGGCGGTAAAAGTAAATGTTGTGTATTTACTGCTGGTGCAATTTACCGTAAGACATGACAAGTGGCAGCTGTCCACAGTGACATACGGACAAATTGGCTGGACCACACGTGATGGAATAATTGAATTATGGGGGTGAAGATAAGGATGCAGTTTTGTTAAGAATGAATAACATTATGAAGGATGAAAATTATGTTTGTAATTTGAGGTTAAAAGAAATCGATGAAATGCAATGATAAGAAGGATGATGAAGGTCTAATAATAATTATACAATTTGTCGATTTGATGCACAACAAATTTTTCATCAACAGTCTTTGAATATACCTATTACTATTTTATCCTAACGTGTGGATGATAGATCTACCTATACGATAGAATCAACTGCACAATCCTCATCGTAATAAGACGATGAAGATAACAACGTTCAATAATGAGAGGTAAAAGGTAGAAACCCTACGCAAGTTTGCGAAGTTAAAGATACTCTGACGAAGTAACATTGTAGGCGTTGTGTGCTTTTGATTAATGCCATTGATAGGACTGACTTACGTAGTCTTGCGGTTATGAATGCCTTTGTCGTCTGTATGGACAGTATAATAATGATGCAAATAATATTTTGAACAGTGTTTTAATGCACAATATGCAACTATGACGTCTCCGCAAAGATAAAAGTTATAAATGGCAAAAATAAATACAATGACGTTAAAAATCGCACCGAGAATCTTGAATTTGAGAAGTCAATGATGAACGAATCGGTAAAACCCGATATTTACTTCGAAGTATGAATGCAAAGAATGTTATTACCAAACGGAGATTGTGAATAGCTATGACAGTACAGGTAGCGGGCTATATCTCAACTCGCCACTTCCAGCTAAGGTCACTACGAACCTTATACGGATGAAGCGGAATGATGTAAAAAAGTCATGTGAAATAGGCCACAAATGCATACGTGACGATGCAATAAATTTCTTCGACTTGAAGCCTCGCTTGTCGTTGACCCACAAAACAAAGGCTATTTTAAAAATCGTGACATGCGCGGGTCGCAATGTTACGGTATTTCGTTCATTCGCGTAATTATTTCTTAGAGCATGTGCGTTGACTTTAAATGGACCTTTTAAGATAATCTGATCGATGCCATTCGTATTGGATTACTCAATTTAACTAAGCTCAAGGTTCGACAGGCTATTTATTTTTAGTTGTTATTCGCTGTGAATTTGATGGATTACTTGCATGGGTCCATTAATTATGTAGTTCGGTATCAACGTCACATGTTACATCGATAGCGTTATTAATATCCTTTAGGTTAGTTTATTAATTGTTATATTCGACATAAATATTTTCGCTACGTACAAGGACTATTCATGTATCAAACACTTATTGAAGAACAGGGTTTTATTAATATATTATTTTAATTCCAATGTAGATATTCGTTGCCACAACAGCTTGCTTGCTATCGCCTAAGACCTACTAGTTTATTGTATTTAGCTCCATTGCTTTTGAAAATTATTTGGTAAGGTAATGTTGGCGTTACTGAGCTCAGCAAGTGTTACTCACACTATTCTAGTTAACGTGTATCTTTTAACTAATTATAAATTTATAACACGCGTTAATTCCAAGATCCTCTTTGTATAATTTAAATACATTGTTAACTATTATTGTGCCCACCAGAAATAAGTGAATTTAATAAGAATTTGTAATATAGTTGACCCAGCTGTACTTATTTCTTAGGAACTGTAACATCGTTTCTTTAATATTGTTCGCCAGAATGCCTTACGAAACACGTGTCGATGGATATTGCTTTGAATATGTACGGGGCTGAATTTCTAAATTAAGTGTTTTACTGAATACATTTTCAGTTTCTACTTTTTAGCCTTTGAAAGGCATAATATGAAGCTTTTATGTTTGTGTCACTTTTGGACAACGAAATATTTCTTTAGACAAATCTAAATATTTTTTAAATTTTGTTTCAACATTTTCCAAAAATTAAAATGTTATAAATAAAAAATAAACCATTGCATTTTACTCCAGTTTTGAAGTTATCATTGTTTCTCATTAGCAAGTTACACGAGACAATCATGAATCATAGTCGGGTCGTGGTAGGTGGGTAGGTAGCAGTGTACAAGGTTATGAAAGCGTGGCCTTTGTCTAGTGTGCGCCTGCGCCACCGGCGGGCATACTTACGATTCTTTTATGGTGTGTTGTTCGTCTTAATGTTATTCTATTGATACATTTGGGTTGTTGATTCCTTTCGTCTTGTGTTTATCAAATGCTGGACATATTCTCCAAACGTACGTTCAAATAATTATATTGGCTACACATATTCAGTTGCTATCTGTCACATTGCGAAAATCATCGCTCCTCCTAGCCTTAGTTAATATTTATGTAGTCGTGCATCTTAAAATAAAAAAGAGTTGTCAACCTATGGTGAAAAATAAATGCACGCTGGGGATACTCAAGCCTCGCTACCACACCTGGCTGACTGGCTAATACTTTTCTATGTGATGTATCATTGTCTGTTTGTCTCATTCAGATTTTTGAAACATATTGAAAATACTTGAACTTAGTAGATATATTTATAATTTACTTGCCCTTTCTTTGTTCTGCTGAAACCGATTATTTTGCTCACATTGCACATGCATTGATATAGGGCGGGGCACACCGCCTTGCACACCAAAACACGTTTTCGGCTTTGTTCTCTATGATAAATATGTTTCTCTAGCGAATGTATGTTCACGACTTTGTCTTGTGCGGGCCCATTTGATTGCAAATATGAAGGTCTACGCATAGTTGGAATAGTCGTAGTGTCGATATTATAGCCGTTCATAGCAAGTTTATGGTTAGTCGAGGACGGTTCTTGATATTAAAATATAGGATAGTCATAAACGAATTTCTGACATTGGCCTAAAATTACTTAAAAATGATTTTTTTCCGGTAATCCAGACACGTAAATATACTATTGGTACTGTGGATATACTGAGCTTGAGATTGGCAATTTAGACAATGCAGAATTACTTTTTAAGTTTTATTACGCTGCTGTATATTAAACAGCGTCTTCAAATGCACCGAAGCGTGCCATCTTAGTTGAAGTAGTCCAATTTGTAACGAATGCATCGGTCTGCTGCGCACGCATTGGCGACCTTGCAAGGTCGCGCGTGATGCATCGCGATAACCATCTATAAATATTCACGCACCTGGAAAAGTAGAAGAACTTGATGGTTGAAAATCGAAATAATAAGACGCATCAAAACATTCATCGTGTCTTTGAAATATAAACCTTTTCTTGTATAAAACTACCTCTTTTTCATTCAGAATAATTTTTTCTATACAGCTCAGTCCAATGTTGTCACATTTGGATGTAAAAACTCAACTTTTGCCTAAAGAAGTAGAAACCAAAGAGTATTTTGGCAGCATTTTTATTCGCATACTACGAGTTACGAATAAAACCGCAGATAAAAATGTTTTCACAAAAATATAGGACACGGAATTCTTTCATGCTCATTCATTTCAATATTGAGGAAAACCACATTGGCACGTGTTTGTGGCTGTGAATACAAAGTACACTACTATAAATTGACACTACATTATTATATTGGTTATGGTTTTAATCTAATGACACTTATTTTCTCATATTTATTTTTACCAGCCCAAAACATATGTATGGCCAACAAAAACTATACGGGCAGTATTCTCGCTAGCCCGTGGATGTCTCAAACAAAAATGCTTCGCCATTGGTACCGTTCTAATGTATATATGTTGTCTTGTTGTTCTTCCTCTTATTGTACAATAACGAAGTATCTGTCTTGCTTTTTAAGTTATGTGTTTTCAATTTATTTGCGTCTACTTAGTGTCTAGTTAAGTCTTTGCCATCGCTCTTCCAAGTATGTCTTAAGTTTCAAAGTCAATTTAGTTCAATTTTACCAATTACAGGCGCTTTTGAATTGTCAAAGAGTCGGCCAGTCAGAAAGATGAAGTTGCCATTCCAAAGCGTAGTAGGTTTACAGACGCAATTGCTTAATACCAAGCATTACCGTAGTTACGTGTGTGTAACAGTTATCGAGGTATCCATTACGGGTGCGATTCCAACAGATAATCCACAGGTCTTCCTGTTCTATGCAGCATCCGCATATACTAGTTTACGCACCATTGTTACATCCTGATTCTAAGCTAGGCAAATAACTGGCATTTATGCTATTTCTTATTTCCGTAATCTACACGGAAAAATAACACCATCTTCTCTATAGTATCGGGGATTCTTTTGCGGTTTTTACCCGGATTGCTGTCTTGGTAAAACTATTGCGAAATACAGTCGTCAATACTGCGGCATTAAAACATACCCTTGGCCCTGAAATTTTCTTTGTCTTATACTCGTATGTTTTGGTATATCAGAGAAAAGAGCACCCCTCTTATAACAAATACAAAGAACTTCTGACAATCCTAATTTGTATACGAATCTACGTCTAATAAAGAAAACACGGCTAATCTAGCCAGAATAATGAAGCTTGCCATGTAAGTCATTTATTTTGAAACCGAATGACTTTTAGTCGAATTAATTGCTACATTTTCCCTATTTGGTCATAAGTAAATTTGGACATTATAAATGAATTATGAGTCAGCATTCCAATATCAAGCGAACGTATTTATCTACGACTAGTAACAAAAGGCTCGAATGTCTGATAATACGTTGAAAAATCCATTTGATCTTTATTGCTAACCCTGTAAATATTAATGTATAAATTGATTATATCTTGCTATAACTAAATATCAAACATTCTTTCAAAGCTGAATAAAAATCTGTTGTTAATCAAGATAAAAACCACATTAATAACATCATTGGTAAAGAAAAAATGATGTAGACCATGAATCTTCGGAAGCAGATAACATACCCCAAGATTATATAAGAGGCGCGAAAATAGAACAGTGAGATATTTAGTACGTGAAAGAAATATTTAGGAAAGTATAATTCGAAAGTAATGATGATCAACAAAGACGAACCTGTGAATGATGTAACGAGGAAATGAAAATTAATTGCTAGTTGCAAATTAACAACTTTTTCAATACAATCCGAAGTAATTGCTATCATCACTACCTATAATCATCGAACAAACTAGATCATAACTACCGAGTCATATATTGTAATGAGCTTAAAGAAGACGAGTCTGTAATGGTATGCTGGTACAATTATTGACAGTTGCGTAACAAAATTAATGTAACAAGTGACAGACAGACAGATATCTTAAGTATATTTTGATGCTCTTCTGAAATACCTGATTGATATTCCATCTACAAAGATTGGTTGGGTTTAGGGCCCACTCATTCTCAATGAGAAGAGGCCTGTGTCCCAGCAGTGAGAATTTTATAGGCTGATTATGCTACGAAAATTGAGATAAACCTGATGATAGTGCTCCTTCGATGAATGGATTTAATAGTAGATTGTTGCATCGAGCGTAAAGTGAGTTATTAATGCACGAGTGTTATGTTGGTGCCCGAGCGTATGTGGGGGCACTAAATTAACACGTAATATACTTTTCTTTTAACTAACAAACTACCTACCGTGATAAAATATACCTACTCAAAATAAAAACTCAAGTTAATGAAAACAAAGTTTTTTCACAAAGTCGGTTTTATTCAGCCGATTTTTATTTTTAGCCAGTAACTTTTTGATCTCATGCATACATTTTATATTAAATTTAATGGGAGACATTAAACCTCTGTGCTAAATAAAGAATAAAAAACGGTGCATTAATGAAAAACTTTGCAACCATGAGATTTCATATAACATTTCTGCACTGTTTTGGTTCTAAGCATTAAAATACGTCCTTTGTGATCGGTTTTGTAGTGATTAATGATAACATTACTACGTAGTTGAAAGAAAACAATATTTAAATGTTATTTCAAGCAGGGAAAGCCAGTAGAAGCGAAGATAGATAGATATAAAGTCAGCGTCATTTGATTACAACAAAACTAAGCACATATAGTTTGTGTTTGTAAAAAAAATGTTTGTTTGGCATACCTTGCTGTTTATCTTAAAAACAATTCAAATTCATGATTGTATTGTAAATTCTTACCTGAGAATTCATTACAGATTATCATATCTGCAGTTGTCATCATTAAAAACCTCTAGTCGTCTTTATAAAAAATGCAAATTGAGTTTTTGTTCGTCATGTAAATAATAATCACAGATGCGTTTTTGTAAGTAACATGCCCATTGCAGTCACAATCAACAATTCAACATGATTGGGACTAAATGCTGCATACAATGGCGAAGTCAGGGTAGAAACATCTAGATGGCGGAAAATTTTCGCACAATTATCATTAGTAAACGATCGATAAGAAAAACTTGTTTTTGATCATACACTTGCATTGTAGTGTACAAGTTACCGAGTCTGTTAGGATAGGTCTCGGTTCACAACATATTTTTCCAGGTATTTGATTGACGCAATTTTATCATACTCTGACGTAGGTACACCAGTGATTGACTCCGATGTTTTTACTTATAATTGATCACTTAGCTTTCGTTGTCTATTGCGGCAAATTGTATAACTAAAGTAAAACAATAGTAAAGTCTATCAACTCAATTAAGGGATTGTTTGTCTCCAATGCCGTGTGTAAACTTTGTTTCAAGAGTTAACACCATACTTAATTATAGCAGTCTCATGAAATTTGTGTACATCAAGATTTTGTCATCCATTTTTGGAATTCTTCTTACTATGGTTCTTGGTAAAACTTTCGCAAAGTGAAGTCATTGTGAAGAGACAGTTCTCTTCTTGAGAAAAAAGCTGGTTCTTAGCAAATTAAACCTCAAATAAAGTGGTGGATTTTGTCTGGCACTTTTGAATTTTAAAAGTTTTCGTACTTTAAACATATTAATGCATGTACCTAATGAGGAGGAATACATATGACTAAGAGAATGAGAAATAAATGTGTTGCTGGATGGAGGAGGAAACCCGAGAAAATATTTATGAATTGTGACAAAAACGAATGAATGAAATACAGACAGCTTACACAGGAGAGAATGGAAGAACACATTTTGTGCTGACCTACTGGTCAGCACAAAATGTGTTCCATGTTACTACTACTGTAGTAACATGGAATAAGGCAGATGAAGAAGAAAAAGCGCCAATTAGGTATAGCCCTTTAATCAGCCCTCGATGAGTGCTGGGCCATCTAAGGGACATCTAAGGGCCCAAATTGTAGATGAAGATGAAATTCGTCTTCAACTTTCATAGTGTCTACAGAAATAGCTAGTCTATAATCTGAATTTTTGTAGAGAACGCTTGTCACATCATGACTGCGACAGCCAATTGTTTTTTTACTTCGTGCTCTTTTTGTCATGTAATTGCTGTTCCAATGTTTGTCTCTAGCATACTATTATGCCTTTTGTCATTATCAAGTTCATACGATTCTAACCTTTGATGCCTTTAGTGAAACTGATAATCACTGATGCCAATAATTGTTCACTTTGTATTCAATAGTGGGAGTTCAATTTCTTCATTCCGTTCCATGTAAATTATACATCCATTGTGATAGGTTTATTGTCATTTGAGACTTTTAGGTGAAATCTTCTTCCAAGTTTGCATTTACTTCAACTTTCTTATTGTTTCGAATCCTTTGTGGTGTGGTTGTGAATGCAAAGAGACTCCTTGCCAAAGAAAGTAATGCCACCGTTGTAACTGTTTACTGCTATATTGTGCATTTTCCTCGCGAAGTCGCGGTGAAATAATATATTTGTTTAAAATAAGATGAAAGCGATCTTACTTAAGCTTTCACAGGTATTGTCGCCGTAAGAAAGTGTTTTCTCTTCAATTTGACGTCTTGACACCTTTGTAATTAGCAAATTTGAGAACGATAATTACTCAAACCGTTTCACACTGAACATTTTTTTAATATAAAAATGCGGTGTATTCTTAAATACTCGTGGTTATTTCAGTTTTATGGTCCACAAAGAATCCATTAGCGATATTACCACAACAAAATACGTCTAATTGCGTATTAGCACTTCATCCGCATACACAGAGTATTTAATACGAAATTAATTGCCGAATCTTCAAAACAATAGATGTGAGACACACTTCACAGGCAGACGCAACTTGTTTCGTGATGGGAGGGATTTACACGGGTCGATTTTCGGTATAGAGCTAGCTACCAAATCGCCTCACACAACCGCACTCGCTACCCAATTTACAGCAGTTGGCTGAAATCGAGCGGCTTAGTCGGACTCACAGTAATTTTTACTCGACTTCGGATTGCCGTATCATATCCTTTGGCATTGCCTAAAGGATATGATTTGAACAGGCTATGTATCTTCTTAAGAAATGTTAAGTAGTACAGCAGGTTGTTGTTGCTGGGCGCAGGAAACCTGCGGTGGCCAGCGGAAGGAACAAATTTGTACCGTCGCCATTCGCCCCGCTCGGCCACCACTCCACGCCTTTGCTTTTGTCGACCGTGTATAGCCTCAGTCGGGTGACTGAGGCTATACACGGTCGATTTGAACCACCCGCCGAATGCAGTCTGTCGCACGGTAAAAGTGGAAAGCCTACTCGAAGTTGCGATTTTAGTCATCTGCTATTTGCGATTTGCTATTGATAAGTTTGTCGAATTTCGCCGTGCGGCCTAACCGTGCGTTGAAAATCGACCCGTGTGAATACTCCATTATGCATATTCTAATAGAGCTGTTATTCATGTCTTGTCTTCGGATCTAGTCGACATGTTTTTGATGTAACGGTAACGTTGCATGCTGTTACGATGTATAGTTTTTAATTGAACATTGCGCAACAGCAATGTAATACCGTATCGTTTCAGTTACTTCATTTGTGTTTGATATGCAAATGTTTGGCGAGACGGATTTTGAGAGCTAACAATTTGATTCTGGGGCTTAACGTATCTTCATTACTCGTCTCTGCTGTACCTTTTATTGCTGGAAAATTACGAGACATTTAAAACCTGTATATAAATAAGCTCTTAAAACGACGTTTAAAAAAAACGGTACAGTCTTTGGAGACTGCCGATAGAAGTGAAAACTAAGTAACTAAAGCGTTTGGTGACGATGACGCGAGTTCCATGATTTTTGTTCACCCAAAAACTTCACATTATATACACAGTATAATACATATAGCTCATGGAAAGCGTTCGGTGACGATGACGCGAGTTCCATGATTTTTGTTCACCCAAAAAGTACACATTATATACACAGTATAATACATATAGCTCATGGAAAGCGTTCGGTGACGATGACGCGAGTTCCATGATTTTTGTTCACCCAAAAAGTACACATTATATACACAGTATAATACATATAGCTCATGGAAAGCGTTCGGTGACGATGACGCGAGTTCCATGATTTTTGTTCACCCAAAAAGTACACATTATATACACAGTATAATACATATAGCTCATGGAAAGCGTTCGGTGACGATGACGCGAGTTCCATGATTTTTGTTCACCCAAAAAGTACACATTATATACACAGTATAATACATATAGCTCATGGAAAGCGTTCGGTGACGATGACGCGAGTTCCATGATTTTTGTTCACCCAAAAAGTACACATTATATACACAGTATAATACATATAGCTCATGGAAAGCGTTCGGTGACGATGACGCGAGTTCCATGATTTTTGTTCACCCAAAAAGTACACATTATATACACAGTATAATACATATAGCTCATGGAAAACGTTCGGTTACGATGACGCAAGTTCCAAGAATTTTGTTCACCCCAAAAAGTGCTCAACGCCACTAAAGAAGTTTTCATTTAAAAAAAAAAAATCTTAGGTGTGCCTGTAATTCAAGAAAATTTTGAAAACAAGTACAAACTACTCTTCTGTATAACAATGTCATCATATAAAGCAATAGAGCCGTAAAATACAAGTGAATTCGCGGGAAAAATTTACCTCGGTAGGTAGAGGTACTTACAAGCTCCATTATTTTTGATTTCTTTGTCCTGTCACTGCCATTTTTAATGTGATTAAGTTCAACTAATTTTATGAATCAAACAGTCGTTAGCAGTGAAATACTGACGTAGGTAGGTATTGTTAGTATACTTAAAAGTACCGTGGGAATTCAAATTGATTGCACCTTCATTTTCCTTCTTACATCAATTAGCTGAATTACAGAGCATTTCAAGTTTCATGTCTTTTGTTAATGTGTTGTATGCAATGACATGTATCTTTACAATTTGACGACCAATTATAGTGACAAAATGAAATTGGAACGTACAGTCACAGCCAAAATTTGTCCGTCACCTAACGGGCTGTTTTTGTCTGCTCATTGCACGATAGAATCTGTTTTACCGACTGAGCATTATTATATTGTGTCGTAATGTTAATACCGCAGAATGACATTCAGCCAACTTCTTTACATGTCAGACCGAATTAAAAATGGGACATTGACAGATCCCATCAATAAAAGAAAAGATTAATATTTCATAAAATGTCCAGGCCATTCAAAAGGTTGGTGTCAGTTCGACATTGGTTAGAGACGTATGCTATTTTGATTTTCATAATCAAGTAATAAAATATCGTTTGTTCAAGTTTGCTCAGTGCCGTAGCTTTAAAAGGTAATAAGTGTCCTGATTTGTTAGAGGAAAGCAATTGAAAACTGACGAAGATATAAAAGACTTGACTGTACATTCTTTTGATTTCTTTATTTCTTTGCCGGCCTATGCGGTTTTTGCAGACATGTTTATCACTAGTAACATCTCAGAACCTGAAATCAGATATCTTATCGCTTCAAAGTGTTACGCTGACCTGTTCCTGCTGACTCCAATAATCTATACAGGGTAAAAACAAACTTTCAGTTTGTTATCATCTTGTTTACTTTTCACTTTCAGCCCAGTGACACCTTGAAAGTTAATTATTTATACTTGGCATAGACGTTTTGATTTCTAGTCAGCATGATCATAAAGGGTATAATGCTGTTATTTTGACGTTACAAACTGAGACTTCCAATTTTATTTATTTGTATAGATTGATCACCAGGGCCTCAAGTCTGCTATTGCAATAGTGTCAGAATGGTCTCGCCATTGTGAGTATTTGACAGTTTTTGTATGGCAAATCTGTCAAAAACTCACAATGAAGAGACCATTCTGACACTATTGTAATAGCAGACTTGAGGCCCTGGTATGCAAACCATGATACCATATCAGACTACTTTATCTAAGTATATACAAGTGCTCCTGTTAATTATCGCTTATTAAAACTAAGTTCTATCACGTTTGTAATATTAATTGTAACATCGTTTTATGCATAAAAGGATAAGTAGCCGCTATGCCACTTTGTATGCGATGCAATTTGCGATTTGAATTACATGCCATAATGGCGTGATGTTATTAGCTATTAATTAAATAAAACAATGGATTGATGCAACGCATTTCAATACAAAACGTTTTGTTATTTGGTTTTTTATGAAAACTGATTTTACATAAATATTTCATAATGCTGGTTGATAAACAACAATTAATATCGGTTCTTGTTGTTTAAATTTTTTGTTTTAGATCAACCATTTTTTCGTTGGATTTGTTTATTCAGTAAGATTTTCCACAACATCTGATAATTATGTAGTACTGTGTTAGTAAGGCCTGTGTTCACCAACATTTAAATCAACTGTTTGGATATTTAATCAGTTGTTTACTCAAAATTTCTTAGGCCTGTGTTCACCAACATTCAAACCACCGGTTAGGTATTTAAACAGTTGGTTTATGTCAAATTTCCTAAGAAATTTTGAGTAAACAACTGATTAAATATCTTAACAGTTGATTTAAATGTTGGTGAACACAGGCCTTAGGCCTATGTTCACCAACATTCAAACCACCGGTTAGGTATTTAAACAGTTGGTTTATGTAAAATTTCCTACGAAATTTTGAGTAAACAACTGATTAAATATATAAACAGTTGATTGAAATGTTGGTGAACACAGGCCTTAGGAAATTTGACATAAACCAACTGTTTAAATACCTAACCGGTGGTTTGAATGTTGGTGACCACAGGCCTAAGTCGAGTCATTTCATTACACATTATTAATTATTGTCACCTGAGGCTTTTAAAGCCACGGGTAGGCCTTGGCCTGGGCTATTTCTTAAGACGCTATGATCTGACAGCTCGAGCTGACTGAGTTGGGTCGCGAAGTCGCGAGTGGTTGCCTCGCGCATTTGGTAGGTTTTTAACCTCTTATTACGTGACGGAGTAACAACCATCTTCACAAGCTTTCACATTTATAATTTAGTTAGAAAAATAGTCTATAGACCTACAAAACTTTCATAATTAAACTCCATTATTTACCCATTCTAATAAAAAGAAAAATCCAAGAATATTAGGTTCTAAATCAGTCTAGACATAAAAAAGTCACTTACAACCAATTTTTTTTTTTTTTACTGGTTATATCAGAGTTAACCATGAGAGGTTGAGACTCTTTAATCGGACTATCCTGTGGTTGCTTTAAGCTCCTAACGAAACTTAATGCCTCCAGCCAGGGCGTAAAAACTTATAAACTAAACGACTGCGCGCTAAGGGCACCCCCTGTGGGGTACGAAACTCGGTTTAGGGCAGAGTCGGAGGGAGGATGGCAAGGGACCGACGGTGGCTGGATGGCTAATTAAAACAAGCACCAATTAAGTCTGCAAAAAACACTAAAACTAATTAATCTGGTGTGTCCAGACACCAGATTAATGTGTATTTTTATGGCACCATTTGGTAAATGATTCCTAAAATTAAACAAGCATGCACTATCGTCGAATGCATCATCACTTAACATCAGGTCAGCTAGTGGTCAAACAGAAACTATAATAAATAACAAAGGTGACTTTCAACTAAGAACGCATACAAATATTTATCAGATACCTACACAGGTAAACAGCGATTCTAATGTACCTACCATAATTATACGATACACCATTGAATATTCCATGCTCACGTTTCGGCATTAATCAGGCACTGATAAGTTGCGATCCGACGGTTTTTATTTACATGAATGCAGATGTGGTCACATACGTTTTGTCCGTCAGCCTGTCTGTATGCACGTAGGCATTTAGCGTAATTTTAATTTGGTTTAACATCATGCATACCGAAGCGTGGTGCGACGAGAATGGCTGATTAATAACATACTTGCAAATGTACCGTCATCAGCTCAATGCATTGACACGAATAATTGTACTTCTATATGGTAGTGTTCCAATTACAGGCGCATCTTGAGAATGACCTTTTGAATCCTTAAGTATTTTGATTCGGTTGTGATTGGCTGTGAGGTAACATATGTTACAAACAGTTAATTTAATTATGTTGACATTTAGTTACCTTGGTGCATGATTCTTAACACTCTCTTTACCTACAACGTGATGCCATATCAATCTGCATAGCCTTTTCTCAACTATGTTAGGGTCGGCTTCCAGTCTAACCGATGAAGCTGAATACCAGTATTTTACATT
The DNA here is from genome assembly GCA_947523025.1 of Dryobota labecula. Classification (NCBI taxonomy): domain Eukaryota; kingdom Metazoa; phylum Arthropoda; class Insecta; order Lepidoptera; family Noctuidae; genus Dryobota; species Dryobota labecula. Next base: position 16,155,766 of record OX383302.1, on the reverse strand, counting down.
GAGCGAGTGCCTATCGGACCTTCACAACCCCTTGACACCCCTTGGTAAAACTAGCTTTAGGTTTCTGGCTACCCGTAACGACTGTCAAAGATCTACGAATGACAGCCGGAACCAACCGCTTAACGTGTTTTCCGAGACATGGAGAGGTCTTGATATGTAATGGATGGTCACCCATCCACGAACCGACCGCGGCAAGCGTAGCGTAACCTTCGATCGACCCGTGCTGCTGTTATTATTTAGCCACGAACCCCTCCGTGCCTCGGAGATGAGAGAACGTGATGTTATATATCCTGACAATATCATATCATGGTTTATACAGTCAAAAGCTCTCGACAGATCAAAAAGGATACCCCAAGGCAAGCGATACATAAAATATACTTTTTATTTTTCCTCCAGTACTATACAAATCAGATTGTAAATAGAACACATTGTAGCATTATCATGGCAGACAGGATCGTGACCGTAGACTTTAGTAGACTATTTATATAGAATTCCTCGATAGCCGTCAGAAGGCGTCGTAATGGCTCATTAACAGGCTATCGGCTCTAGATAAGTGTGTGTGAACACTTCACTGTGCTCCTATGCGGTCAATTGAGACTGCTCATTATGCAAGTACGTATTTATACTAGGAAATCGTGTAGAGTCGAATATACTAGAAGTCCTTATTCTGTTGGTAGTCATTGAGATATGCTGGATTTGGAGAAACTCGCTGATATCATTGAAGTTCCTGCTGTGATTGCTGAAATTAATACAGAATTGATTTTACATACCGAATGTAATGTAATACGCTTTTAGAGGTTCATATGTCCAGCTGTGGGTAAAGTTATTTTTCTCTGAAAAAGTTCCAGAACACATTCTGTTTTTTTTTATTTTATTTTTTATTTATTTTTTTAAGAAAATTTTATAATGTTCTTTTCACGATCGATTCGTATTCTGGATCTTCGAACAGATGTTTCTGGGTTGGTGACATATCCTATTAGTTATTTACGGATAAAGCTTCGTAACATTATTGCCAAGGTTTAAAGTTTGTTCCGATTCAATTAAGGCAAAGTGAGGAGTCATGGGTTATTTATTAGTTATTTATGCAACTGTTTTAATACCTAATTATGTACAGTCGCATACAACACTTTATTTACACCCATGTTATCTACTCTTTGATATTTTCCAATTCATGAAATCTTGGTACGCCTTTTCATATTGTTTTCTCGACTTTTCTGGTAATAATTGGTTAGAAATGTCCTTTGCTGCATTAGAAATATCTGGTGGTGTGTTATCAAAGCTTGTATCACTCATTTTTGTAAACAACAAACTTATAAATCATTGCAATACTAATATGGAACAAAAATGTCGGAATGCGACGTGAACTCGAATAACCTATAAGTTTTTTTTTGTTTAATTACGGCGCTGTGGTAGTAAAACGCTGCATGACAATGTTCTTTTTTTTGAAATTCATAAATGTGGCTGTTTGATGAGTAAGGAAGGGATCGAAAACGCATAGGAGTTACATAATGAAATTAAGTACAACATTATAACACTCGTTTGGATGATATTATGGTTACTATGACATCGGTTGTTTTAATGTTGGCAATAAGCTGTTTCTGAAACTTTTATAGAGGACTAGCTTTTTCCCGCGGCTCCGCCCGCGTAGATGTCGGCTATCGCGTAAAAAAGTAGCCTATGTCCGTCTCCATATCCCAGGCTTTATCTCTGCCAAATTTCATGACGATCGGTTCAGCGGTTTAGGCGTGAAAACGTAATAGACAGACAGACAGAGTTACTTTCACATTTATAATATTAGTATGGAATTATTTTTATAGCGGTGACGATTTGAAGTGCCATTAAAGGAAAAAAAAACAAATAATAATGCCACAAAAACGGTCAGAGCAAGACGAGTTGAGTTGCACTTACGAGTACACTGTCATTTGCAAGATGTAACGTATTATCTTTTCCTTATTTTTTTCCTCTCTTTACATCAATTACGTGAAGGTTTTGTTTATTTTTGCAATTTATTTCTTTTAAAGTGTTCGCCGAAATTCTTATGTTTATTGTTGGTTGGGAACTAATTGGATTTTAAGAATCACAACTGTTGTTATTCGTAATGAAAATAATATTGTTTACGACTTCGTTTTTGATGTGCCTGAAGGAAGCCGCCATTTAAAATGAATCCTTTGCACCTTGCAAGAATTATATGCTAGGTATCATCTTAAGTCATTTATATTATATTCGTGTTGCATTATATTAATTGATTGCACAATAATATGTTTTTCTGTAAAACCTATGATACCATCAACCTTGCAAAAATCCCTTATTAATCAGTTTGCTATTTGTTACAGGTAAGACGGTGATGCGGACACTTTATTATACCTATTATAAGACAAGTTATTCCATTACTAAAAATGTGGTAAGTGAGTATTATATTATCCCACAGATTTTTGCGATTGAACTTTGTGAAAAATAACTACACCACCTATACTCCATTTATTATAACATTAGACAAATAACTGTTTTCACCCTTTCGTTATTTCGATGTAAACGGTTAACAAACTCCGTTATTTTACGATAAATACAAAGCACTGTGATCTATTTACCATTTACATTAAAAAAATAACTCTAAAGTGCAGTCATTTCAACAATATTACACAATAACTGTCGTTATTTAGCTGTTATTTGTCTAATGCTATAGTAAATGGAGTATAAGTCAAAAAAACTGCGTTTAAAGTGAGGAATCCAAACAACACTTTTGGTGGATCTGTTTAAAAACAAACCCTCATTTAAACAAAGCCAGAAAATACATAAAGTCGGGTAAAAAGAAGTAACTTAGGTGGTAAGCAACTTAGGTGGTCAGCCCCGGAGGTCCCGGGTTTGATTCCCAGCGGGGGCAAAATTTTCTGCTCGTTTTGGTTCGCCTGTTCTAAGTCCGCTTGGGTAGCTACTACCATCTTATCAAAGTCTGTTGCCAAATTAACAATGTTATTTGTTGTGTTTCGGCAGTTAGAGGTAAGATAGCCAGTTCCTCTGTGGTTGAGGATTCCGAGGGATAGAAGTCATGATATGGCTGAAGATGGAAGCGAGCGGCTTCCACCTTCAGCCATATCATGACTTACCAACAAGTGAGATGAAGGCCAAGAGGGTGGCTCATGGCCTGTTGTAATTTTTTTTTTTTTTTTTTTTAAATATTGTAGTAATTTCGAAGACTGAGTAACTGCAACACATTTCAATCCGAATCATGTAACAAACGAAAGAGTCAAGACAAACTGCATTAGTCCTTACATTAGAAACCTTGAAACTTTAGAATGCAAAACGTGTGCCACGACAAACTCTCAAACCTAGGTACACAATACAAGCAAATGACTACAGAAATAAATCTTATTTAGATTCAATAGTACCTATCTCTACATCTATACAAATAAATAAAATTAAAGTGTCTGTTTGTAATGTATAATAGAAAAAGCCACGCGGGCGAAGCCGCGGGCAGCAGCTAGTACGCACGGCTACAAATCAAGCTATACAATTCCAGTATAAGCTGGCCTCTCATCATCATCTTCCTGCCCTTGTCCCATGTTGCTTGGGGTCGGCGCAACACGTTTTCTTTTTCCATTCCCCCTTGTCAACCGTCACTCTATCATTCACTCCCTTCTCCCTCATATCATTCTTCACACAATCCATCCATATTTTTTTGGGCCTTCCTCTCCCTCTCCATCCATCCACATTTATCTTCATCACTCTCCTCGTCACATGTGTTTCCTCCCTCCTCATCATATGCCCATACCATGCCAAACGACGTCCTTTCAACTTTTCTGTCACCAGGGCCACTTTCAAACTTCCCCATAAATACTCATTTCTGACTTTATCCATTCTCGTCACTCCACACATCCATCTCAACATTCTCATCTCCGCTACATGCAATCGTTTTTCATCCGTCCTCTTCATGGCCCAGCATTCCGATCCATACAATACGACTGGCCTTATCACAGACTTGACTTATAAGCTGGCCTCACATTGTACGGAAATCCTATAAAATGTGAGATCATCTTATACTGGAAATGTATAGCTTGATTTATAGCCGTGTGTACGTACTATAATTCTTACATCGTTATAATTATTTCGTTACGATTCTTTATCTGTGGTCCGTGTATGTTTAGCAAAGGCTTTGATTTGGGCTGCCTACAAATCAATCGTATGGACTCATTCTATAATATTCTGGTTCTATTAATACTTCAGACAGCTAGAAACTGGAAGACAGATTGATAAGCTTCATTACTTTTTATTAAACTCGATAATTCGATTAATTTAGTTGTGTAATTCAGCCGTTCGTAATACCGTTTGTTATTAATTAGATTACCGGCTTAGAAATCCATTATGCAAGAATATTGTATCCGAAAAGGATACAATGGTCAGACCAGATATAGATTCAGCCAAACTACTATCTAGTCGCATCAACAAACTGCTCTACAGCATATACCATTGATCACCAATTAGTATCGTTGGGGGTCCGTTACAATAATATGACAGTCGTGGTCCGTTTGGTCGATGAAAATAGAAAACAAGAAAAAAAAAAAAAAATGTTTTTTTTTTTTTTTTTACTTTGAACTTACCTGTCTTAGCAATAATAATTGGCTTTCATCCCGGGAATCTCGGTCTCAAAAATTTCGAGAGTCTTGACGATTTTTTGGTGTTTTCGAGACTCGTGACTGATATTTTCGGTCTCGGGAATAACGAGACTTTTGAAACTTGTCCCATGGCTTAGGGAAATACCTAAACCATTATTACAATTACTTATCATCTATCCCCCACTAGAAGTAGGTAGAAGCAGAGAGCTTTTTCTAACGCGGGTTACTTTTGTTATAAATTCAGGTCCAAACTACGAAAATATAAAAATGAAAAAACTAAATAATTTTTGATTTTATGGTTTGAGTTTATAACTGTATATTTAATAAAGTACTTGATTGAAATACTTATCTTGTTTTGACTACCTGAAAGCCTAGCCTATTATTATGAAACCTACTTTTGAAATATTCTCGAAAGTCTCATTTTTCCCGGGAATTTCGAGACCACATCGAGTCTCGATTTTTTTTTTCCGGGACTCAAATGCAGCGACACAGAAAGCCCTAAATCTGTCTGAGTAAAGGTGGTGCAAGCTAAATCAAATTTTATTTTCATAGTTTTAGATTAATTTTCAGTTATAAATTTTAAAAATAGGTCGGCGGTCCGTACCCGGACCGCGGTTCGCCATTTGTAGGGGCCTGGCATACACCAACGTTAGGGGCAGCCGCGGTCATAAGTCGTGGGAGCGAGATGACACCGTAAGAGTTTTTAGAAAAGCTTTACTAAATATTCTACGTCCTACTCACACGTTTTGTGACCGCGACTGTTACAAGTCTCGACGCGCGGCGATAGTAAAATAACAATGAAATGAAGTGCAGATTAACAATAAAATGTTTGTTTACAACGCATTGATATGTCCTACGGCGATGCAGGTAGTTATAAATAATGGCATCGGAGTGTTAGCCGGATGTACTGAGGTGTTTGATGTGCCAACTGATTCCGCGATTGAATATTTTAGCGGTGTGATTAAAATAATATGCTGCTTTCTTGTGTCCGGCATGTCATGGCCACTAGCCTCGTAGTACTGCAGGACGTTTTCTTTATCTAGAACTAGCGAACCGCCCCTGCTTCGTACGGTTTTTACGATTTGACAGAACGCCGAGATTTCTTTATTACAAACTAGTTTTTGCCCGCGACTTCGTCCGCGTGAAATTTCATGTTCCCGCGTTCCCCAATCTGTTCGAGATATCATCAAAAAAGCCGTTCTGTACAAAATGTATGAGAAAGTGAATATTCTACATATATATTTTTTTCGGGAATTTTTCGCATATTAATAGTTTTATTCTGCTATTCGGGGCGTAGACAAATCCAACAAATCGAAGATCATAAAAGTCAGTCTATCCGTTCTTGAGTTATAAATGGTGTAAATCGACTTTGTTTTATATATTAAGATTATCTAAATAGTGAACCGAATCAAAATCCTTTGCATGGTTAACAAGAACAACGCGGTCACAAAGACAGACACCAAAAGTCGAGACTCGATGCGGTCTCGAAATTCCCGGGAAAAACGAGACTTTCGAGATGGTATATTAAGAGTAGGTTTTATACTTATAGGCTAAGCTTTTAGGCAGTCAGCAGTAGCAGCTCGGATTCTGGTTTTGTGCCCGGTTTATGGCAATAGACTCGCTCCTTATTACATGGGACTTAAACATAACTATATCCAAAGTCTCAAATTCAGATAATTTATGTAAACAAAGGGGATAACATATCAAAAAAAAATCTTCGTAATGGTAATTCACATAAAATGGCGAAAAAAGAGGTTACATTTTCTTTTAAGTACTGATTTTAAGAAATAATAATTAACAAATAATCATACCGTAATTATTTTTATAAATTTCCGGTTTTAGACAAAGTTATTAAAAAAAGGAGATTTTCTGGTATAAAATATTTAATGATACTGGTAACAATGCAGGAGATCCAAACATTTTCAAATGTTTTACATCTTCAACAACACTAATATTACAACTCTCATTCATAGATTCATAATGTAAGTAGCATATCTAGCCACATTTTGGATGAAAACGGCAGTAAACTGTTTCGAGTGGAAATCGATTTTGGGAGGCCTACGTCTAGCACTGGACTTAAAAGGGCTGATTATGACGATCATATGCCGTGTCTCCGACATACTACACAATACATTGTTTGGCAACGCTATTTTGTTTGCATAGTTCTTATAATTAATTCACTTTAATTTTAGCGATGTCTATTTACAAAAAAAGAATATGATAAAATGTTTTGCACCACTGTCCTGTCATTTTGACAGTGTCATTTCTTGACATTAGTTTGTTTACATAAATTATCTGAATTAGAGACTTTGGGTATAGCGAAATTTGAGTGTACACCTCTGGCTAACCCTTCGAGGAAAACTGACGTGATATTATGTTACGAACTAAAAAAATTGGAAACACCAGAAACAAATCCTCACTTTCCTCCTTATGTAGATCACAGCTATATCGGCGCCTTAGAGTGAAAACCTCGTATATCGAAAAAGGCAAATTTTATTACCACAGCTTCTTCATATTGTGTCTTTTAGTGTGCAATATTCAAACTCGTCATAGATGACGTTACAGGCTGCAATTATTTTTTTGTGTGTGGCACTAGGACGTGCGTTGCGAGGTTTTCTTTCCAAAAATGTAATAAAATAATAATGACAAAATTGCATTCCCGAGGTTTTCACTCTAAGGCGACGACAAAACACATGCACGATTTAAAACGTATGCATTATTATTACGGGCAATTTTAGTTCACGGTAGGTACTATATTTAATTATAATTATATTCACCACACCATATCCTGTTCGGTAAATAACTAGATGTAAATCTATCTTTATCCACTTGTAATGGTCCAGGGTTCTTACAATGAGCGTATTATAAGATATTTTTAGCATATTTATGATGACTAAATTACTCCTTACTGAGGTATGCGGTTATTTTCAAGATTAAATTGGAACTGGAGAAATGTGAGTGTATTATAGGTGCACCTCTGCCCATCCCTTCGAGGAAACAAGGCGTGATGGTATGTGTGGAAATTGGAAAACAACTGTGTTTAAAAACCAACTGCGGGCTCTCAGTTTCTTTCGTTGTTCTTCTCAGTCTTTCGATAGAAAACATCGACATCGTCTGTGTTTAAAATATTATTGACTAGCTTTTGCCTGCGGCTCCGCCCGCGTGGATGTCGGTTATCGCGTAAAAAAGTAGCATATGTCCATATCCCAGGCTATATCTCTGCCAAATTTCATGACGATCGGTTCAGTGGTTTAGGCGTGAAAATGTAACATACATACATACAGACTGACAGACAGAGTTACTTTTGCATTTATAATATTAGTGTTGATGTGTAAAGGATCCCACTGGCAACACGGCACGGCAAGGGATTTGTATGCGACGAATAGGATTAGAACTTAATAGTATGACAATAAAATTGAAATTTCAATGATACCGCTTAATGCCTTGCCTAAGGATTCCGCGTCATCGTTGCCGTCAGTATGAACTTGCATGTAGTGATGCCGAAGGATGCCGTGCCGTGCCACCAGTGGCCGCAGACCCTATGTGTTTATATAAACCTACTTACAGAAATAAACATCATTTTTCAAATGAGGAGAAACTTTTACATCTCAGCTATTGTTTGGATTTTGGTGATCAGTTGAGCAGTACTTAAACTAAGGACCCTATTTCCGAAACGAACACACAATCGCCATTTTGAAAATGTAACTATCCGTTTAGCCGTATGTTCTAGAAATCTTTGTTACCGTAACAGCTCCCAGCAGGAAATATGCTATGGTTGAATTTTTGATTTAATTGTTAGTGTCTTACAAAGGGTGTTGAACGTCTTCGGGTGTTGAAAATCCTCATGGATACCCTCCGTCTGGGAAGAACGGATGGTTATGTCGGACTCCTACCGACTAAAACCCCACTGTTCTTTCTAGTACCATGAGACGGGCCCGGGAGATACTTGTACATTCGCCGCACCCCCTAACAAACTATACAGCGTGTATTAGAAAGGTGTGGTCATATTTAAGGGTGTGGTACAGCCCAGCAAATTGAACAACTTTCTCTATGGAAACAACATCATACTCGCGAAAAAATTATCAGCTGTCCCATACAAAACTTCAATACCTACTCGACTCAAATGTATGGGACAGCTGAGTATTTATTAACACGTTGTATAATTCCACAGTTCAATAGGAAGTAGTCTATAAATATTTAAACTTCTGTAGTAAAACACAGTAAATTACTTAATTGTGTAGTAATTCCCGCTGTACCTAAACCTACGGAAAATAATCCGAAGGGCACACAATACATGATTTTTCCAATTGAGGAAATTATCGGTTGTTTGTATAGGTCTATTATACATAATTGATTTACAATTTGTACAAGTTAGAAAAACACTGGTTCCGACGTCATGGTGGAAATGGTGGCATTGTAGAATATTGTAGACTAGCTGTTGCCCGCGGCTCCGCCCGCGTGGATGTCGGTTATCGCGTAAAAAAAGTAGCCTATGTCCTTCTCCATATCCCAGGCTATATCTCTGCTAAATTTCATGACGATCGGTTCAGCGGTTTAGGCGTGAAAACGTAACATACAGACAGACAGACAGACAGACAGAGTTACTTTCACATTTATAATATTTAAAAAAGTAGCCTATGTCCTTCTCCATATCCCAGGCTATATCTCTGCCAAATTTCATGACGATCGGTTCAGTGGTTTAGGCGTGAAAACGTAACATACAGACAGACAGACAGAGTTACTTTCAGCTTTATAATATTAGTATGGATAATAGTAAAAGTACGTAATTTTCTATTCTTTTCCTTCTTGTCTGTTAAGTATTGTGTGTACAGAAATGGTTAAATAAATAACTAAATCGGCCTACGCGTTTGGTCTCTAGAACGCCACATAGGAAAAAACATACATAGACTGATAAATACATTAAGTACTCTCTTTTGTGTCGCGCAGTCGGGTAAAAATGGAGAGTGTAGATAAACTCTTTTTAAGTAAGAGTGCTTCTTCATAAGCAATCTTAAAATATATAGCATAGTGTGTTACATTTACATTATTACACATTTGTCTATATTTGTTTGTAACGGCTAAATAACGACAGTTATTGTGTAATATTGTTGAAATTAATGCACTTTAGAGTTATTTTTTTAATGTAAATGGTAAATAGATTACAGTGCTTTGTATTTATCGTGAAATAACGGAGATTATTAAACGTTTACATCGAAATAACGAAAGGGTGAGAACAGTTATTTGTCTAATGTTATAATAAATGGAGTATAGCTTTGATTGATTCTAAATTCTAAACGTAATATAAAACGTTATGGCAAGAAAAAAATATTGTTTAACATTCCGAATTAAAAAGCTGTGGATATCTTTGAAAACTCTTAAACCCATTGTGAAATATATAAGAAATGGGCTCTTTGTTAACGGCACACCAAAATTTAGCACTAGTTAATTTAAAACACACACAGCGACGTCAATGATGATTGAACTAGCAACTCGAACCAAAAATACGGCTTATTCCACAAATCCCCCCTGAAAATCCCCCTTAGGAGGAAAAGTGAAATCTATAAAGAACAGTCTAGAATTCACCCCTGATAATCCCGCTAAGGGGGGAAAACTAGAATTGAAAAAAAAAAAACTTATTCCAAGAACCCCCTGAAAGTGTTTTTTTTTACATTAGGGTTCAGTTTGCCCCACTGAGGGGGATTCTCTGGGGGATTAGTGAAATAAGCAGGGGTGAATTCTAGACTGGTTTTTATATATTCCACTTTTCCTCCTAAGGGGGATTTTTCAGGGGGGATATGTGGAATAAGCCAAAAATACGAATAGGTCATTATAATAAGGTCTTTACCTATGAAATTGCCGTTCTGCCGTACTGGCTATTTCAAGTCCAATTTTTTCTTTTTTCGCTAAGAAAAGTTCAAATTATTTTTATTTTTAAAATATGGAATTCTTTTTTGAAAATTAGTCATTTGTTTAATGGTTGCAATTTTAAATGTTTATGTTATAACATAATATAACGCCTGTGATCCCAGATGCATGATGACCAATGGCAGTGGTGTACCTGTACTACACCCCATTTCGCCAGTTATGTTTAAGTCCCATGTAATAGGGGGCGAGCCTATTGCTATCAACCGGGCACGAATCCAGACTCCGGACTGCTACTGAGAAATTTCTGTTTGATAAAACCCAATCCCACTTTGCATAATTAGCCTTTGACGTTCCCACTGCTTGGACACAGGACTCCTCTCTTCGAGAGGGAGTGGGCTCTGTAATCCACCATGCTCCCAATACGGGTTGGTAGACGACACATGTCTTTTTGCTAGGACATGCTGGTTTCCTCACGATGTTTTCCTTCACCATTTTGAGAGCAATGGTGATGAAATTATTTACACAAAGTAAAGCGCCTATCAGAGTTCGAACCCACGACCTACAACTCGATAAGTTGGGGCCGTTACCACTGGGCCATCGCTGCTCTATCACACTGCACGATATGGGAATCGAACCCAGGTCCTCATGAAATTCAAAATTCAAAAGTCATTTATTCAAATTAGGCTGAGAATCAGCACTTTTCGAACGTCAAAATTACACAAGACAGTTTTTTTTATTTTTGACGTGACAACGTCTAATAAATCGATGAACGCCGGCTGCATGCACGAAAAAGGATGACTCATTGTCCCGTTACGCTCAATGATCAATGTTTTGTTATGACGTTGTCACGTTAAACTATCGTCCGTAAACCAACTTTACAGACAACCAATTTTTTTATTTTACTATGGGTTTGCTCTTGACTCTAGTCTAGGCCTGGGTGACAGAGATAAAGTCGACGATGGAGTGAGCTTACCCAGAAGAAGCCTGTTCACTCTCACTTTGAATATATTAGGGTTGTATGCGTTCAGAAACAGACGCAGGCAGAGAGTTCCACTCCTTTGCTGTGCGCATTATAAAAGACGTTTGAAAACGCTTAGTGCGATAGTCCCCCAAAACGCCCGCCCTTCACCACTTTCTAGTACTTTCGCTGGGAAGAAGTGGCGCAACAAACTCCCCAGCAATGCATCGCATGCTCAGCAGTAGCAGCTTATTCCACAAATCCTCCCTGAAAATCCCCTTTATGAGGAAAAGTGGAATCTATAAATCAGTCTAGAATTCACCCCTGATAATCCCGCTTAGGGGAGAAAACTAGAATTGAAAAAAAAAAAAAACTTATTCCTAGATCCCCTGAAAGTGATTTTTTTACATTAGAGTTCAGTTTTTCCCACTGAGGGGGATGCTCTCAGGGGGGATTAGTGGAATAAGCCGCAGTAGCGCTTACGAACACTAGACAAGGCGGGCAGTGGGTCATTATAAATCAGTACTATTCCATTTGATTACAACCATCTTATTCATTATAATATCCAATTAAATGAATATAACATTGCACGAATCATGAGCATTAGTGTAGATTTTAATTAACGAACGGTTAAATAACATTTCGATTAATGATTTAGTTACATTATGTATCGGTATGAATAAAATTCAAGTTTTCGTTTTATTTTTAGAGCAACCTGTTTAGTTACCGGTGCTGTTATGAATTCCTATTTTTATAATGCTCATGTTTTTGTGGAATTTTTTCTAAGATTTACCATAAAAGCATAATTTCTACATAAAGGCAATTAATCGTTTTGAATTAAAATTTCAACGGACTTGCAATAAGTAATTTATATACGTTTTTTTCGGGTGACCACTGAAAATCAGCGATGTGCTGTGGGTCTCCCATAGCACAGCATTATGCTGAGTGGAAGCCTTCTTGTCATGTTCATGACGTGCAGCTGCCTATTTCGGTTTTGTGCTCGTGATTATAGATACAAAATTGTTTTATATATCTGTTTACCTACTTACTGGAGTTACAAATATAAACCTATTTTTCTTTTCTATCTTTAGAGAGCTGTATTTATTTACTTTATTGCCTGAAGTGAAAAGGCACTAAAAGCAGATAATTGCCAGTCACATAAATGTCTGCCGACCTATTCTGTGAAAATCTCACCGTTAAAACTTCAATTCAATTCATCTTTATTGCAATCTATAATATGTGCACAGGTGGTAAGAAATAAAATAAAATAATATAATCCATATTAATCCATACTAATATTATAAATGTGAAAGTTACTTTGTCTGTCTGTCTGTCTGTATGTTACGTTTTCACACCTAAACTGCTAAACCGATCGTCATGAAATTTGGCAGAGATATAGCCTGGGTTATGGAGAAGGACATAAGTTACTTTTTTACGCGATAACCGACACCCACGCGGGCGGAGCCGCGGGCAAAAGCAAGTAAATAATAAATAGAAACAATTATGGACCCTGTCCAGGGATTCAGCAGAATATCAGCGTCAGGTATATTTGCCTGACACATGCTGAGCTCCCATTAGGTGCAACCTTGAGACGCACACCGCACCTTGTATATTTGTTATCTGATTTAATTATGTCATAGTATCACTTTTATTTCTTTACGTATGTTTTTCTTTTTGTATATTGGCACTTCGTTTTTATAATATACATGTAATATTTTATCGTTTAATTGTGCTTTTGTGTGTTGTGCTATGTCTTTTGTGTGCACTGAATAACTGTTTATCTATCTGTCAGGCACAGCAACATTTTAAATTAATAGGAGAGAGGAAGAGCGCTGATTTTCCTTATTACTAAATATTTGAATTATAAAGTGAGTTGAGTGAGCTAAGGTGAAGTGAGCTCGACGTGACCTGTCAATCAGTACCGATTTTAGCATTACCGGCGCCCTGGGCGAGGTTTCTAGCCTTCTTTCTACTTTCCAATTCACACATGTGAAAAAAAACCCTGTTTTTTTACACTATTGTTTATTTAAATAAAACTTTAAAAAAAATACTACTACTTTTTTTAGCCTTTTTATCGGCAACCTCTCATATAAAGGCATCGAAGTCTATGTTTTCTGCAATTTCATTTTCGATTGACAAAGTTGCCTAGTTTATCAATCTCGATTGAGGTAATGTCGATCGCGGATAGGTTTGTATCAGCTTAAGCTTAAAGTCCTTTCTCCACTCGCTGCCTTTACAGATATAGTGTGCAATATTCTCAATGGAAGGACGAGACGGAAAACCAGACATGAAGGGGCGCCCCTTCATGTAACCCCTACCCTAACGCCGCTACTGCTGTCAATAGTGTCAATCGCTAGCTTCAGGTGGAATGACAACTCACTTCACGTCAAGCTTACTTCACTTAAGTTTTCACGGTGAGATTTTCACCGAATATAACGACTCTTTTAATGAAGTGTGTGGGTGCTATTATGATACAACTCACGCTATAACACAAGGTCAGCACATAACATAACTATTTAAACACTTTACCATGCAATCATTTTGTTTTGGACACGTAACCTACCATTAAAAAACTTAATGTAGGAAGTAAATGATTGTGTTTAGATTATGTATTATTGTTTACTGGGAAAGTTAAAATTACTACTACTTTTACTTTTACTAAATAAAATACCTTAGACTCGAACTTACTTTCAGTTTTTTTTTTAATCGTAAAATTTCGTGGTATTCCGTAATAAAGACATCAATTGTCTGATTCTTCGGTGGGGAGCCACCCATCACGCGAAACCAAATAAGCTCATTGAATGTGTAGGAGGTCGTTGACATTGTGGTGGCAAAAAAGTGTACTATTAAATTATATATTTTGTCATAAAAAAGTTTAACCACAACGTCGTCATTTGAGCCAATATTCAGAAAAAGGAAATCATATTATTTTCATTTGAAGGTGCTTTTTCGCAAGATAAAGATGCGGGAGCGGGAGGAGCTTGACTCCTACCGAAAGGATTAGCAAAAAAAAAAGACAGAATTGCGTGGAAAGGGGATATGGACGCCTTCAGCCGGATTTATATTACTGTGTCGTGTTGTGTCGTGACCCGGAATCCACCAGTCAAACGAATCTATTCAGGACTATGTCTAATCACGAGTTTTGATTGGCTAACAAAGCGTCAGAAGGCGTAAAAGTACGACACAACACAGATAAATAAATTCGGATTTAGCCCTGACGTAATACAGGCTAGTTAGTAAATTTGACTTTGCTACTTTTAAGCTTGCACGAATAACTTTTCAGCCTGCCCAGCAACATTAGCCGGATGTAGTTAAGCTAAAATTGCTTCAATTGTTTCGGAAATATGACCTCTAATTGCTCCAAATAAAACAACAATAACGTTCTTATGATAATTCATAAGAACGTTATTGTTGTTTTCCTTGGGATCAGTACTTTTTTTCGGGATGAAAGGTATCCTATGTCCGTTTCTGTACATATGACTACTTATTTCAAAAAATTCAGGAGGTATGATCGGTTCAGTGGTTTAGGCGTGAAAAGGTAATAAACAAACAAACTTACTTTCGCATTTATAATATTAGTTAGGATTTTACCAATTGAGCATTTTCAGCTACCGGTTTAGCGTACCCTTACTGGGTACCTTATCATATCCGAGTTCGTATGGACTGTATCCGTGTAGTAAATACATGTAAATTGCGAATTCTGTTGACGTATATAAACCACTAATTGTGTTGAAGCATGCCATCAATCATTTAGCCACACGTGATAATTATGTGGTTATGGTATTAATTACCTTATAGTCTGTGGCAGCTGCGGTATTAGATGCAGGTTTAAAATTAACGTCGTCTCTGCAAAGTGGTTTACTGCCCTTGAAATGTGATTTATTGTAATCTTTATGCTTAACTTAACACCTACCTACTGTAATAATTATATATCGCTACTAGCTGCTGCCCGCGTGGCTTTGTCTATACTAATAAATAAAATTGAAGGGCGGACCCGCGTGCAGCAGTTAGTCGAAAATAAAAGTAGCCTAAGTTACTCCTTTATATATCTGCCACTGAAAGTCCCGTCACAATCGGTCCAGCCGTTTCGGAGATTAGCTGGAACAAGCAGACAGACAAAAATCGTAAAAATTTACTTTTTGCTATGTACCGTATATGCATTTAGTAAAAGCTATTATTTTGATATTAATAACAGACACTCAGGGCCACAAATAAACACGGAATAAAGTTATACTGAAGTAACTTCGGTATAACTATAAATTTTTTGACGTTATACCTAGCATAACTTTATTCCGTGTTTATTTGTAATAGGGTTAAATTTTATTTATTTGTAAGATGTCAGTGTTCATTGACTTTACAAAAAGTCAATGAACACTAACGGTTTTAAATTATCAATTTAACTTTCAGTAGTGAAAAATTTAATGCTAATAGTGGAATGACTGAAAGATATACCGACGTTAATATATTAACAACGTTGAAGCGACGAATTCAATGAAGAATATCAATAGTAAACATGATTTTCAATGGCTCTCTCGTAAAAGTCAATCCTAATACAAAGTGCAGTTCTAATCGAACTTCATTTAAATGCATCTGCCATTACCAGCATTGTAATGCGTCAATGTCATCCATCACTTATCGAAGCCACCATTTTTATTTACGTATAGCTAAAGGTACAATTCCGAAGGCGACGACAGACCGCAGACAGCAGCGGCGTTGCTGTACTTGGGGTTGACAATAATCGGAGGCGACAGTGCCGCAGTTTTGATTCCGTCTTCTTCAATTTCGCGGAACTCAGTTGTCAAACAAAAAACACGTCTTGTTGCTCTGTTAGTTACTACTAACTGCACGAATGGTATGCCATCTTTCGACCTGTAGTCGCGGCTCGACCGCATTAGCAGGTGGCACTGGCGCCATCTGAGAAACCGTTTTCATAGAAATACCTATACCCAAAGTCTCTAATTCAGATAATTTATGTAAACAAAGTAATGTCAAGAAATGTCACTGTCAAAATGACAGGACAGTGGTGTAAAACATTTAATCATATTTTTTTTTGCAAATAATCATCTATGAAATTATGGTGAATTAATTATAAGAACTATGCAAACAAAATACCGTTACCAAACTGTCATAATCAGCCCTTTTAAGTCCACTGCTAGACGTAGACCTCCCAAAATCGATTTCCACTCGAAACAGTTTACAGCCGTTTTCATCCAAAATGTGGGTAGATATGCTATATACAATATGAATCTATGAATGAGAGTTGTAATATTAGTGTTGTTGAAGATGTAAAAAATATTATATGAAATAAATAAAATGTGTATAAAATATTCTTTTTTTAATAACTTTGCTTAAAACCGATAATTTATAAAAATAATTACGGTATGATTATTTTTTAATTATTATTTCTTCGATTCAGTACTTAAAAGAAAATGGAACCTTTTTTTCGCCATTTTATGTGAATTACCATTAAGAAGATTTTTTTTTTGATATGTTATCCCCTTTGTTTACATAAATTATCTGAATTTGAGACTTTGGGTATACATAAAAACCAACCGATCTATTCTGTAAATGTCTTACCGTGAAAACTTACGAGCAGTGAGCTTGAAGTGAGCTATCATTCCACCTGATGCTAGGCATAGACAGTATTAAGTATATTTCATTTATTGCGGGTCACACATAAAATTCATCATCATCGTCATTTCAGCCGAAAGACGTCTACTGCAGGATATAAGCGTCCCCCAATTGGGGGGGTGTGCCATAATCGCCACGCTTGGCAGGCCGGTTGGCGATCGCAGTATGGTGTTAAAAATGCATAGAGAACGCTGCTGCCCATTCTCTAGTAAGTCCCTTAGTCGCCTTTTACGACATCCACGGGTGGAAATGGCGTAGTGCTAATCTTTACGTTCGGCACCACACGGCTCATAAAATTAGGTTCATACAATCCATAAAGTATTAGTAACAACGACTTAAAAACTATGTTAGTATTCGCTTCACTTAAGGTTTTCCCGGTGAGATTTACAGAATAGACCAGTAGTGGGTAGTGTATGCCGTGTGGTGCCGGACGTAAAGAATAGCACTACCCCATTTCCTCCCGTGGATGTCGTAAAAGGCGACTAAGGGACTTACTAGAGAATGGGCAGCAGCGTTCTCTATGCATTTTTAACACCATACTGCGATCGCTAACCCGTCTGCCAAGCGTGGCGATTATGGCGAACCCCCCCAATTGTGGCAGGCCTATGTCCAGCAGTGGACGTCTTTCGGCTGGGATGAATGAATGAATGAGGTAGTGTTGCTGCGGTCGGCGGTAGAACGGCACTGCTGCTGCAGTTAGCGGTCTGCCAATGCTGTCGCATTAAAAATTGTACCTTAACGCTGGTCAACGACTTATTGTCACCCGGCAAAAGCGTACATTGAATATTTATTGCACTATTGATCTTGCCCTTTGGAAAACCAAGAAATTTAAACAATGTAACTTGAATGCGTGGAGTGTTCCTAACAATGAGCTTGTTTGTTTTGTGAATGTATTAATGTCTGCCTTATTCAAGGGCTTGTGACTTAATTAAGTCGAGTATGAAGAGAAAGACAAAAGCAACGATAGTTACAAAGGAATATGGAACTACTACCATTCCTTTTCAATAATCGATAATAATTTACAGACTGACAAGCTACCTATAATGCTTATAGACATTCATATAATGCAGGCACACTTCATTACAATTATTTTTACCTCATTCATACGTATCCATACTTTAATATTATAAATATGAAAATAACTCTGTCTGTATGTTACGTTTTCACACCTAATCCGCTGAACCGATCGTCATGAAATTTGGCAGAGATATAGCCTGGGATATAGAGAAGGACATAGGCTACTTTTTATGCGATAACCGACATCCACGCGGGCAGAGCCGCGGGCAAAAGCTAGTTAAATAGAAAATAATATGCTACAAACTACAATAGATCTAGCTCGCTCTTGACTCATGGTAGACCATATTTACTAGACCCCTAAAATTTCAGCGGTAAGTATCGCTTAGAACCTCTACACATCTATTGGTGAATCCTCGAAATGCACCTAATCAATATCAAAAAATCATTCATTCAAATTAGGTTAAGAATCAGCACTTTTTGATCGTCAAAATGACATAAAACCACCTCCCGAAACGTCGGCCCTTCATCACTTCATGTGTTAAAGATGGGAAGAAGAAGTGGCACAACCAACTCCCAAGCAGCGCAGCTATCTGTTAATTAAGAAAAACTTGATTCTTTACAATAGTACCTATGCACAGTAATTAACATTTCAAAACAAAGAAGCACAAAACGCTAAATAAAATCAAAGTAAACGTAAAAAAATGAAGTTAACATTAATGTCATTAGAACGCGAGTTTCTGTTGATATTCATTGTCCAGCACCCTAATTGTAATACACTATCAATCACAATCAGATTTTTTTTTATGCTTCATGAATATGTTCGAAAAATTTGTCTGCTCAACAACTTCAACTTCATAACGCAATGAATGTTGTTGAACTGTCAAAATGAAACCCATTGCAACTGTTAGTGTGTTACGCAATGACCCCGCTGTTGACTGTTAATTTGACGCTTACGCACCCCTGAAAAGCAATAAAGTCATCTGACACATGGCAATCAGTGCCTTGAAGAGTATATAAGGTGTATCTATTCATTCACGAAATATTTTAAGAGGACCATCTGCCTGCCTGCCTAGCCTTTTCCCAACTATGTTGGGGTCGGATTCCAGTCTAACCGGATGCAGCTGAATACCAGTATTTTACATGGAGCGACTGCCTATCTGACCTCCACAACCCAGTAACTGAGTAACACGATACCCCTTGGTAAGACTGGATGTCAGACTTTTTGGGCTTCTGACGACCCGTAACGACTGTCAAAGATCCACGAATGACAGCCGGGACCAACGGCTTAACGTGCTTTCCGAGGCACGGAGGAGTCTCGGTATTTAAAGATGGTCACAAATCCACGGACCAACCCGTTTTATAATAGGTTGGGGAAAAAGTTTCTTCGCATTCTTTATGAAAATTCTTTTTTTTTTTTTAATATAGTTTATTTACATTTAACTATAGTATGTAGGTACCATTTTGTTCGATAACTTTTTGCCATCTTGTAGGTAGGGACATGATCCCATTGCTATAGAAATTTTGGGACTTCTGATCGAAATACCGCGACAAGTGGTTTTGGCAGTCCTCTCGTAATGTTAACCTGACACTGCCTAAACAATTCTGAAGAGACCGAAACAGGTGGAAATCTGAAGGTGCAAGGTCAGGACTATACGGCGGATGCATTAACACCTCCCAGCCAAACTCTCTTAATTTTTGCTGAGTGGCTAAAGAAGTGTGAGGTCTAGCGTTATCATGATGAAAAACCACACCCCTTCTGTTGATTAATTCCGGCCGCTTTCTCTCAACTTCTTGCTTTAATCTCATCAGTTGTTCGCAGTAGAGTTCAGAATCGATGGTCCTGCCTGGTGGTAACAGCTCATAATGAATAATGCCCTTCCAATCCCACTACACACACAGCATCACCTTGTTGCGCGTTAACCCGGGTTTCGCCACAGTCTATGAAGCTTGACCGGCCTTTGACCACGACCTTTTTCTCACGTTCTTGTCGTTTGCGATCCACTTTTCATCACCAGTTATCAGCTTCTTCAAAAATGGTTCGCTTTCATTACGTCGTAATAAAGAATCACAAATGAGTACACGGTTCATTAGGTTTCTTTCAGTGAGCTCGTGAGGTACTCAAATATCGAGCTTTTTTGTGTACCCAGTTTTTTTCAAATGTGCCAAAACTGTTTTGTGGTCAATTCCCAGCTCTTCAGCTACGTCGTAACTACTGATATGCCGATCTTGCTTCACTTTTTCAAAAATGGCATCCATTTTATCCGTAATAGGGCGACCAGAGAGACGTGCATCTTTGACATCATAATTTCCGGATTGAAAACGCTTAAACCTAATTTGTGCTACTCTCACAGACACTGCACTAGGTCTATAAACATCGCAAATTTTTTTCGTGGCTTGCGTTGCATTTTTGCCTTTTTTGTAGTAAAATTTTAAAATGTATCGAATTTCTTCATTAGATTCACTCATCTTGACAGTACGAAAAACAAATGAAAATCACACATTTTCCTAATTTGAATTTGGAATTATGTTCTTTAAAATTTAAACTTCCAATGATACCAAAACCAGCCATATACAAATAGTATAGCCATAGAGATTTTATTACAAGTTCATACATACTATAATGTGAAAAGACTTTTTCCCCAACCTAATATTTTTACATAATTATTATAATTTTAAAATTGCTTGAGAAATTTTGCAAAGGAGTTGCATTTTCCAAAATTTTACTTATTCTATGAATGACCCGCCCGGAGGAGGCGACGATGGTGGCACGAGCGCGGTGAATTTTAATAATTAATCATCATATCAAGTAATAATACATTATTTAATTTTTTAAATAATGTTCTCAAATTAAAAAAAAAAAATCGTTTCCATGCCTTCTTTACCACATATAGGTATATCTCTTAAAATATTTCGTGTATGAATAGATACACCTTATATTATATTGTGTTAAACATGATTGCAGCTATAAAGGTGGAAGAAAGCCTTGGACTAAGCATTTATCCGCAATAATAATAGAAATTAATATGAAAGTAAAACATTGGAAAGTTTATTTCATTCAAATTGGTTTACCCTACTTTATTTAAGAAAGCCTTTCCAAGTCTGAAGATCAAGAATAATATAGATTTATATTGGTAATAGGATACCGTAACAGTCGAAACTTTCTTTGAATAACTACAATTATCAGCAGTAACTTACTAATCTACGTAATGTACACGAATCGTTACATATACTCATTATTTTTACTTCATATACTTTCAATCATAACGTCAGCTACTTGATACAATTCATACAATTATTAAAACACTTTATTTTTTGCTCATGTTTTGCTTCCCGACTATAAACTTTTCAAATCATTGCTAGCCTTTTCCCGACTATGTTGGGGTCGGCTTTCAGTCTAACCGTATGTGGTTGAATACCAGTATTTTACATGGAGCGATCACTGCCTATGAACCCATCTCCACAACCCAGTTACTGGGTAATACGATACCCCTTGATAAGACTGGCTGTCAGATTTTCAGGCTTCTGGCTACCTGTAACAACTCTCAAAGATCCACGAATGACAGTCGGGACCAACGACTTAAGGCGACTTTTAATGATTTTATATTGAAGATCACGCCTAAACAACTAGTGTTAATGATTTGGAAAAAATATATGTTAAATTAAAGCATTTTCTTAATAACTTAATATATGAATATTTTAGATTATGTTTATATTACATAGTGAAATTCGTTTGTTAAGTTATGTCTATCGCGAATAAAAAACTGAGAAGCACGCAAAATCTAGCAAGCGTATTTTTCTGAAACCTTCAACTTTTTAAAGATAATTTAACTATTGATCTTTTAGTATACGTGTTTTATTAAAATACCTTTTGCTTTATTTATAATAAATTAATAATGCGTCTTATTTGGGACAGCGCTCCTGGATGGGCGAGTCCTAATACTGGCTGGACGTACGACGCATTGCGTGAGCTCAGTACAGAACACGCAAGCTAACCACTCAAGGTCACTGGCATATATTTGGCCTTAACGTGCTTTCCGAGGCACGGAGGGATCCACGGACCAACCGTGACAAGCGTAGCTTAACCTGGTGGATCGAGCCGTGTAGCTGTTATTACCTAGCCACGACCATAAACTTTTAAAATATGTTGTCAAATTAACGTTACTTAGATTTTAACTATGTATGATTGGAACTTCATCGTAGAATTCTCCATTACTATGACGTTCTGAAATGACGCGGTAGCAACATGTCACCACATGCGTTGTCATAAAGTTCAGAGTCTTAAAAAGGGGAGGCGGGACTCTGCCTACGCATTCAATAGTCAGGTCTCTGACGACACCACTTAAGAGCCTTACCGCAAAAGGTAAACAGCTAAGCACAACAACTTGTTTATATTTCGAAGTTCAACCTCCGAGCATGACTCGAAGGTAACGCTAACGCATGGCGAATTGACAAATTACCGCCTGTGTCAGTCGCAGGCGCAGTTAAGATGTGATCAGCACTCAACATGGACTGTACAATGTAGCGTGATTCATGTATAGCTATGTCGTTGACCTTTCAATAAGGATCACGTCGGAGAGTAGTTACGTTCGTATCTAATTACATAATTATATAATAAATAAATAAACATTTTATGTCTCTTCCACAAAGGCGCCTTAAACATAATATTATAAATTATAACATTTGATAAATTCTTTGTGGGAGACTGGTATCTGCACTAGGAAAAATCTGTCACACAGATTACCAAAACAGTGTTTGAGTATTAAATCTTAAACATAATATTAACCAATTATTTTAACCTCTGGTAGGAGAATATTACCCTTTGGTAGAGGATACATAGGAAAACTTCTGAAAGATTATTCTCATGCAATTTTAGTTTCCACTATGAAAATACAAATTGTTCCGGTTTAGACCTTAAAAATTAAAGACTTTCATACTAATTTATTTGAACGTCTTCTGTACAAAACACAACATCATTTTGTACATCAACGGGTTTATTCATAAACGTTGCTTAAAGTTAAGTGACGTTCAAACGTCAAAAATGTATGGTTAAACAGTCGCTAATCATAACTTAACTTTAAGCAGCGTTTTTAAATAAACCCCTAAAAGTAAAAGATATTATAAACGTAGCTTTAACGTGACGCACTTCAGCACTACAACGGGCCAAGGGGCACAACAATACATCAGTTAACTGCCGGGTTTTTCCAACTTTTTACATTTTCTTTGGATAAACTCGCACTTCATGCAAATGAGTGATTACATCGGAAAACCCATTATCATTTCAATGTTTTTAACAATAAACTTAGCTTCGGCCTTGTCACCAGAGATTTATTTGTTCCCACAGGTCTCTGTAGTTAGAACTTCATGTAATAAGTCGTTAGCAATAATGTGTTATTCTTTACACATACAATTATCAGATTCCACGAATCGATATTAAGTCGTCCAACAATTTTAATATTGATGAGATGCATCGGAGATTCCGGGTTGACAATATATTGACGTTAAGTCACATATTTGATCCGCGTACAAGTTTAGCGGGCGTACCATTATGCACTTTATTGTTTGTCCTTAAGTTTCACTTGCACATACAAAATTTATAGTCAAATGTCTTGAATAAGTAATTCTTTACAACTTACACGTGCTTTAGCTCTTATAGTCAATTCAATTTGTCATCATTGTGCTGTCATATACTGCACACAGCACAGCTTCATCATCATTCACTAGAAGTAATTAGATGATGTAAAAATTTGTGTCCTGTTTGTGATCAAGTATGACAATTGATGCTAATTCGTTAAGTTCCAATCTAAATGCAGATGCAAACGATACATTTATGGTGATTATTGAACAAGTTAATCACAATAATCTGCTTTACTTCCTAGACTTTAGATCATCATAGCGCAGTGTTTTTGTAGTATTAGTATTATTCTGCGAAATATCTACAACCGGATGAAAATAACTCTTTCATTCACAAATTAGCGTCCGGGGTCGCCGGTCCTTCGTCACGACTTTATATATTGCCCGATTATCTGTAGTCATCATAATACTCAGACGTAGATACGTTTAGTCATCTGCGGTCAGCGCCTAAGAATATTCCTTCGTTTATGAAATTGTATTAATCGCCATGAGTCAGTGTGATTGTGTGCTTACTCTGTATGTTTGGTTTGACAGTCGCTCATCATTTAGATATGCCGTGACGTTTCTGTGACAGCTTTGAGCTTGGGAATGATGTCATTGCGGTCTGTGTGCTCGGCAATGAGTCGTGGTGTTATAATTATTTTAGTTTCGTCATTAAACCAAATTACGTCAAGTGTAAGCATTTGGGTGTCTGACACCACGCAGCATTGTGTTGTTTATTTAGCAAGTGTTGTGGGATATGTCCTTTAATTACGTAGCTATTGACGACTCGACTGCACAGTTTGATTTGGCTTTGCCTTGACATCGTACCGGTCGTTTGGCATATCCACAGACGTTTATGGTGATGCACAGTTTATAATAGGCACAAAGGTAACTTTTCTGTGTCTACGTCATCTCTACGGTCAATTGACGATTCGCTGTGACTTGTCCTGATGCATAGCACGTGCGTACTCCTACGCATGCAATTCGTACGTGCCTACATTAGGCATCAGCTACACGTATTTGGTCGTTTCAAGTGCGCCGTGCTTTGACCGTCACGCCCAGGAATCGAGTGGGTTTTTCTCAGTAATGTTTACGTAGTAGGATTACGATCATCTGTTGTGAATTTGATGCGTAACGGATGTAAACGGATTAGGTAGCTGCTAATCGTGATGTTTGACCGATACGTGACGTCTGATCGTGGTTCACTGTGGTTTTTTTGGGACGTGCTAGCAATGTGCCATGTATATGTAATTGAGAATGAAGTCAGGTTTACGTTCTAAAATAACCCACAATTCTGAATATTGAAACAGTAAAAACTTATGTTGATATAGATTACATTTCCGTTTCATAATGAGATTGATTAGAAATAAGCTTTTGATCCTGAATTTATTTCAAATAATGACCTTTGATTACACAGTCGACCACGTATTATTAGATTTATTGTCCCAGATAAGTCTGTGCAGTAGAATTTATGTTGTTACCAATAAGTTCACAGGGCGGTGTCCGACTGCTGCCAGGTGCGTAATCGACGTAAGTTTTAGTGACAGCCGGTCGCCCTTCACAATGTCACGACATAGTTCAAAAAAATTTCGACACCAGTCATGAAAGCTATAGCTGTGTGGTTCGATTCCCGGTCAAGAGCAGGGGTATCGTAAATGTAGGATTATGGGCCTGATCTTCCTACTTAGCCTTGGCAGTCCACTGGTAAACATAGGCCTCTTCCAAGTCAGGTGGCTTTCCCTCTTCTAGTTGTCTAATCCAGGTGCCATTTTCGGATAGTCGGTCCATTTAATTCTGGGGGGACTTCAACATTTCGGTTGCCGATACGCGGTCTCAGCTCGAGGACTCCAGTTCGGATCATAACCAGTATGCAGGCTCTGTGAATCTGCTTATTGGAAATCACCCGTTTGGTCAGTGCGCTGATGATTGTAGTAGGGTCTTTAGTCATTGTGATCGTTTCAGAGAAGTGAGCGTTTGTCAAATATTTAGATTTGTCTAAAAATGCGTGAGTCATCTCATCACGCCTTGGCGGGGTCATGCAAAGTATTTTGGGTGCATAAGGAAGTTGACGTTACATTAACATTTTGCAGCCTTGGACTTAAAGAAATCTGTTTTTGCGTTGGAATGTTATAATTTTATACAGCCAAAAAATAGCTGGACATAGCAAGTTGATGGTATTCATTGCGATTACTTTAATGTAAACGTGTTTATGGTCTATTACCTATTTTGCGAAATAACTTCGTTTAAGGCAGTGTTTGATTATCGCGGCAAACTTAAATTATCGATTTAGCATATCGAGTTGTACCTAATATAAACAGTGTATTTACTTTTACAAAAACGTACTAAGATCATTTATTGGTTCTGATTGACATAGGTATATCTAAGCTATAAATACTCGTATTTGCTGTTACGAGTAGTATTAAACTAAAATTATAGAATCATTCATCACTAAGAATTACATTTTTAATCATCTATTAACAAAGGAACGACGCCTTCATTTTGATATTGCTACCAGTTGTTATCAAACAAAGTTTCCCTTATTCTAGGTCCAACAAAAGTCATTTGCGTCTGCGCAAGTGCTTATCTGATTTATATTTCGTTTAGTAGGCCGTTGTAAAGTGTACCGCCGACGCGGAACACCAACAATGCCGGTTTATGGCTCAAAATAGTCGCGTACACCGAAAACTGGACCACTTGCAACTCCAGTTTCAATAATACCTGTTATGGGTTAACATTTGCAGGTGTAAATTCCCACAGTTACCTATAAATAGAAATTTAAGAAATTTTAGATAGCTTGTTAGTTATCGGAGAGTTGTATTCAGCTGTTAACTTTACTCATAGAATTGCTGTCTAATCAGTTGCGATCTTATTCATACTGAGACGTGGTCGTTTGACACCATTTCTTTTTTAAACCGACTTCATAATTGCATTCGGCTTTTTAAAGCTTTTATTTAACTTCACTTGTATGTCCTGGAATTTTGCAATCAATATTTCACCCACTTCCACTGAAGCTATCGGGCTGAAATTTGGCACACACCTTTGGTTCTCGTGACAATGCACAAAATCACTTAAATGCCGCCATTTTAAATCCAATATGGCGGACGGCCCAAGATGGCGGACTAGTTACCTATTTCATGTAGGAAGCTCACGAAAGAATCACGTAAACTTTCTGTTTGGATAATGGGTTGGAAAACTTTAATTGATGTCTTCCATATCTACGGTGAAGTAAAGAATATCTGCTGTTTGAGAACAATATCAGCCTATTCAAGCTTTTTGTATAACATAAAGCTTAAATAGGCTGATATTGTTCTCAAACAGATATTCCGTTTGACCGTTCTGCACCAAAATGAGGTCTACAAAGTTTACACAATTATTATGTAAGTTCATTGGATAAGGATTCCCTTGGTCGTCTTGTAAACTGTTACATATCTTCTCACAGTCATCCGTAAGTAATGGCTACCGTGCGTATGCGCAGCATTAGGTAAACCACGCGCGGTTGTGTTTGCTTGATTTCATCATCCTAACTAAATATTATAGTTTTGGTTTAACTGCATTGGGTTACCTATTTTGTCGCCTCTAAAATACTAAGTTTTCAGAAAAAATATTAATATTTAAAAAAAGCATGAGCGTTGTCAGGTATGGGGCAAAAAGCTGTTAAGTAATACCCGTTATTTATTCCATTACCATAAGATTTTTATATGGGAAAACTTAGGTTTGCTTAGCTAATATTTTTGGGAACTCCAAATAGAGTAGCTTTCCTGAATTAAGATTAGTTTTATGGTTACGGTTTAAACAAAGCGGATCCTACCTAACAGTTGGCGGAGATAACGGAGGTTTAGAATACGACCTGGTTGATGGTTCCTTCCTAGAAATAAGTCAATAAAAAAATTAAAATAAACTGACGTATATGGGTATCCAATAATCCTACTCCTATACTATGATTGGTTTGTAGTATAGGAGTAGGTTTTTTTTGGAGAAGGTTCATTATTGCAATTTAAGTTTAATTTAAATTCCTACTTAAATCTTGCTTGGGTTCTCCGTAAAAGCCATTACGTCGTTAGAAAAGAAATTATACTTAACCCATTTGAGTGGATAACATCAAGTTTCAATTTAAAGCGATTTCTAAGACCACCTGTAAGAAAACCTAGTCTATCAATTTAGTATCTTCGTTGACATTGGAGCTATGCCAACAGGAAAACTAAAGTGAAACGTTTAGAACTTATTGATGACTACTTTAGATGCGTTTATGTTGCATATTTGAGCAGATCTATGAGCAGTGATGGTGCAGGGATAACGGCCCCGACTTACGAGTCGGGTCGTGGGTTCGAACCCAGGAAACGGTGAAGGAAAACATCGTGAGGAAACTGGTATGTCCTTGTGGACGACGCACGCCTCAATATCGGTATAATAAGTAAATTATAATTATATGTTAAGGACTCTTAGTGCCATCTGTAGGCAGCGCGTGAAATTATTATTTAACTAAAGTACAATGTTGCAAAGTGCGAGTGGTCTCGGCCGGTATTTTATGTTGTTGGCAACCTCGTTGTATTTCGAAGCCCGGCAACCACCTGCAGCCTCCAAATTGATTCTGGAACTAACTCTGCGTATTATTTCAACTCAATCTGTAATTAAAAAAATATGTAAACAAAGGGGATAACATATCAAAAAAATATCTTCGTAATGGTAATTCACATAAAATGGCGAAAAAAAGGTTCCATTTTCTTTTAAGTACTGAATCGAAGAAATAATAATTAAAAAATAATCATACCGTAATTATTTTTATAAATTTTTTGTTTTAAACAAAGTTATTAAATAAAAGAGATTTTCTGGTATGAAATATTTTATGATACTGGTAACAATGCAGGAGATACAAACATTTTCACATTTTTTACATCTTCAACAACACTAATATTACAACTCTCATTCATAGATTCATATTGTATGTAGCATATCTAGCCACATTTTGGATGAAAACGGCTGTAAACTGTTTCGAGTGGAAATCGATTTTGGGAGGTCTACGTCTAGCAGTGGACTTAAAAGGGCTGATTATGAAGATCATAGGCCGTGTCTCCGACACACCACATAAAACATTGCTTGGCAACGGTATTTTGTTTGCATAGTTCTTATAATTAATTCACTTTAAATTCATAGATAATTATTTACAAAAAAAATAATGATAAAATGTTTTGTACAGCTGTCCTGTCATTTTGACAGTGACATTTCTTGACATTACTTTGTGTACATAAATTATCTGAATTAGAGACTTTGGGTATAGAATAAAAAATTCGAAGGCATGTGACATCTACCAACTCGCATTGGGCCCGCGTGGTAGATTACACACTCCCTCTCGAAGAGAGTAGGCCTGTGTCCCAGCAGTGGGAAAATTAAGTGACGAAACACATAATCGCGTTGCGACGCCGCAACCGCAACGCCGAAATCGGTGCCACCGCCTGCTTACAGTAAGTACAGTTGCGACGCCTCAACGCGGTTTTTTTATACTATGGGTTTGCTCTTGGCTCTAGTCTAGGTCTGGGTGACAGAGACAAGGTCTACGATGGAGTGAGCTTACCCAGAAGAAACCTGTTCACTCTCACTTTGAATATAATAGGGTTGTATGCGTTCGGAAACAGACGCAGGCAGAGAGTTCCACTCCTTTGCTGTGCGCAATATAAAAGACGTTTGAAAACGCTTAGTGCGAGTTGGTGGAATATCAATTAGGATTCTACTATTGTATCTGCTTGTTGATTACACTTAATTTAACCACAGGGGCAATTCCCGTAGTTTTAAGATCGTTCGCGATCTCAGTCTCATCATCATTCTCCTAACCTTATCCCAATCTATTTGTGGTCGGCGCAATATATCATTTTTTTTCCATACTTCTCTATTAGTAGACATCTCGGTAGTCACTCATTTTCTTGCCCACCTTTCACACTGTCCATCCATCGTTTCTTTGGTCTTCCCCTATTCGTATAGCCAATTAGCCATCCACATTCATACGCAAAACTTTCCTGATGACATTTCCCTCATTCCTCGGCATCACATGTCCATACCGTGACAACCTATTTCCATACAGTCTCAATCTGTCAAAAATACCTCTAATTTACCTAAATGTTTGACAGATGAGATTGCGAAGCTACATTTTGAATGTTTTTATGGGAATTGGCCTCCAGGACATACCCAATATTATTATTCGCTGTTAAGTGGGAAGCGCTAAGGTAGCCCGCGAAATTAAAATTTTGTTACGATTTTTGCAATTTGCAGCTTGTGCTTGATTGTCTGTGTATGTTAATTAAAGTATGATGCGCGACCGCAACAAATATGTATTTACATAATTATAATAATGGGCCGAAAGGTTCTGGAGTGGCGACCGCGTACCGGAAGACGTAGCGTTGGAGGCCTCCCACAAGGTGGACTGATGACCTTGTGAAGGCCGCTGGATGCGGGAAGCGCAGAATCGGTCGAAGTGGCGGTGCTTGGGGGAGGCCTATGTTCAACAGTGGACGTCTTTCGGCTGAAATGATGAATCGTTAGAATCACTAGTACAACTCCTTAAGTTAGTATTATCCTCAAATGTCAAGATTTCATGAAACAGTCATTCAATAGGGCGATATGAAATAAGAGAGTTGTATTGTTGATATTAATGATTATAATTCTATAAATACATATTTGTAACGGTCGCGAATCATATTCAGATCAACATACAACCTGATACTGACCTGCAAATTGCTAAAAACGTAAGAACATTTCAATTTCGCGGGCTACTATGTCGCTCTTGCCTTAAGAGACGCAAGTAGTACTTGCTTGCCAAGTACGATTTGCACCTCTTGCATGATTAGAACTTGAAGATAATTCATATTTCTTGCTCTCTAGTTAATTGAAATCAAAACCTGACAAGTTGGAAATAAGTTTATACTCTCTCTTTGGTTGGACCGATTTTGACGGGTTTATCACTGGCAGAAAGCTGACGGTATAAGGTGTAAGTTACACCTGCGTGGCTTGTTCTAAAATGGATTGAAAAAGCCACGCGGGCGAAGTCGCGGGCAGCAACTAGTACTATAATCCATACTTAATAAAAAATGTGAAAGTACCTCTGCCTGTCTGTTACGTTTTCACGCCTAAACCACTGAACCGATCGTCATGAAATTTGGCAGAGATATAGCCTGGGATATGGAGAAGGTCCGCGGGTAAAAGCTATAATATTATAAATTTGTGAGTTTGTATGTATAGGGTAATCTCTGAAACTACTCACCTGATTTCAAAAATTATTTCCCTTATAGAAAGCTATTGCCAAGTGCTTATACGATATGTTTTATGTTAGAAAACGCGGACGAAGTCGCGAGCAGAAGCTAATTTATTAATATTTTCACTACTTATAATAAGCACCAAGTATCTAGGGCGTCATATGACCCGAATAGCTATGTATTTGAATACAATGCCCGCTAAATGTGTTGTTTACGATGAGTAACAATAAATAATTACATCACGCATTTTGTACCTATCTTACTGCAGTGCCGATGGGATGCTGATAACTTGTATTTACTTAATTAAAGCTGAAGAATGTTAATGATAAATAATTTTATTTCTGTAAGTAGGTTTGGTACAAACACTTTTACACGTCAATCATATAAAAATAAAAAAAACTATGTGAGGGCGGCGTTTTCTATCTGACAACTCTGAGAAGAAAGGCTAAGGCCCCTCGCCCACAGCGACTTTTTGTAGCGATGCAGTACCGATGATGTCGCGCGTTCGCATCGATACAGCCGCGGTGCGGCCGCTAGTTGTTTGCCCTCGCCCACACCACGATTCTCAGTCGCGATGCAAACGCGATACTGTCGCGCTTCTGTCGCGATGCAAACGTGATTCAGTAACGACGCAAAAATGCCACAATTGCAAGATGGACTCCGTTGAGGCAACATTAGTCACGTCGTCTTTGGTGCTGCTTTTACGTAAGCAGCCGAAGCGATACTGTAGCGCGTTAGTGGCGCGTTGGCATCGCTTTTGTAGCGCGTTGGAATTGCGACTAACGCGCGTTAAAAAGTCGCCGTGGGCGAGGGGCCTAAAACAAAGTTCACAGTCTCTTTTAAAGTCCAGGCATAATCTTTGTCAAATCAGAAATATAGACTCCTTTTTACAAGCTTCTCTTCGTTCGTTCTTTGCTTTTCTTCGTTCGTATGTGTTTCCCGTTACTCCTTTTGTCATCCATTTTTCAAGCACTTCCTGGCGTCCGATTGAGCTGAAACTTGGCTTACTTATATAATTTTGGAGACATTTCAAAAATATTATACAATAGAGCTAGTCTGATGATGGAACCCAAAGGTGGCCATAGCAACTTCTCAACTAAATAAGATAGAGATAGAAGCGTCGTTGTGTTAATGTTGTTGGTTTTGTCTTGACCTGTATTGTATTCCAAGATGGTGTCTAGAGTCTGATGACGGAGCCGAAAGGTGGTCCTAGGAATTCCTGAACCAAACAAGATAGCATCATCGTGTTTGAACTCATTGGTTATGTATTGACAAGTGCTATTACAATATGTGGTGTTCAGGGTCTGATAATGGACCAGAAGGTGGCAATAGGAACTTCTCAACCAAACAAGATAGTACCATCGTGTTTGGACTCTCTTTAGAAGCATAAATTTGCCTTCACCTTTACAAAGTTTCTGAATCATGGGCATAGAATCAAATATCCCACTAAAACACTTACAACCAAATGAAACCAATTTACGTGTGAGAATAATATTGTCAAACAATATTACACAAGCATTTGATAAACTTGGAGATCATAGAAATCCTTCAATTAACGTTTACATAAATATTATGTATGATATCGGATACGGATGCACGACTGGCTCACCTCGGCACTTGGCAGCATGTTGCAGGTTGCAATTATAGGTGAATTTGTCACGAGGTTTCCTTGTGCCTGTCAATGCCAGACCCCTGTGTCCGCTGTGATTGTGCGTCAACTATAGGTACTTCTCTTGACTTCACATTGCTTTTGTATAAGGCATAGATTGCCTATTTTACCTTAATTAGATGCTCCTCAGTGTTTTAAATGTAAATCTTTACATCCCGGTCCTTTAGAAGGCGCACGAGGGGCCGAAGTCAACTTGCAGGCCCGCAGGCCATCTTAGGAAATTTTAAATATTTGGTGAATGAGGCACCAACCGACGGTTATCACCGTATGAACTATGCAGCTTAACCCAAGGATAATCCCCGCTTGGTGTAAGACTATATTATTATCAGCCGTTTATGTCCCATTGCATGGCAAACGCCTTCTTGCACTTATTCTTATCTACTGCTGCTTGTTGCCAATCCATCTCCTCATGGGCCTGCCGCGTTGGCGTTTTCTCCTGTTTGGGACACACTATGTTGTTATTTAAGCCCATGGCTCCTCCGACATGCGACAGATTTGGCCAGCTCAGTTCCATTTAAGCTTGGCAGCCGTGTGACCCACATTAGCTATTTGAGTTTTGGAATGCAATATTGATTTCGTTATGCGAAGACCAAGGTGATGACCAACAGCGTCACGCGCATCATAAGAATTGGGGATGGAATATGTCTATAAGTACATATACCTTGGCTAAATAGTCTCCTTCCAGGCAAGCCAAGATAAAGAAGTTGCTAGACGCACCAATGTGTGGAAAAGCTATTGGTCGATGAAACAAATAATGAACGGACCTCTCCCTTAGTCACTGAAGAGAAAACGCTTGGGTCAAAAGTTCGCACTCAGGGTCTGTCAGCGAGCAAGGGAACGCAATATCCTCGGAGTAAACTCACTGACCGAATAAGGAACTCGAGATCCACTTAATCAAAATCTTAAATCCATTCAGACAACGCACACCTTAAGCCCCATTTCCTCCCGTGGGTGTCATAAAAGGCGACTACGGGACTTACTAGAGAATGGGCAGCAGCGTTTTCTATGCATTTTTGACACCATACTGCGATCGGCAACCCGCTTGCCAAGCGTGGCGATTATGGCAAATTCCCCCGTTTTGGGGGAGGCCTATGTCCAGCAGGTGACGTCTTTCGGCTGAAATGATGATGATGACACCTTAAACCGCTGGGTCTAGAAGCATGAAATTTCGCACAAGGGTTCCATGTATCACTAAGGAAGGCAAATCTGCCTAGCCTTTCCCCAACTACATTGTGGTCAGCTTCCAGTCTAACCGGATGTAGCGGAATGCCAGTATTTTACATGGAGTGACTGCCTATCTGACCTCTACAACCAAGTTACTGGATAATACGATACCCCTTGGTAAGACTGGTTGTCAGACTTTCCGGCTTCTGACGACCCGTAATGACTGTCAAAGATCCACAAATGACAGCCGGGACCAACGGTTTAACGTGCTTTCCGTGCTTAGAGTCTTGATATGCAAAAATGGTCACCCATCCACGGACCTACCCCGGCAACTGTAGCTTAACCTGATGGATTGACCCGTGCAGCTTTTATTACTTAGCCACGAGAACTAAGGAAGTATTTTTAGAAAATTCATCCCCGAAGGGGGTTAAATAGAGGATGGAAGTTCGTTATTTTTTCCGATGGTAAATCCCATCAGGCTCATGACTTTTGGCCCAAGAAATTCGCAGTAAGTTCTTTAAATACTTTCACTTCTAATTTTACCAGTACAACTATTCTTTATAATTGAATCGTTTTCAGAAATTCTATACTATTGATGAATGGCTTCTCCAAATTCTAAACGAATCCTTAATTGTCATCAATGAGAAACGGGTATTAATTAGTACCTACCTAAGAATTTTTGCTAAAAAGAAAAATATTAGTTTACAAAAATCCTACGATCGTGACAGTTCCATTTATTACTAACTCGCCAAGTGTGTCTATAATGATAATTTGAACATTTAAAAGGTCTCTCTGGTGAGAAAATTACTTGGCTATTACATGCTGTGCGTAACTAGACTATTTATTTTTGCCGCTAGACGTGAATTAGCGAGATATGTCTTCAAGTATTCTAAGATAGCGCTACAGTTTTGTAAGAACAAATATTCCGATGTGGCACCCCACTGGCTATTCCTACATTCTATAGTAATTGCTTCCATATTGACGGTATTTTTTTTTTACTTGTGCATAATGTTTGAATAAATAAATAAATAAATAAATGGTCTTCCGTTTCCGCGGCTTCGTTTGAGCTTAGTAACCAAATCACTGGGATAAAAACAATGAAAGAATAAATCATATAAATCTAAAATGTTCAACATAAAGTGTTAACAAGTTTGAAGTTCTGATTATCAAACAAAATGTCGCCAAAACCAAACTTATGCTTATTAGCATAAACATCGACTTCGATTAGCTGCGTTGTTAGAGAACAATAAAGGTAACGATTTGCCTTAATTTGAATTTACGACTTCGGCATAAAGACCAACTTGTCTTCATGCCCATTTCTAAGGAAGTTTTAACATTTATTACGAATTAACAATTTTAAACTGCCATCAAAAAGCTGGTAGTCGTTTGGGTGACCCCAAGTATGGCTGTCTGGCGCCAACGTAGATTTGTTCTTAAATAATAAATTTGTTGCGTGTTTTAAATAAAATTAGCGTTGTTCATCAATCATAACTACGGAACGAATTTTGATGCAGTTTTCAACACCATTTAGACAATGTATTCCGGAAGGTTTATGTGTACAATACATTAATATTTGTTAGGCAGCTAGCAATGTGACTTTTTCAATTATTTATTTATTATTTAATTGTACAGGAAAAAATACATAAGAAAAAATTAATCAAAAATACAAAATATATAATAGGCGGCCTTATCTCTGCGATCTCTTCTAGACAGGGGCTGTCATTGGTGCAAGTAATAAGTATACAATATACTAAAATAGATACACAGATATATACATATCCTAAGTAATAGATACATACATACTAAATATAAATAAGCAACGAAAAAAAAAAACATTATTAAGACTATAGATAATTACAGTTACGAGAACAAGATCACAACGACAAGTAATGTTCCTTCACGAGTCTATAAAATATAAGCAATGAATGTGCGAGTTTTATTTTAACTGGCAATGCATTACACAAACAAGCGGCCTGGACATTCCAGGATTTGTCAAGGAAAGTTGTGGAATGCATGGGCATTTTAAGCTTCAAATTGTCTGATGACCTTAAAAATTCCGTGTGGGGAGACGCAAAGAAACTGGAAACGTGTTTTGAGATAGAGAGGGGTTGAAAAGAAAAAGAGCATATTATACAAAAGGGAAAGAATATGAGCATTCCGGCGAAGGCGAATTGGTAACCACTTGAGCTTCACACGAAATTCGGAAACATGGTCATATTTACGCAAACCGAATATGAACCTTATACAAAAATTTTGAAGCCGCTGAAGTTTATCGAGTTGTTCTTAGGTAAGGTGAAAATAGCTGCTATCAAGGCAATCATTGCTGGGTTGTACAAACGCAATCTTGGTGGCAGTCGGTAGAAAATTACGCAATCTCTTCAAAGATGCAGCGGATGCAAATAACCTGCGGCTAACTTCCTGTAGCTGGGCAGTCCAAGAGAAGTTCTTATCAATTAATATCCCCAAGTTTTTAGCTCTGTCACTGAAGGGAACAACTGAGTTGTCAAAAGAAACTTGGGGATATGTACTTTCTGGACATCACTGACGTTGGTGAAGGAAAACATCGTGAGGAAACCTGGACTTATAGTCAATATACTTAAGACTGAAATCGCCAACCTGTCTTGGGCAACCGTGGTGATCAATGCTCGTGACTTCTCTGTATGAAGAGGCCTTTGCCCTGCAGTGGGACCATAATAGACTGGTATTAATATACACATAAACTTTCCGGAATCTATTATCTAAATGGTGGTGAAAACCGCATCATAATTCGTTGCTTAGTTTAGAAGACCAAACAACAAACACATTATGTCGACGCTTGAATGGCAATATTTACCAAACGACATGTTGGAAACTTTACGCTAGAGCATTTTAAAGTTTTTATTAATAAAAAAATAAAAAAAAACTGTAAAGTGCTCTATTAGAGTATACACTAGAGCATATAAAGTTTTTTTTCCAAATAAAATAACTTTGAAATGCTCTAGTGTAACTATTTCCTTTCAAGCGTCTATGCACATACAAAAAGCGACTTTAACCTATCTTAATATATAAGACAAAGTCTTATTTACACCATTTATAACTCAAGAACGCGACGGCTGGACCGATTTTTATGACCTTTGATTTGTTCGATTTATCTCTGCCCCGAATAGCAGAATAACTATTGAAACATACGAAAAATTCACAAAAAAAAAAAATGAAGAAAATCCATTTTCTAATACATTTTGTTTGGAACGGTTTTTTTGATGATATATATCTCCGAGAACGGATTGGGGAACAGGAAAAGACTTTAAATAAATAAAGTGTACAAAACTAACAAGGAACAAAAGTTCAACTACATCGGCCGGCTGCATTGTTCGGAGGCAGGTGGTCGCTTTCACAACCAGAGCATGCGCAGGCGACTAAATGTAATTAATCTTTACGTTTTTAATGATTTTAACTAGAACATCTCAACGAATTCGGAAAGTTTGATGGATGTAGGTACTGAAAAATGGTTTAGTCGTTGTAATATTTCAAAAGCGTTTTTGGCTATTTAATAATCTTAATTATTAGTATTCATTTATTTCAGAGTAATCTCCTTAGGTTACGTAATCACATCATAAAATGTAAAAATTGTACATTGTGAAAAATCGACATCGACAGTTTTAGTTTTGGGAACGAATTTCTTTAACGTGGCTTACCGTAGGAGTTGACTGGTAGAAATCCTCACGTAATGAAAAAGCGTTATGATCTCCATGCGATTTCTTATCTCCAATTTTTGTCTTTCTCTCTCTCTCTCTCTGTCGCTCTCTCTCTCTCTCTCTGACAGAGAGATAGAGAGAGAGAAAATCAAGATAAATTCTATGACAGAAAGAGAGCGAGAAATACGCATGCAGAGAGAAAGAAAGTATGTAGAACTTTATGAGAGGTTCTAAAAACTTATAATAGATGGCTCTGTATTAAAAAACGGTCCCTAAAATAAATTAAAAAAAAAAGGTCAGTTTGAAGGTCTCAAGTTTCAAAAGTAAAAAGTATAAAGACGTTTAAGGCGACAAGGGTCGCGCTGCCTGTCGCGCCCGCGATATCGCGCGAGTCTGCGCAAGCCTTTAAACTTAAAGAAATGGATGTTTAAACAGACGTTCACCATTACTTAACTTTAAGCAACGTTTATAAATAAACCCTAATGATTTAAAGTATTTTTGTTTCTCAATTGCCTATACTTCATTTACTATAACATTAGAAAAAAGAGGCTCGTAGAAGCAGGAGTGCGAAACATTTTATTCAAAGTTAAAAGTTTAAACAATTAAACTAAAAATGTTTTAACATAACTTTGATAAATAGGTCGTAATAACATCTTCATCACACATTACTTACAACAAAACGAATGAATGAAACAAACGATTACGTCGTGTTGATTTAAATTTAATTAAGATTAAAGGAAATAAAAGTCTTTTTTTTATACAATATTTTATTTAAAACAACAACTTTCAACACACAATAGTTGGTGTAACTTCTTCGTCTTCATCATATAATTTAGTCACTACGAGTATCATCAGAGAATAAAGATGAAGAAGTTTCACCGACGTTACCTAATAATAAATCTTTCTACCACATCATCCATTATGCTTTAACTTTTCCTCTTCTTTAATTGCATGAGCAACGCAAGACTGCCATCGTTCTAGCGTAATACTATCCAGATCTTGTGGGAGTAATTGTTTCTCCTTGTCTAATTTGAACGTTTTGTTATGTTGAGCCACATACCCCATCATTTGAGCCCATATTAATTCTATAGGGTTGAACTCGCAGTGGTAGGGTGGGAGGCGCAATACTGAAATACCCTTCTCTCTAGCCAGATGGCTATCATCAACATGGCATCCACAACAAACTTTTGGTATAAATGTCTTTGTATTTTTGCTTTTTCTAATAAAGTTGCCCTAAGATCTTTTTCCTCAAAAGGAATATTTTTGCTTTTAAACCATTCCTGTATATCTGCCTTTCGTGTAGCTGTGGTTGGCAGCTTCTCCAATGTCCTTGAGTGGTATAGCGCATTGTCCATAACAATTACAGCGCCACTCTCAATTTTTGACAAAATTAACTTGAACCATTTTCACTTTTGTCTATCGCGCTTCTATAACATATTCCCTGTAAATTGAGAGGTCTGGCTCTTATGAAACAGGAAATCCTAGTACAAGAGTCAGGGCTACACAGATGATTGTGTCTTGAAGTGTAAATAAATAAATTATTATTATTATTAAAGTTGAAGGCGTCCATTTCGGAGTGGTCATCTTCATCACCTTTCTTTGCATCAAATATTAATGCAGCATCCATTAAAAACCCTTCACAAACCCTGTGAAATAAAATTAATACAAGTCAATTATTCCGTACCCCCTATATAATTTCACTGCTGGAAATAGTTCATAGATAAATACTATAACAAAATTTATAATTTTAAAAGTTCGCTTTGCATGCGTTAATTCATAATACAATATAATATGTATTACTTAATTAATAGTCAATAACAATGGGTTGTTCATTTTTTTATGGCGAGGACAGTCCATAAAATACATACCAGTATGACCGATTATAAGTTGGATTTTTTAAACCAGCAGATAGACCTTCCCAATGTGCTTCTTTTGAAGACTTATTATTAGTGTCATGCCATATTAGGCTTTTCGTGTGACCTGTTTGTATGATAAAAGGTTATTAATATAAATACCATTCATTTCACGAACCAATTTTATGAAATTATGTTTAACTGTATAATTAATTATAATGTTTTTGAATGCAAGAGGTCATACACTGCTTAGTGCATAAATAGCTGTTAAGAAATTTAGAAGCACTGTACCTTCATTTAGCGAAGTGTCATCTAAATAATAATATATTTTCCTTCCTTTATTCCTTAGCCTTTTTATTTCATGAAGATATTTTAGTCTCCAAAGGACGATCTCCTGCTTGTCTATGACTTCTATGAGTGCACTTTTTCTGCTCCGTTTGATTTATGTGAACTTTAATGTTTATTTAATTATTATAAACAGACTGCTTTTTTTAAAATCTGGCAGAGACTCGTCACTGTTAACTGCTTCCAGCATCTTTTCCAAGGTGGGCAACTCATTATTAAAGAAGAAAGAATGAATTTTCCTGCATATTCCACTAAATGTAATGTCATCAAAATCATCACGTTTCATGTGCTTCTGTTGGGGAGGGGGAGATTGCAGGCGACTTTTTATGTTGTACTCTTTGAGAATATTGGACAGAGTAGCCCGAGATACGCCTGTAAATAATAAAATCATGTGCGGAGTTTCTAAAATATAATACATTTTATCACAATGCATGTTAGTTTCAAATATTTTTATAGTAATAATTTTATGAATCATCCTTACCGGCAACTTCTGCGATTTTGTTTATCATCTCAGTCCTATAATGAGGAGTATCTGCAGGCCAGGACTCAAATTGCTTAAAAATATTTATCACAGGTTGTTTTTCTACAGCACGCAGCGTTCTCTTTTTTTTGGGAGACATTATTATTTCGTCGGAGTCAACTTTTGGACCACGTTTTTTTCGCCGTTGGCTTTGGTCAGACTCAGCACTTATATGTTGTAAGCCACTCGGTCCAGCACCGGGATCACTCATAGCTCAAAAAAAAAGTAACGTTTTGTAAAAACAACCCAATGACAACACTGATAACAATACAATAATAAAGAAATAACTAAATATTATTTATTATTTTAATAAATAACAACAAAATCACGAAAATTAAACAATAACAAACAAAGTATTCACAAGTAAATGACATACATGACAATCTTAGAACATTGTCAAGTCAATTTCACAGACGACATAAACCAGTAAAATTAGAAATCCCCGGCTGTCACAGCTTATGAAGGGATTAAGTAATATTTTAGATTTGGTAGGATTATAGTGAAACAAAAAGCGTTGCAGTATTGTTGACTCCTGCTTCTTTTAGGTTTTTAGCATAGGCACTGTAATTTTAAATTGGAATGAAATAATATATCTAAATGAAAGCTACTTAATTTCATATGGTTGTTTTTTTAAATGATTACAATTAAGTGTGATAGCTGATACATAAATTCATTTTAATCGATTTGGCGTCAATCGTAACTATAACAAGTTTATTGTACTTTTGTTATAAAGTGTGCATCAAAAATAACCTTTTTTAACTTCTGTCTAATGCTATTATAAATGGAGTATAATTGAAGAAGAATGACTAATGATGATAATGTTTAAAATCGAGCAGGTGAGTTTCGACAGGTGTTAAACTGATGAGTTGATGACTGATGATCATTCATTGAACAGTTACACTTGTTATTTCATCTGTTCAAAGCAAAACAATTAATTTTTTCTTTACATCGATGTGTTATAAAACATGTCGTGTTTGTTATATAAATATTGTAGGACAGTTGAGTAAAAGTTTAGGGTCGACGCTTTAACAATGAAGAATGTTTTTATTTTCTGTTTTCCGCAACAGCCACGTAACAGTAGATAACTACCAACTGTTAGAAAATACACTGCGTGTCCAAGGGCCAGTTTCTCTAACGAAAATGATCGCAAAATGAATGTAACAACTTTTCAAGCTTGCTGTTGATAAATCATTGAACCAATAACAGCAGTTTACGCGCGCTTGACAATTTGACGCATTTATTTTGCGATAATTTTCGTTCGAGGAACTGGCCGGTAGAAGCGTAATTTCTCAATTTAATGGATCCCTCAGTGGATCTTTCCTGCCTTCGCATTGTCATTCAAGGAACTGCAAATTGAAAGCCCAATCAAGGGTCTGATGATCTGATCAGAAACACTAGTGACAAATGTGTTTCATATAGACGTGAGAAGTATCGACTTTGGGCGCAGTCACACCCGGCTAAAACAGCACTTCTAAGTGTAGTGTGCATGGCCCCATTAATATACAATAAAATTTCGAATGACATTAAGCAATTGAATTTTAATCTATTTAAGAAAACACTCAAAAGCTGCTTACTGTTAAGTGTTACTATAACATTTTTGACTTTTTAAATGATACATTTTGAATGTTATTGTTGATTTATTTTGATTATATATTGACATATTTTATCTGTAATTAATATTGACTACTTTTTGTACTGACTCTGATTGCATATTGAATTATAGACCATATTTTGCACCAACTCTAATTTTATGTAGAAAACTGACATTAATTAATAATTAATTTATAATTGCCAATTTAATTAATAGCATATTTAAACATTTTGTACGCCGAGTGAGGCAAAACATGTTGGTCCGGTAAAAAATATTTTCCATCTATATGTGCATATTCATGTATCATGTTACACATGTTTGAACAAATAAATTTATCTTTATCTTCATCTTATAAATTATTACAAGTAGTGATAAATATTAACGCTGGACAATAACACTAGTACACGGCCTTGAAGATAAAAATGCGACATTCGTGAGAATTAAAACATTAAATAATTTAAAACACCCGAGTTCAGCATTATAAATGGTGCTCTAGTTTGTAAAGTCGACCGGCTGCGTCGGCGCACGCCCGTCGCACGAACAAGTCCGGTCGTTGCGACATGAGCCCTGCGTCAGGGCTGCTTTGATAATTTGTGGCTGTTGCGATATTGTTAGCTCTAACAGAAATTAGGTACTAATAATAAGTGATCAAACAAACTTACCTGTTGCGAAGTTTAAACATTTGGTATACGAATATTTCGTATACCAAATGTTCCAAGTGTTCATTCGCTGTTAAATGTTTCAATGTGATGACCGGGGTTCCAAGAAAGTTGTAGGCCTGGGATAGTCGAGTATAGCTTTTACTTTGTCCGGATCCGTACGTAATCCTCCCTTGTCTACAATATAGCCTAAGTATTTTAAAGATGATCTCGCAAATACGCATTTCTCCAGGTTGATCGTCAATTCTGCTTCCTTAAGGCTGCAGTCTCGCAAAATTCACTCGCGGTGAGTTATTTGCGCAACTTTGTATTTTTTTTTAAACAAATTAAAGAAATAACATGAAATATTATTATTGCACAGAAATAAACATAATATAAGTAATAGGTAGTAATTTTTTTTTAGTACATCGAGGTGGATTATGTTAGGTAAATCAAGCGTTGAATACAGCTCTTTCTGCCCAACAACATTTCGAGGTATGTTTGTGCTCCTACTTTAGGGTAATTAAGAATTATTTTCAAAATCTGTTCAGCGCATAATTAGCTGAACATTCTCGTCTTCAAAATGCGCTGATTAGTTTTTTCTAATTATTTTTCATTTTCTTATTTTGGAGGTCACAAAGTCATCAAAATTCTCTGTTTTTATCTCTTAATAAACGGTTGGTTTCTTATATAAAATGAATCGTATATATGTAATAATTAAATTATTTTAATGCCAAGAGTACAACGAAACAAATACAAAAAAAAAAATTGTACCTAAATCACCTTTATTCTAACAATAATAACAATCTCAAAATACCTAAATATACCTAATAATATTTCATGTTATTTCTTTAATTTGTTTAAAAAAAAAAAATACAAAGTTGCGCAAATAACTCACCGCAAGTAAATTTTGCGAGACTGCAGCCTTAAGCAGATTTTTTACATGTGACAGTAATTTGTGTGTTCATTCGAAGATATTATTGACATAGGTATTATACCTAATACTACCGTACCTTATAAACAGCAGTGATAGCCTAGTGGTGTGACCGTCGGACTGCCAAGTCATAGGACTCAAGTTTGGGCCCAAGGCACGTACCCCGACCTCTTTTAGATTCATGTGAGTATTGTAGGTAGGTATTATTGTCACTTGCTTAAAAAAACGGTGAAGGGAAAAATCGTGAGGAAACCGGCATGTCCTAGAACCAAACATTCGAAGATATTCTACCAGCCCGCACTGAGAAGGACCTGTTTTTCGGCAGTGGGAACATTAGATATAGGTTGATT
The DNA here is from genome assembly GCA_947523025.1 of Dryobota labecula. Classification (NCBI taxonomy): domain Eukaryota; kingdom Metazoa; phylum Arthropoda; class Insecta; order Lepidoptera; family Noctuidae; genus Dryobota; species Dryobota labecula. Next base: position 16,112,093 of record OX383302.1, on the reverse strand, counting down.
ATATAAAAATTCATTCCGTATATAATCATAATCATATACCTTCGTTGTATAAGGAACTCTTGTGAAAATTTTCATACTTCTAGACCCAGCGGTTTAGGCTGTGCCTTTTCTGTGTAAAGGCTCGTACAGACTCGCGCGATATCGCGGGCGCGACTGGCAGCGACAAAGAAATTGGGCTACTAGTGTCGCGTCTCGCCCGCGATATCGCACTTGTCTGTACGAGTCTTAAGAATGAATGTAAGATTGTATGAAGAATATACCTATTAAATCAGGCTTTACTGATCGAAATGTTCAGAATATTTTCTTAGATTACGAGAAAGTACACTTAGGTCTTGATTTCATACAATAAATGGTTTTATTTTGAAGTAGCTGCTCAAACTAAAAGCATTTATTTCAATTAAACCATTTACAGGCACTTTTGAATTGTCAAAGAGACGGTCAGTTAGTCAGAGTCGGCAAGTTGAAGCTAGATGCCCATTCCAATACGTAGATCACTACGGAGAAGAACGGACAAGAAACTCCAAGGACACTCTGCTGCCTGCGGCTTCACCCGCGTGGCTTTTTCTAAAATAAAAGTAGCCTCAGTTACTCCTTATACCATCAATGAAAGTCCCATCAAAATCGGTCCAGCTGTTTCGGAGATTAGCCGGATCAAACAAGACTTATTATAGTAGTTATAGTTATTTTGAAATTACAAACAGATACTTCCATTTTATTGATTTGTAGAGATAACAGACAACTAGTTCTGGAACCATGATTTGTAATGCAACCCCCCACATCTTTGTAGGCTGTAATTCACAAATACCCTATATCTACAAAATGTTAGATTTTAATTATAGAAATGACCTCCCCGACCTCGTCGCTCGGCCCCCACGGCCGCAGTTTCATTACTTTTACGAAACCTCTCGTGAATTAGAGCAGTAATTTGTGTTTGCGACGTGTCCTAGACGTATGAAGGCACAATATACTTGCGTAAATAGGTACTTGAGCATGTTGTCGTCGGCAATGTGTCGAGTTCTTTACGTGGGATGATCGGCTTATCTGTTTTGTTTTGTAATAGAATAAAACTACAAATACATAAATTCACAACGTTTTCCGATGAGGGAAGGCAGAAACTACAGAATGCCACCCTTTACAATCTTTTTATACTCCTGAATAAAACCAACAGCATTATATCTGTATACAATAATTATGTTTTAATTTTATTGGATTTTTTGAGTATTAATTACGTAATAACTGGATTTCAAGGAGCAATAACCATTAAAAACAAAAATAATAATATATTAAAATAATAAGCCGTCTGGGAGCTTTCAACGAAAACGCTGTCTAAACCCTTTGAGATATAACAAAATAATGTATGTTGGAATTGTGTATCCTGCTATACTACTTTTATTTATTTTAGAAAAAGCCACGCGGGCGAAGCCGCGGGCAGAAGCTAGTTATGTATAAAACATGATTTATTTATTAAATTAGTTATACTGATTGTAGGAGAAAATTGTGGTCAAATTACAAATAAATCTACGCACGCCCACAGTCGCACACATATAAGGGTCTAGCGTAGTTAGTTACTTTGTCCATTTTGGGTTGTTATGACGGTACAAAAAAAAAAAAATATATATATATATTCTGAACAAACTACTTTCATATTGTGCATTAATTCAGTTACACATTGTATAAAAATCAATTGCTTTGTTTTAGTCTTGCAAAAATTCGAAAATGGCTCAACCGATTTTTTTGTTTTGTTTTGTTCGCCACACTACTGGGATGGTTTAGAAAAAACCCAAATCAACAGCCACAAAATCGAAAAATTCTGAATTTTGTCTCACGTGATACGAAATTTACCGGGTCATCTAGGATTTCAATAATATTTCAGCCGAGGCGTAATTCAAAGCTGATATTTACCGTAATGCCCTTAAGAATCAATTTTGTCTGTTGCTCTCACTGATTAAAATCGAAAAGAATATTATCTATCGTTTTATATCGGACTTTAGCTAAACCAATTCAATTCTGTTTGATGTCCTTGGGTAGTCCGATTTCGTAGCGTTCCTCCACGTAGCAACCTAACCTATAAGGATGAAAGCCAACAAAAGTACTGTTGGCTTAACCATCACGTTTGAGTCCCCGTTAACTTTTGACAAACTCTGGGTTTCGGTTGGTGAAGAGCGATTGTGTTACCTCGGAATGTAGGAAGGTTTGGTCTTGATTTACTTTTGTAGTTAGGTTGATTTTTTGAAGTGAAAACTTCTTTAGGCGCATTGAGCACTTTTGGATAGGGGAAAAACTTATGGGTTCGCGATCGTCACCGAACGCTTTCCATGAGCTATATGTATAGGTACTGTGTATGTATATGTACTTTTTGGGTGAACAAAAATCTTGGAACTCGCGTCATCGTCACCGAACGCTTTAGTTACTTAGTTTTTACTTCTATCGACAGTCCCCAAAGACTGCCCCGCATGGTTTTTTCTAAGAAGAGGCTATGGAACTGTTTCAATGAAGTTTTAATGCTAGTAACGCCCAACCAGGGGGCCCAAGTCTGCTATTTTTACAAATTCGTCACTCCAACACGATCCCGTTGTCATTTTGCTAAAAGTTCGTAATCTGCTAAATTCATAATGGTCGATCCTTGGTCGGTCAATGGTCTCGTAATAGAATTGTATTACAATGGCATTTTGAACATTTATTCATGCCAGATTACATTTATATATATTTTTACATATTATTTATTAGTGTTAAAAGCAATCTGAAGTAGTAGGAAGATTAGGGTCGAGTACTTATTTCTGAATGTGGATAATATAAGGAGGGAGGGAAACCAATGAACAGATCTATGACTTGTTTATACGGTGAAATGATAGGATGGAAGTGAATACTGAGATGACGGCTGCAATATAGATGTATACAAAGAAAACATACCTATTAACACACCAATGTGTATTAATAGGTATGTGCGCAATCGCCGACCTCAAAGAAATTAGGATAAGTACAAGAGGATTATTCTGATGAGAATTATTCCTATTACTAAATCACTTTACTCCATATTATAAAATAAAGTCCCCCGCCTACTGCACTGATTTTCACACGGTTTTCGCCAATGGACGGAGTGATTCATGAGGAAAGTTTAGGTGTATAATTCATTAAGGTTTTGTGTAAATTGGCTGAAATATGACGATGGTTGTTGAAGATGTCGGGAAAAATCATGCCGACCTGGAGCTTTACTGGCGTCATCATCATCATTTCAGCCGAAAGACGTCCACTACTGGACATAGGCCTCCCCCAAGCACCACCACCTCGACCGGTTCCGTGCTTCCCGCATCCAGCGGATTCCTGCGGCTTTCACAAGGTCATCAGTCCACCTTGTGGGAGGCCTTCCTACGCTACGTCTTCCGGTACGCGGTCGCCACTCCAGAACCTTTCGGCCCCAACGGCCATCTGTTCTGCGAACAATGTGCCCTGCCCATTGCAACTTAAGTTTGGCAATTCTTCGAGATATGTCGGTTACCTTGGTTCTCCTGCGGATCTCTTCATTTCTGATTCGATCACGTAGATCATTTACTGGCGTGCGGAGCGAAAACCAATAGAGTTGCAATGTATAACGGAATTATTCCTCTTAAAAATATCTATCAATCTATAGCAACGCTCTATGTCTATCTGCATTTACCCCTTCTATCTTTCCCTTCTCTCTGGACCCAGTTCTGGGTCCAGAGAGAAATGAATGAAGAAATGACTAGCTTCTGCCCGCGACTTCGTCTGTGTGGACTTATGCAGACGTAGTCGCGGGCAGAAGATAGTTTTCTTACAAAACAGGATTTTATTTTCAAGTGTGGTATTATTTCTATGTTCCTAATCCATGCCCTCGTTATAAGCACTATAATTTGATCTATTTCATAGTACTTTCGAGCATGTCACGTCAACCTCCGCTGTCTCGTTTTGCCTGTCCGCAGAGCCGCAATGCTAGGGAATGCGGCAAGGTGCGCCGGATATCAGACGAACGCAACACAACCGTTAGTTACTGCGACTGTTTTCTACTTACATACATAAGTAGAAGACGGAAACGAAAAACACTGGCAAAAACTGATGTAGGGATGTTGGTCAATGTGTATGCAGACGATGTAGCGACATTTCGTGTATTATACACCCTGTTATGCGCATATTTGCTCGCATGTTTACGTTTTTATTCGTTGGAAAAGCTTGGATTGGGTCAACATTCTAATCTGAGTCTCAATACTCTCAATCTGACAGAAGTAAATTAAAGTAAAAATCGTATATTTCAACATTCAGATTGCAATATAGAGGTAGCGTTAGTCCCGAACTAGGCACAGCCTGTATCTTTGGCGACATTAAATAAAACATTTTAGTCATTTTTAAATAAAATAAAAGTGGAAATTGGCGATGGTTAAGCTTGGTTAAGGCCCTATAATGCGGCGCTTGAGCCGACTGAGGTAGGCTCGCGAAGTCGCAAGAGGTTGCCTCGCGCATTTGGTAGGTATTTAAACAGTAATTATTTTAATCATTTTATCAAGACAAACTCAGCGAGTTGTGCTAAACAATCTTACTACTTACTACCCTTTCATAAAAGTAAAAAAAAAAGAAGAAAAAAAAAAGTCTGTTTTGTAGCTATGATATTCCCGCTGTCCCCATTAATGGTAATTCACATAAAAAGGCGAAAAAATAAATAAAATATAACTGTACAAAAGTAAAATGTAAGTAAAATAGAACCTTTTTTTTTCCGCCATTTTATGTGAATTACCATTAAAGCTGCTTTCTGACTACGCTATACTATAATACCATATAGTATATAGCTCATAGCACAACAATATCGCGCACCATACATCGTTATGGACACGTTCACACTGTACTGTACTATATATTATTGGAATGTATGGTGCGCGATATTGTTGTGCTATGAGCTATATACTATATGCTATTATATTATAGCGTAGTCTGAAAGAAGCTTAAAGGAGACACGGGCGATGGGGACAGCGAGAATACACCTATGAGATTCATTAAAAATAACGAAAAGGGGTAACTTTGTTTTTTTTTTTTCTATCCAGCAAAGTTAATATAACCGTGTTATTAAAAGCGATTACATTCCCGCCAGATCCTTAAATAAGATATATCTTTTTTCATAATTTTATAACACTGTTATTATTTATGTTTTCCATGGATTCAAAAACTAGTAAGCGCGGTCTCTGTCGGATCATACTACATTTTCTTTTTAAGTATTATAGTTAAGTTCCAAAAAAAATGCTTCAAATGTTTCGGAAATAAGTATCACCTCAGTAAATGTTTTGTTATCTCTAATAACAAAATTGCTACTTGTTGGCATTGCAGCAAATGATGCTGTCCGCATGCGATATTTTACCAATATTGCCCAGAATTGCAATTTAAGTTTTTAATTTATTTTTATTTTATTTTTATTTTATTTTTTTCCCGTTCCCGTATTAGCGCACCTTTAATGTAGGTAATGTTATTAGTTAGATGTCACTGCTTGCGGTAGCGTCGGGGGTCGGGTTCCTCAAATATGGCGAGGGGGTAGTGGCTGATCTTCTTTGCTCGTGTTATGCTCGTGAACGGGTGCTGCTTGTGGTGCCTGAACGTCTTGCTGACCATGTTTTCATAATTGTAATTATTAATTAACTATTTATTTTACTTCGATGGTCCTAGTTTATTATCTTGGTCATAGTTGTGTTCCATAATCTAGCATTGCATATGTAAGCGGGCACGCCCTTTATACCAGGAGACTTTTATTTAGGTAATAATTTTTATTTTGCATTTTTTGTTTTTTTGCTTGAGTATAGTTTTTCACTGTATTTGCTGGTATATTGGCGTGTGCTAGCTGACATATGGCAAATAATTTAATTTACTGTTCTGTGTCTCGTAATGTTTATTACTTTGTACACCTACTATTGTATGGAGTCGGGTTCGTCTAATTGAACAGACAGATGTGCTGCTGGGGAGTTTGTTGCGCCGCTTCTTCTTCCCAGCTAAAGCACGAGGAAGTGGTGAAGGGCGGGCGTTTTGGGGGACTGTCTTATGTAATTTTGACGTTCGAAAAGTGCTGATGAGTGCCTAATTTGAATAAATGAATTTTGATTTTGATAACAGGTACCTTATCATATCCGTGTTCATATGGACGTCCGTATAGTAAATACATGTAGGTTCGGAAAAAATGATCGTACTATCGTGGATTGTTTTCAAATAATATATAGGCGTGAGTTTTATGTGGTAATATTGGTCGGTTGCCAGTGTTGCCACGAGCCATGAACCAGCCCGTTTGAGCCGACCAATCTATACGTAATCGGCTTTGCTGACAATCCATTGTAGGGCTGACCGTAACCTTTGGTATGTAACGTCTAGAAAGTTATTTTGAAATTTAATGTTTGTGTCCTGGAAGTCAGTATCTTTAGCCCTTTTTTCACATTACTAGATGCGCTAGAAGATTTTTAGGGTTCTAATTACTATGAAATAATAACTTATTTTTGCTGTCGATCAAATCAGTCTTGTGCAAGCGTGAATATTCATCCCGACTACGGAACACTTGGCCGGTTTTTAAATCTACGAACTACATCTTTGAATAAGTAAAATATTTTTACGTCACACTTTAAAATTGTATACTCACCACGGGCAGTAAAAAAGAAAGCCCTCTATCGCATATTCTTTTACAGCTCTTGGTAAGTAATGTACTATGACAAAACATTTTTCCTTTCATACATAATAATATCACAGCCTGTCCCGCCCCACTCCGTCCTACCAAATTACTTTTTGGGATAACACAATTTTAACCGACTTTCCAAATAGGAGGAGGTTCTCAATTCGGTTGTGTTTTTTTTATATTAAATGTTTTGATATATTTATTAGTGTCTTTAAATTGCAAGAGTTGGCAATTGCATTCGGAACATGTGCTCAGAATATTTCATAAGTTGTTCCTCCCACATCATCGGCGTACTCAGTATGTGCGTGTGTGTGTCTGTGTTTCCCTGTGGGTGTGTATGTGAGTTTCAATATTTTTATCCCATTTCAGTTTGGTATATTATGTCAACCCTGTAATTGCGGGCGCGCTCGTTCATACGCTGTGCGCCGGCGGCGTGAGGCAATGCTTGCAAAACTGTCTCAATAAAGCCTCTATGGTCAGCGGCTGTACCACTATTGTGTTTACTTCACAATATCCGCCCTTAACTCAATAACTATGGATATTATAAATAGAACCCGGAACATAAAAAAAAAAAAAAATCTGTATATAAATACAGAATCCTGTTTCAAATAAAAAGATCGGGTTCGATTGTTAGCTTAGGCGGAAGCTTTAAAAAAAAAAAGGAAAAATGTTATCCACAAAATCGAGTACATGGTTCCTTTGCTCTATTACCCATATTTTCGGATTAAGCCCTGATTAAACCTTGTCCGGATTGATATGTTATAATTTGGGTACTAATACAATATTTCGTTAGTAATGTTACATTGTAATTTTTTATAAGTTTCATTAATGGCCGCTAAGAAAAAATAAGGCACCCCTGCTTATTTATATAATATCAATGCTACTGCTTTATATATTTGCTCCTTGGCTTTTCAGTAGACTTGCAATCTATACGTAGGTATAATAAAACAGTAACGAAGTCAAAACTGTACAGAAAACATTAAAAAAAAAATAAAAAAAATTAACAATATACAATCTCTTTCTGAGTTTATCTTGGATGTTACTGACATTGGTGAAGGAAAAAACATCGTAAGGAAACTTGGACTTATATAAGTCTGAAATCGCCAACCCACCCGTCTTGAGCAAGCGTGGTAATCAATGCTCGTGCCTTCTCTGTATGAGAGAGACCTTTGCCCAGCAGTGGGACAGTTATAGGCTGGTATTATTATATATTATTAATATACAATCTAACACTAAAATATACATTTATTATGTAAAAATACATAAACTCATGCCTTCTCCCCATGGGGTAGGCAGAAACTATAGAACGCCACCTGCTACGCTCCTTACTTATTCCTAATGATTAATAAATCAAACTAAAACACCAAAATAAATTTAAAAAATACTTTTCAAGGCAAGAGACCTATTCCATTCGAATGTTTCTATTCGACATAGGTAGCTATAATTACAAAGTGTGACAAGACATGTAGTGTGCGCGGGCGCACGACCGCGACCCTTGCGTTCAGTCACGCGCAACCGACACGCCGACACCTTATCTGTTATCAGTCGATCTTGTTCGACAGCTCGCTAGTTCAGAATGCCCTGGACACTGATTTTGCCCTTTGTATGCAGAATGGGATAATTATAGTATGTGAAACTGTGAACATTGAGATACTTAGATAACATCTTTTACATTTCCTAATACGGCATTGTGCGAGTGCGTGCCATTATCTCTACACTCTAGGCCGTGCTTTGGCATTGGTTTATTTGATTGAAGTCAAACTAACGGTCGGTCAAAGTTATCACCAATGTCAATCAGCCCAAGCACCAAGGTACTGGGATCATCATCATCATTTCAGCCGAAAGACGTTCACTGCTGGTTGGAGGCGCTGGGATGATATGGGTTATATTTTGATTGACTATCCTTCTCCTGGCTAAAAGTCTTCCTCATAGTTTGTTTCCAGTCTCTGGAGCATAGTAATAAATTTCAAAAATCGGTTGTAAGCCTTTAACTGATAGGCCCGATATATAACCGTAGCAAAAAGTACTACTTTCTTGAGGCGCTCTGTCACCGGGAGTATTCGCCTGTTAAGGTGAAGCTAGTCGACGGCTAGAAATTGTTGGTGGGTGTGGTCAAAATGCATGCTATTTCATCAAACATCGTGTGCGTGTGCGAAAGGGACAGACACTGTGATGAGCAGTAAGAAGCTGGTGTGCGCACGGATACACACTCCCTCCCGTATAGTATACCAACGCTAATGACGCACACATGCGCGATTTCATTTTATGAACAGACATTTGGGCGTATTGATATAATGACAAAACTAAATAATATATCTGCTCAAAATAAAACTATTTGAACTTTTGAATAAATTATCTATGCCTGTACAGTTTCTATTTTGCCATTTTTACACTACATAAGCTAAGTTTTGACGCTCATAACTTCCTAAACAATATTTGTTTGGTAATCTTCTAATATAATGGCGTCATTATGACTTTCTAATGGTCAGCCACTGACACCATTGAAAGAATTGGTAATCTCGTACATAATGACAAAACAAAATTCCTACTAAACTTCCAACTTCCTACTACTTCAGATTGCTTATAACACTGATAAATAATATGTAAAAAATATATATAAATGAAATCTGGCATGAATAAATCTGTGCGTCCTGTGAAAAGTGATATAAGTCAACTTATATCGAATGTGATATTATTGTTGCACCTTCATCAGAAAAAAATGCTCTATTATTCTGTCTAATTAACATTTTGATACGTCTATTAGTTTTCAAGATCGTATGGTACATCTAAGACGAAATGGCGTGTTTTGATAAATATTTTTGTGTAAATAAATACATATTGACATGTATCGTTCACAATATTCAAGTTATGAAATAAATAATTGTGTTTTAAGATGTATCTCAAGTCATATCATTATTCACATATATTTATTACGTTACACGTTTTTTTTTTAAACAAAACTTTATAATGAAAAAATATAATGAAGACAACATTAAGTTTTGAAGAATACGAGTTTTGTGTTTACAGTGCTTCTGCTGACTGAAAAATATTACTCGTTTGTTTGACAGCTTTGAACAGGAGTTGATTTAGTTTCGTATAAAACTACCTGACAGTGCAACAATATCACCTTTCACCAAAGCTTCACACAAAGTGTAAAGCGATACAACTCATTTAGAATCATACACGATCATTCATTTGGTGTGTTTTGATACAACATATAGCTTTTTTTAAATATCTCTTCCTGCAGTAACGCCTTTTGAGCTGGAACATAATAGGTTGTAAACAATACGACACTAAATACAAATAATGTCACTATTTTTGTAAAATTATTATCCTAACAAAATTTTATAATTTTTTACACACAAAAACTACTATATTGTAAAGTTGACATTTTCGAGATGTATCAGTTTTCACAGGACGCACAGAAATGTTCAAAATGCCATTGTAATACAATTCTATTACGAGACCATTGACCGACCAATGATCGACCATTATGAATTTAGCAGATTACGAACTTTTAGCAAAATGACAATGGGATCGTGTTGGAGTGACGAATTTATAAAAATAGCAGACTTGGGCCCCAGGACTAGATAATGGCGAGACAAATTGATATTATTTTTAGTTTTGAATGTATACTGTCAAACAGACGAGTTATCACCATACTACGTTTGTATGGAAGAATGACCGACTAGAGTGTCCTTAAGTAACTTTTACCCGCGACCTAGTCGTGTTACTTCTACCTATTTAATTGTATGTATTGACAATGACCTATCCTGCTGGTTTCAATTATCTCTCTACACTACCTAGCAGTTGACGGCCTGCGCAGTCTACTTGCAAAGCCCTAGCCGTTACAGTGTAATCTTGGGTTGTTCGCATTGCGTGACAAAATTAAACATCCATTCTGTAAGGAAATCTTCGCACAACTCACACTATCGAGCATGTTTGGGTTGCATGCTCCGCCATTATGAATTTAAATACGACGGTCATTATCGATTACTCGTATTAGACTCGCGATTTGATTATGCGTTATTACGAGAATTATGTTGGTAATAGATACTTATGTGTGACGGCCGATCCTGTTTTGCTGGCGACACTGAGATTATTTCATGATAATTTTATGAACTAACTAGCTGACTGTTGATAAGGTGAAAATCAGGAGGAATTTTCTTTAGACTTCTTTCGAGGACTTATTTTGCGTAAAATTTGACGCATACCGCAGTTCGCACTTTCAGCAGGGTAACTTACGTTGAGTTCACCGCTCGTCTTTTAAGAACGCAATAAAAACAACCCGATCGTCAATCCATATAATGGGGGTGCTGTGGTGTTAAGTAAAATTACTTGTTAGGGGCTTTAGGTTTACAGTAAAACCACCGAATTATCAGTAAGTACACACCAACTCAAGGGGAACGTCTAGTCGGCACAAGGGATAGAGCGGGACTCTTTTCGCTACCATTGAATTTTGCGATACATTTAATAGTATATCACAGGTACAGTCAGTTACTTCAATTAGCTGATGGTAAGTGATGATAAGGCCGAAGATGGAAGCTAGCTTCACCCGGGATCCTCAACCACAGAGGACTGGCTATCTTGCCTCTAACTGCCGAAACACAACAAATGCCGTTAACATTGTTGTTATGGCGACAGACTTAGATGAGAAGGTGGTAGCTAGCTAGGTGGACTCAGAACAAGCTCTGCCACTTTTTGATTTTATTATCCGCAACGGGGGCCTGATGGAACAGGCAGTTACTGCGATTAGCTGACCCCTTTGCTCAAATGGTTGAGGTTTTTTTACTAACAAATCGTATGATTTTCATATTTTTCTAGTTTTGGGTAGATTTCGTATTTTTAACTATTTAAATAAAATTCTATTGATTCGCACCACCCCAGTTCCTCCCGTGGGTGTCGTAAAAGGCGACTAAGGGACTCACTAGAAAACGGGCAGCAGCGTTCTCTATGCATTTTAAAACCATACTGCGATCTCCAACCCGCTTGCCAAGCGTGGCGATTATGGCAACCCCCCCAATTTACCCCTTACCACCATTACCCCCCCATTTACCCTATGTTCAGCAGTCTTTCGGCTAAAATGATGATGATGATAATTGATTCGTATTAAAACAGAAAATATGAAGTGACTTCGGAATATCTGGTGTAACGCACCGACCTACTTGTGCCTAAACGCACCCAGGAATCGTAAAGCAATTCCTAACATGGTTTCTTTTTCGTTGTCAACAGAAAACTTGGCGCCCTCGGAGTTGAAGAAGCTTAGAAATAAACAGAGGAAGGCGAAGCGCAAAGCTGAACAGGAAAGCGCGTTACAGGCACAGGTACAGGTACGTTCCTTTTACTAATGGTGCCTGTTTCATCAGGAACTAAGGTTGATGATCGCAGTATGTTCTGTTAGTGTAAAGGAGAAGTCAGAGACTAAGCTAAAATTATGGTCCCTCTACACTGGGCATAATTTTTTTTTCCCCCCAAAATGTGAGATAAAGTATATTTCACGTTTTTAAATAGCCAGTGACGGAGAGACCAATAATGGCAACCCATTTGTGTGTACACATATTTAAAACTGAGAGATCTTTTTCTACGGAACGGGTACAGCAAACACGTTCCATGGATATTTAATTAATAGCGTCATAAAAAAAACATAGTTTAGTTTGAAATCAATATGTAGGTCGATATTGACATGTAATGATTTCAAACTTACCTACTGATGATGTCAGCACCTACCAAAGCGTTGTTATATTTATAACCTTCAAAAAAATCAGTAAGTACCGTTAATCCGACTTTTAGCTTCTGATGCCTTCGTAACTGTTTGACAAGTGAAATAAAAGGTGTGTGTATAAGTAGTGTTGTTCTGTAGGTGAAGCGCGAGCAGCACCACAAGGCGAGACAGCAGCAGGAGCAGGGCGACCCTGAAGCGCCGCAGTTGGACGAACTGGTACCTGACAAACTGGCCAGGGTAAATATTATATCTTTAACTTACTAACAATCTTAAGGTGGATGCGCTGTGGTAGCCCGCGAAATTCAATTTTTCTTGGGTTTCTTGCAATTTGCAGGTCCGTGTCAGGTTATATCTTGATCAAAATACGATACGCGACAACAAAACATATATATGTATAAATTTTAACCACAAACATCATGATAATTAATCATCATAATACATCTCTCTAAGTTAGATTTCGTGCAGATTCGTCGAACGAACGAAACCTAAAGAATCTGCACGAAATCTAATTTAGAAAGATGTATTGATGATTTTTATGGTTAAAATTATGTAATGTTTTATTCTCACACATATTAGTGTGTCAACATAATTTGTTCCACGCCCTTGATATGACTATGTTTGCATTTGATTTTGTCTGATAAAGTTTTAAATCAATTTCATACAACAATACGACTACCTATTGATTGGGTTTCCACATCCTAAACTCACTTCCTGGGGAAGTAAATATCAAATAATTCATTGATTGATTACAATGTCACAATTAATATGTTTATAACAGTACCAAAGCTAAAAATACTTTTAACACTACCTGTTTTACAAGTCAGTGACAATGAAGTGAGGTATTGTTAAAGAATTGACGTGTAACTTGTTCTAAGACTCGTGACTTTGTACTTTGACTTATTATAGTTGTTTGCAGAGGCGAAGCTGTAATTTTTGTTGCAGGAAAGTTGAAAAAAAGTTGTTCAGTTCTTATAAACTCATTTGAAATAATATTAGACATTTAAGGGCAGATTTTTCAATCGTCAGATAAGTTATATCGGAGGAATAAATATGGCAGTTTGCATCTTTTGCATAGAAATCGGCCCTTAGTAAACCTTTGTTACAGTCCGTTCAACCGATTTTGACTTCTATTGCGTTGGTGGCATGACAAATGGCAGCTGCAGTAAACAGTTGGTATTGTAACCACTTTTTTGCTTTTAATGTCATCCTTATGCCTACGGAACGAACTGTAAAAAAGGTTTTTTTAAATGTCTTATGTTATTTCAAATGAGTATAGAGTTGATAACATCAAATTAATTAACTCAAAAGTTCAAGTTTTCAAAATTCCTTTAATTTTCTAAATTTAACGCCAGCTATGGTCTGGACTGGTAAAATGTAGGCATTTTTGTAATGTTTTTAATCTTACGGTATTTTAATTGGTATTAAATATCTGTAATATGATGTGATACACACAGGTGTAAGAAGAGTGGTTCTTCCGAAGGTAAGCCGATAGGAATGGGGTTGTATGGAGGCTGCGCCTCTGGTTGTTTGAGATATCAGGTTATATAGCCAAACGAGGGCTTCAAATTCTTGCAATAGGGTAATTTTTTAATCTACAAAAACATAAATATTTGTCATAGCCTATGTCTCTAAGGGGTAGACTAAGGTGTTTTGTAGGTAGTAAAGGTACACCGATATTTCGCTAGATGTGTGTTGTGGGTATTTCATCATACACATACAGATACAGAGATGTGCAGTACATCCAGTTATATTTAGGGAACGTACTTATACTGGTGACCCATTTGTTTTATAATATTTTACCTGCCACCCCCCTTCGGTGACCACCCGTAGTATTATGCCAAGACCCCCCCCTCCCTCCCCTTTTCACGTAGTAATTCATAAATATCGTTTTAAATCATTTTTTAAATATAGCTCGAAAAAGCTCGAGATTTCCCTAGAGGGTATCGACTACGTGACGAAAACCTAAGCCCCCCGCCCCTGTGATAACGAACTAACGTGATATTTTTGAGGACTCTCCCCAAAACAAGTCACGTAGTATGAGTACGTTCCCTTTGGTCCCATGTGGTAACGGACGAGCATATTACTATGAACTAGGCACAAATCTAGCTTCAAAAATACAACTGATGTGTTTATTTTTACATTTCACAGGCCGAGGATCCTCTAGAACAAGCTATCAAGTTCCTACAACCACTAAGAACGCTCGCCGCGGATAGGATAGACACACATTTAATGGCCTTCGAAATATACTTTAGAAAAGGTAAGGTTTATCGTCAACGCGAGCATGATTGAAGAGCTTGTTGTTTCATCCAGCGCAATGTTAATGCTAATAGGCAAGTGAGAACGCAATAACATTGAACGAAAAACAGTGTGCGGAAATTTCATAAAACTTGTTCCAGGAAATACGTGTTTTTGAGAAAGCCTTAAAAGTTTGTGAAATAAATGTGTATCATTTAGAATCTCCATTACATGTGCGATGTTTCTATGGAGATGTTTCTTAATTTTTTTAATTAATGATTTTGAACGGCCACAGTTCAGGTAAAATGTGTGCAAAAAGCAGATTTTTAGAGGCTTATACTGTATTTGTATCTCCAAATTTGAATTTTTTGCTTTCATAGAAACCTAGATATAGTGCACATGATACCAATTAGTACAAAATTTTCATTGAAAGATGTGTTCCAACGCCATAATCACGTACGAGCGTTTGTATGAAAAGTGACGGGTTGGCCGCTCTTAAAAGTATTCAATGAGAGATATGCAAAGATTGTCACTCACTGGACGCGCATTCAGAGGACATTGCTGTCGAGGTAGACTACGACCAAGGTGGTGTGACGTGCTGCGTCTAACACTATCTATGTTCTATCTATGTTAGAGGGTTTGGTTTCCGCACTTAGTCCTTAAGATGGACCATTGTGCGTGCGCCATGGCGGCCGTCGGTGGTTATTCCAACCAGCCCACCTCCTTCCAGAAGCCAATCACGTCTCCTAGTCTGTTTATAACATCGGTAAAGGATCTGGGTTCCTCGAGGGTTTCTGTTCTGATCTGGGTGACGCCTGTGCATTCGAAGAGCACATTGCGCAACGGTCTCATCCGCCTCCATGCAGGCTCTGCACAGAGGGCTGTCCGTTGTCTCACACTATCAGTAGGAATGGGTTTAATTTTGACAGTTCAACAACATTCATTGCGTTATTTACGCGGGCAGAAGCTATTTGCAATATTTTAACTAGTAATAGATTCATCTCCCACAAGGTGAACCGATGACCTTGTGAAGGTCGCAGGAATCCGCTGGTTGCGGGAAGCACAGAACCGGCCGAATTGGCGGTGTTTGGGGGAGACCTGTGTCCAGCAGTGGACATCTTTCGGCTGAAATGATGATGCGATTCATTTATTACGCATCAGAGGAGCATGAGCATGAGGCTTCAATATCATTCAGATTGTGATTAATAGTGTGTTACGCAATTAGGGTGTTGTTGTTGTGTGCCCGTCCGAGTTTGTTTCGCCATTTCTTCTTAGAGGGTAGTCATATAGGAAATGTCGACTAGATGTAGGATTTTTTTTTTCTGAATATTCTATTTCAATTCATATAAACTTTTTCCGTTTCCAGACAGACCCCTGCTTATGCTGCAGAGCATAAAGCGCGCGTTCAAACTGGACAGTTCTCACCACCATCTCCACGACTGCCTGGTACGGTTCCAGAGGTGGCTGGACGAGAACCTGGCTAGTCTGAACCCATCTCTCGCCGCTGTCATTACCAAAGAGATTGAGCCGGTAAGACCATTTATACATAAAATCTCGTCTGTATTCCCCGAAGGGTTAGGCAGAGGTGTACCGTATAGTACACCCACATTTCCAGTTATGGGGCGAGAATATTGCCACCGTCGGTAGTATCGTTGTACAGTGCAATTTACAAACTAAAATCTATACAAATAAATATAATTGAAGTGTCTGTTTGTATTATCAAAATAACAGCTTCTTACTAAATGCATATGAAAGTTTATACGGTATGTACTTGTAGTGAAAAAACATTTTTTTTTCTGTCGGTCTGTCTGTCCGGCTAATCTCCGAAACGGCTGGACCAGGCTGGAGAGAACATGTTTTTCAACAACAATGTTAAGTTTGTTCTTGGGATAAATTGATCCCAACTACGGTCCAATTCTTGTGCGTGGTCCGAAAGCTCTTGGCCGGTTTTTCGAACTACTACGGGATCGGCTTCAAGTTTAAACGGTTAAAGCTGAACACCAGTATTTCATATGGAGCGAATGCCTTTCTTATCTCTGCAACCCAGCTACGGAGTAAGACTGGTGGTCAGACTTTCGGGCGTCTGACGTAACTTATACTGTCAAAGATTTATGAATGATAGCCGGGATCAACGACTAAACGTGGTTTTCGAGGCACGGAGGGGTTGTATTGGATGGCTACCCATCCGCGGACCGACCTCGCCAAGCGTAGCTTAGCCACGATCCACGTTTTAATAAATTTTGATATTGTGTTACATGTTGACTGTCGTCTATGAGGGAGCACAACTCTATAATCAATTACCTGAAATGATTAACGATTTAAAATGTATTCCAACTTTTAAAGGGCTACCTATTAATGCACCATGTATTGAAAATGTATAAATTGTAAGTTTTTAACAACTGTTTCTTGTAACTTCATTTCAGTTTTATCATCCGGCGAAATCGTCTCCTAACTTCATAACAATTGTTTTTTATTTATTGTATTGTTTTGTAGTAAAATAAAGTATTTGAAACGTATATTCCAGATGGTTCGCGGTCGTAGCGCGGTACAGATGGCGGAAGAGTTCATCAGCTCGGCAGCGGAGACGCAGGCCGACGCGCTGTGGGGCGCGCGCGCGCTTTGCCGCCTGCTGCCCGAGCGGACGGCGTGCGCGCTGGCCCGCGCCACCGCGCTGCACTACCGCGACACTTGCATACAGGTACAGTCCACGCGCATAGCTCGTCGCAGGCGACATGCTCAAGCGCCTCAAAAAGCACCACATCGTCGAGCTGAATAAATGATTACCATCGATTACGACATCACAGTTTCCGACAGAATGGAAAGTGGCGAACGTCGTACAGATTTTTAAGAAGGGAGACTCTATTGACGTGCAGAACTACCGTCCTATTTCACTCCTCTCAGTTTTCGCTAAACGCTTTGAATCTCTGCTATATCCTTTACGTACATCACACACCAATCTTCAGTTAATACCCCAACAACATGGTTTCTGTGTTCGTAAATATACGACTACTAATTTGGCCCACTACGTCAATAAATTTATGGACTTTCGTGGCCAGTTCGACTCAATTTACACTGATTTCAGCAGTACGTTCGACAAGGTGGACCATAAAATCCTCATAAAGAATAAAGAAGCTTGAAGAATTCGGCATATTTGGTCACTTACTTCTTTGGTTTAACTCATATCTCACAGAAAGAAAACAAAGAGTGGTTGTAAAGGGATATGAGTCACCAGTTTATTTTTCTACATCTGTATTCCCGCAAGGTTCGCACCTGGGCCCAATTCTCTTTTTAATGTTCGAATGTTTTTAAAGAGAAGTGACAGACCAAATCCCTTTATAAAATTGACATAATTAATACTTGTATCCACTTTCAATTCCTTCTTTTTCCGCGTATTTTTTTTTTTTGTTTTTTAAATATTTCTTTATGTACTTCCCATCATATGTATTTGTGAACATAGCTCATTTTCGCTTTATTTTGTAACTTGTAACCAATTCAACTAACGGTGTTATGCACTTCTGTAAGTGACTTATTTACAATACCTGAAACTGTGTGTGATTTTTGTTTGTGTATATTTTAGTGAGTAAGTCGTTGAAGTGCCATATCAATAAATATATAAATGTGTGCGGTGCTCGCTAAGGACCTGCAACCAGGGCATCCCCCTTAATGTCATGATATTAATATTAATTTTTTCTTTGCAGGGTTGCGTGGATGTGTTGGACAGTCTGCGAGAAGGCGACTTCGGTCCGTGCGAAAAGGAGATAGAGGAATATATCGAGGCGTGTCGCACCAAGTTCCCGTACGCCATCGCGTTCAAACCGGCGTCGGAACTGACCGACCTGCCCGATAACCCAGCGCCCGTCGACGACGCTCCGCTACAACACAAAGAGATCGCCGTCAACAACTGAACACAACACACAACACTCCTTCCTCGAAAACGGTCTAAAATTATATATCAACTGTGTGTATATTCGATAGTTTGGACGATGGAAAGATGGCGATTTGAACCACTTTTAATAGACCAAAGTCTTAGCTGACAGCTCCACTGTTCCGCTGAAAATGAATAAATAATAACTTGCGTGGAGTGAATTAATGATAGGTTTTTAATTAATAATAAATTCTATTTTATGCAATCAAACGTCTTGATTATACTCATTTACAACCCGAGAAACTGCGAATATATTTTTCTTTAGTCGTGGGTTAGGTCCTCCTTAGGTCTTTTTTTTTTAATTAGGATTTAAGACCAAACACTAATAACCAAAGATCGGAATAGGAAGAGTTTATTTACCAAAAATTCGAGGAAAATACATAGAGTGGATAATACCTCCTCTAAAACCCGGAACAAATATAATGACGTTTATTCTGGGATTTTAAAACCTCGAATTATTTATTGGACTTTATTTTATATATATTATATAATTTTTTTTAGAGTTCCGTGCTAAAACTATGAAGTTAAAGGGCTTTGTTTTACTTATTATAGGAAAATAAATTCTTAAAAAGTTGTCTGGTTATTGTGTGTATATTATATGCGGTAAAAAGGGTATTATCCACTCTATGTTACTTCCTTCTTCAAACTTTAGGTAAATACACTCTACCTATTCTGATCTCTGCTTATAACGCATATTAAATTCTATAATACTAAAGGTGCGGAGATTGTAAGCAATAATAGTGTAACTGAATAATTAGTGCAGATTCACTCTAGATCTGTTCATTCTCAGCGGAATGTTGAAGGCAATTGTATAGAGACCATTTTGACTGACAAATTAATGTCGCTGATGTAAAATTTTTAATCTCGATATACTTTTAAAATACCGTTTTGTAATTACTTCTGATAACCTAATTTATATAATAATAAGGATGCTGATGACGCGCTCTGTTACATAAAACAAAGACGTCCTTTGGATAATTTTAATAAAATCAATTTTGTTCTTGATGATTTCCCTTCCAAATGTATTCAGTTAGCATAAAATTTTGGTTTAGCATAGGTTTAGGCACTTGTTTTTTATAATTAAATGTTTGTTATTATAACAAAATTGATTTTATTCGAGTTCCTTGGATGGTTGGGTTTGGTGCAATCAAAGCTTGTAACAATTCAGACCTACTTTCACTGATTATTCATTTTGACAGAATATAGTGTCTCTGGTCACCGGTGTCCAATCCGAAGCCATATGATCAATTTTATCGGGAAATCCACCATAATAAGGCATTTTACTTCTTTTTTTTAATGTTATATCTTAGTGCATCTAAAAGAAAAAAAAAAGGTATGTTAATAGTAGAGATCGGATATTCGGATGCATTTTTACCTAAAGTTAATTTTGAGCTATGAAAGTATGGAAGCGGCTTCCTAAAATATATTATTGTAAAAAAAAAAAACCCGTGTCGCAGGAACAACGGCAATGCATAACTAGTCGGGTTTGTAGTATGTGCCATCTAAAAAAAAAAACGGGATTATTGGATTGCATAACTAATCTAATGCATATTTATTTAAAATTGGGATTTTTACCAACATTTGAAAGTAAGTAAAAATATACCAGAAACATATCAGAAACCTAAACTTGTAGATCCCAGAACCGCGGGATTTTTTCGATACAAAAGCGCATTCCATATTACCCAACATCTCAACTTTAGGTGAATATGCATCCGAATATCCGATCTCTAATAGACTCGTTTTTTACTCGTTAATAGACTAGTTTTTTTTAAACACTTAAAAGTAAAAAAAAAAAAAAAAAATTTTTACACGCTACGTTTCAAGTATTTTTTAATAGTTTTGATGGAAGATTTTGGTAAACTTTTTAATGTCAAATTATTGCCTACTTTTGTAGCTGTCGAACGAAACCACTTTGGCCTGTAGGACCTTTACATCGGTAGTTATTGCAAAATAAATTAATCCACCCGCACACAGTAAAAAAAAAAAGGATTGGCTCCATTGATATATTAAAAGGAGGAAGATATGTTACGCGCTAACATCGCAATCAGTAAACCTGGGCTCGGCTGTGATCAGTGTGATCACAGTCGCAAACCTACAGTTACCGATAGACAAGAACAGAGTTATGAGACGTCGCTGTCGTGCGAGCGAAATCGCGTTAGCTGCCGAATGTTGGCCGAATGTTTACGATTATGAATGACATTGCATGTGGCAGAACAAACATGGCGAAGCAACCGTTAAATATTATTATAAGTTTCAACAAATTTGCATTTTTGGCTGTACTTACGAGTGGTAATTAATCCCGTGTGTCTTATTTTTCTTTCTTGTATTATTAAAACACTGTTTAACTGCACAAGAAGTCATTTTGATGAGTATTTATCAAAAAAAAAAAAAAAAAGCTGTAATTATGAAGCTGTTTGATCAACGATATCCCGTGCGCGACTGAGTGCCAACTAGGGGCAATCTCTCACTTTGATAGGACCAGGCGCTGTTACTAAGTTCCGTATCTACGCATTTAGTACATCAATGATTGGCTCCCATTTTAAAACAGTAGGGGCAAAATGTCTTATTACGGTGGATTTGTCTATAAAAACGATCATATTGCTTCGCCTTAACGGGTCGGACACCGGTGACCACTCACTGTATACAATCATTACTACAACACCTACTAACGTTAGGTGTATCGAAGTTGGTTTCGGTTCGTAGTGTTCTCCAATCAACTAATTAATGTCACAAAGAATTCGCCCGAATCACGTTTGGTTTAAGTCTCATTCGCTTAAGAGTCCCGTGATGCATTTCGGTTATGACGTAAAAAATATAGGTACTGAAATAAAAGCCAGGAATTACTGAACTACATGAAGATGCAACCACTTCCAATGTCTTATGAGTATACATCGTTATTTGGCGAGCGATTGGCGTTGCCCAGGCCATTAATTAAAATAGCTTTTCCCCGCGGCTCCGCCCGCGTGGATGCCAGTTATCGCGTAAAAAAGTAGCCTATGTCCTCCATATCCCAGGCTATATCTCTGCCAAATTTCATGACGATCGGTTCAGCGGTCTAGGCGTGAAAACGTAACATACAGACAGACAGACAGACCGACAGATAAGAGTTACTTTCACATTTATAATATTAGTATGGATTGATTTATTATTAATTTACTAAAATATAAGTAAAGTGATCAAACTTAGCCAGGGTTTTTCAAAAATACTTATTCCTTATTGAATAGTTTTTATAAACATAAATAATAACTTGACATACAAAATCATTTTCACGTGTCGCCATTGCCAAAAAATCTTTCACTCCATAACGATGATTAGTTACAAGTAATTTCACTGTATAAAATTATTATTCTCTTAAAATTTTGACGTTGTCCAAACAACTTTTATCTATATATATAATTCAAAGTCCTGACTGACTGATGTATCAACGCACAGCCCAAACCGCTGGACCTAGAGACTTGAAATTTTGCACGTAGGTTCCTTATGAGGTCTAGGGGTGCACTAAGAAAGGATTTTTGGAAATTCCACCCCTAAGGGGATAAAAAAAATTGTATGAAAAATCTTATTAATTTGGTTGATTAACTTGATACTTGGCACAAATACTTGTCTAAGTAAGTAGGGAAGTATTGACATCCACGCGGGCGAAGCCACGGGTAACAGCTAGTATCACATACAATTTGAACGGAATTCCATCGACTATCGAGAAATTTCGGCAAAAGTACGTTTTTAGTTTTTGTTCAATATAAACTGATCAATCTCAGCTTGCTCTCAAATGATGAAGTTATTTTAGACACGTCCCGCGTTCCTTTTGCGTAGCAAAAGTACGGTCGGTTTACGTAGCATTTTATGTAGAAAAATTAATGATTAGCGGCGATGGACTTCTAGATTGTTAAAAAGTCGGTAAAAAAAAGGTAACTGATGGAATGTTCATGTCCAACCACACCTGTATCATAAAGACGTAGGGTAGTTTGTTGGATTATGACTAGAGATCGGATATTCGAATGTATATTCACCTAAAGTTGAGATGTTTGCTATTATGAAAAGCGCTTTTGTATCGAATAAATTCCGCGGTTCCGGTGTTTTATTTTAACTAACACACACCATCCCTACTCTTACACCCTACATACACATATTTGCTTCGGGGGTTAAAATAATTTTGAATAAATATGCATCTGAATAGTTATGCAATCCAGTAATCCCGGGTATTTTTTTTAAATAAATAATATTTTCGAAGTTGCTTCCATACTATACACCCCACTAGTTATGCTATGGGTTTATGCCACCAGAAATAAAGTTTTATATATGTATATATATATGCATTGGCCGGTATTCCTGGCATCACGGGATATTTTCTTACAAAAAATATATTTTAAGAAGCTGCTTCCATACTTTCATAGCTAATAATTAACTTTAGGTAAATATGCATCCGATTATCCGATCTAATTATGACTCTAGAGTCTCGATTTGCAATGAAAAGTGTGAAAGAATGTTCCTTTATATTTTTAGTTTGTAAGACATTGTTTCTTATGTCTTTATTGCCCCATAACAAAACTGCTTTGCTTTATCTCACACTGACCTTTGAGGAAGTGTTCGCATTTGAGGGAAATAATACCTTTAGGCCGCGAGCACTTTGGACACGAATTTGTGTCGTACGTAAACGTATGATCGTGGTCGTACGAATTGAGTGCGCACACTGAATACGTTTTTCTTCGTTAAATAGGTAGTGTTCCTTTAAAATTTCAACAAGCTCGGATTGTTATAGGACGTCGGAAATACACGTACGTATGCGTACGACTAACTCGAACTCAGTCTGCGCGCTCTCTTAGTACTTGGAAGGTCGGGATCGTTCGTGCGCGTTCGTACGTGTTCATACGAGTAAAATTCGTACGAAAACGCGTCCAAAGTGCGCACGGCCTTATGCTTCCATACCAATCTAGCATCAAATTTCTCATGTAATTAAATTGTGAATCATTTATTTAAAAAATGTTAATAAAGTTTTAGTTGTTTTATGTTATCACGTAGCCGTTTTTGATACTATCAAAGTGTTGCTTCATGTAGTGTCTTATGACCATATCTAGTCCTGTGATCCTTCTACTTCAAATTTGTAATGGCAACCCATCGCAATTTGTACAATAAAAATTTAAACAAGGGATTTTCTTTCAATATTATCATTTTTTTTTTTTTTATTATATATTGAATAATTTGGCACTTCTTTTAAAATTTACCTCTCGTTTGGACTTGTTTGTAAATTAGCATCCTGTGGCCTCAAGTGTTCAATATTCACGTAACAGAATAATAATTATTAGGATTTAACACTGCAACTAATGACTGGTTTTTATCGTGTAAAATAGTGTGGCAAATTGAACAAAGGCCGCGCGGATCGCCCCTAGAACAGAGGGGCCGCTTGTAAATAATTCTTACTTTTAAGTTTGTACTGTACAATATTGTTAGTTCTGAGATCTTTGTCGACGAAATTGATTGACTGCATGCGGCGCTAAGGTTTAATATGTACGAATGGTGAACATGAACTCAAATGTAAACACTTTTGTTGGATTTCGTTTATTTTTCTTTTCTATTTGTAGATATGTGTAAAATTTGGACAATAATTATATAATTGAATACTCCAAATTGTAACAATTGCATGCACTTTTGTTGTGCTGTAAAACGCTAGAACAGTTAATTTCTAAGACTACATCCACTGAAATAAATATACACTTTCTTTTGGTGTGTTATGACTGAAGGAAGCTTCTGTTTCGATCGTGAGCTGGCTTGGATCGCTTGGCGCGGGATGTGAATAACTACCATTTTGACTATTACATGACATGTGTTTTAATTCTTCAGATGTTTTATTCAGTGGACGTAGTCGAGTTATGTTTATTTGACATAAAATATGTTCAATTAAGTTACTAATAAATCAACATTTTGATTTAATTGTATTCAAGTTGTGTGATCGGAGTATCTGTCATCTTGTACATAAAGTAATAAAATTTTATTTTACAAATTTATTTATATTTCTGTTTCATTTACATAAGCTCCTATGGTGCAAATGCACCTTGGTTTGCTAGGAACGATGAAATCTACGATTATCTACAAATGCCATCAGCAAGGGTTAGCACACACCGAGACGCGACGCTGCGCGCACACTTTAAGTATTCCCTTGAACATATTTTAGTAGGTACCTAATTCAGAATGGTGAAGCCTCCGACCCCAATCTCCCCTTTTCCAATTCTCAAATTTAAAATACATAAATACACTCATTAAAGTCATTAACGTCTTGCTTGCGGCAGTTTTACACAACGTTTCAGTTTTATATATGTAATTATGTATGATTTAGATATCTATACTCCATTTATTATAACATTAGACAAATAACTGTTCTCACCCTTTCGTTATTTCGATGTGAACGTTTAATAAACTCCGTTATTTCATGATAAATACAAAGCACTGTAATCTACCATTTACATAAAAAAAATAACTCTAAAGTGCAGTAATTTCAACAATACTACACAATAACTGTCGTTATTTAGCCGTTATTTGTCTAATGCTATAGTAAATGGAGTATAGTAGATAAGATACCTAATAAATTCTTCTTTTTTTTTGTTTCAGAAAATACGAAGATATAGGAAATTGTGATACAATAGACCTCCAGTTTTCGACCGAGAATCTATCTCGGGGCTGAGTAATTTGAAAACTAATAAAATATACCCATTATGCTAATTTCTTAAAATATACAACTTACACTATGACTATCTATTATAACTTTAAAATAATTAAATTGAAAAATGTTAAACATGTAAAAATATTAAAAATAGTAGCTCATTGGTGTCAGGAACAGGGTCCAAGCTGGCGGTGGTCAGGGCCCTAGATAGAGGAACCTCATCATTACGCGTGCCGTATCCAGGAGTACCTACTGAGTAGATACTTTCTGCAATAAGCCCTTAACCTCATGAGGTGTTGGTCGAGACTTTCCACCATTATGCCATTAACCGTAACAAAACTATCGGTTTAGCGATTGCAGACGTCCCATGTCGACGTCCTCGTGTGCTACGTTAAGATCTTACATCGTTTCTTTTAGATGTTAAAAACCTTTCTATGCAAACAAACGGTACCTACCCTTTCTTTTTAATCTTGTAACGCTGTACTGTTTTCTTAAAATAATGTAACTTTGTGTCAATGTATATGTTTCATCTGACGTGTGTGGTCTCCTACGACTCCTACACATTCTCTGCCTACATGAGCTGGAAGTGTGTCGGAGAGTAGAGCCACAAAGCTTGTAGCTGCTCTGCAATTTTGTGGACTAAGCTTTTTTACTCTATAACCAAAGTCTCAAATTCAGATAATTTATGTAGACAAAGGGGATAACATATCAAAAAAATATCTTCATAATGGTAATTTACATAAAATGGCGAAAAAAAGGTTCCATTTTCTTTTAAATACCTATTTATAACAATTTTAATCGTATAAAATGACGTAGGTATCTGTACCTATGTGATGTTTTCAGCCGCTATACGGTCGTTGGTTTATGACGCATATGTAGGTATGTATCTACCTGATTTTATTTAAATTTGGTAGATACCTATATATATCTACGTCATATACGTCGTTAGTAAGTACCTACATAATTAATCTTACAAAATATATAACACCGGACAAGTTCGAGTAGGACTCGCGCCCTGTACCGCACATGCATGAGTAAAGAACGTTTCTTCACATGAGTAAAGAAACATATGCCTGGTAGGTTTGAGACGGAACCCACAGCACATTTACGAATTTCTAATTCCAGGATGGAAGGACAAAATTAAATTTGCATTTGAAAATCTAAGATACATTGTTCGATGCTCGGTAAATAAATGTAAGTTTGCTATCGCAAAGTCTAATATATTTGCAAGCTTTTCTTTAACTTGCAATGTTTGTTAGTTTGTTTAGGTCGAATCTTGCAAGCTGAATTAAAACCGCTTTCTCTTATCCTACCGAATTGATATTTAACATGTGGGTTCCGTTTCGAAGACAATGTATTTTTACGATAAGCATGACCTGATTCTACACCTAGGATTAGCTCCAGACGAAGGAACTCCTCAACGGTCAACAGCAGGGATACAACATTGTATATACCTACGCATTCAATAATTATGATAGCCCGTTACCATGCTCTGGCTGCTGCACTCAGGGTTGGTTCCAGAAAAGGCGAACTCCTCAACGGTTAACTGCACAGACACAACATTTTATATAAGCATTCAAATATGATACCCCGTTCTAAATTCCACCATGACCTAGGTGCTGCATAAAGTCAAAGTCAAAAGTCAAATCATTTATTTCAAATAGGCACGTAAAATGCACTTTTGAACGTCAAAAATTATAAAAATAGTTAATTGATGCTAGTTGCCCTTTCCAAAAGGTAGTTATGTATGGAGAAGAATGGGCAATAAACTCCATACTTACTCTTTTAAAATGTTAACAATAGTTTGTATACATTAATTAATAATTATAGGTGAATACGATGTATCTAGAATAAAAATAAAAATTACTTACCACAATTGGTAAAAAGAATGAAAAGTGAAGTAAAGACAGAAAAATTAATAAATGCGATAGATACATGGTGCTCACATATTTACAAACATTGTACGTATATGATTTTCCTAAAAATTTTACATAATAATAAGTCAGTGTGTGAGTTAAGTTATATTAATCACAGAAAATAAAATTAATATCACTAAAAAATACAGTTAAATTAGCAACCAGTTTGATTTTGTCTAGACTCTAAATTGGACCCTGTTAAGCAGAAAAGATCCAACCAACGTTTAATGAAACGTTGGTTGGATCTTTTCTGCTTAACAGGGTCCAATTGTCCTATGGAGCAGGACCAGCGTGTTTCCAAGCATTCTTATCTTGCATAAAAGCCTCTAATTTGTAATATGCTTGTTTATAGTGCACAGCACAGACACTTAATTTTATATACGCATTGTAACACCATGACCTGTGAGCTGACCCAGGATTGGCTACATTCGAGAGATCTCCTCAGCGATCAACAACGCAGGCACGAAATTTTGGCTTATTCCTCAAATCTCCCCTGAAAATCCCCCTTAGGAGGAAAAGTGGAATCTATAAAAAACAGTCTAGAATTCACCCCTGATAATCCCGCTTAGGGGGGAAAACTAGAATAGAAAAAAAAAAAATACTTATTCCAAGACCCCCCTGAAAGTGATTTTTTGTACATTAGGGTTCAGTTTTCCCCACTGAGGGGGATTCTCTGGCGGATTAGTGAAATAAGCAGGGGTGAATTCTAGACTGGTTTTTATATATTCCACTTTTCCTCCTAAGGGGGATTTTTCAGGGGGGATTTGTGGAATAAGCCGAAATTTTGTATAGGTACGCATATGGAATATGGTAGCCCGTTCTAAATTATGGCATGACTTGGATATTGTAACTCGGTTGGCTTCACACATGACTGGCTTGTGTAAAGACGTGTTTGGGTTCGTTGGACTTTTCTTTACAAGTACCAACCTTTTAAGTGATGATGATAGAACAAATATTTAAACAAATTCTACCTAATACTAAAAAGTACAAAAGAAAATTTAAGTAAAAACATTTTACAAAATAAGCTTTTAATGAACTAAAAAATACTTACTTAATAAAATTACGTAAACATAGAACTTTAATATTTTCACGTTCACGCCTCATACTTTTTCGGAAATATTAAAGTTCTATGTTTTATGGCATTCGCATTTCATTCTTTGTGATCGCAAAATCTAATATTTTTATGTGATACTAGCTTCTACCCGCAGCTGCGCCCGCGTTGTTTTTTCTAAATAAAAAATAGCATAAGTTACTCCCTATAGCATCAGCTATCTGTTAGCGAAAGTCCCGTCAAAATCGGTCCAGCCGTTTTGGAGATTCTCCGGAACAAACAGACAGACAGACTAAAATGTAAAAAAAAAAAATATATATGTAGGTATCTAATATACTTTCATATGCATTTAGTATAAAGATGTTATTATGACATCACAAACAGAAACTTAAATTTTATTTTATCTACAAATTATCAATTTTTGGACTTTCGTCTATAATTGTACTGACAGCGTGGTTCTTGCCAAACATGCTAGGTCACCGGGAAATATCATGAGTGCCTTCTCTACGCAGATGATCAAGTTCAACTTGCATCGTCAGCAGAAAAGTTGCAAGACATGGTGATTGATGGATGAAGCATATAAGATGAAAGAAGTGAATATAAATATGAATAAGACGAAGGTCATGGTGTTTGAAAGAGAAGAGGATGTGTCGGTGTGTGACGGGAAAATAAATGATAAGAGTGAGGAGCAAGTGAATGAGTTTGTATATTTGAGGAGTCTGTTTACAAGAGACGGAAATATTGATGAAGATGTAGAAAGGAGAGTGAATGCGGGAAATAAAGTGAATACGATTGGGACCAACCAGTCCGACTCGGCTGGGCAGCGTTCGGGAAGCTACGCAATATCATAAATCTGTAATTTTTATTGTGTGCAATAAAGAGTATTCTATCTATCTATTTACCTTTTGGAAGGGGCATCCAGAATCAATGATTTTTTTTTGTTGTAAATTTTGATGTTCTAAAGTGCCTATTATATGTATATGAAATAAATGACTTGATTTTGACTTTGGTTGAAGGTAAACGGAATACGCTCTGTTGAATTACCGTTTCACCGGCGATGAAGACGAGCGACAGACAGTGCCAACTTCATTACAAGTAGATACGAAGTGTTCTATAGTTTAAGGAAGAAACAGGGGAAGGGGGTTGGATAGGAGTGGAGGGATCGAAGCCAAAATAAAGTAATAAAATATTATTTTACAAATTTATTTACATTTCTGTTTCATTTACAAGCTCGTGGTAAACTCGTCAAGCTTAATATACGTATTACGTTATAATATCACATGCAATATAACAATTCATCATTTATCTTACAATAGAAAATACAAATTATACTTGGTATTATTTCGAAGGGCTCATAGCATCCCAGTCAACTGTAAAATTTATCTCTATTTTGCTACGCTTTGGTACGTATTGCCTGAAAAAAAAAAAAACATTTAAAAAGAAAAGATAAATGGGAAACTTAATATAATAAAATGTGTACAAGCTTTAACGTAGCGTAGGTATATAATAAATGTCAGTCCAAGTGAGTGTCGCACCATGCACAGTGAAGGGTTCCGTCCGTAGTAACCGAAAAGATCCCAAAATCTCTCTTTACACACAACAATTTTATTGGAACCTTTTGTGTCTAAAGCATCTTCGTTTTTTCTGAATTCACCAACGTATTTAAAGCACGGGGGCTTTTACCGATTTTCTTTTATTTGACCTTATATTTCTTCGCACGGTTCAACGCGGTCCTGCAATGCATAGACCGCGCTGTTATAACAAAGCGCGCTCTATGTGTTTAGCAACAAGGTTTGAAATAAATTAACTTGGCAGTGACTGGAGCTGGTGGGGAGGACTAAGGAATGAAAGCCGCGCGGCCGCACGAAAGTTTTCGTCAACGCGAGGCTTTTTTTGAGATAGTTTGATTTCGGTGGGTTTCGGGTTTTTCCGAGGAATTATTTCTTTTAGTTTCAATGATAGTTGAGTACTTACTTATATTCGACACCAGAAGCATCAAACATTCTCTTTGAGGCTATATACATCGGCCGGTCTCCTTTTTCATCAGACAAATAATAAATTTTAGTGATTCCTGACTGGATGATCATCTTAGCACACTCATTGCATGGAAACAACCCAACATACATGGTGCAGTCCTTCACATCGGCTGAATTCTTGTTCATAATTGCATTCATTTCTGCATGGCACACTGAAATAATGGTAAATATTTGTAAGTCACAGTGAGTTTTTGGAACAAAGTTTCCTAACGCGGCTTGCAGTACGAGTTAACTGATAGATATCGTCACGTAAGGAAAAAACGTTATGCCACTTCCATGCGACTTTCTCTCTCTCTATTAACTCTTGGGGGAATGACACCTCAGAAGTTAGTGTTGAGTTTAGATAGGTTGTCGATATATCCAGGCATGGGGCCATTCAAGTATTACGCAAGCAGAATTTATTATTTTGAACCCCCACCTCCCCCTTGTCAGCAAAAGTAAGCAAAGCTCATACCTCCCTCCTAAGCTTACGTACACATTTTTAATCTGTTCAAGTGTTTTTATTGTTATTCATGAGCCTAGAAATAAAGAATTTATAGACTACTCAAGTAATTAAAGTACTAATATATTAAAGTAATTGAATGCCCATTTATGTAATTTCCCTATTTCGGTTCTTTCTAGAACCACCGGTAGTGCATATGATACCAAATAGTCTAAAATTTTCAAAGAAAGATGTGTTACAGTGCCATAATCACGTTAGAGCGTTTGTATGAAAAGTATGTTTTTATTTTATTTTTATAAATGGCATCTCAGAGTGCAACCACGAGGGGCTCGGACTCTTTAACCGGACTATCCTGTAGTGCCTTAAGCTCCTGACGGATTTTAAGGCCTCCAGCCA
Source organism: Dryobota labecula (assembly GCA_947523025.1). Taxonomy (NCBI): domain Eukaryota; kingdom Metazoa; phylum Arthropoda; class Insecta; order Lepidoptera; family Noctuidae; genus Dryobota; species Dryobota labecula. The sequence goes on along the minus strand of OX383302.1, from coordinate 16,081,066 downwards.
GGGGCATACTTATAAGCTAAATAGTTGCCGTCTGCTCGCTAAGGGCACCCCCTGCGGGGTACGAACCTCGGCTTAGGGCAGAGTCGGAGTAGGAGGGAGGGTGGCAAGGGACCGTCGGTGGCTGGATAAAATCATTGTTTTGATTATTATCATGGGGAGTTTGGGCTAAATGCTGCTCAGCTGAAACGCGTGCTGGCGCTTCGTATGAAAGCAAGGGTCGGGGAGGACTGATTAGTCGAGGATTTCGCGCTGGGTCTCAGCGGCGAGGTCGGAATGACGATCGTGTAGTGTGTGCTCTTTTACGAACTGTACTAGTAGACCTATGACTCTCATGGAGGAGAGTGATGGGGTCGTTTGGGTCGGTCAGTGGGAAAAGTATGACGGGTTGGCCGTTCTTAAGTAGCGTATAGCTCAAAATGAGTTGATATTTGGACGGATTGACTACTTTGTGAGGACTCATAGGATTGTATTGTGTTAGCGCAAGCCAGAGTACTTTATGAAACTTAGAGAATACTACACAATTGCTCACCATAGAGAAATTTGCTATCTAAAGGTGAAGGAGTTTTCTTTGCCCACGGGAATTCATCGTCACTACATCCAATTGGCATTCCATTATATCTGTAATTTAAAAAAAAATATATATATATATATTATAATTAGATGACCCGACAGACGTTGGCCTGTAAAAATCCCATAGAAAAAGGGACGTTCAGGTTTCCTGAATTTTCCAGACAAGTTTTCAAATCTTTCTTCCCGTAAGAACCTGATTCGGACTATATATCGAAGTTACAGTAGAACACTGACTCCTAGGTCACAGGGTTCCCCTAGTTTAGGAGGCAGGGCATTTTGGGAAAAGGCTGCACTATTCGTGCAGCCTTTTCCCAAAATGAAAATAAAGATTTTTCAATATGAAAATTTCTCGGGCTACTTTAGCGCTTTCCCCTTAACATTTCAATGGAAATTAAGTCCTATAACAACTAGCCTCGGAACAGGACACAGATGTGCTCATAATTATAGGAAAGACAAGGTTTTCTAATGGCTCAAACACAGAGTACGGAGGTGGCTCGGCGGCAGCTGCTCGAAGCAGCATTGTCGGCATTTTCCATACGAACTAATCGTGTCACCGTTTACTTGCACTACGACACAAATAACGTATGGAAATTGACGCTTTGAAGGCGATCCGCGACAGAAGTTTATTAACACGGGTACATATTTGAACGTCGAAAATTAAAATACCTACGGGTAAAAAGTCAATTTTCAAAAGATCGAAAACTTAAATATCGAACGACCATAAAACCGAAAATTAAAATAACGTAAGTTTATATTGTCGAATTGTAGATAACCTACGTCCAATTTATCTATAATCTAATCCATACTAATATTATAAATGTGAAAGTAACTCTGTCTGTCTGTCTGCCTGTCCGTCTGTCTGTCTGTATGTTACGTTTTCACGCCTAAACCGCTGAACCGATCATCATGAAATTTGGCAGAGATATAGCCTGGGTTATGGAGAAGGACATAGGCTACTTATTTACGCGATAACCGACATCCACGCGGGCGGAGCCGCGGGCAAAAGCTAGTTATCTATAAAAGTGAAAGCCAGCAGCCGGAAGTGGGGGTCGAAATCCCACCGGCTGTCAAAAATACTAAATAGCCAAGTAACTGCGACCAACTTGGATGTAGCGCTCGCAGATTGGTTACAGTTCTAACCATTTTTTTTTTGTTCGGGGGTGGAAAATCCATGGATGTCCTCCAGCCGTTTTTCATAATTCATTCTCAGTCACGAGATAATATGTTTTTAAAGGAGTGCTTTATTTTTGTTAAGTGCGTTTTGTTTGTGCAGAATAAACATTTTTTTTTTATTTTTCTTTTTTCTAGTGGACCGGTGACAACTAGGGTTGCCAGATCGGAAATTGCCGAGTCCGGGACGATTCCCTGTCGGGCCTTAGCTATAGCTATGAATATATAAATATAAATTTCGGGATATGTAATTTTATATTTGTATTTATTTTTAAAGGAAAAAAAGATTTTATTTTTCAATTTGTACTTTTATCAGTCTAATATATTTTTTTACGATGGGTTTGCCCTTGACTCTAGTCTAGGTCAGAGGTGACAGAGACAAAGTAGACGAAGGTGTGAGTTTAGCCAGAAGAAGCCTGTTCACTCTAGGGGGAGTGAACAGGCTTCTTCTGGTTCTTTAAGTGAAAAGAAGAAGCAAAAAAAAATATATAAAAAAGTAAGAGAAATTAAGAAAAAAAAAAGAAAAAAAAGCACCATATAAAAGATATATAATTGGGATCTTTGCTTTTATAGTAGGCAATCATCAACAAGTACATTATTATCTTATAAACTAAATAAAATCAGACTTAAAAATAAAAACCAAACAAGCAAACCCGCTCGCTGCCTGCCGCCTAGCCGTGTCATTTATTGTTATTTTATTATTTAATTTTTCGGAATCCTGGACAATAGATGGAATTACTGGACACGGGACAAGACGCAAAATTCCATGACAATCCCGGAAATCCCGGACATCTGGCAACCTTAGTGACAACGCTATTAAGTACTAAACTAGGTACTTATGTAATCTAATATAGTCATGCCAATCTATTGTCATTGTTGTTCCGAAGAGCTAACGATAAATATTATCAGTGCTTGAACATTAAGTACCTACTGTCATAATGACGTCAGTAGATATCAAGGAATGCACAACGAAGTTTAGCTTAGTTGCACTTTGCACTTAAGATAAAAACAAAGTAATAGCTGTATTAATTTTATTTTGTATAATATCTGTGAAGTATGAAGTATATACCCATCACTTATGCATTTATTTAGTTACCAGGACACAAAACCAGTCATTTTTCCAGACCTGGGATTTAAACTCCATGCTCTGTCTAAAAGAGTGTCTGTGGAGTTTGTTGCCCGTCCTACTACATAGGAACCTACAATGCTTTGCAATGAGGAACTAGCTTTCTTCTTTGTAGCTGACCGACTCCTTGACAGTTCAAAAGTGCCTGTGATTGTTTTAATCTTAATAAATGATTTGAGTATGAGTTTGCTCAGCAGTGGTCTTTAGCACCACCAAACTGGATTACTAGTCTAGGGTTGCCATCCGTCCCGGCACACCGGGATATGTCACCGGTCTAGAACTTCTGTCCCGGTCGTCCTGGTTAATCTACAAAATGTCCCGGTAATTTAATTTAAGGCGATATGATCCGACAGAGACCGCGATTACTAGTTATTAGAATCCATGGGAAATCTAAAAACACTGTGGTAAAACATTCTGAAAAAATATATGTGTTATTTAAGGATCTGGCGGATATGCAGTCACTTTTAATAATAAGAGTAGATTAACTTTTCTCGATAGAAAAAAAATCACAAAGTTACCCCTTTTCATAATGCAATCTAATATATATGTTACGAGCTTGCGGTTCGTGACAATAAAAACTGCCGATTTAAAAACCAAAAATGACACTTAATTAATCAACACTGCTAACAATTCGAACACACTAATTATAAAACACAACTGCACTATTGATCGCACTCGAATGTCACTTGTATCGTACTTGTCGCTTAATTTCGACTGTCCCTAGTCGGGGTCCTTACCGGTCTTATATGGTCCTTAGAAAGTTCCAGAACCTTGTAGAAACATCTAGAATGTTCGAGTACATACCGGTCCCTATTGACCAGATGTCAAAAGTTCTAGCATCGAATTCTCTAGAAGAATCTCGAGTCTACTAGTTCTGCTACTCGATACTAGATGGCGCCAGTCGTCACTAGTTCTGCTAATCGATACTAGATGGCGCTAGTGGTACTTAAACTTGTGTGTCGCGTAACATATAATATGAATCTCATGGCTACAAAACAGACCCTTTTTTCAGAATTTTTATATGATTGAAAAATTAAACATAATAACATGTTTTTTATTTCTTTTACGTGGATATTTTCAGTCACTTACTGCTAATGTCCTGGTCAGTACTTAAGCTTCTATGGCAACCCTATACTAGGCCCATATTTATATGATGTATAAATTGTGAAAGTCTGTATGTATTTTTCGATGTTTGTGAATCATTTATGTCTTAACGGCAAAACTTTTTCCTCCTTTTTTTTTGTTAACCCAGTGTCAAAGTTTTTATGGCGCCCATGGGCCTCTGACTTGGCTTGACATGCTGTCGAGAAATATCTCTACAGGCATGCCGTTTACCCACGATGTACTAAACTGATTTAAATTAAATTTCGCACATGGGTAGACCATGACCTGGATTAGGAGATATTATTTATTCCAGTAATATGTTGATCATTCATCATCATCATTTCAGCCGAAAGACGTCCACTGCTGGACATAGCTCCCCAATTCGGGGATTTGCTATTATCGCCACGTTTGGCAGGCGGGTGTGCGATCGCAGTATGGTGTTAATAATTTATAGAGAATGCTGCTGCCCATTCTCAAGTGAATCCCTAAGTTGCCTTTTACGATACCCATGGGAGGAAATGGGGTTATGTTATTCTTTACGTCCGGCACCACATAGAACAACTCACGATGTACTAAACTGATTTAAATGAAATTTAGGATATTATTTATTTCAGTAATATGTTCATGTGGGATGATTTTCAACCTTCACTTGGGCAAAGCTGCTGGCAAAAGCTAGTTTCTGAATTACTTCAATAGTGTACTCACCCAACTCCAACTATTTTGTTGTCCTTGTTGACAATACAAGCTCCTACTTGGTAACTAGGATCTTTACTCCGTTTTGCAGCCAAAAACGCAGTTGCCATAAAATATTCTTGCCAATCTATATAATCTTCACGTTTTTTAAGTTTAGTCTCACTGAAATCAATAAAAAGGCTATATTAATATTTTCTGCTTCACATGGATGTTTTTTTACAGTGTGGCAGTCACTGTATTACCAGTTTCAGAAATAAAAATTGAATATTTTTATATAACAATCATAATACTTTATTTATCTCAACATCATATTACAGGCACTGGCTAATAAAATGCACAATCTTAAATAGTGAAAGGTGTCTGACGTAGGAAGGTCCTCAGTTACAGATCACCTGGCTAGCTTAGATAGGACATGTTAATTTACAAAACAGAGTCAAGATATTATATTTATAATAAAAGTTTAAAATTGTCAATCATGAAAATGGGAAAAATTGCAAATTATATTGACTGATATTTAATTTAAATTGTATTGAAGTGTTATGTGCAATAATATAGTAACATATGTTGTATATCATGTTATTCTATAATAAAATATTTATACTCTAAACCTACACGAAAAAAAAGAAAAAGTAAAAAAAAGGGGAAAGTGCTCATTGGGCATCAAAAAATTCTTCCGCATCGCCGTCAGTGGAAAAAGTGCCCAAAAGGCTGGCAGCGTTGCCACGTTGGATGGCAATGCTGATTCTTTGGCCTAAAAATAGGCCAGACCTCTGGTCACGTGAAGAGTCGACCAACCGCTTGGCGATGTCCCGATATACACGATGAGCACTCGGACCCCACGGACCTAATGTTTCAACCCCAAACGGCTCAAAAATATAACTCCCTATAAGGTTGTTATATTTGCGCCGTTTGAGGTTTTCTGCACCTGCAGCAGCCGCCCCAGCACAACCCGCCGTGCTAGGAAGATGGGATGGCGCGAGGGTGTCGACACAGGTTGCATCCCACACCAAAGGCCTACCCAACTTCCAAGGCAAATATTGTATTGAAATATAAAATAATGTACCTATTTAACTAGCTTATTGATTGCCTTATCTTCTTCCAAAATGTACTGCTATTTTTAACCTCAACGTTAGTGTTCAGTATTTTATTATCATAAACTTACTCTTGTAACGACATGTTTGCGGTCATTTCTGTGATGTCCATTTTTTCTTATCAGTTTTATCATTGAAAACAACAACAAAACAAATGCGTGCTACTTTTTGTCTGTAGGTCTGTTTGACTGGCTTTGACAATGACAGACAAGGCAATAACCAACTGACTCAACCAGTGTGGCCATGTCCAAAATCTGGTCGGTGGTAAATCCATTATAAAAATACTGTAGATTTTATAAAACTACGGTGATTGGGTTTTGAATAAAATAGTGAAATTACGGTGTAACACTTTTATTTAATCATATAAAAATACAAGTTACTAGATTAAAATTCAAAAACATATACTTAAGTACAAAAATGAGGAAATAAATACCATAACTATTCTGAATCTGACACCAAAATCTCCCCATTTATGTAAATATTTTAAATTTTTAGACAATCGCGAAACTCTGGTTTTTGTAGTCATTCCTCTCGAAACTTCTGTTTATACTGTTTTATATTTTTTGTCGGAACTTCCATTTCAGACTGAGATTGAATGTCACTTTCAGTTTCATCCATTAATACATGTGAAACAAAAATAATCGACAGTTAAAACAAAGAAACCGTAAAAACATGACGACTTGACTAGTTACAAAAAACAAACGAAATTCGATGAATGCTATGTAAAAATGAAACGATCATAATATTAATATCTATAAACGTCAACTCAATTTGTTAGCATTATGTAGGGCCCGAAACAGGGGGAATACTCAAACTTATCTGGTGTGACCATTGTCAGTAGTGTCGGACAAAAATATTAAGGATCTGAGTACGTTCATAATACATATTGGGGTTTATTTATAAGCGCTGCTTAAAGTTAAGTAATGATTAGCGACTGTTTAACCATACATTTTTGACATTTGAACGTCACTTAATTTTAAGCAACGTTTATTAATAAACCCCATTGTGTTTTGATTTAGTAAACTTTTTTTACAACAGGAATCTTAATCCTTCCAGATTACGGTAGATTTTGTCACCGTTGTCATGCCTCGACGGTAGGTGGTAAATTTTTGCTGAATACGGTGCATTTACCGTAATTACGGTGTACATGGCAACACTGGACTCAACTGACTGACGTTTACGTTTGACGTTAATGTATGTTTTGAGTCAATTTGTCAGTGGGGTTCTGACAGTGTCATTGACATTCGGAAATCTTTTTATTTAATGATTATTTTCCGTTACAAAATAATCTCTCGTCTATGGTTTTGCCTTAGATAAATGATTGGACTCGCTGCACGCAGCGAGACCAATAATTTATCTAAGGGTTTTACTTTCATTGTTACGTTTATTATTTGAAAGTGTCCACATCTTCACCAATAAATTGTACTTAGTAAACAACTTGGTAAACAGTGGAAGCACAAATTATTTCAGTGAACGTATTTTGAACTTTTTTGAGAAAGCATAACTCAGAGATATAAATCGATGGCGTAACCTAAAATACTAAACTATTGGCATCAACCGGGCACAAATCCTGACTACCTACCGTAGTCTGATTACGGGTTGCTAATTAGGTACTTGGAAAACACTTAATGGAAAAATCCAACAGCACTACCTACCCAGTCTGGGATTCGAACCTAGGACCTCACGCTTAGTGGTCGCGCTTACGACCACTGGACGAACAAGGCGAGGCAGTGAAATAAATGTATAATAATATCAATAATAATTGCCGTATTTAAGCCGGGTCTGCAGCGCCAACTTTTCTAATAAAACATGTTAGTAAAACAACATGTTCGTAAAAGTTTTTGCTTACAAAAATGTTAGGCCATGCGCTCAAATTGGTTAGCTAACAATGTTATGTCTTTGTAAAACACGAAAATATGGCGCAGCGGACCCGGCTTTAGTCTAGCAAAAACTAAAATGGCTCGACGAATAGATGTGGTATGTTTGCGCGCCGGAGAAAGTTTCACGGCATTGTAAGGCAATGGTGCCGATTCTCTTGAACACCCAACTAAACTATCACTAAAATTCCTTACTTTTGGCTATGAGAATCTTAAAGCTATTCTGCAAACAAAATTCTCTAAATTTGAAAATAGCTTTGACACAACTATAAATCGGATTTGACAATCGCGACTCAACGTGGTATTTTTTTTTCTTTTGGCTTTGCTACGTTGTACAGACGCCAGCCAATCAAGCTACCCGCAACTGTCAAATTTTTGCAATCAACCTTGAACCTTATACTGTAGTGTTAAAGTTGAAAATCTATTAAAGAAATTTGACAGATTGTAGTAGCTTGATGTGCTGGCGTCTGTACTTTGTTTGCCCTACCCCATGATTTTTTTAGAGCCGGAGGCGCGCAGGAGCGGAGCAGCCTCAACGAGTTTTATATGGAATTTTTCACTTTTTGTATGGAAAATAAAAAAAATATTACCTACATGTTGAGTTTTAGCGATTTAGGCCTTTTATTAGGGGATCGAAATTTTCATTATTTTTGCGATAGGATGCACCATTTTCGAGATATAAGCAAAAGAAAAGAAAAAAATAAAAAACATACAATACTGTTTTTGCACCAGAAGTCGAGATGTTGGTGTGAATTTACCAACATCATGACAACTAATTTTAATATTCCACACCTTTTAAATCGCGATTAAAAATAGTCAGATTTAGTAAGAAAATCTAAATTTTAGTTTAAAAACGTCAAATTCAGAATCGCAAAATCGCCATTTTCAGTCAATTAAAAACTCAGTAGGTACCATCTTAGTGCTGTCAAACTAAAATATAGTTAAGTTGTGTCACTTCAGTCAATTTCAGAATAGGAAATCGTCGTTTGACAGGAATAAACTAAATTTTGATGATTTTTAGTCTAGTTTAGAGAATTTTGTGACAAGAGAATCGGCACCATTAGCTAGTTTATTATACCTAATTGAAAAAACTTAATTATCTAAAAAATATGACACATACCTAATTAGTAATTTAATAGGCAGCTATGTTGCATAATGCTAGAATACTAATCAAGATCAAGCTAAGTAGGTATACTCATGTATCTAAACTACTAACCTACATTTGGACTGACCGTGACTGTAAGTCTTGTGTTCTTGAGACAATAAATAATAGATTTATATCACGTAATACTTTTGTAAGAAGTTAGCGCTTAGAATACTGATGATTAATAGATTACTGATTCACTTATTAGAAGTAGGTGCCTACCTCTTCATATCTATCTAAAGGTATCTATAAAAATTTATTAAATTGAAGTGTCTGTTTGCAACGTCAAAATACCAACTTTTTACTAAATGCATATGAATATGAAAGTATACACGGTACCTACCTATATATATTTTTTTTAATTATTGTTTGTAGGTATGTCTGTCTGTTTGTTCCGGCTAGTCTTCAAAACTACAACTTTTAATTTAGAAAAAGCCACGCATGCGAAACTGCGGGCAGCAGCTAGTTTTAAATATGATTGAGCAGAAATACTCGCTGATACGCCTCGATCATAGAATAAAAAAATATATAAAAAATAGGCCAAGTCTAAGTCAGACCACGCCAAGGAGCTTAAATAGTACATACTAATTCCATGGAACACTCACAGTGCAGTGTTCTATAGTTGGGATGAATAATTACACTAGTTTACATGAGTTTTGTTCATGAAATGAAATATAACGGTCACGTTGCATTACTTTGGGTATCTACAACTACATCTCGGAAAAAATAAAAAAAAATCCAGCACGTCAGTTTTTTGAAATATTTATTAAGAAGATTTTAACAAAAAACTACATCTAAATAAACAATGACAGTTAAAAATGGGTAATTTTTGCTCTTTTTTCTACATATTTTCATCTATAACTCTCACAACAGACCAACAATAGTCACCTAGCATAAAGCCACACTTTTGACCGAAATGACATGAACACCACCATAGTCGTTGTTAGACGGAGATTCTAGTGGTGAAGAGATCTAATTTAAGTGATAGCTCAACTAGGGGTTCGGTTTTTCATTCAGACGTGAAAGGATTTAAAATGAAACTAGGAACAAAAAATCAAGTGGTGAATTTTTGATATAATTTTATTTTGGAACCAGTTTAGTGTAGAATAGCTCCCTTCAGGCGACGATATTTCTCTCAGTCTCTCGGTCTCAAAAACCTTGATAATTTTGCTCAAATGATTTTAAATCTTGGTGAAATCGCTCACCGTGTTCATCACTCACACTACCAAGATTTTCTGGAAAAAAATCTAAATTGGAAAGGCAAAAAAATTTTTTTTAGTGACAAATAATAAATATTAATTTTTTTTTTAAATTTTTATTTTATTTAAAACCAAAGTTTTTGTTAAACAAAGGTAACAATCGGTTACGTAGTTAGTTGGCTCTCTCCATATCATTGTCTTACTCAGTGATCTATTTTTACCTGAATACCAGGAGCTGAGGACCAATCTGCAATTAGTGCAAATCACATGAGGAACCCAATTTTTATCTTGATTTGACACCGGAAATCCAAAATAATATAAATAGGCTTCTTGCAATGAGTTTGTTATAGGGAAATCACGATTTAACTGAACAGTTTTCCCACAAACATAACAAAATAGATTTGGATGTAGTTTACACACTCTAGAGACTTATGAATACATAAGACTTTTGAATGACACAGTTGTTTACAAAATAGAACGATAAACGTATTTAAATAATTGCGGGTAGATTAAAAACAAAGACCTCTATATCTCATAATTGTGACGTGCTACGAAAAATAAAATAAATATGTTTTTAATAATAAATACGTTAAGTTGTGCTTCACAAGATTACGTTATTATTAAAATGGAAAATACTGGCCACTAAGCTCCGTTTTAATGTTTGCAATAAAATATAACAATGTAAAACTACTGTTTGTAATAATAATAACGTGAAGCACAACTCAATGTGTTTATTTTCTGTATTTTTATTCTAAAATAAAATAAATCACCAAACAAACGATGAGGGCGCCACTGCGCGCTCGGCATCCTCTTAAGAAAACGACATGGTTCTCCTCTGTTTTTATTTATTTGGTAAAAACATGTACAACATTACAGACTCAGGTCCAAGTTATTGCACAGTTAAATTTACATAAAAACAGACATATTTACAATAAGCAAGGAATAACAATAAGAAAGATACACAATAATGACTAACCAACAAGCAAATAACAATGGCACAAAATATAAAAACTCATCTTTCATCCATCATCTCACAGAATCTCAAACATGCTCGACATACGTCCATCCCTCTCGCGGCAAACAAATCAAACTCCTGGTTCGATGTCAGTAGAGCATTAAATATGGCTTCGACGTGACACAAAGGCGCCGCTCGTCGCGCTACGCCGCCAAGGGCGTCTCCTGTGGCGATTAGGGGCGTGAGGGCGCACAGACTGCCGCTCCCTCACGCGTTCCGCCTCCTCCTTCGCGAGCATTACTACTTCGCAGAAGGAGGTGACTGCCTCCCATGCACTCTCGCTCCGGACCATGGCCTGGACTAGGGACGGACGCGAGAAGTCGCCGCCGCCAATCGCCTCCGTGAGGACACGGCGGTGCTCTGCCCAAGCCGGCTAGACCTTCACCGTATGCTACACCGTGTCCTCCGGGTGACCAATACAGTGGTAACACCCGGGCGTTTCCTCCCGCCTAATCTGAAACAGGAACCTCCTGAAACAACCGTGTCCGGTGAGGACTTGTATCAGGCGAAATGTGACACGCCGTGGCGCCTCTCTAGCCACTCCTCAAAGAGGGGACTTATCGCCACAATTGATATACACCCTAACAAACACAATCAAACATGATTAAATTAAAAATACGTTAAAGAAATCATTCTCAGTCTCGATAGTGATCTATCGATCTATTCTGGTGCAATGATCTAATATCAACTTTGACTTAAGAGGCCATTGTCACCTATACCCTACGTGTAAATAATACAGGGTGGAAGGGACTATATTTTCGGCATCGTTCCCATACAGCCATACCTCGTACCTCGTGGCAATGAATTTTTTCAAAAATATTCATTGGTAAAATCAAAATCAAAAGTCATTTATTCAAATTAGAGAATCAGCACTGTTCGAACGTAAAATTTACATAAGATAGTCCCCCAAAACGCCCGCTCTTCATCACTTCTTAGTGCTTTAGCTGGGAAGAAGTAGCGCAACAAACTCCCCAAACAGCATAGCTGTCTGTTCAATTAGATAAATTTGATTCTATATGTTTATCAATACTCGTAGGTAAGCAAAGTAATTAACATTACGAGACACAGAACAGGAAATTAAATTATTTGCCATGTCTGCTAGCACACGCCAATATACCAGCAAATACAGTGAAAAACTATACTCAAGCAAAAAAACAAAAAATGTTAAATAAAAATAATTACCTAAATAAAAGTCTCCTGGTATAAAGGGCGTGCCCGCTTACATATGCAATGCTGGATTATGGAACACATAATGATAAACTAGGACCATTTAAGTAAAATAAATAAACAGTTAATTACTAATAACAATAATGAAACCATGGTCATACTTACATAATTGTTTTTATTTGATTGGAAAAGACATAGAACCTCACAATGCATACATTCAGCCCCACCAGGTTACATCGAAAGCTAACACCAAAAAGAGTTGTGTAACAACACTAAATCGTTGCTGATTGGACCTAATAATAAACAATTAAGATAACAAAAACCGATAACCTTAAATGTATCACTTTTTTATAAACGTAATTCAAGATGCAACGAGAACTCATTACATAAATTAAAGCCCTCGGAAACACCAGTGCTGCCTTGAACTGCTTTCGAGGATCGTAGGTGAACCACAAAATTTGTGGACGAAAGTGAACTGGTCCGAAAAATTAGAACGATTGTTACGGCTTACGTACCTAGTCTTATCGTGTGCGGGGCTAAAAGGATTACGGTTGGAAAGCCTTAGGCTAGCCATTTTCCACCACGCGGTGCGGGTTGCCACATGTCTTTGAATTTTTGTTTCTGGACTAGTCTTGCTTCACCGTTTTATACACAAGTGATTATGAAAAGTGCGGGAGGTGCTACTATTATTACTGTCAAATTACGTGCACAGCGGAATATCGGGGTGCGACCGTAGCTGACCCCCCCTTGCATAAATGGTTGAGATTTTTTAGAATATGGATCGATACAATTTTATAATTCTTAATTTAATTTAAATACCTATACGAAATCTACCCAAAACTAGAAAAAAAAAAAAAATCGCACGGTTTGTTAGTAAAAAAACCTCAACCGTTTGAGCAAAGGGGGGTCAGCTAATTGTGGAACTGACTTTACGTGCCCATCCGATCCGTCGAGTCGAGAGTCGGTCAACTCAAAGGCGCGGCGAGGTGGGGCGCCAGCGCGCCTGTTGCGGCCTGTACGGGCGCATTTCTTGAGGCTCTTACAAACAGGCGCGACACGCGACGCGGCACAAAGCCACTGCTCGCCGCGCGACACGCGGTGCCCTTGTTTCGCGTCGCATGTCGCGCCTGTTTATTATGACCCTTTCTGCTTTCTTTTTACTTTGTTTATCAAAATGTTGACCACTGAATAAACTAACAGCGGCTACACAACACAAGCCGCCATGCGCTATATCATTTGACATGTTGGAATAGCGTCTAGCAGGCCGCACCAGGTCGAGACACGCCGTGAGAATGATAGGCCTCGACATGCGTGGCAACATCTCACGCGGCCTGTCAGTTAACGGGTCGTGGGACCGCAGCTCTCATCATCATCATTTCAGCCGGAATGATGGATGTCCACTGCTGAACATAGGCCTCCCCCAAGCACCGCCACTTCGATTGGTTCTGTGCTTCCCGCATCCAGCGAATTCCTGTGGCATTCACAAAGTTATCGGTTCACCTTGTGGGAGGCCTTCCAACGCTACATCTTCCAATACGCGGTCGCCACTCCAGAACCAACGACCATATGTTCTGCTAGCAATAAGCCCTGCCCATTGCCACTTAAGTTTGGCAATTCTTCGAGCTATGTCGGTTACCTTGGTTCTCCTGCGGACCTCTCCATTTTTGATTCGATCACGTAGGGAAACTTCAAGCATAGCCCTCTCCATTGCCCTTTGGGTAACTTTTAGCCTTCTAGTACTCGTAGTTCAAAATCGAATGAGAAAATTTGATAGTTTGTGGTTATTTTATGTGCTGGTGACTGTACTACCTATCCGATAGTCCTTTTAAAGGATGGTCACAATATTTGTACTAATATATGCCTATTTAGTTAGTATAAAATGTAGCAGTCGACTGTATTTATTAATAAAGCGGGCGGTGTGTATTATAGTCTGTTCATGAAAGAGTAATGTGCTGTGTGTGATCCAATTGTCAAAATTATGTTACAATAATAAAATTAAGTGACTCGTCGTAGAAAAAGAACATTTTCTATCCTCTCTTAAAATTTAAAGGTCCTGAAATTAATTGCTTCCTAAAATGATGCCCATGAATGTAGTTGTCAATGAATTCTTTAAGTTCATACAATCATGGCGGTCTTCAACGTTGGTGCAATGGTTCTTGCGCGCCCTGACATTGTCTCAGGCAGTTCTTCAGACGGGATGGCCCGACAACTATCAGATAACAGGTAAATAACTTTTTATTCAATTATTGTGAATGATAACATTGCTTCGTTGGTCTAGTTATCAACTGCGACCTGGGTTCGAGCTTTGGGTTGGAAAACCTGTTATCCTAATATTATAAATGCGAGAGTAAGTTTGTTTGTTACCTTTTCACGCCTAAACCACTGAACCGATCATCCTGAAATTTTGCATAACACGTTATCAGGTGTACAGAAACGGACATAGGGTACCGTTCATCCCGTTGCCGCGAGAAATCACGGCACAGTGGACAGAGCTCCGGCAGGATCTCATGGCGACATGGAGGGTGCGATTGTCGCAACCCAGCGCTGGGCACGCCATAATTGCGGCGATAAGTTCCCCTGTTTGAGGAGTGGCTAGAGAGGCGCCACATTGTTCTCACCTTCCGCCTGACGTAGGTCCTCACCGGACACGGTTGTTTCGGGGGTTCCTGTTCTGGATAATGCGGGAGGAAACGCCCGGGTGTTACCACTGTGTGGATCACCTGGAAGACACGGTGGAGCATACGGTGGAGATCTGCCCGGCTTGGGTGGATCCCCACCGTGTCCTTTATCAGGCTATTGGCGGCGGCGATCTCTCGTGTCCGGCCCTGGTCCAGACTATGGTACGGAGCGAGAGTACATGGGAAGCCGTCACTTTCTTCTGGCCACATCCTTCCGCGAAGGATGTGGCGTCCTGGGCGTCGGGAGTCTATAGCCGATTCCCGGCCACCGTAGGCGCGGGCTTCTGGACGGCAAGCAATAGTCAGCTCGCCGTCTGGCAAGGACCAGGCTTGTGTCGACGGCGCGTTGTGTTCCTCGCGCACCTCAAAGAGATGTCAGCACGAACTGACGGGGTCCGCTAAGACCGATGCCTGCCAGGGTTGCGGGTTTGTCCGAAAGGGATACCGTGGCCCTGGCACACAGGCAACTGAAGGAACACGGGTGGGTTTTAATTAGTAAAAGTCTGACACGCCCTCCAAGAGCGATAGAAATTATTTGGTAAACGGACCATTCATCCCGAAAAAAGTACTGTTCCCGAGGAAAACAACAATAATGGTTATTTATACCATTTAAAACTCGAGAACGGCTTGACCGATTTTTAAGATCTTGGATTTGTTGGATTTATCTCTGCTCCGAATAGCAGAATAACTATTAAAACATAGGAAAAATTAAAGAAAAAAATACGTAGAAAATTCACTTTCTCATTTTGTACAGAACGGCTTTTTTGATGATATCTCGAGAACGGATTGGGGAACGGGTCAACGGGAAACAAGAAATTTCACGCGCATGAAGTCGCGGGCAGAAGCTAGTTAAGTATAAATGCGAAAGTGAGTTTGTTACGCTAAAACGGCTGAACGAATTTGGACGAAATTTGGCACATGGATAGAGCATGACCTGGAGAAGGACATAGGCTATTTTCATCCTGGATTGCAGACGAAGTCGCGGGCAACAGCTAGTTTGGCCTATAAAAGTTATGGGGTTGGTACTACCATGATCATTTGCATGGCAGACTATGTGTTGGGCAAGTCAAGATGACAGTATTGTCAAACAAAGTCCCCAAAACTTTGCATAACACTTAGTTTTACCATACTTAATATTGGCCAGCAATAAGTAAGTAACACTGGTAACCCCTAAGATTGGTGAACAGTACCATTTGTTTCGGACATGGGTACTGCTGAGTAGATTCGTACCTAACACATTTACAGAACATACTTACAACTTATATTTTTTATGACATTCATTTTATTTTCTGTGATTAATATACTCACACACTGACATGGGTTATTAAATGTAAAATTTTTAGGGAAATCATCTACTTTTACAATGTTTGTAAATAAGTGAGCACCATGTATCTAACGCATAATTAATTTGTCTGTCATTACTTCACTTTTCATTATTTTTACCTATTGTGGTATAATAATTTTATCCTAGGTAAGTGCATTGTCTTCACATATAATTAATAATTAATGTATACAAATATTGTTAACATTTTAAAAGAGTAAGTTTGGAGTTTCTTGCCCATTCTTTTCCATACGTAACTACCTTTTGAAAGGGGCAACTAGAATCAATTAATTATTTTTGTAAATTTGACGTTCAAAAGTGCCTTTTATGTGCCTATTTGAAATAAATGATTTGACTTTGACTTTGAACAACAACGAAAGCAACGCCTTTCATTTTAATAGTTCAACAACATTCATTGCGTTAGTTACATTTGAGCAGACAAATTTTTAGATGGACCGTCATTATTACTGATTAGTACCATTAATTTGTCACAGATGGTGAAAGATTCGACTTTATAGTGGTCGGCAGTGGATCTGCCGGTGCTGTGGTAGCTGCACGTCTGTCGGAAGTACCACACTTCAAGGTGCTTCTCATCGAAACCGGAGGAGACCCGCCTCCCACCAGCGTTGTAAGTACACTGCACAAAGTAATTTCCTGTACTACGCCATTGTCGTATCCAGCGCTATTTTCCAGGGTGGGCTGGCCCCTGAGATGCGATGGCCGATGAAGCCGAGTCGACGCCCAATATAATTTTGACAACAACATTTTCCAAACATGTTTGGAAAATGTTTAATTGTATTTAGCGAACTCGCTAGCTAAGCGTTTCTAAAAAGGTACCTCTTTTTTTGATTCAGCAAGGATTGCCTTGAAGAGGGCACGGTGTATTTGCACGGTAGCTGATCGCGACGATAGGTCGTGGTGGAGCAAAATAAAAGTTTAGCGGACTGTATAACAAGTAACCGACCTTTGTTATCCGGCTCGAAGGACCAATGATCGCGACGATAGATCGTGGTGGAGCAAAATGAAAAGATAGCGGACTGTATAACAAGTATAATAATGAGAATATAAATAAGTAAAAGTGAAATTTAATATAGCAACGGTCGGTTATTAAGTTGTTCGTCGAGTCGTTGAGCTCCTTAAATTCTGAATTGAGCTACACGTTTACTGACAAATGCTTGCACTGACTGGACAGGTCCACTCAAAATTGTGTGGTTCTTTCCTCAAAAGACCATTTCAGACACGGATCTACATGGTCCTCACATGATCTGACCAAGATTATGTCTGGACTTTAAAAGAGACTTTGACCCCTGAGTTTGTTTCGCCATTTCTTCTCAGGGGTAGTCAGATAGGAAATGTCGACTTCCCCAAGCTTGTTTTTATATTTTTTATATGACGTGTAAAAGTGATTCCGATATCCTATTTACAGAATAAACGATTTCATTTCATTTCAGTAGATTCGGAGCAAATTGACTGTGACAGAGAGACAAACAGACATACTAGGATAAGGGTTCCGTTTTTCCTTTTGAAGTACGGAACCCTAAAATAAATATTATGTGATAAAATTAAAAATTAACGATATTCGGACTTTTTTCTTTACTTTTGCTGTGAGTCCTTGCTTATTGCCACATTTTGCGTGTAGCCGTATTTTTTTATTGCGTTGGCTTGAAGCTTGATTTTTTTATACCTCCGCGCGTTCCTGAGAAAAAGGGTCTTGGCAGACTGACAAACGGACAGCGATGTGATCCTTTAAGGGTTCCGTTTTCTACTTTTGGTACGGAACTCTAAAAAGTATCTAGTGTAAGTCAACAATAAAAAGCAGAATCCTCAATCTCAAAACTCAAACTCAAATCATTTATTACAATTAAACCATTTACAGGCACTTTTGAATTTTCAAGGAGTCGGTCAGTAAGAAAAATGAAGCTACATTCCCATTCCAAAGCGTAGGTACCTATGGAGAAGAACGGGCAAGAAACTCCATGGACACTCTTTTAAATTAAATTGTCACAAAAGTATTCGTTACACATCTATAATGTTTAATTTTTAACTAAATGTAAGAACGATGTAAAAATAAAAATAATAAAAACTTACACTTTAAAAGCGTCCAGAGTAGGTACAACAAATAAAAACAAAATAAAATAACCCGTGGCAGCTAAGAGATGACCAGTCCCAACTGACGGCGCCCGTTCACGAACATGACGCATGGATTAGCACCATTCAGCTCAACCAATCCATGCCTTTTATAGCGAAGCAATTGAATCTATTACTGAATGCTCTTTCAATTTAAAAGAACTTCATTATTTCAGATTCCAGGTCTGTTTGCAACACTACAAGGCACGGAATACGATTGGAATTATAAAGGTCGGCTCGATGAAGGCATTGGGAAGGCACATCCGGGCGGATTTCTGTACTACCCTCGAGGCAAAGTGCTCGGAGGCAGTTCTTCCACCAACTATCTGATATACTCTCGAGGAGTACCCAAAGATTACGAAAACTGGAACGAAATAGCACCTGGGTGGGACTGGGATACGGTGCTTTACTATTTCAAGAAGCTGGAAGGTATGACTGATAGAAAACTATTTGAGAACCCACGTAATGCTTATCTCCATTCAGCTGATGGTCCGGTAAAAGTATCCAGACCAGTAAGCCTAGCGTCAACTGCTGCTATCGATGATATCAGATTAGATTCTTTCGAAGAAATGGGTATCAAGCGCGTTCTGGAAATCAATGGGCCAGAAACTTGCGGCGCTGCTCGACCACATTTTACTATATATGACGGTAGAAGATCAAGCACAGCGGAGGCCTACTTGAGACCAGCTAAAGATAGGCCTAATCTTAAAGTAGCAAAATTCTCAACTGTTACTAAGGTTTTAATTGATCCTCAAACTCTGCGTGCATATGGCGTTCATGTGTCTACGTCTAACAAGAAAACCATCCATGTTTACGCTGACAAGGAGGTCATTATTTCAGCTGGTACCATCAACAGCCCTAAAATTCTTTTACAGTCAGGAATAGGACCTAAAGAAGAATTATCGAAATTAGGTATACAAACTTTGGTAGATCTTCCTGTTGGTAAAAATTTACATGATCACCAAGCGTTACACTTGATTTATAAAGGTGAACTTGGAATCTTCTCGGCTGCACAAAATATAATAGCTGCTCCACAGTTGGATACTTTGCCTGTTCCGGTGCAAAGTGGGTTCTTTAGGGTTAACTCTACTTTTTCTGACTACCCGTCAAAATTACAACCTCACTTTCAATTTTTTAACACATATATTGGGGCTGGAGGCTCCCCTGCCATAATATTAGCATGTAAATCGATCGCTAACTTCGATGATAATCTTTGTTCATCACAAGGAGCAGCCAACGCATTTAACGAAATAGATAATACATTGCTCGTTCTTCTACATCCTTTGTCAAGAGGTGAAGTGAAATTGACAAGTGCAGATCCTTTTGATGATCCCATCATTGATTTGGGGTATTATAGAAATCCTTATGATTTAAAGGTGGCTGTAGAGGGAGTGAAGTATATGAATACTTTGATAAACACTACATATTTCAGAAAGGTTAAGGGTAGTCTTCCGAGATTGAGTGTGACAGGATGTGAAGACATAGAGTGGGGTTTGGATGAATACTGGGAATGTTATGCGAAGAGCACTGTAGCATCATTGCTCCATCCTGTGGGAACTTGTAGTATGGGACCCAATGGTGTGGTAGATGAAAGTTTAAAAGTCCATAATGTATTTGGACTGAGAGTGGTCGACGCGTCGATTATTCCAATGATTCCTAGCGGGAATACTAATGCTCCTGTCATGATGATTGGCGAAAAAGCTGCTGATATGATAAAGGCAGATCACTTTAAAGATAATAAAGGATATAATAATAGGGGTTTTTACACGTTCTGATGGCATGTCGCGGATACGTCAGCGAATAGTGAAATAGTGTTTTTATAGACAGCATTGCATTGTAATGATATGACTATAATCAAAGATTTTAGATCAACTATTACTAGACTGTTGTACCTACCTATGTGTGTGTAGGTATTATTATTATTAGTACTATTTCACTCATCTTTGATTCCGATTCAGATGTTATCAAATTATTGCCAAAGAAATATTACCATAAGGACCTCGACTAGATTTTTTAAATCAAAATGCATGTGTGCCATTAAGATTAAATGAATGTTTTAGAAAGTGTTGAAGTTCATTATTATCTACTTTATTTATGGTGTTATCTTTATTTTAATTATGCATTCACTAATGAATGACAGAAGATACGGGTGGTAATTTGCCTGCCATCAGTTGCGTAACATAACAGCAACCGGGCTCGTGGGTCGCACGGGTCGAACGATCAAGGTTAAGTTACGGTTGCCGAAGTCGGTCCGTAGATGGGTGACCATTATCAAAACCATCCATTTCATACCGAGATACACGAATGAGCCGGTGCATCAAAGAGCAGCTTAAGCTGTCGGTCCCGGCTGTCATTCGTAGATCTTTGGATGTCGAATTCTATATTTTTTTCTTTTGCTGATTGGGCGTGCACTTGACCTCGACCTCGCCTGATATATGATGGAAAGCAAAGGATGAGGTTTTTGATGGAACGAGCATGCCCAGAAGATGCCTTTTCATTCATGCTTTGAAGCTAGACGGGTTAGGTTATATATGTGGAATGGAATACAGACGCTGGCAGGGAGTTCCACAATTTGGCTGTGCGCATAATAAATGTGGAGGTGCAGCGCTGAGTACGACTGAATCGCTGGACGGGATATCAACCAAGTGCGGATGGTGCAGTACGTCTCGTAGTCCGGTAATAAAAGGGCGATGGTGGGATTTCTGAGTAAAAGCAATCCGACTACTCCTACAGAGTCAAATTGCAAACTGACACCTTTTATAGAAAACATAATGGAATGAACATATTAGCCGAATCAAAGCAATTAATTCGCTGTTACTCAACTAAAGAGCTGTGTAAAAACAAGTCGGTTGCTATTATACAACATGTTTTCGAGTGGTCGTATAAGTGTGTACTAATAGCAACGATGATGAAAAAAGATAATAATAAAAATAATAAATAACCCCACCGCCGTATCTCTACGTTGACGTCGTGGTGGGGCTTGCGCGCTACGAACTCTGGGTCTGTGCCGGTAGAGTTTACTTTGACGGAACATGTCTAGGGTGAGGAGCCAGACCAAGAGAGATACAGAAACCCGCAGGGCAGCATGTGGCGAGCTGTTGGGCAGTTGCGACCCCACGGACCCTATCTCCCGGGAGAAGTCATGTTCCTCATCTCTAGCTTGCTTTTATTGGCCGGCTGGAGTGAACACTGACGAGGAACTGAGCTCCCACCTCATTCTTGCCTTTATGGGCCGGCTTGAGTGGAGATTCGCAAGAGCAAACGTGCTCGGAGGAAGGAAGTATTCCAGTAAGTGCTTGTAGGGATCTTGACCATCTTCCGGGCTCTGGGATTGTTCTGAGAGCCGTAGAATACCTCTCCACTCCTCGAGCACCTCAGGACATGTTGCCCCCTTGTCGCTACGTCACTATGTGCTAGCGACCGTTTTCGGGGGCCCATTATTGAGTGTGCAAGTCACCCCCTGCCATTTTATCCGTGTGTAAAAAAACATTGATCAGGCAGGGGCCATAGTCCTTCCATAGTTTTAGGTAACCAGTCCATTTTAACCACCCAAACCCATAGTCCAATATCTTTGTTTCCATATCTTGCAATAGTCCTACACCAACCGGGGGTTGTCCTTGGGTGCACTTGCATAGTGCGTACAGGGATAATCGTCGGTTGGTGCCTCATTTAATTAAAAAGCGTCTAACGGGCCTCTGCGAGTTGGCTTCGGCCCGTCGTACGCCTTCCAAAGGTCCGGGACCCCAAGGTCCCGAAATATGTAAACATTTAAAAATAATAAATAACAATAGTAAAAAGATTGCTTTTACTCAACTTTTATGGAATCAGATTAGAATGTCGAATAGTGATCGTATACAAGCGCCCAACTTAGCGGATCAGCTATTTTAGTAGCTGTTACCGAACTATTATAGGATAAGGAAGCTGAATAAAAGTGATTTGGTCACTTGAACTCAGCATGTTACAAGAAGCAGAGTAAAAGCGTTTTAGCATAGTGCTGTAAACGTTTATTCGACTTAATTACAGCACAATTTAGTGTAAATTGCTAAATAGTCGACACAAGCGCTTATAAATGACAGATTGGTGTTTTGGCAACGTATTTTAGCTGTTATAGGACTATAGGCTGAGTAAATCGTTTCTTATTCGTCTGTTTTGCTGGTTGGGAAGGTACGTGTTGTTGGAAGTTGCAACATTTTAGTTAATATTTAAAAATTGTACTACTGTCATTTTGAGAAGAAGTCTTCGGATTCGTATTCAAGGTAACATGTGAGTGTTATTTATTGGTCTTCCCGTCCCTAATCTCCTGGCAATAAAGCCATCATACAGTCCACTACAAGAAAGGGAGTCGAGCGGGATTGCTGACTAGTGCCACACACCAGAATAATTATAATACCGCCGACACCTCGAATATGTCTTACGTGTAAAACCTTTGAAAGGCATCTTTATAAAAATGTCAGCGCAGATTTCTGTTGATTATCGATGCTACTACATACCTTTAATCCGTCCAGTCGAGAGAATGGTTTTTTGACATTTGTCAGTTGTCCAAGATTTGGAATTAATAAAGTTTAAATTCGTAAAACACCATACTCGTTTGTATGAAACTGGTGCCAAAAACTATTCTCTCGGTGGACGGAATATAGTGAATCGATTTCGTCGTATTGTTATTGCAGGTTGCACATACCTGAATTTACAATAGCACGACCCAGGTAATCAATTACAAATGTTTCATCAAACATTGCGCTGTGAATACGATTTCTTAATACAGTTTCTACTGAAATAACACACACCTTGGGTTCCGTAACTCATTGATAGGTTTACAACCTAGGTACCTAGAAAAAAAAAGCAATTATATGTATACCTAGGTATATAATAGATTTTACCTTGGCTACGAGCTACAAATGAGCTCGAGCAAAATGTTACTTTTCACAGCGACTGCGGACGAAACAAATAAAAGAAGCTGTTTTAGAGCATGCCAGCACAGTATAATAATAAAGTAACAGTATTACCGTCTTCATAAGAAACGGCTGAAACGACGCGCTTCCAAATCTCAGTCTATACCGGTACGTAACAGTTTCAAGTGCGTGGCAGTTACGCTCGCGCGCTCGGACGCGGAAGGTTTATCTACCGAGCGGCTGTAGGTAATTATTTCAAGGTCACTGCTGAGACGTAATACTGTTACTTATTTATACTGTGCCACAAGTAACCGTGACGCTATTTGCGGAGCGACGGAAAGACGCGCGTGCGTGTCGCTTCGCTTGGCCGCGAACCACCTTAGGGCGTTTGTCCACCGTAGTCGTCACCGGGCCATCACCGAGAACCGAGATGATTGGAACCGAACGTGACGTCCGAACTCGGCGGTTCAGTTCATCATAAGGTGATAGACAAAACAAAAGCAGGTCGAACGGCGGTGCCGTGCCGGTGCGATGGACGGCAGTGTGTGGACAAGATCAACGTGTTTTGCTACTGCTGGAACATCGGCCCGTCACAATCTCGGGCCGAGTTTTAGCGGTCGCGCCGAATTGCTCGAAAC
The DNA here is from genome assembly GCA_947523025.1 of Dryobota labecula. Classification (NCBI taxonomy): domain Eukaryota; kingdom Metazoa; phylum Arthropoda; class Insecta; order Lepidoptera; family Noctuidae; genus Dryobota; species Dryobota labecula. Next base: position 16,057,257 of record OX383302.1, on the reverse strand, counting down.
CTCGGCTGGAATGACGGCGCTCGGGTGACAGACGTGCGGTGGACACGCGGCCATAGTAAATGTATATATTGCTACTTCGGCTTCGACATCCTGTTCTCAGTGACGTTACGGTGACGGCTGAGGTGGACAAACGCACTTTAACCGCCCTATGATACGTACAGTACTACAAGTATGAGAGAAGAGACCAAGACCGTCGCCGTTCACGTGATTTAATTTTCCCCTACAAAGCTGTAAACGGATTTGTAAAATGTAGCGATCTTGTTGAGCGTATCCAATACGCAGTCCCTTCAAAACCACCAAGACCGTCACCAGGTTGTTTCATATTCCTTTCCCCAAATCCAATCTTGGTCTCAACGCTCCCTTGCTCCGAATTTGCAGAAATTAATACAGTTTTTGCAAATCATCTGAAATCGATTTACACGGTGTATCACTTAACAAGTTAAGAAGATTTATCTCTTATAAACGGGAGTGCATATATACTAACCTACACTTCAATGTTTTATTTCCCTGAATTCTTTTGAGAAAAGCACTATATATGCCTATGCGGAAATGGCAATTGCCTGTCTCGTATTAGTGAAGTCCTCGCCTACGGCTCGGCCTTCATACTCATACTCGACCTGCAATTGCCTGTTTCCCGGCCTTTGCAATAATGTACTATTATTTAGTATAATTCAAATATCCACTTATTTTAATGTTGTTTTCTAATTAATTGTATTTTTTAATTATCTTCATTATTATTATTTTTAGTTAATTAAGATGTTGTTTTGTGGTGAATGCTGAAATACACCTATAACAGGCATACATACTAGTAGTTTTTTTTAAGTTTTAGGTAGGTAGGTAGGTAGAGTAGGGTAGGGTAGGGTAGGTAGGTAGGTAGGCTAGTGTAGGGTAGGGTAGGTAGGTAGGTAGGTAGTTAGGGTAGGGTAGGTTAGGGTAAATTAGTGGAGTTTATACTATAGCTTTTGACAGAACGAAGTCTGTCGTTTCAGCTAGTAAATAAATAAATAAATAAATGAGGCGCGTGTGTGCGTACCACTGGCGGCTTCATCGCGTAGAAATCAGTTGACAATTGGACAACATTCATTGCGTTAAATACGATGTCGAACAGACGAATTTCTCAAACATTCGATGCAATGGATCCGGAGTTTCTTTCAAAAGCCTTCAGATTATGAAATAAAGTGTGTTACGCAATTGGGTGGCTGCTTGGAATTACCATAAATCTGGCTTTGTGATGATAATCACCCCCAGCCCCTTACCCACCCAGCCACACTGTAATGGTAATGAGCCCCCCTAGTAATTACAATACTGTCTGTAATCATTAAGTACCTTTTGTTTTTCGATTGAAGTAATGTTTTCGTTTCTTGTTATTTTCTAAAGGTTCCGTACCCTCAAAACTATATTAAAGACTGATATACGGATGCTCTAATTTAACAATTAACAAATATATGTTAAACTAGCTTTTGCCAGCGGCTTCGCCCGCGGGGATGTCGGTTATCACGTAAAAAAGTAGCCTATGTACTTCTCCATATCTAAGCTTGCCAACCTTAATACATGAATTTACCGGGACTTTGGCAATCAAGGTGCGGGACCTGGCAAAAAGTGGGACTCACAATCAGCTGTCAAAGTATCGGGAAGCGAAAAAATACAAATATAAATTAGCTGTGAGAGACGGACAGACACACGAGTGATCCTATAAGGGTTCAGTCTTTTCCTTTTGATGTACGGAACCCTAAAAACAAGGTGGTGGTGTTAGTTCCAATTTCGGCCACGCGTCCAAGGAACCTCGTTGCGTTGTAACCTGGTAGTACAAGTTAACCCCAAAGTTCGCAAGCATCACATACCCCGGTCATGAAGTCATAATAGTCGTAAAATCGCTCGTTTACATGACAAAGTCTCGTCGAGTGCTGTTAGGACATGATTATCTGAGCCCGGATGCTGTACTACGGGGTTGTCATTTCTCATCTCATTCGCATCTCGCTTGTATGAAAAATAAAGGCAGGAAGTAAGAATAAAAAAAAAAAAAAAAAACTGGGCAGTCTTTGGGGACAGGGAAAAAAGTTTTCACTTCTATCGGCAATAGAAGTGAAAACTTTTTTGTTCACCCAAAAAGTACACATACAGGGTGTAAACAGCCCTCCGCAGACTGATAGGGTGAATTTAATATATCATACTGAGAAGCCCGGTATATGAAATTATTTACAGTACTAAATTTGGTACTAATTTCTTTAACTTCCTCGGTCCCTATATCTACAATAAACTTAATAAAAATCTTAATATTTATCCACTCAACACAGATCGCTGCAAGAAAACAGTATCGGAATACCTACAAGGTCTCACATATGATGAGACTGAGGAACTTCTAACTGTTCCAAGATAGACAGTAATAATGTTAATGTTAGCAATAAATAATTATCTATATACAAACATATATACATGTTTATTTATTATTTTAATTTTTTATGTACATATTTAATATATCCGCGTATCTCACTAATTCATGTGTTCACTTATATTAATCACAAGCACACTCACAAATAGACACACCCTCTCACACACACTCACTCACCATATCACATAACACAAAAAGAGGTGCAGATCATAAATACAACCTTAGACTATTCTTGTTCTTTTGTTTTGTTAAAATGCTAGCATTTAAGAACTCTAATCTTATGTAACCCGAGGGGATTTGGCGCTGTTAGCCGATATACAGTTTACTCCTAGTTCGGCTCCAGATGCTAAAATTTTGTGTACTTTTGTTTTATCATAGCACATAACTGTAATATAATCTAAGTACTGTTTTTATGAAATAAAGCTTATTATTATTATGTCTACATATCTCGGGACCCTGGGGTCCCGGACCTTTGGAAGGCGTACGAGGGGCCGAAGCCAACTCGCAGAGGCCCGTTAGAAGCTTTTTAATTAAATGAGGCACCAACCGACGATTATCCCTGTACGCACTATGAAGTGCACCCAAGGACAACCCCCGGTTGGTGTAGGACTATTGCAGGATATGGAAAACAAAGATATTGGACTATGGGTTTGGGTGGTTAAAATGGACTGGCTACCAAAAACTATGGAAGGACTATGGCCCCTGCCTGATCAATGTTTTATTATACACGGATAAAATGGCAGGGGGTGACTTGCACACTCAATAATGGGCCCCCGAAAACGGTCGCTAGCACATAGTGACGTAGCAACAAGGGGGCAACATGTCCTGAGGTGCTCGAGGAGTGGAGAGGTATTCCAAGGCTCTCAGAACAATCGCAGAGCCCCGAAGATGGTCAAGATCCCTACAAGCACTTACTGGAATACTTCCTTCCTCCGAGCACGTTTGCTCTTGCGAATCTCCACTCAAGCCGGCCAATAAAGGCAAGAATGAGGTGGGAGCTCAGTTCCTCGTCAGTGTTCACTCCAGCCGGCCAATAAAGGCAAGCCAGAGATGAGGAACATGACTTCTCCCGGGAGATAGGGTCCGTGGGGTCGCAACTGCCCAACAGCTCGCCACATGCTGCCCTGCGGGTTTCTGTATCTCTCTTGGTCTGGCTCCTCACCCTAGACATGTTCCGGCAAAGTAAACTCTACCGGCACAGACCTAGAGTTCGGAACGCGCAAGCCCCACCACGACGTCAACGTAGAGATACGGCGGTGGGGTTATTATTATTATTATTTCAGGAACATTATGGGAATCCAATAAACCTGATTTGTTTTAGTACCTTACACGCAATGTATCTTTACTGTGGCAAATCGCAGGTAGCGAACGGCAGCGCAGCGAGTGAGTTCGATGAACTCTGTAGCTAGGCAGAAAGTGAACAGCTGATTTCGCGCGTCGTTTGTTAGAGTATTTCAACATCCATTGCTGGTTTAGTTATTTTAGCTGTTTTATTTATATATATGGAGTGCTTCGTACAAAAAAAATGTGATTTTACATTAAAATAAAGGAATCGTAACTGAAAAAACGATAAAGAAAATTAAAATTTTCCTTAACTTTACAGTGGAATATGATTCAAAATAAGGAGCTGAATGCACCCCTGCTGCTGTCCCTTACACCCTGTATATACACAGTATACATATAGCTCATGGAAAGTGTTCGGTGACGCGAGTTCCATGATTTTTGTTCACCAAAAAGTGCTCAACGCGCCTAATGAAGTTTTCACTTAAAAATTATCGTGTCTCAAGATGCCACACAACAATTTATAAACACACAATTAAGGCCTGCGCAGAAGACGGACTTTTCTCCGCGGCGGAGAAAAAAGTACGCTCCGCGAATAAAAACTTAACGCACACGGTGTGCGATCATTAATTGTAGCTCGGAAATTTAGTGAAGGGCACGCTATGGAAGCAAAAAAGCAAAAGCTTAACGTGCGTTGCTTCGCCTAGTCACACGAGTTCTATTTTTTTCGGGGACTCCCCTGTACTTTTGTCCGGTCGGCTCTCTGCATGTCCTCGGTTATTCGGGGGACTTTTTGTACACGGTACTTTTAATCCCTCATTTGCGTTACTCGATACAGTTGTAAGCGATCTATTTTAGTGGAAAAAAAGGTCGCGGACAAAAATCCGTCGTCTGCGCAGGCTATTATAGAGATTTTTCATCCGATCAAATACCGAGCGGATTCTGCAACTAAATTCTAGTGAAAAGCGATCGAGTTAGTTAGAACAATGGTTGCGCAATAAACGGGGGTAATGATGCGTTGGAGTTTATGTTGAACTGTGCTTAATGTGCCGGCTACAGTTTGTGTTTGATGGCCGACCCCTTCGGTATCACTCACTTCCTTGGGGTAGGCAGAACTCTTACCTCCTGAGTACTAAGCTTCTTATTATATAGCCTGTATATCATGAAGAGGTATTTTAGGCAAGATTTTATACATTCTTTGTTAGATGAGATGTCCCTTGAATATGACGGGTGCCTTGCAACTTTGGTACTTATAAAAAATAATTTCGGGCCTCGATCGACGCGTCCAGACCATAATATAAATATGGGCAGTACAGAAATTATGAACAAACGTTCGAAACGGCACACCCAAACAGACGCGCACATCTACGAGACACCGAAGCGTGCGTGGCGGTGCTCTCAGTCGCGGGTGTCGTGTCGAGTGTGGTCGTGTTATACGTTAACTTTCTTTTTTTAAACTCCCTGCTGATCTTGAAAGGTAAAAATTATTTATTGTTAGATTATGGTCCGTGTGATTGATCATAAGAAACACGTGAAATTATTTGTTAAGCTCCAAGATGGCAAGATGAAAGTTTTCGAGGGTGCTAGAGCTAATAGTGAGGTCAAAATGAAATCCAAGATGGCGGCTGCGAAAGTTTTCAAAATTTTATCATGGGTGTCGTTTTTGTGGTTTTCGAGGATGCTAGAGCCGCTAGTGAGGTCAAAATGAAAATCCAAGATGGCAGCTGCGAAAATTATCAAATTTTCCATAACGGGTGTCGTTTTCATGGTTTTCGAGGGTACTAAAGCCGATAGTGTCTTCTTTCCTGTCTTGCGTCTGGGACCGCGGAGAAAACAAATGTTAGAAGTTACTTAGAGCGTGCCACGAGTCGCCGCGGCTTGACTAGCGGAGACGAGAGCGGCGCGGGAACACTCGAGCGATGCCCCGCGTTACAAGACGCACCGCAAGACGCATCGCCCTATGTCGTGGCCGAGGCCTTAGAAGTAGCTAGTACTAGCAACTGCAAGTTTGCCACAAACCACAAACTATTCAATAGTGAACAGTTAATCCATCATTAGGATGTTCACCTTTAATGTAATTGCCGTTTACGTATTTAACTAGACTGAATACAGCCAATCAGGTCACCCAGAAAGGTTGTGGTAACCAATCAAACGATGCAACAGAGTTGGTTAACCAACATTGATTGGGCATAGCGTAATTAGGAGTTGCTAACAGGGTTTATTTAATAAAAATAAAAAATAAAGTATTAGGTAATTCTATTAAAATACCAATTAGGTGTAATGGAATAGATAGCAGGTTATACTTTTCTCCCAGAGAGATGAAACAATCATTTTCAGTAGGTTTCAAATGGTCTTAGTTAGTTTTCAAGAGTTTTCTCCAGTTTGTACCTATCCGCGCATAAAGACACGACTTTATTAGAACAATTTCTATGAAAACTTCATGAAAATTGTTAACCAGAATCGCGTCGCAACGTCGGTCGTCGCGTCGCGCCTGTCTGATTCGGCTTTGAAAGATATACGTAAAACAGGATGTGCTAAGGTAGCCCGCGAAATTCAAATTTTGTGTATGTTGATCTAAATATGAGTCGCGACCTTAACAAATATTTATTTACAGAATTATAATAATTAGAATCATTAATACAACTTCTTAAGTTCGTATAATCTGGGCCCTGTTCAATAAAATTTTACAAATTGTAAATTGTAATTGTATTTTACAAGTTACAATTCTACAAGTTTCTGTTTAATAAAGAATACAACTTACAATTTTACCATGGTGGAAAACTGACAAAATTGTAAAATTGTAGCTACAATTTTACATATTTCTGTTCAATAAACGTTTTCTCGTTACATGTGACCATTTACATATTTGGAAGGAAAACTGTTTTATTGAACGCATAATTGTAATTACAAGTTTACATATTTTGTCAATTGTAGAAAAATTTCGACAGGTGGACTCACCTTGTGTCAGAACTTTACAATTTTGTAGGTGCCTCTAATACGTGAAGAAATTTTATTTTTATACATGAAAAAATGGTTCTAACAACTAGTAGTGGAAGTAGTGACAGTAGTGATGATGAATATAAGAGTGACCGGCAACAACGAGTTTTTCGTAAAAGGATGAACTTTACTTTTGATGTGACAGATTTTACTTTCAACCCGTTTACACCGTGAGTTAGTTTATCACTAAAACGGCCGAATAAAACATCTTTATTCTCGTAGATTAGAGACAGAATCGTGATTTTGATATTGTGCTCCATGACTGACGCTAAGAATCAAACAAATAGAAAAGTAGGTACTCTGTAAACCAAATGCTAAAACCAAATTCTAAATATTTTAAAATTCTAAGATTTTTGAAATCTACCCTCGATTTAAGAATCTTCAACAAAAACTTACATTTTATGTAAATTATAACTTACAATTATAAATTTGTAGATACAATATTGTCATCGAAATCTACAGGCGTTTTCTGCACTTGTAAACGTTTATTAAACAGCACTTGTAATGGTAATATTTGTAGTGTTTTTACTTGTAAAATTCTGACATAATTGTAAGATTTATTAAACAGCACTTGTCATAAATAAAACTTTTAAAATATGTCACTTTACAAATTGTCGGATTGTAACGTTTATTATACAGGGCCCAGGTAGAATTACTTTTAGGATTTATATATTTTTTTATTTTATGAGGATGCGCTATTATTTCCAATCATAACTGAGTTTGTTTCATTGTGATAGATAATTAAGTTTAAAAGTTGTTGTGTAAACAAAAAATATTTATAATTTTTTTTCCCGATTAACCTCTCGTATGTCGTAATTAGAGACACAATTAAAAAACCATTATGTCTCGCGTGGATCCACGTTATACTCGTATGCATATGAAGGGTTAAATCTATATCTATATACTATATACTTAATATATAAAGCTGAAGAGTTTGTTTGTTTGAACGCGCTAATCTCAGAAACTGCTGGTTGGAATTAAAAAATTATTTTTGTGTTGGATAGTCCATTTATCGTGGAATATTAAGGCTATGCTAAGTTACGCAAATATCATGTATAATGGAATTGTTCCTTTTTAAAAGTTCTAACAAAAAGCCCGCGACAGCATACGTCTATATCTTTTAAGATTGACTCACTGTAACCTTTTTTTATGGTAATATTTTTTTTTCGAAATTAATGCATTATTTGCGAAGGAGTTTTATCAACATAATATTAATCCTTATCCAAATAAATATGTTATTAATCACAAGTATTTAAATGTAAACAAAATTGACCTTGACATCACTTGATTTCAATCAACAACGTTGCCCCACACTAGGAATTTCTCCTGTATCGTGGGTGCGTTTACAAACATTTAAACTCACATACACAAACAGCCAGACCCGGAACAACTACTTGTAGATCATACAAGGAATCGAACCCGCGACACGCAGCGCAACAGTCAATCGCTTAACCACTGCGCCAACCGTGCCGTCAAAATGGGTATTTTTATTTTTTTATTAATCCTTATCCAAATAAATATGTTATTAATCACAAGTATTTAAATGTAAACAAAATTGTCCTTGACATCACTTGATTTCAATCAACATCTTAGGAACTATCATAATTTTAAAATAACTCCGTAACAAAATAAGTAGAAAATTCATTACTTAAACCACTCTCTCTTTTAGCTGACGCAGAAGTTGCGGGTAAGCTATATATATTATTATAAAGCTGAAGAGTTTGTTTGTTTGGTTGAACGCGCAAATCTCAAGAACTAGATACTGGTTCGAATATAAAAAATATTTTAGTGTTGGATAGCCCATTTATCGAGGAAGGCTATATAACATCACGCTATGATCCTTAGGAGCCAAGCGAAAAGAACAAAAGTCAGAAAGAACGCTAAGCGATAACGAAGTTATAGCGCGGGCGAGCGACGGGATGCGTCGCGATGGGTGGGCCGAAATTTCACGCCGACGAAGTCGCGGGCAAAAGCTAGTTAAGCATAATTTCCCTCATTTCAATGTGTGCACATTGTGAAGACTCACACTTTATTAATAGAATATGGATAGAGTACTTACTCAACAAATTGAGTAAATTGATCATTGCTTCATATTATTATCTATAATATAAAAATGAATCGCAAAATGTGTTGGTAAGCGCATAACTCAACAACGCCTGGACTAATTTAACCAATTCTTTAATGTTCGTTGAAGTCCAAGGATGGTTTTTACGTTTTTTTTTTTTTTTTATGGTTTTTACGAAAAATTTGGGTAGGGTAGAGTAGGGTAGGGTAGGTAGGTAGGTAGATAGGGTAAGGTAGGGTAGGGTAGGGTAGGGTAGGGTAGGTAGGTAGGTAGGGTAGGGTAGGGTAGGGTAGGTAGGTAGGTAGGTAGGGTAGGGTAGGGTAGGGTAGGGTAGGGTAGGTAGGTAGGGTAGGGTAGGGTAGGTAGGTAGGTAGGTAGGGTAGGGTAGGGTAGCGTAGGGTAGGGTAGGTAGGTAGGTAGGTAGGTAGGTAGGTAGGGTAGGGTAGGGTAGGGTAGGGTAGGGTAGGTAGTTAGGTAGGTAGGTAGGTAGGTAGGTAGGTAGGTAGGTAGGTAGGTAGGTAGGTAGGGTAGGTAGGTAGGTAGGTAGGTAGGGTAGGTAGGGTAGTGTAGGGTAGAGTAGTGGAGTTTATACTATAGCTTTTGACAGAACGAAGTCTGTCGGGTCAGTTAGTTCTCTCAATAAATTTAAAACCGTTGAACATCGCGCATATTTCTCTATTTTGTAGCAGTCCGACACCACGTTTTTGCTCTTGTCGTGGACGTAATCAAAATAAATATAAACAAAAATGCTTCGAGTAATCCTGCGGCCTTCAAAGCCATTATTTTTATAAAAGTATAATTATTTAATACAGCATACAGCATCTCTTAACGCTGGCAATAATGAGAGAAAATGTCGGATTTATACATTAAATTGAATAATTTCTGTCTGACGGGCCAAGTAAATGAGATCGGGCTAAGCTCATCCCATTTAGAAAAAAATAAAGAGCTTTGCATAATAGCCAGGTGGTAACATTTTAAGTCGAATATCCGATGAAAATAGGGAACGATGGATCTAATTTATCAGTAGGTATTATGTAAATAATTTTATGGGCAAATAGAAGTTGTTGATAGGAATATTAGTTATACAGGGTCAAATTAAATTAGCTAGCGAAATTTCGCAGACGTGATGACGTGTTTTTGGTATTATCATAAGAATAAGAATAAATAAGAATAAATTTATTTAGCTAAGTTTACATTCAGGTGGATTGAATTACTAGACCTCACACTAGGATACCCTGTGTTGTGAGATCCAGGCTCCTTCGTTCCGTTAACAATTATATAAAAAAGATACATTTTTAAACTTAAAATAGTAACCTATAAAAAGAGTGTATGCATGGTGGTGTAATTTGTGTCAGCTGTGTTGGTGTTGTAAGAGGTTGTCTGTGTGTTACACGTATTTAGTGAATGCACGTGTATTTGGGAATTGTCAATGTGTGTACGTTTGTGTGTTTTTTTTAACTAAACTAAGAAACTTTCTGTCATGTCGTAGTCCAGTGTAAGAAGCCAATTTGTTACCGTAACTCTACATCATCTCAACATGATAAACCAAAAAATAAATAAATTTGGTGAATTTTTTGGGGTCACCAACCGCAGGTAGTTTCATGATATCATCATCGTCATCATTTCAGCCGAAAGACGTTCACAGTAGTGGTGGGTCGTTGTCGAATTTTTGAAGGACGAAACGCAACCGACGACAAAAACGGTTGCAGAAAACGGTCGTCATTGCAACTGGTTTGAAGACGTCGACTAGGACGAAACTTATCCAACGTAGATAAGGATTGCGTTTTCGTCGAGTGAAGTAGTTGCAGTTTCTTACAATTATCAACGGGTTTGATCGTCGCATCACGAACGACAGCATTGACAACTGGTAGGTAATAGATTATCGACTGTATTTCATTGACAAAAAGTACACTTTTCATTGTAAAGACTGTTTTGTAAACGAATGCGGAACGTTAAGGACGACGACATATTTGATAGACAATTCATCGTCGCAGAACACAAAACGGTGTTTGAAATCGCTTCATCGTCGCAACGCCCACTTCTAGTCAACAGCTGGACATAGGCCTCTGCCAAGCACCCACTACCGTGACTACCCATACTGACTGATACTGACTTTCTTCACTGGATTGGGGTGCGGGCTGTAATACAGACTCAAACTCAAACTCAAAGCATTTATTTCAAATAAACCAAATACAGGTACTTTTGAATTGTCAAGGGGTCGGTCAGTCAGAAAGATGAAGCTAGTTGTCCATTCCAAAGCGTAGTAGGTTCCTATGGAGAAGAACGGACAAGAAACTCCACGGACACTCTTTTAAAACAAAATATTGTTACAAAATATGGGTTACATCATTCATGTTGAAGTTATACATGTGAGAACAATGTAGAAAGACGTGCACGTTAGAAGCGTCCGTAATTAAAACAATTCAAAAATTAAAATAAGCCGTGGCAGCTAAGAGGTGACCAGTCCTAACCGACGGCGCCCGTTCACGAACATGACGCATGGATCAGCACCACTTAGCTCAACCATTATCAACTTAATGATCCAACACACACGCCGCCACCAGCGAGACATTTGAGTGAGCATGATATACTCTCAGCCGTCAGGGCACATTCAAGTCAATAAAGAGACATTACTACTAACATTTCCCTAATGGAATAGGTACACACGGCTACACATTATTATTATTTTATTATTTATTTTATTTATTCATTTAGTAGTTTACATACATTGTTTACATTTAAGTTGGTGCCAACATAAACTCATTAGAGTTTCACCGGGATCTCCCATTGTATAGGATTTTCGTATAATGAGAGGTTAGCTTATTCTGAAAATGTATAGCTTGATGTGTTGCCGAGTGTACCTATTCCATTAGGGAAATGTTAGCAGTAATGTTTTTAGATCCATTTTCGAACTCGAAAAGTAAGTATCTAAATTCTCCGTAGTGCTACGACGCCCTCCTACTACTTCCAGTGAACGTATACGTGCTTGAAATAACAAAATGGTGGCATACAGAAGTATTTCGTACGGTTCGTACCTGAATGCACTATTGAAGGTGCAAGCAAATCGAATATTTATCAATCAGCACACACCGACGCTGTTGTGAGAGTAGATACTTACCGTAAGTGGATTTCTTCATTTCTTATACAAATCTATTTTGAAATCGGTTGCTCTATATCGCTCAGTGTAGTGTGGCTGTGTCTCAAGTAAAAATTGCTAAATGTTGTCATCGCAGAAAGAGTGAACCCCACAACGTAGTGTGGTGCGGTGCGGTGCTCTAAATTGCTTGATGCTGTCGTGTTTGACGCAATATTGCCCAGCAAATAAGCTGCACGTGTAAGTGCACCTTCAGAAACTAGTAGTAAGTATCGACAAGCCGTTAGTTTTGTTTGAAGTGTGAGGTGACCGGTGGCTTTTATGTGCTACCCCGATAAACTCCCCTTATTGGGGACTAGTGACGTCACTATACCTCCCCACTTTGTTTTATTGGAAAGGTAAAAACGTTATTAAGTTTGGAAATATTTGGTGGTAATATAGGTATACAGTGGGAGTCTTTATAATGTGCACATATCGAAATGAAGGAATCTATGCTAAATTTTATCTACGGAAAAAATACAAAAAAAAAAAAACTGAATTGTTTATTTTTATTTTTTATGGAATTTTTATTTCAAAATTTCTCAATAAGACGAAATTATTGAGAAATTTTACAATTATTGTAAAAAAGGATTTAAAAAAAAACGGATTTTTGCTAAAAAAACGTTTCTTTTCAATTTAGGTAGTTTTTTTCCCCAATTTTTGTTTTATGAGGACGCCTAATTACTTCCAATCATTATGGAGTTTGTTTCATCGTGATAGATCATTTAGTTTAAAAGTTACACCGTTTTGTTTACACTGGGAACAATTTTTTTTTAATTCCATAAAATATAAAATAAAATATTTAGATTTTTTTTTTATATTTTTGCCGTAGATAAAATTAAGCATAGATTCCCTCATTTCGATATTTGCACATTATAAAGACCCACACTGTATGTATCTGTACTGTAGGTACTCTGTTTATGTTCCTGAGTTCTTGTTTGAAGGGTGGCTTATAGGTACATAGGAGAGTAATATAAACAGATTATGTTTTGTGGCTTACAGGCATATGAGGTTTCTTATGGATTGCCATAAGCAACCTGTAATGTCTCTTGTATTGTAGCACGGTAATTGAAAGATAAGAAAGAAAAGAAAATTTTTTTTTTGGGACACGCACAGGAACTTCAATGACAAAGAAGCATTTAAAACTAACAAAAATATCATATTTTTTCGAAACAAAAAAACTAAAATAAAAATAAAGACAACTAAGATAATTGCGTAACACCCTATCAATTGCAATGCCTTTAATTTTGACAATTCGACAACATTCATTGATGCGTTATTTGCGATCGACGAATTTTTCAAACATGAAGCAATGGATTATAAGAATTTTTTAAATCGTGTGACGCAATTAGGTTACAAATGTTCAAAGATGTTGACAACTAACAGTAGTGTGACGAAGGGGATGTGTGAGGGTGTTTCAGTAGTGTCTTCTATATGTGGGTCTGCTGAGGCTGGCGCGTAGGTGCAGAGTAGAAATAACACGGACGCTCAAAATATAACTTGTATGTGGTTTATTCGGCGTTTCACAGCGAACAGGGGCGCGAAAGACGGTTACAGAGTATTTTATAAGCACGTACAAATCAATGTTGCTAACTTAAAAAAATTACAACTCGATACATCAACATCATTTAAACATTAAACAAAATACTAATAATTAACCAAACATTAACAACTATTAGATTGTCGGTGACGTCACTGCTTCCGTTGATCCGTAGTCCCCTGGTAGGTTGGCATTTGTAACAGTAGGTACTTACTCCTGAAAGTTTATTTAGTTAGTTTTCTCCGCAAGCTTTTGCAACATGTTCTCAACTGTGCGGACTCATCTGTAAACACAACGATGTCGATATAGATAGTAATAATAATATATTACCTTCAGCAGGATTACAGCATCGAACGCGTTCAGATATTAATCCCTGGCACATGGGAGACCTCACGAACATGACTTCATGTAAAATCTTACGGCTTATCGAGTGATTAACTCACAAGCATCTGTTGTTATTTATTTACTTGAATTATGAAGACATTGATGTAGGCAGCGGGTATGATGTTTGAAGAACACATATTCGAAACATTACTATTCTAGAGGGGCTCGTGGCTAAGTAGGTCGATCAGGGTTCGTAAGCTTCGTTTGCTGAGGTTGGTTCATAGATGGGTGACGAAAAAAAGATTTAATGAACATGTCTTCTTGTGGGTTTAGCCTATAGAAGACTCGCAACATTACCATTTTAGAGGGCTCGTGGCTAAGTAAGATCAGGGTTCGTAAGCTTCGCTTGTCGAGGTTGGTTCGTGGATGGGTGACAAAAAAGAAATGTATTGAATGAACTCGGCTTCTTGTCGGTTTAGCCTATAGAAGACTCTAAAGGTATTATAATGATAGGGATGTTTCCTGGGTAAAAATTAAGAAAAACTGTTTAGTCCGTCAGTCAGATTGGTCAGATAATAAAAAAATATTAGACACGTATTTTTTGCTTTATCATATTAATAAAAAATGACTTAGATAAAACACATTAAACTTGGGGAGTGGGGGCTCGTTACGTCACAGCAACGTATAAAATCTAGCGAACAGTGACGTCATGCCACATTTGAACTCAATGTATCGCCGTAATGATTACGTAAAAAAAGAAAAAAATACGTGTCCAATATTTTTTAATAATCTACATGACGGACAATACATTTTTTTTAGTCATCATCCCTATTATATAGATATAGCATGTTCACGACCTGATCCCACCATCGCTCTTTTTAACCGACTTCGAAAAAGGAGGAGCTTTTATGATCTACTGTATGTTGTTTTTATGTATGTGTATGTCCACCAATTTATCCGTCAATTGTGAACCGATTTGGAAAATGTTTTATTTATTTGAAAGAACATGCTTCCAGATTGGTTCCATTTTTATCATCCAGTTCTGATGATGGGATCCATGAGGAATTGAGGGAACTCCTCACATTTTATAGGCATACATTTATAGTGATTTATGTTTTTTTACTTTTTTTTTTTAAACTTTGCCCCATACTAGGAATTTTTCCTGTATTGTGGGTGCGTTTACAAACATTTAAAACTCACATCTATAAACAGCCAGACCCGGAACAACTTATACTTGTAGGTCATACAAATATTTGTTCCGTGCGGGAATCGAACATGCGACGCGCAGCGCAGCAGTCAGTCGCCGTTTTCATCAACAAGTCCAGCATTTGCATTCAGAAAGTATCATTTGGTGAAGTGCAACTGATGAAGAAGACCACAGATTGCCACCAAAACTTCTGAATGATAAGTATTTCACGCGTGGCGATAAGATATCTCGATTAAGATAGTTGAGCGACTATGACGAAGCAAATTTCAATCAATGCTTCTGATCAAAATGGTACTATCAAACTGATCTGATGATGAAGCCGTTATAATAACGGAGTTCCGGTGTGTACCTTCGTACGCACCGGAACTACGTAATAAAACAATGTATCCTAGCCCTGTTTGGGCTTATTGGAATTGTCATGAGATGAACTCTGGCTATAAAATTAAATGATTTTATAACAAGAAAAAAAAAAAAAAAAGCCTTAAAAAAAGCGTGTATTCCCGTTCGTCCCCCTGACTTCGTCCACGTAGTGGGACGAACGGGAATTCACAAAAATAATATTTTTGTTCCCGATCGTCCCACTCGGGATTTTAGGGGGACGAATAGCAATATGTTCTTAGATTGGTGCCATTCGTCCCACTAAATAATATTGTTAAATCTATACTAATATTGTAAAGAGGTAAAATTTGTTTGTAAATTTGTATGTAGGGGGGTTTTAGAGGTATGAGGAACAGGGTATAAAGTTCACTCATACTCTATAGTAAAGGGAGGATCCTCCGACCAGACGGGTGTCGTGTCTGGTGGGCAACTGCCCAACGGTTGATGTCGGTATGTTGTATATATGCTAGTCGCCCGGTAAACTCTGATAGCGCGATGCAGGATTTGTGACGTCAGGTCTTTGATGCGTAGTTCGCATGTGGCGTTGTTGATATTGCCACAGGGTAAATTATTTTTGTATTTGATAGCCCAATTCCTGGAGAAGGTTATAGGCTATTTAACATCACGCTGCGATCCTAAAGAGCCGGGCAAAAAGGAAAAAAGCCAGAAAGAACGCTATATGAAAACAAAGTAATAGCGCGGGTGGGCAACGGAATGCGACGCGGAGGTTCGGGGCCCGATATTTCACGCGAACGAAGTCGCGGGACAGAAGCTATACTCCATTTAAAATAACATTAGACATTAAAAAAACCGTTTTTACAGTCCGTTCAACCTATTTTGACTTCTATTCCGTAGGCATAAGGATGGCATTAAAAGCAAAAAAGTGGTTACAATACCAACTGTTTACTGCAGCTGCCATTTATCATAGCACCAACGCAATAGAAGTCAAAATCGGTTGGACGGACTGTAAAAAAGGTTTAATTAAATGTCTAAAATTATTTCAAACTAGCAGCCTGTCCCGGCTTCGCACGGGGTAGACAATTATCATTTTAAGACTCATTTTTCTACACCTTCGGTTACATTGTTCAAATTTTACCAAGGATCCCTAATTTTTTTCAAAATGAAATGTAGCCTATGTCAAATTGGAAGAATGTAGCATTCTATTGGTGAAAGAATTTTTTAAATCGGCCCAGTACTTTTTGAGCCTATTCATTACAAACATACAAACATACAAAAATAGGTACAAATCTTTCCTCTTTATAATATTAGTGTAGATGTAGATGGAGTATAGATATCAATATAGGTAAACATTTGAAACTGACTAAGTTTGAAACGTATATGTAACGTATATTATTTTACCATGTTTATCTGGAATAATGAACAAAATGATGGGACCGAAAGTGATGAGAAAAACTTCTCGGCCAAGTGCGTGTCGGACACGCACAATGAAGGGTTCCGTAGTTGGGATGAATTTATCCCAAGAACAAACTTAACAGTGTTGTTGAAAAACATGTGCCCTCATACATTCCAACTGCAAATGTAAGTTTTCACCCACAATATTGAATGATTTATCAATTTTCATTTATCTTCTTAAATAACTATAAAAATAAAACTTGAGGCTCTTTCATTTGATATGTCACACGGTATGTACTCTGGCAAGCCTTTTCCCAACTGGGGTCGGCTTCCAGTCTAACCGGATGCAGCTATAATACCAGTATTTTACATGGAGCGACTGCCTATCTGACCTCCACAACTCAGTAACTGGGTAACACGATACCCCTTGAAAAGACTGGTTGTCAGACTTTTTGGGCTTCTGACGACCCGTAACGACTGTCAAAGATCCACGAATGACAGCCGGGACCAACGGCGTAACGTGCTTTCCGAGGCACGGAGTAGTCTCGGTATGTAAAGATGGTCATCCATCCTCACACGATGGTCACACGGTATGTACACGGTATGTAAAACTATTTATTTTTATTTTCTTTTTTTGTCTCCCAAATGTGACCCCCATAATTCAAAATTCGTTTCATTGATATACGGATGTACGTAATATGTGTTTGGTTCATAGAATTTATGTACGTAGGTAATATGTGTGTCTATTAAATTTAAACTTAATCAGTCCATTAGATTCGGAGCAAATTGGCTCAATGACGTGGCTTTTTAGACGGACAGACAGACACACGAGTGATCCTATAACGGTTCCGTTATTTCTTTTTGGGGTAGGGAACCCAAAAAAAGAAAAATCCACTCCCCATAAATAAAAAAACCTCGACTTGAACTTAAGAACAAAACTAAGGCCAAGTCTACATGGTAAATAAGGGCGGACACGAGGCACCGCGCGTTATTTATGCACACACCCTTACATCCAGCGATCACCTTGCCAGTTGAACTGATTGAATTCACCGGGTGAGGGCTGAGTGATAAGGGGAGCGAATTCCAGCCAGCCTATTCTTTAAAAGTCTTACCGTGAAATTTAAATGAAGTGAGCTATCTATAGTGTCCTGGGTCACAGGGTCAATGCGAAACTAAATGATGATATGGACATGGATAGGGCGTGCAGGGCATTGTCGGTAAGGGTAATATGCTTTCTCGCAGGTTTGCGCGAAGCTCACGTGACGTTAAACTCACACTATTCAAAAGCTATTGCCAAACGTTATACACGTGCAACCTGTGGAGCAATTACACTAAAAAAGCCTGCAATTCTCTGCGCATCCAGTATAACAACGCGTTCAGGGGCTTGTTGGGGCACACCTGGCGGTGCAGTGCCTCCGGCATGTTCGCCGACCACAGTACGGACGGCTTCCAGGCGGTGCTTCGCAAAAGAACGGCCTCCCAGTGGTCTCGAGTAAAGGGTAGCACCAACACGCTTCTGAGCGTGGTGTCGGACAGAGTGGACAGCCAAATCCCGAGGCATTAGTCGCTCATGAATGTCCAAAATAATAATTATTTTAAATTTTATTAACAATAGCTGTAAGAATCTACCTACTTACATCAAAAATGGTAAAATAATTAAAATGACTTGTATTAGTCACGATCTAAGTACCTATGCAGCTTGTCACTTCTTTTATATCCAACTAGCTTTATACTTGCGGCTTCGCCCGCGTGGCTTTTTCTAAAATAAAAGTTACTCCTTATAATATCAGCTATCTGCCAGTGAACGTTCCGTCAAAATTGGCCTAGCCGTTTCGGAGATTTGCCGGAACAAATAGACAGACAGACAAAAATTAATAAACATTGTTACAAGTACCGTATAAATTTTCACAAGGATCTAGTAAATAGCTGTTATTTTGAGATTACAAACAGACTTCCATTTTATTTATTTGTATGTATGTAGATGATAATTCAAAAAGTGTGCTTTGTTTAAATTAATTAAAAGTACAAACAAATAATAAAGGCTAAAAGGCACCCAAAGGGCAATGGAGAGGGCTATGCTTGGAGTTTCCCTACGTGATCGAATCAGAAATGAAGAAATCCGCAGGCGAACCAAGGTAACCGACATAGCTCGAAGAATTGCCAAACTTAAGTGGCAATGGGCAGAGAACATTGCGCGCAGAATAGATGGCCGTAGGGGCCGAAAGGTTCTGGAGTGGCGACCGCGTACCAGAAGACTTAGCGTTGGAAGGCCTCCCACAAGGTGGACCGATGACCTTATGAAAGCCGCAGGAATCCGCTTGATGCGGGTAGCACAAAACTGGTCGAGGTGGCGGTGCTTGGGGGAGGCCTATGTCCAGCAGTGCACGTCTTTCGGCTGAAATGATGATGATGATGACAAATAACTAAGAAAAAGTCATTTTTTGATGCGGTATGGCGATCGATCCCGCCCCGCTGTCCGCTCTGCTCGTCACCAATAGCTCTCTATTACTCAGTAAGTCAGTACTTTCCCCTGTTCGTATATTATTCAGCTCGGCCCCTAGCTATTGTACTTTTGTTTGTCGGGTACCCATAAAGGGCATGTCGCCCTCACAGATAAACTTACACCATACAATAACATTAAAATAATTTGGACAAAAAATGGTGTTTTTTAAATAAACGGTTATTTAAAAAAAAAAATACTTTATATGTCTTGTGTTGTCTTTTCTAAATATCTTAATGGAATGCTGGCATAAAAATGTCGGACAATTATGACACTGCCTATACCACTACCAAAAAATATCTTCGTTTGTGGTATTACACGAAAAAAAAAAATGGCGGAAAAAAGGTACCATTCTCTTTTAAGTAGGTACCTACTGATTTTAGAAATTATTATTTTTTTTTTTAAATTTCCGGTTTTAAACAATGTTATTTTATGATACTGGTAACAATGCAGGATGTACAAACATTTTCAAGCTTTTTACATCTTCAAAAACACAAATATTACAAACTCATATTCATAGATTCATATTATAGCATATCTTGCCACATGTTGGATGAAAACGATTTTGGTAGGCCTACGTCTAGCAGTGGACTTAAAAGGGCTGATTATGATGATCATATGCCGCGTCTCTGACACACCACACAAAACATTGTTTGACTACGGTATTTTGTTAGCATAGTTCTAATAATTAATTAACTTTAATTTTAAGGATGATTATTTATTTAAAAAAAAATTAAATGTTTTGCACCACTGTCCTGTCATTTTAGCAGTCACATTTCTTGACGTTTCTTTTTACATAAATTAACTGAATTAGAGACTTGGGATACCCCAAGTCTCAGTTAATTTATTTGATCTATTGGTCGCAAGTGACTGCTGATCATGGAGTCCTGGGTTCAGTATTTGCTGTAGGATTTCTCAGTAACAGCTCGGAATCTGGGTTTGTACTCGGTTGATCTTTTCCCTTATTACATGATGGAACTAGAAATGTGGAAACTATAATATATCTCTGCCTACTCAATTCGGAAAATACATGAACAACACAGTAATCCACCCTAAACCCCCACCAACACGATGGGTTCGAACATTTTCTGCCCGGTTTGGTTGGTGGTAGCGCTTGTTTTAAGTCCGCCTGGCTAGCTACCACCATCTTATCTAAGTCTGTCGCCAAAACAACAATGTTAACAGTATTTGTTGTGTTTCGGCGGTTAAAGGTAAGATAGCCAGTTCCTCTGGTTTAGAATTCCGGGTGAAGCTCGCTTCCACCTTCGGCCTTATCATCACTTACCATCAGGTCAGATTATGGCCAAGAACTTCCCCGTAGCGGATAAAAAATAATTAAAAAAGTATTCAATTTATCAAAAGCTCAACTCTGAACCTCTATGCGACCGATCTGAAATACGTCTGTATTTGTGTGGTTTCGGCTTAAACGGCCTGGGAAGCCTCGAGAACGTTAGAACGGGCGGAAAAGTGGGAATTTGAAGTCTATACCATAGCTAGGGTTACCACCCGTAACTAAAATAGGAATTTTTTTTCAAATTTTGTCGGAAACTAACCAGGTTGTCCCGCCATCTTCTACTTGGTCTGCCGCGAACCGATCTCAATGTATCAGGGTACCAATTCTGTGCTATTGGGGCCCACAGTTTGTCCGGCATGCGGCAGAAATGCCTTGCCCAGTTCCATTTAAGTTTGGCAGCCTTTTGAGCCACGTCAGCTATCATTGTTTTGGAGCTCAGTATTGTTTCGAACATGAACCGTTAATTTAACGCCTAGTATATCAATAAATCAATCATTTATTTTTTTAAACATATGTATGGTTACATATTATAATATTGTCTTAAATATGTGCACTATGTTTTGCCAATTTAGCGTACAAAATTAACATAAACAAGCGATTACAATTAAGGTGACATGAGATTACAAAAACAAAAAAATCATTCAATTAAAAATATCTCAGTTAGGCAAACAGGTAATAAATAAAATCATAAGTGTTTAATTAGCAAGTCGGAATCGTCATACCTCTGTTTATCAGTAGTAAACTCAGTGATGGAGTAGTGACATCTATTTAAAAGGAATTTAAACAAAGACCTCTTAAAGGTTCCCAGACACTCTTTATTTCTAATAGCTGCTGGTATACTATTATATATTTTTGGGGCCATACCTAGCTAACTATATACTACGCTCCATTGCTCGTTGGCAGACCTTGAGTTTTGACTTCTGGATATTGAATGAATGAATGAATGATTTATTCATTTAAATTTCTTAAAACTAGATACATTGCCCCACAAAACTGCTTACGCAGTTTAACTGTGAGATCGTTGAGTCTCTCTTTCAATAAACATATTGTCAGGTACATCTATAACCTAATCATACTTAATACCTACACTTACATAGATTCTAATAAATATTTTTTAAGTTTACGTGCGAATTTTACTTTATTATCTTCTTGTCTGATGTCAGCAGGCAAACTGTTCAATAAATAGGGAATGCGTTATTAGTCAAAGACCAAGTCTGTGTACCATAGGTTAAGACGGGAATAATACACATCTCCATTAGCCTTCGTTTCAGTGTCATTGGCAAAAATAGAGTATTAAATTGTGAAAGCTCGCGGTCGTCTTCAGAACACCCCACCAAAATTTCATCACAATCTGATCAATGGTTTAGGAACGCATCTAAGAGGACAAAAATAATAATATGAATATGGAGTGATACGGACTTAATTAAAAACGAGGTGATCTTATATTTTAATTTAAAGTTTGATTGCAAAGAGGCTGTAACTATTTTTAAGAAAGATAAATATTAATTGAATGTTGCGAAAAGTAATAAAAAGTATGTTATAAAAAATATGTTGTGCGGCTGTTATTAGAAATAGAAATAATATTTATTTGCATAAAACATGGTGTTTAAAGATATTAAAGACATTACAGATCAGATCATACATGTTTTGCTTATATATCATAGCGTGCAAATATTAAAGGTTACGTTAAACAATGTTTCCCGACAATAAATTCTTTTTACTTAGTCACAAGCAAAAAAAAAAAAAACTTTATTCGTCCCAAAAAAAAGTGGCAACCCTAACTATACCATAAAATAGATAGGTACAGAAGGTGGACTCTGTACAATGAGCGAAACCGAACGCATAGACACGTTCACGTAGGTAGGTACACACGGCTACATATCTATTCTAATATTATAAATGTGAAAGTAACTTTGTCTGTCTGTCTGTCTGTCTGTCTGTATGTTACGTTTTCACGCCTAAACCACTGAACCGATCGTTATGAAATTTGGCAGAGATATTATAGCCTGGGATGTGGAGAAGGACAAAGGCTACTTTTTACGCGATAACCGACATCCACGCGGAGCCACTGCGTCTGCGGTGCCAGCCGGATGGACCAGCCCAGGACAGTACTTCTTCCTCTCTAATCTCTGCCAGAGAAAAAACTCTAAGATAAGAACTTACACCCTGAACCTGTGAACTATAATAAACGTGATAATAAGTGGTATCTGTCTTATTTATTTACAACCACCAAATCCATTACGTCACAACGGACTAGGTTCAAGGCTAGTCTACCCACTCGAAACCGGAAGGTTTAGCTTTTAAAAAAGTCTGTAGATTTACGGATTTCTCTAGAGTCAATCTACGGATATTTCAGCGTCACTATACGGATCAAAAAACATCTGATCTGGGGCCCTAGTCTGCTATTTTTATAAATTCGTCACTCCAACACGATCCCATTGTCATTTTGCTAAAAGTTCGTAATCTGCTAAATTCATAATGGTCGATCATTGGTCGGTCAATGGTCTCGTAATAGAATTGTATTACAACGGTATTTTGAACATTTATTCATGCCAGATTTCATTTATGTATATTTTTACATATTATTTTTTATTAGTGTTATAAGCAATCTGAAGTAGTAGGAAGTAGGAAGTTTAGTAGGAAGTTTCATTTGTCATATGTACGAGATTACCAATTCTTTCAATGGAGTGTCAGTGGCTCACCATTGGAAAGTCATAATGGCGCCATTATATTAGTAGATTACCAAACTTGTCAAAATTAACAATTATGAAATCAATGATAGACCATTCTGACACTATTGTAATAGCAGACTTGAGGCCCTGGCAACACTGCTCCCGCGTTTATGCTATAAAGGCGGCAACAAAATTTTATTTTGCGCTGGAAATTGATTTTCGCATTTGTCTTTTTGGCTCCCCTTGTTTTATGGCGTCTAGAGCGACCGCTCCTCTCGCTCTACCCCAGGGCCGGGGCGCTGCTGGTAACTGTACAGTGAGTGTGAGCGCCCTGCCAGGGTTTCGGGTTTGTCTGAAAGGGATACCGTGGCCCTGGCACACAGGCAACTGAAGGAACACGGGTGGTTTTTAGTCAGTAAAAGTCTGACATGCCCGCTCCGCCCAGAGCGGAAGAAGTTATTTGATAATTTCCCACCCAAAAAAAAATATTGAGTGTTATCGCAGATAATGCTGTCACTCGACCGAAATAGACTGAGATCGTCGTATCCCTTGTGTGCGTGCGCCTATGTTCGCCCGTTGCATGCAGCTGGACTTCTTTAGCTATCTCTTTAGTGTTTATAGTGTACTATAGAGCCGAATATAGCCCGTCTAGAGTGGGTTGCTCGCTTCGCAATGTGAATTGAGAGACTTTGGAGCTATAATTGTTCCGTGGGCGTATTATTGCTTTTAAGTTTCTGGTAGGCGCTTTAGTTTCGCCCTTTTGCGTTAAATTGGAAGCGTTAATAGAGTTCATTGAGGTCGGTTCATATGGATGAATTCAAATGTATTACTGGAAGAAAAAATGTGCTAAGAGTTACCAAAAACTGAACTGGTTTTAAAATAACATACGTACACGACCCGCGGGGTAATTACGTCATACGTATACTGGGTTTTATTTTGACAGTTCAACAACATTGTTTGCGTTATTTACGTTGTTATGTCAAAGTCAAAGCCAAATCATTTATTTCAAATAGGCACTTAAAAGAAAGAAAAAGAAAGAAAAATGCGTATATTGGCATTACAGCAAAAAGTACACCTTAAAACTATAAAAAACAGAAAACAATGATTATAATGCCAAAAGGGCCTCAACTCAGCATAATGTCAGATGACACACAAGGTGTACCACCTGACGCTGACTAAAAGGCACTTTTGTACGTCAAATTTTACAAAAATAATTAATTAATTGATTCTAGTTGCCCCTTCCAAAAGGTAGTTACGTATGGAGAAGAATGGGCAAGAAACTCCATACTTACTCTTTTAAAATGTTAACAATATTTGTATACAATAATTATTAATTATATGTGAAGATAATGCACTTACCAAACCCAAAGTCTCTAATTCAGATAATATATGTAAACAAATTAATGTCAAGAAATGCCACTGTCAAAATGACAGGACAGTGGTGCGAAACATTTTATCATATTTTTTTTTGTAAATAATTATCTATGAAATTAAAGTGAATTAATTATAAGAACTATGCAAACAAAATACCGTTGCCAAACAATGTTTTATGTAGTGTGTTGGAGACACGGCCTATGATAGTCATAATCAGCCCTTTTAAGTCCACTGCTAGACGTAGGCCTCCCAAAATCGATTTCCACTCGAAACAGTTTGCAGCCGTTTTCATCCAAAATGTGGCTAGATATGCTACATACAATATGAATCTATGAATGATAGTTGTAATGTTAGTATTGTTGAAGACGTAAAAAATGTGAAAATGTTTGGATCTCCTGCATTGTTACCAGTATCATAAAATATTTTATACCATAAAATCTCCTTTTTTTAATAACTTTGTTTAAAACCGAAAATTTATAAAAATTATTACGGTATGATTATTTTTTAATTATTATTTCTTAAATTCAGTACTTAAAAGAAAATAGATCCTTTTTTTTCGCCATTTTATGTGAATTACCATTACGAAGATATTTTTTTGATATGTTATCCCCTTTGTTTACATAAATGATCTGAATTTGAGACTTTGGGTATAGAATAAAATTACTATACCACAATAGGTAAAAAGAATGAACAAAATACGATCTAAATAAAAACGGCCACATTCCTCTAGATCGTATTTTGTTGCTTCGCGTCTCAATATGAAACTTTATAAAAGGTATTAGAAAATTCTAGACACACTTACTGATATAGTTGATTGAGCCGTTTTTCATAATTCCTTCTCAGTCACGAGATAATATGTTTTTAAAGGAGTGGCGCTAGTGGACCGGTGACAACGCAGACAAATTTTTCGAACATATGAAGCAATGGATTAGAAATATCCTTCAAAATCTTTCAGATTGTATGTAATTGATAGTATGTTACGCAATCGAACATAGAGGACCAAGAAAAGTAGTACACACGGCTACATATCAAGCTATGCATTTCCAGTATAAGCTGATCTCTCATTGTACGGAAATCCTATACAATGCGAGACCAGCGTAAACTGGATTGTATAGCTTGATATGTAGCCGTGTGTACGTATTTGATTTTTCACCGGCTTCAGAAAAAGGAGAAGGTTGGATGTATTCGGCCAGTTTTTTTTTCTCCGTGATTACTGGGCCGATTTACGTGATTCTTTTTTTCATTTGGTATACGAAGGCGAGCGAATTTTATTAATTTTGCTTAGGTCGTTTTTGAGTTAACCTACGTAGGTAAACCACTTTGTTTGTGTATGTTGATCAATGATTTCAAATAATATATGTCAACTAGCTTTTGCCCGCAGCTTCGCCCGCGTGGATGTTGGAAAAAATCCAACGGGAACGTACTACCGGGATTGAAAGTACCCTATGAGCGGGATTAAAAATACTTTTGAGTAATTCAAAAACTTAAAAATAAAAACTTTTTAGTTATTCAAGGCACGCAGTAAAATTCTCCCCTAAAAACTTAATTACCCCTCATTCCTCCCATAATTATATTCGTAATCCTTTTTTTTTTGCCTAAATAGTAAATTTAGTGATTTTTCTTCGAAAATTAAGGACTTTTTCATCCCCCTTTTTAACCCTTCGGGGGTGGAATTATCAAAAACGCTGAGACACGTATAAATTAATTTTCAATCATCAGCCTAAACACAAAATTTGAAGATCCTAACTTCAAAACTGACGGACTTTCATATAAACTTCCATCCTCTATTTTACCCATTTAGAGGTGGAATTCCCAAAAATCCTTTCTTAGTGAATACTTACTCTTCACAAAGAACACTTCCCTCTAAGTTTCAAGTCTCTAGGTCCAGCGGTTTGGGCTGTACGTTGATATATCAGTCAGTTAGGACTTTGAATTTTATATGTATAGATGATTTTATTTATTTATTTATTTATTATTTATTTATTAACTCATCATCACTATCATTACAGGAATTTCCTAATTCAATAGTGTGGCCATAATTACATTTTTATTATTTACAATAACATATTATGTACATCGTGGTTTTTGTGAACTCACTCAGAGAACAAGTAAAAAGATCTATTCTGTCTCCTACGTCATTAAGTGCACGCAAGGTACGCGATAAAGGGGCTTTACTCAGTAGATTAGTCCTACTACTGGGCACCGCCAATAGACATGGCCGTCGCCTTCGCAATACATAATTGTCGGGCACACACATATTTATTTCTTTCAATATACCCGGGTTTGTAGTCTTGCCACGCAATAATGTAAAAATATAGGTAGCAAGAGCTATGTCCCTCCTTGTTTCCAATTTATTGTATCCCACCATGCCTATAACAAACAAAGTTGGATACATCAATGGATAAAATGGATATACACCATACCACCTTAGGAACAGAAACCTAGTAAATTTATTTTGTATACGCTCCAGCATGAGGCTATATTTAGCTTCATGCGGAGCCCATATGATTGCGTTACATTTGAGCTGACTTCTTACCAATGCATTGTACAAAGAAGTTAGCGCAGCGATGCTTGTAAAACCCGCTGCTCTTCTTAGGACGAAACCTAGGCTCCTATAGGCTTTATGAAACTTCCTGTCACTGTGTGGGATAGGTTAAAAAAACTTTCTGGACAGAAAGAAGGTCGTACATGCAGGCTCAAAAATATAGGTACCCAAAAACTATTTCTTGTGCAATTTCAAACCAAATTGTTGGATTGTAAAAATATTTGTTATTTAAACTTCATGTACAGTAGAGGTATATAGGCGGACTTAATGCCACAAGGCATTCTCTACCAGTCAACCTTTGGGTTAAATATAAAAACAGTGATAGGGTACAAAAATAATGTCTAAAATACTAAGTTCTTGATTACGAGAATTTATATACTTTTATTGATACTAATACACATATACAAATAAAATAAAATAATAGATATTTTAATCAATACCACTTATAATAAGTAATTACTATGACTAGACTAAATAATCTAGAAACTAACAATTTGTTGAAGTAAGGACGGCAAAAACTGTACAGCCTATGCTTAGAAAATGTGTAAATTGCCCACTGTTTAGCAGATTGTTGATATAGTTATGTAAATCCTCACGTTATCCTAAAATATCTGCAAATCTAAATACTTGCCGTGCAATATCACTTTCATATCCAAATTCATAACCAAACATTTGTTAACACGCGTTCGCTCGTAAAAGGCGAAAGGGAACATTTTCGATACGTAGGGTCCCTCCTGACTCCATACGTTATGATATAAATTATTGAAAAGTCGCGCAATAACAGGATCGTTGTCCCGTTGGCGACATATTGTAGGAATGTACGAAGTTGTGAATATACTGCTTGTAACATTCTGTTCGAGGATTCAGCTGACTTTTGTGTTTTGTGTGTGTGTGTAGGTATTCAATTGTTTTTAACCATCTTTGAAAAATGAGGAGGTTGTAGATAGATAGAATACTCTTTATTAAGTACACCATGTAAATGACAGATATAGAAATGTTACATAGAGTGACACAATGGGCGGTCTTATCGCTAAAAGCGTTATTTTACAGACAACCTTTGGTAGTAGAGTTAAAGTAGAAGGAAAGACAATACTGCAGGTAGTCAGTGGTATACCATTTCTAATATTATAAAGGAGAAAGTTTGTGAGTGTGTGAGTATGTTTGTCTCTTCTTCACGCTCAAACGGCTGGACCAATTTTGATAAAATGTTGTATGGAGGTAGCTGATAACCTAGATTAACATATAGGCTACTTTTATCCCGATATTCTCACGGGATCGACATTTATGCGGGTGAAATCGCGGGGCGCAGCTAGTACCTACATGTAATAAAATCGTAGCAAAGTCAAAATTGAAAAAAAAAATTATATATATATTACAGTCAGCAAAAAAATGGGCAATATTCACAAAAAGGTTTTTTGATGCTAATCGATCCTGTTTTTTACAAGGATCAAAAAACTCTATCGGACTAACTGAGGCTTGAGTATACCTACTAGAAAAGTCAGAAATCGCAAAAAAACTTTTTCCAAACAGGGCCTCAAGTCTGCTATTACAATAGTGTCAGAATGGTCTATCATTGATTTCATAATTGTTGATTTTGACAAGTTTGGTAATCTACTAATATAATGGCGTCATTATGACTTTCCAATGGTCAGCCACTGACACTCCATTGAAAGAATTGGTAATCTCGTACATAATGACAAATGAAACTTCCTACTAAACTTCCAACTTCCTACTACTTCAGATTGCTTACTCGTATAACACTAATAAATAATATGTAAAAATATATATATATGAAATCTGGCATGAATAAATGTTCAAAATGCCATTGTAATACAATTCTATTACGAGACCATTGACCGACCAATGATCGACCATTATGAATTTAACAGATTACGAAATTTTAGCAAAATGACAATGGGATCGTGTTGGAGTGACGAATTTATAAAAATAGCAGACTTGGGCCCCAGATCGTACTTAGGAATGATGCTGAGATGAGAGCGAACACGATATACCAGTGTATGACAGCATTCGAATCAATCCATTACTTCACTGGGCTGAATAGGAAACGATTATAGCAAATAGTTACAGATTTAATCTTAATGATTATCGCACTTTTATGGAGCTAAGCAGTCAATCATGACATATTAGGCTATTTCAGTCAACTTTCTACAAAGCAATGCAAATTTGATTTCGATTCCATACAATTTATATTTTTGTGCTTCATTTTTTTTACATTTTGCAATACTATTAATTGTTCGAAGAACGTACATACACAGAATATACACTCACGGACACTTAATACGAGCCACCGTGTATTTTTATGTTTATAGGCCTAAAAGTACTATTTGGATCCGAGCTGCCGACTGCAATTCTGCCGTTTTAACGAAAAATGCAATAACTCGGTTTTGCCGCTTCCTAGAATTGTATTTTTGATTATTGAATTTGTTATGAAGTTTAAGTTATTGCATCTTGCTTACTGAAAAACCGAGTTCCTGAAGGATCAATAAAAACTTGCTTAGAGAGAGTTAATAGATTTCGATTCGCTGACTCCAAATATATATAACTCAACGAATATATAACTCAAAATCGTCCAAAATCGAGTTATTGCATTCTTCGTTAGGGCCGCAGAATTGCCGCTGGCCGCTGGTTTGTATGTATTTATATGAAATGGCTTCTAAGCGCTGCACGTGCTGTGGACAGTTGAAGTCGGCAGCTCGGATCCAAATAGTATCTTTAACATCAAAATTATGATAAGTCAATTCGAAATTGTTTTTCTTTGTTGACGTGAATACGCCTTGAAATTTTCTTCCATAGTGGGAGGCAATTCAAATAACTGATCATGACAAAATCGGGGGATACCATTTGGTGACGCAGTTACATATCTATCATCTACATCCAAAATTAAATTACACCACTCATAGCTAAAGAATCAAAGCATTCGCTCAAATAAAATATTACCCGTTACGTATACGTGCTCCGAAAAACACACGGCCGTGTCCACGTAATAGCCACACTCAGATTTTTTTATCCATTCTGACGTTATGGATACTGCACCTGAAGTAGCCGCGCAAGCTGTGGCACTTCTTCAGTCTGGGCTTAATCAGCGAAACGTAAGCGCAGAACTTCACGTAAGACGTTTTGCCGTTATTTAATTTGCCATCGATACCTGGAAACTGGCGGCTTCGTGGGCCGTCCAGGAGGACCACGAAACCGGGTTACTCCAGCACGATATAATTGGTTGATCTTTACCACCAGCCTGCGTAATCGTTACCCGACTTCTATCCGTCTAAGAAAAGCTTCGAGACTTTCATGGACTGACTGGTTGCACTGAAATACAAAATCAAAAAAAAAAATTTCACATATAACTACATGGGCACTTATGAAACGTCAGAAGCTAGGTGCACGGTTCCAATTAGTCGTTTCCTATGGAGAAGAGCCGGCAAGAAACTCCACGGTTACTCTTTTAAAAATAATTGGCTTTACAATATTATCAAATAACAATGATAATAGGTATGGGAGGACAGTGTAGGCCTTTCAACAATTACCAGGTACTTAACAAAATAGAAAAGTGCCAAAAAATCTACACTCTACTTAGTCTAGGCCTACAACGTTCTCACATTCACAAAATAGAAAATAATCTAAGTATATAATAGATTAATGACATGATTGCAATTACAAGTACAGTAACATATCTGAATAAATATCATGTCCACAAAAGCCACTAATAAAGAATTGGAATTCGATTTGTAGCAAAAAAATGTCAAATAATGAAAAGATTATGCCAAGGAAGTATGCAAAAAAAAAAAAAAAACTAAATAAACATCGTTATTTGGGAGCAGTTAATAGATATTAAGAAGACTCGAACTGATAGAAGGAGACTCAAAAAACGAGGCCTGAAACTTCATAAGCTGCTAATGCACCCAAATTGACACAAACTCACAGAATGGTGCGCTTATTGTTTGCACGCGACCATTTGCATTGGACTCAACGTTAATGTAGCCAGGCCAGCCAAGATTATGCTGTATAGCAATGATGGACGTAGGAAAATCTACCGAAGACAGCGAGAACGTTTTCAGCAATATTGCATTGAAGAGAAGGTGAATTATGGCGGTGGGTCATGGACAGTCTGGAGTGGAATTTCCAATGAAGGAAAAACTGTCCTTGAGGTTGTGACGGGACCACGGGTGCCAGCACAAAATAGCGACCGATACATTCGTCAAGTCATAAGCTGACTTTGTGGGCTAGGATTAAATTTTTGTGCATGATAATGTAAGGGCGCACATTGTAATAATTGTTCGAGAATACCTGCATGACGTAAGCATCGCAGTAATGGAATGGCCAGCAAGAAGCCCTGATATGAATCTAGTAGAACACTTATGAGATTACTAAAGTGACATGTTAGAGCTAACCAACCAGCTCCAGAAACTGCGTGGGAGCTGAAAACTGCAATTTTATTATTATTATTATTTATTTATTTCAGAGAAGATCTCCATATAAGGTACATAAAACAAAAACATAAACAAAAATAACAGAAAATCAAAGAACGTTAGTGTGTTAGTAACAAAATTGTACCTAAAATATTATGTTAGTACTGTTAGTGCCTATGTCTAACTGATGCCTATGGCTGTCCTAATCCACTGATTTTGGAAAGGACAGTCAAATCTGGCAGCAATAGCGTTCAGGATGCTGTTGCCACTGCTTCGTAAACGGTGCAGCAAGGAGTTCGCTTTTTTGCGCATGATGGCTTGAAAGCCATCCGTACGCGCTTCCGCAAACATACCAGACGCACTGCAGCGCCACGGCAGCCCCAACAGCAACCTAAAGACGTTATTGTACTGGGTGCGCAGGGCTCTGTAGGTTCGCTGCGTATGCTTCACCCACAGGCCACTCGAGTAAAACGACTGGCAGAACGCCTTAAAAAGTGTTATTTTCACCTTGATGGTGCAACGTGCGAACCTGCGAGCTAGCATATTGCCTCTTACTGCCAAAGCCCTGCGCTCCCTCTCTATGTCCTCGTCATCCTTAAGGTCACCTGTTACAATGTGACCCAGATACTTAAACCTGTCCACTACTTTTAAGGCTGCACCGTTAAGGACGACAGGAGGAACATATGCGGGATAGTATGCACCTGCTCTAAATACTAATAACTCACTCTTTTTGGAGTTATATTTGAGCCCGTGCGACATTGCAAAGAAGAATTTAGAAGCATGAGAGAATATTCGACAGCGCGTCATAGTGGCATTAGTTAATTCCATGCCAAACCGCATGTCGGCCGTTGTAAATATTCTTGGAGGATCTAAATAAACGATTTCTTTATGTATACCACTGTTTTCTTTAAAAATTCAACGCTAATTTTGCCCTTGACAAACGAGAAAAGACGACTTCTTGTAATTAAACAGATTTTTTGATTTTTCGATTTCAATATCGCAACCTAATAATATCATAATATTATTACATCAATCAATCTGCCTAGCCTTTTCCCAACTATGTTGGGGTCGGCTTCCAGTCTAACCGGATGCAGCTGAATACCAGTATTTTACATGGAGCAACTACCTATCTGACCTCCACAACCCAGTAACTGGGTAACACGATGCCCCTTGGTAAGACTGGCTGTCAGACTTTTGGGCTTCTGACGACCTAATAATATAATATATATTTTATTATTAGAAGAAGAAGCCCAAAAGTATATATATATATATATATATCCATACTAATATTATAAATGTGAAAGTAACTCTGTCTGTCTGTCTGTCTGTATGTTACGTTTTCACGCCTAAACCGCTGAACCGATCGTCATGAAATTTGGCAGAGATATAGCCTGGGATACGGAGAAGGACATAGGCTACTTTTTTACGCGATATAACAGACATCCACGCGGGCGAAGCCGCGGGCAGAAGCTAGTATATATATATATCATAATATTATTACATATAAAACAAAAAACCCGACAGCAAAAACACATAACTGAAAAGAGAAAAACAATCATTGCACAGAATCAAGCATTGCATCCGTTTGCCATTGCGCCAAATTTGAAATCGGAAAACCAAAAAAACTGTTTAATTACAAGAAATCGTCTTTTCTCTTCTACACGAATAGTTTTCGTGTCTGTCTGTGTGACCGCGTTGTTCTTCTAAACTACACAATCGATTTTGATACGGTTTTCAAGGGTTTTCACCATAATTTAGAGAATTTATTCCGGAAGGTTTATGTGTTTAAACTTACATATTATAATTAACATGGTCTACATGGTCTTCACATGATTTGACCAAGATTATGTCTGGACTTTAAAAGAGACTGTGACCTCTGAGTTTTTTTCGGTCTTTCTTCTCAGAGTAGTCAGATACGAAATGCCGACCTCATCTAGTTTTAAAATATGATTGACGTGTAAAAGTGTTTGTAAAAACCTACTTACAGAAATAAAATCATTTAACATTTAACAAATCTCGATGTTTTTTCAAGTAGTAAAAATCGTGCTAAGCAGGGGCGGGTCGCAAGTATCGTATAATTTACTTCGTCTAACAATCTGTGTTCTCCATATGATAAGGATAATTGCCTCCCCAGGCTCCTCTTTATCTCGTGTACGGTAATGAGCCCTTTTTATTTAGCCGCCCCCCTTCTAACTGCACAGATTACGGTGCAGGGTTAAGGAGTATTTTATTATGTTAGAAAATAATCTTACTATGAACTTCTTGTCAAAATAGTGCTATGAAAGGTCATCGGGTTTTCTTAAAATCAAAATTAAAAGTCATTTATTCAAATTAAGCTGAGAATCAGCACTTTTCGAACGTCAAAATTACATAAGACTGTCCCCCAAAACGCCAGCCCTTCACCACTTCCTCGTGCTTTAGCTGGGAAGAAGAAGTGGCGCAACAAACTCCCCAGCAGCACTGCTGTCTGTTTAGTTAGATAAACTTGATTTTATGCAATAGTAGGTATGCAAAGTAAAGCAAAAAGAAATCCGACAGAGTGGTAAAGTAAAATCTTGAATTTTTTTGTTTTTTTGTTACCTCCTCTACAAGTAAAGTGGGGATAATATTTTTTTATCTGGCTGCTCCCTACTGAGCAATTATTATTATTATTGAAAGTCTCTTTGAGATATCTCGGGAACCTGGGGCCCGGACCTTTGGAAGGCGTACGAGGGGCCTAAGCCAACTCGCAGAGGCCCGTTAGACGCTTTTTAATTAAATGAGGCACCAACCGACGATTATCCCTGTACGCACTATGCAAGTGCACCCAAGGACAACCCCCGGTTGGTGTAGGACTATTGCAGGATATGGAAACAAAGATATTGGACTATGGGTTTGGGTGGTTAAAATGGACTGGTTACCTAAAACTATGGAAGGACTATGGCCCCTGCCTGATCAATGTTTTATTATCTATACTAATATTATAAAGCTGAAGAGTTTGTTTGTTTGTTTGAACGCGCTAATCTCAGGAACTACTGGTTGGAATTGAAACATTATTGTTGTGTTGGATAGTCCATTTATTGAGAAATATTATAGGCTATATAATATCACGCTACAAACAATAGGAGCGGAGCATAAATGAAAAATGTTGCAAAAACGGGAAAAGTTATTCCTTTTTGAGAGCTTCCGTTGCGTGCGCTGCATAAACGGTTTAAGTTACGCAAATATCATGTATTATGGAATTGTTCCTCTTTAAAAGTTCTAAAAAAAAAAGTCCGCGACAGCATATGTCTATCTTTTAAGATTGGCTCACTATAACCTTTTTTTATAGTAATCAAATTTTTTCGAAATTAATTCATTATTTGCGAAGGAGTTTTATCAACATAATATTAATCCTTATCCAAATAAATATGTTAATAATCACAAGTATTGAAATGTAAACAAAATTGTCCTTGACATCACTTGATTTCAATCAAAATCTTAGGAGATATCATA
This sequence comes from Dryobota labecula, assembly GCA_947523025.1. Classification (NCBI taxonomy): domain Eukaryota; kingdom Metazoa; phylum Arthropoda; class Insecta; order Lepidoptera; family Noctuidae; genus Dryobota; species Dryobota labecula. The sequence continues at coordinate 16,022,304 of OX383302.1, read as the reverse complement.
ATTTTAAAATAACTCCGCAACAAAATAAGTAGAAAATTCATTGCTTAAACCACTCTCTCTCTTACGAGTAGGTGACGCAGACGAAGTTGCGCGGGTCAGCTATATAATTTGTTAGCTTTTGCCCGCGGCTCCGCCCGCGTGGATGTCGGTTATCGCGTAAAAAAGTAGCCTATGTCCTTCTCCATAGCCCAGGTTATATCTCTGCCAAATTTCATGACGATCGGTTCAGCGGTTTAGGCGTGAAAACGTAACATAACGTAACATCACAACAGACAGACAGACAGAGTTACTTTCACATTTATAGTAATTAGTATGGATAAAGTTGAAGAGTTTGTTTGTTTGGTTGCACGCGCCAATCTCAGGAACTACTGGTTCGAATTGAAAACATATTTTAGTGTTGGATAGCCCATTTATCGAGGAAGGCTATAGGCTATATATCTACGCCACGATCCTTAGAAGCCAAGCGAAAAGAACGGAAGTCAGAAAGAACGCTAAGCGATAACGAAGTTTTAGCGCGGGTGAGCGACGGGATGCGAATGCGACGCGATGGGTGGGCCGAAATTTCACGCGGACGAAGTCGCGGGCAGTAGCTAATACACGGATAAAATGGCAGGGGGTGACTTTGACGAGGATACTCAATAATGGGCCCCCGAAAACGGTCGCTAGCACTTATTGACGTAGCGATAAGGGGGCAACATGTCCTGAGGTGCTCGAGGAGTGGAGAGGTATTCCACGACTCTCAGAACAATCCCAGAGCCCGGAAGATGGTCAAGATCCCTGTAAGCACTTATTGGAATACTTCCTTCCTCCGAGCACGTTTGCTCTTGTGAATCTCCACTCAAGCCGGCCAATAAAGGCAAGAATGAGGTGGGAGCTCAGTTCCTCGTCAGTGTTCATTCCAGCCGGCCAATAAAGGCAAGCCAGAGATGAGGAACATGACTTCTCCCGGGAGGTAGGGTCCGTGGGGTCGCAACTGCCCAACAGGTCGCCACATGCTGTCCTGCGGGTTTCTGTATCTCTCTTGGTTTGGCTCCTCACCCTAGACCCGTCCCAGCAAAGTAAACTCTACCGGCACAGACCTAGAGTTCGGAGCGCGCAAGCCCCACCATGACGTCAACGTAGAGATACGGCGGTATTATTATTATTTGTAAGACATTTGTTTGTTTTTTTTCGCGGTTTCAGGTTTGATCCAATAGTAAAAGTTGTTCATAATGATGTGTACAATGATTATGAGGATTTAAACGAAGTCCTGTATATCCATTGCACAGAATCCTACCGTCAGTTACCAATCGGACAGTAAGCCGATTACGACGCTCTCTTTTGTCTGGAGATCACAGTCGGCTACCATTCTGTTTTTACTCAGCTTGATATACAATTATTTATCTTGAGAGATAGCCTAGTCAAATATATGCAGAACGATATAAAAGAAACTGGGAATGGAATTTTCGCATACACCTTCTGTCCGCGGCTTCGCCCGCGTTGCTTTCTCTATACAATAAAATTAAATTGTGTTAAAATTTCGTGTTAAAATTATCCACGCTTGCGGACCCACAGGCAGCAGCTGGTCGAAAATGAAAGTAGCCGTAGGTAGCTCCTTATAACATCAGCTATCTACCATTGAAAGTCCCGTCAAAATCAGTCTAGCCATTTAGGAGGTTAGCCGCAACAAACAGGCAGACAGACAGAAAAACAATTTTATTGACGTGACAACTTCTAATAAATCGATGAACGCCGGCTGCATGTACGAAAAAGGATGACTCATTGTCCCGTGACGCGCATTGTCCCGTTATGCCCATTGTCCCGTTACGCACATTGTACGCTTGCGCCGCATCAATGTTTTGTTATGACGTTTTCACGTTAAACTATCGTCCGTAAACCAACTTTACAGACAACCAATTTTTTTCAGTTGTTTGTTTTTTTTATTTGTTATAAATACCGTAAAAAATAAAAATACCCATTTTGTCGACACTGTTGGCGCAGTGGTTAAACGATTGACTGCTGCGCTGCGTGTCGCGGGTTCGATTCCCGCACGGAACAAATATTTGTATGACCTACAAGTAGTTTTTCCGGATGTGGCTGTTTGTGTATGTGAGTTTGAATGTTTCTAAACGCACCCACGATACAGGAAAAATTCCTAGTGTGGGGCAAAGTTAAAAAAAAATACAAATAGTTTTTCCCCTACCAAAAATCGCTCAACGCGGCTAAAGAAGTTTTCAATTCAATTTTTTTTTAAATGAAATTATGCTTATTTATCTCCACAAATTACATTCTTATATATCGCACCTTTAGGAACAAAGCGTCACTTCTGCAAGTTTTTGCAAAAAACACTTAAATATGCAGAAAAACCGCGAAGATCGACTTTATATACACAGCACGCTTGTCCGTGAAGAACTAATCAATTTAAAACTGTCAGAATCGCCAAAAGACTCTAAAACAGTACAGAGTTATTAAAAAAATTGGTAAAAAAAAAACCCTTCCTGTATAGTTGGAATACATGCAGAAATGACCCTTTGTTCCCAAAGGTGCGATTTATTAAGTTGACAGGTATTTTGACAAAATTACCTACCATACTTTTTTTTGTCTTTATTGCATTGTAATTAAAAAGTGTCAGGTACAGTGCTGAAAACGATTTTACAATGAAAAAATTGACGCGTCGTGAAGGGACGCTCAACCAAATATTTGGTCCAGAAACAATGCTGTAACATGCAAAAATACCAATTCCGAACCGTCATTACAATAGGGGTAACCCCAATCGACTCCTAAGGATTACTCTTATTCGTAAAACGATAGGATGACCATAATCTCCACAAAAGTGGTCTAGATCGCTGACGGTGCGCGGACAACACAATAAATCTTTGCCGGGATAATCCCGATTCGGGCTGACTAGGGAAGGCTTTGTGTGCCAGGGTATGATATGATGTATCCATTGAGGTGCTTTGACTGCTTACTGTAAGCTAGGCTTTGGGAAACCAATTTTAGAACATTTTAGACGTTGAGAACTTTTATGTGGGTTGCATTAAACTTCAAGATTTCGATTGTACTGTTCATAAAAGTACTTGTTTTTCAATATATTTAGTGTATCTATTCATATACGAAATATTTTAAGAGAAACATCTATAATAGGTGGTAAAAAAGCCATAGAAGCGATTTTTTTATATCTAATTGTTTTATATTTTTACATAATTATTATAATTTTAAAATTGCTTGAGGCATTTTGCATAAAAACCTTTTCTTACTTATTCTATGAATGACCCGCTCGGACGCGGCGACAACAGTGGCGGCACGAGAGCGGTGAATTTTGATAATTAATCATCATATCAAGTAATTTTCTTTTTTTTTTATAATGTACAGACGCCAGCAGGGCAAGCTACCCGAAACTGTCAAATTTTCGCAATCAACCTTGAACCTTATACTGTAGTGATAAAGTTGAAAATCTATTAAAGAAATTTGACAGATTGTAGTAGCTTGATGTGCTGGCGTCTGTACTTAGATTTTTTTTTATCGTTTCCATAGTTTCTTTACCACCTATAGGTGTATACCTTAAAATATTTCGTGTTTGAATAGATACACCCTATATATGTACAAATAAATAAAATTGATGTGCCTGTTTGTAATGTCAAAATAACAGCTTTTTCAACTATATGCATATGAAAGTATGTACACACGGCCACAAATCAAGCTATACATTTCCAGTTTAGGCTGATCTCGCATTGCATAGGATTTCCGTACAATGAGAGGTCAGCTTATACTGGAAATGGGTAGCATGATTTGTGGCCGTGTGTACAGTTTAATAAAAAAATAAATGCCTTTCTGTTTGTTCCGGCTAAGTAGAACGTAGCGTATCTTTCCTTTATAATATCACTAGCTTTTGCCCGCGGCTCCGCCCGCGTGGATGTCGGTTATCGCGTAAGGAAATTGCCTATGTCCTTCTCTATATCCCAGGCTATATCTCTGCCAAATTTCATGACAATCGGTTCAGCGGTTTAGGCGTGAAAACGTAACATACAGACAGACAGACAGAGTTACTTTCACATTTATAATATTAGTATGGAGTATGGATGGATAGTAGGTATGGATTCAGGTAAGTCCATTTTTTTTAAATGTAAGTGTACTCCTTCAAGTGTAAAAGACAGTAACCAGCAGCAGTGCTATTCTGTAACCATCTCACCGTGAAAACTAAGGTGAAGTGAGCGTGAAGTGAACTGTCAACAGTGTCAATCTCAAGCATCAGGTGGGATTACACGTCGATTAAAACTCACTTCACCCAAGTTTTCACCGTGAGATTTTGTACAGAATTGCTCTACAGTGCTATTCTGTAAAAAAAAACTCACCATGAAAACACAGGTGAAGTGAGCTGTCATTCCATTGATGCTAGGGATTGACACTGTGTAGGTATTGATGCTCACTTCACCTGAGCTTTCACGGTGAGATTTTTACAGAATAGATCGGCTGGCCATATTGACGGCCAGCATCCTAATTGCGTCACACACTATAAATCGCAATCTGTATGATTTTGAAGGATATTGCTAATCCATTGCTTAATAAGTCAATAACGTAAATAACGCAATGAATGTTGTTGAACTGTCAAAATGAAACCCATTCCTATTGTAGATGCCGCACAGTAAATAAATAAAACCGGCCATGTGCGTGTCAGACCACGCACAATGAAGGGTTCCGTAGTTGGGTTGAAATTATCCCAAGAACAAACTTAACACTGTAGTTGAAAAACAAGTTCTCCCCAACTGCAAATGTAAGTTTGTACGCACAATATTGAGAGATTTACCATGTTCTTAAAGAATTATTGTCTGTATTTTTTTCCAAATTTTAGGCTCACTAGTTTCGGAGATAAGGGGGGGGGGGAGGAATGATCAAGTAATTATATCAAAATTATAAAAAAAAAAAAATATTTAAAATCCTTACATGCCTTTTCATTGTCACAAGGTCCAGTTTGCAAAACAATTTTAAAAAAAATTCTAATTTGCTCTCGAAAAGTAACCCCGTTATTCAAAATTTATTTATTTACTTTACACGAACGTGTTTGGGTCACTGAAGTTCATATTTGTTAATTTCAACTTAATCGGTCCAGTAGAACTGGAGCAAATTGGCTGTGACAGATAGACAGACAGACGCGTGTGATCCTGTAAGGGTTCCTTCTTAGGGTTCTGTACCAAAATGGTAAAAAGGAACCCTTATGGTGCGACTCAGTCTGTCCGTCTGTCTGTTACACCTGGATATCTCAAGAACTACTTGAAATCAACTTGAAATTTGGAATAGTTTTAGATGACGTTTGCCCAACTATTTTGCAAATAAGAAAGTTTTTTTTATGCAACCGGGACTGAACATGTTTCTTAAAAAATCGAAATGGGGCTACTAGGGCATGTGGTATCATATGATCTTAGAATTTTTCTTTTTTTTTAGGCCGCATAGTTTTCGACTCAAAAAAAAAAAATATATATATACCGTTCCCCTTATCTCCAAAGTTTGCATAGAGAAAAATCTGACATTATTCTGTGTGATAGAAGTTTATGTAAATATTACCTACAGGAAAAATAAAACGATGTCTCTAAATAGGACACTTTTTCTAAAATTGCAGTTTTAGGTCAGCGCCATCTCTTGACCAATAGTGAAACTAATGTATTTTTGGTGGTACGGAATCCTCGGTGCGCGAGTCCAACTCTCTTTTGACCGGATTTTTTCATTCGGACGTACGGAACCCTAAAAAGCGGTAATTTTTCACAATTGCCAAAATACCGTCGATATATGCATTTCGTGAGTTCCGGTGTAGTGACAGGGCGCGCCGGAAGTGGACACGCAGCGGTGGCCACATCCGGCGGCCATAACTGTCGCCATTCGTCACATCCTGGCTCCGATATTAACGCGGGCTATTGATTGACGTAAACCTTTATATTGGACATTCAATATTACTATTTTTATGTGGGTTTTTATTGGAGCTGGGTATGTTACCTACTCCTTGGTTGTAAAATACAGACGGGAGTTAGATCGGGTTGGAAAAATACGTGTTCTTCCAAATGTCACTTTTCTTTAGTCACTTGGGTACTAACTTACGTTTTTCCGTAGCCTTGATTTTTATAACCATTCTAATGGATGTCCCAACGGTAAAGTACATAAAGGATTTGAACTTATACCCAAAGTCTCAAATTTAGATAATTTATGTAAACAAAGGGGATAACATAACAAAAAAATATCTTCGTAATGGTAATTCACATAAAATTGCGAAAAAAGAGGTTCTATTTTCTTTTAAGTATTTAAGAAATAATAATTAAAAAATAATCATACCGTAATTATTTTTATAAATTTTCGGTTTTAAACAAAGTTATTAATAAAAGGAGATTTTCTGGTATACAATATTTTATGATACTGGTAACAATGCAGGAGATCCAAACATTTTCAAATTTTTTACATCTTCAACAACACTAATATTACAACTCTCATAAATAGATTCATATTGAAGTAGCATCTAGCCACATTTTGGATGAAAACGGCTGTAAACTGTTTCGACTGGAAATCGATTTTGGGAAGCCTACGTCTAGCACTGGGCTTAAAAGGGCTGATTATGACTATCATATACCATGTCTCCGACCCACTACAAAACAGATTGTTTGGCAACGGTATTTTGTTTGCATAGTTCTTATAATTAATTCACTTTAATTTTATCGATGATTATTTTCAAAAACATTTAATGATAAAATGTTTTGCACCACTGTCCTGTCATTTTGACAGTGACATTTCTTGACATTATTTTGTTTACATAAATTATCTGAATTAGAGACTTTGGGTATAGTTCTATTTTCAAAATATACAAGATGGCGTATTGAAATAAATCAACGTCATCTTGAAACATGTAAAATTAATAATGGAGCGTTTCACGATAAATTAACCTACAGAAATCATGCAAACGTTATCAAGCGAACGCTATCGAGCAACGATTTAATATTTTTAATGGAACAAGTTGGACGATCACGACATATACAACAAGAGTTTCAACAACAGAGTAACGGTGGAATTTCTTGCCCATTCTTCTCCATGCGAAAATACCTTTTGGAAGGGGCAACAAGAATCAATTTTATTTCCGTGTACATTTTGACTTTCACAAGTGCCATTTATGTACCTATTTGAAATAAATGCTTTGACTTTGAAGACGCGGTCGTTTCACAGAAGGAAGCTGCGGAAAGGGAGAGGGACATCACAGTGCTCTCTCGTCCCATAGCAGGTGCACTGGGCGTCAGCAGAGGGCAGATAACGCCCTCTTCCAGCCCCTCTAAACAGGTCCAGGGAAGATGGACTCGGGGACATTACCCCTCATCACACAGACCCCGAGATGGTGGCGCGTAGTGTTCCACGAGCGCCTCTCTAAGACGTAACAGGGGCAGTTCAACCCTCCCCCTACGGGACGGGGACCACAGCGCGCAGGCCGTCACCATTCCGGGGCAGCGGAAGACACATCTGCACCAGCAGCCCCCTGACGCAAGTATGCGATGGAACACCGGAGTCGTTTTAGTCAGTAAGAGTCCGACAGGCCCCTTTGTCCGCCAGAATGGAGAAAAAACGAAAAAATAATAAAAAAATGTCTTTCTTCCGTCGACAAAACGCTTCTCTGCGGTTCTCATGCTAAGAGAGAAGCAATATTTATAAATAAACCCCCATCATCATCTCTCCAGCCTTTTTCCCATCTATTATGTTAACATATTTTTTTTTTAAACCTTTCCTCACACTTTTCCTGTATTGTGGGTGCGTTTACAAACATTTAAACTCACTTACACAAACAGCCAGACCCGGAACAACTACTTGTAGGTCATACAAATATTTGTTCCGTGCGGGAATCGAACCCGCGACACGCAGCGCAGCAGTCAGTCACTTAATCACTGCGCCAACCGTGCCGTCAAATTTCTCATCCCAAATAGTGTTTTAAAAAGGAAGTGTATAATCTAAAAAAAATGGGGTTAACATTTCTTCGAGACTGGTGCCCGAAGAAGGCATAAAATACCTATGTTACAGGTCACCAATGTTGGGGTCGGCTTCCAGTCTATCCAGAAATAAATAAATCCCCATATGTCCGTCATTAAAAGTTCAGACTATTTACAACCATACCTGAACACAATTTCCCCTTAAAATTCAGCCACCGGAAAAATAATTCAAAGAAAAAAGAGGTCTGGTTTTGTAAAAGACAATTTTCGTGAGTCCATTGTGAATCGAATTTAAATTTTCTACTTTCCACTCCCGTGCGACCGTTGACAAAGGAGGTATTATTTTTTATTATTATTTCTTTTATTTTACCGTCCGTCACAATGGCATGTTTTCAGACAGCCGGCGGGAAATTCAACGGAACTTCCGGTGAGTAGGGATGGGGCAGAATGGAACTGCTCCTTTTTTTTATCGACTATTATTTATCTGTGGTCGCAAATATTCCTGCTGAGCTACTGCGTTCGGTTATCAGGTCGCGCAGTGTTATTGGTGTTTACTTTCAGAAATTGTACAGGATACCCTGAGTGGGAATTAGAGCCCGGTGGCGCTCCTTGTGGTAGCCTTCTATGCTCGTATTATCCAGAAATTGGGTTGTGGAGGTCAGATAGGCAGTGTAAAATGACGATTTTTTTTAAACCGCGAAATGCGCTTCGGACCTCGGACAATGGTACGGGTAAAAAGGGTACGGAACCCTTGCTGTGATGAATTTATTTATAAAACTGTTGCTGTGAACTGTGTGTATTTTTTTAGCTCAGTTGTTTCGGAGATAGATAAGCCAAGGGGGGAATGGCTAATTTTCATCTAGTTTCTTTCATAACTTTAAAACTAATTATTTTAAAATAACATTTGAAATCCTCATAACAAGTCCTTTCATTTGACATTTGTCACACGGTACAGTTTGCAAAACTTTAATGTTTTTTTTTTAATCCCTTATATATGTGTGTTGTTGTTTATATACGTTACACGTTCGTGTTTTGGTCACAGAAATTCATATGTGTACCTTTCAACTTAATCGCTTCAGTAGAGTCGGAGCAAATCGGCTGTGACAAATGGACAGATAGACACACGAGTGATGCTATTATTATTATTCTCATTTATTGCGGATCACACATAAAATACACACAATCCATATAGTATTAGTAACAACAACTTGAAAAACCATGTTAGTAAAACTTACAAATTAATAGCATCGTTGCTCAACACATGTTGGCACGTGCCTCCGCACCCAGTGCCTAATAAAGGGACTATCCACCTTGTCGTATAATGTTTTCAGGATGCTGTTGGAGCTTCCGCGCAACCTACCCATAATTGACGCTGCCCTCTTTCTCATTATGGCATGAAAATCGTCGACATGGGCTTCCGCGAACATCTGCGAAGCGCTGCAGAAGCGCGGAAGCCATCAACATCCTAAAACCATTATTATACTGAACGCGCAGGACTTTGGGCCCTCTGCGTATATTTCACCCACAGGCTAAAAGGCTAAAAGGGTTCCGTTTTTCTTCTTGAGGTTTGGAACCCAAAAAATGATTTCAATAATTTTGTTCCTTAGAGTAAAATTGGTTAATTCAACTTTAATATTTCAGGTTATACTATTTCTCTACATGCGAACTTTCCACCAACCTTTTACTTATTTTCGATCGTTCGCACATCCCTAGCAAAAGATTTTAAGTTATACCGACCGCGGCGGTTATATAAAATGTTGTTTAGAACAATGTTGGCACCACGTGTTTACAACAACTGTGAACAACAGCGGTTTGTGTATTATGTCTGTATCGACATCGACGCTGTTTCTAGTGGTTTTTGTTCATTTTTAGTACTTTGAACAACTTTGGCTTGGGGTATCGGTATAGCTGGTACGGCCGAAGCCACACAGGTAAAATTCGTATATTCAAATTGATAGTTGTATGAAATGAAATGGCTTGGCTTGTTTGACGGCACGGTTGGTGCAGTAGTTAAGCGATTGACTGCTACGCTGCGTGTCGCGGGTTCGATTCCCGCTCGGAGCAAATATTTGTATGACCTACAAGTAGTTGTTCCGGGTCTGGCTGTTTGTGTTATGTGACTTTAAATGTTTGTAAACGCACTCACAATACAGGATAAATTCCTAGTGTGGGCAAAGTTTATAAAAAAAAAGGCTTTAGAAGCCAAATTGACTTAAGGTATCGATTTGCTTAACAATTTGATATGTTGAATCTTTTCTATCTGCATAGAAAAACCATTAACAATAAAATCTGTAACCATTTATTCTTTTCTATAAAAAAAAAAAAATTGGCAGTCATAAGGACTGCTAACAGAAATGAAAACTCAAAACTTTGGAATAACTGACAGTCTGACGCTACACGTCACGAGCATGTCACGCATTTCGGTGACGCGATTCCATAAGTTTTTCCCCTAGCTAAAATCGCTCAGCGCGGCTAAAGAAGTTTTCACTTCAAAAAGCTTTTCATACATTCATCGAAATAGTCTGTCTACTGTTGTATAGGAATTTGTATTTTTGTTCACGGATAAAGTACACATACATACAGTACCTATACATATAGCTCATGGAAAGCATTCGGTGACGATGATGCGATTTCCATGATTTTTGTTCATCCAAAAAGTACACATGTAAGTATACACAGTATACATATAGCTCATGGAAAGCGTTCGGTGACGATGATGCGAGTTCCATGATTTTTGTTCACCCAAAAAGTGCTCAACGCGCCTAAAGAAGTTTTCACTTCAAAAACCCTTTAGTTGAAAAAACCGGACGTGGGGGGCGACAAAACCGGAAATGTCCGGACGAATCCGGTTGGATAGTAACCTACTTACAGCATGTTCTTAGAATAATCAGCTGCCCAGCCTTTCCCAACTATGCTGGGGTCGGCTTCCAGTCAAACCGGTTGAAGTATTTTACATGGAGATACTGAATATTTAATCTCCATAACTCAGTTACTTTGTTGCAACAAGATACACCTTGGTAAAACTGGAATGCTAGAAGAAAAAAACAGACCAAATAAAAGATGAATGCTTAAAGCCGAGTATACGCAATTCAGCGCCGAGTACACTCAATTCAGCGTCACCAACTGGCTGGGGCCGAGTACACCTAATTTAGCGTCACAGACCGGCTGGAGCCGAGTATATCCAATTCAGCGTCACCGACCGGCTGGAGCCGAGTATATCAAATTCAGCGTCACAGACCGCCTGGAGCCGAGTATATCCAATTCAGCGTCACCAACTGGCTGGGGCCGAGTATACCTAATTCAACGTCATAGACCGCCTGGAGCCGAGTATACCCAATTCAGCGTCATGGACCGGCTGGAGCCGAGTATATCCAATTCAGCGTCACCAACTGGCTGGGGCCGAGTATACCTAATTCAGCGTCACAGACCGGCTGGAGCCGAGTGTACCCGTTTCAGCGTCACCGACTGGCTGGGGTCGAGAATACCCAATTCAACGTCACAGACCGGCTGGAGCCGAGTATATCCAATTCAGCGTCACCGACCGGCTGGAGCCGAGTACACCCAATTCAGCGTCACCGACCGGCTGAACCCGAGTATATCCGATTTAGCGTCACCGACCCCAGCGTAACGGTTCAGTTTCGTTCACTGTTCAAAAAGAGCGCAAAGTGCGCCTAAAGAAGTTTTCACTCAAACACTTTGATTACAATACATTATTATTACAGTAATTAGGTGTGCTCGATTAGAGCCTCCACTTCTTGGTTGCCCCAGCGCCTCACACCTTTAAATTCGGCGCTGCGTCTGCGGTTTTGTTGAAATACCTCTGTTGGATTGTTCTACTGTCAGTCAATAATGCCTAAGGAACAAATCAGGGTATTGATTTGGTTTAAGAATCGTGATCAAAATTGACCGAGTAATGGATGCCAAACCTAATGAGCTTTTTCTCTTAAGGCGCTGTCATGAGATGAATTGTCAAAATATTCTTGTTTCTTTTTCCCATTGTGTCAGTGGAAAAATAATATGATAATCTTGAACATGTATGTAGAATTTATCGGGGTAGATGGACCAGAGTCGTCACGCAGTGGGAATCAGAAGACGGGCGTCGTCGCCGAGGGAGGCCGAGGAAACGCTGGCGTGTTGACTTCAGACTTAAAAGAGTTAATGAGGGATTGGCCGGAACAGGCAACACACAGGGAATAAATGTTTACATACATACAATGTGTAACTGAATTAATGCACAATACGAAAGTAGTTTGTTCAGAATCGTTTGCTGAATCGATATATGTAATTTTTAATACACCGTGGCAATTTAACAAATTTTTGAGTAAACGGATAATTGCTTCATATTCGCAATAAATTGCAAGCGTTTTGGTCTTTTCATGGGGATGCGCTAACGTAGCCCGCGAATTCAATTTTTCTTACGTTTTGTGCAATTTGCATGTCAGTAGGTATAAAAATGGGCTTAAATATGTTGATTAAATTATAATTCGCGACAATAACAAATATGTATTTACAGAATTATAATCATCAGTACCAAAATTACAATTACTCCCCAAAACCCTATTTAATGAATATTTCATGAAATCATGACATTTGAGGCGAATTCTACATAACTTGGAAAGTTGTATTGATGATTCTAATGATTATTATAATTTATTTATTTATAGGAGAACCAACAGCTATAACAGATGGATAACAATTCTGCCGCGCTAACAAAGAATACGAGTACAATAACTCGATTTTGGACGATTTTGAGTTAGGTATATATTCGTTGAGTTATATATTTGGAGTCAGCGAATCGAAATCTATTAACTAAGCATAATATCTCTAAGCAACTTTTTATTGATCCTTCAGGAACTCTGCTTTTCAGTAAGCAAGAATGCAATAACTAAAATTTCATAACAAATTCAATAATCAAAAATACAATCCTCGGATGCGGCAAAATCGAGTTATTGCATTTTTCGTTAGTGCGGTAGAATTGTATATGAAACATAGAGCCAATTACAGGTTCTCACGGGTATAAACAGAAAAAGCAGTAGAAATCTTAGGATCACTCACAAGCACGATACTAATTACTAACTACTATTACTAACTACTACTACTATTACTAATTACTATTTATATAATTCTGTTAATACATAGTTATATTTGTTACGGTCATATTTTATCAACGTACTATCTAACAAACCTCCAATTTACAAAAAGCGTAAGTAATTTTAAATATCGCGGGCTACCTTATCGGCTCCCCCTTAAAATGAGTGTGTGTTCAGTTGAGTCATAATAACATATCAAACATTCAACCTGTGTACAAACAAAACCTTGGATTCCGACTCAAGGTTAGACTGAAAGAATAATTTATTATTCGATGGTTAGACCTACTTAAATCAAAGCCGACTGGTTTTATTTGAATGGAAATTATGGGGGCGTAAGAAAGTATTAGTCCTAGGTTTTGCTGTAATAAATGTTATCAGTGGTACTTTAGAGGTATGAGGAACAGGGTGTAAGTTCACTCATACTCTACTCGTATAGTAAAGGGAGGATCCTCCGACCAGATGGGTATTCTGTCTGGTGGGCAACTGCCCAACGGTTGATGTCGGGATGTTTACGCTATCGCGCGGTAAACTCTGATAGTGCGATGCAGGATTTGTGACGTCAGGTCTTTGATGCGTAGTTCGCATGTGGCGTTGTTGATACCGCCACATTACTCCCTTCCGGAGACCGGAGGTTGATAGTGGGCTGAGTCAGTGCATATGATGCTTGCCAGGGCCAGTTGTGGTTCAAGTGAGTCGGAACCAGGTGCCGCATAGTTCATGGTGAGTCGGAACTGTCTGCGGTGATTCCCCAGTGAGTCGGGGTGGCACTGCGTTTTTGATGCAGTGAGTCGGACGTCGTACAGCGCCGGGTTGAGGCTGACTGCTGGCGTCGACCAGGAGAGCGTTGAAGGGCTCTGCTTGTGGACCGGCCGAAAGTGCAGTGTGCTGTGCCAAGGTTGCTAATGAGGCTGAGGGTGATGACCAAGTATGCGCGTTCGCTGCATGCTGTTGGTCCGGATACCCGTTGAAGCCGTGGGTGCTGGCTGGCTGTGTGACTCGTCACTCGAAAGCTTGAGAAAGTGATGGATGACGTCACGCTGAAGTAGTTGCACGAAGGCTGCGCTAATGTCCATGTTCGGGGTTACCAATTTAGAGGTATGAGGAACAGGGTGTAAGTTCACTCATACTCTATAGTAAAGGCAGGATCCTCCGATCAGACGGGTATTGTGTCTGGGGGGCAACTGCCCAACGGTTGATGTCGGGATGTTTATGCCAGTCGCGCGGTAAACTCTGATAGCGCGATGCAGGATTTGTGACGTCAGGTCTTTGATGCGTAGTTCGCATGTGGCGTTGTTGATACCGCCACAGTACCTAATGTAAGTTTTACTAAGAACAATCTGTGAGCTAGAAAATTAAACACAGTTTGAACTCATCATTACAGCCGAAAGACGTCCACTGCTGGACATAGGCCTCCTCCAAGCGCCGCCACTTCAACCGGTTCTTTGCTTCTCGCATCCAGCGGATTCCAGCGGCCTTCACCAGGTCATCGGTCCACCTTGTGAGAGGCCTTCCAACGCTACGTCTTCCGGTACGCGGTCAACACTTCAGAATCTTTCAGCCCCATCGGCCATCTGTTCTGTGAGCAATGTGCAAAGCTATGTCGGTTATCTTGATTCTCCTACGGATCTCTTCATTTCTGAATCGATCACGTAGGGAAACTTTAAGCACAGCCTTCTCCATTGCCCTTTGGGTGATTTTCAGCATTCTAATGAGGCTTATTGTCACGTTACAGTGCCGCTGGTCATCACTTGCAACACGCACTGGTCAAAGACTTTTGTCTTGAGACACTGTGAATGTGATATTTCAAGACGAAAATCTTTGACCGAAAAAGAACTGTTTGAAATAAAGTTGATAAATTAAGTTACATATTTGAATGAAAATTATAGAAGCATAAGAAAATAATTACCAGTAGCCTTTGCGCTTATATTACAACAGATTAAAACTTTTTGTGGTAGAGAATTTATTATAGTGCTATCAGAAAACAGTATTTTTTTTTGTTCATAGTATTTTCTTTAAAAAAAAAAGATTGTAAATACAATCTGGGAACTAATTTGAGGCGCTATGATCCGGGCTCCAGCCGATTGAAGTAGGCTCGCGAAGTTGCGAGTTGGTAGGTATTTAAACAGTAGCAATAATTTTATCAAGACAAACTCTTCGAATTGTGCTAAACAATCTTAAGTACCTTTTCATTTATATAATAAATAAGAAAAAAAAAAAACGACAAGTGCGTGTCGGACCACGCACAATGAAGGGTCCCGTAGTTGGAATGAATTTATCCCAAGAACAAACTTATCATGTAGTTGAAAAACATGTTTTCCTATACAGAATGTATGGGAGAATATTTTTTTCAACTGTAAATGTAAGTTGGTCGCCAATTACTCGGTAAATTGTAAAGCCTACTTAGCTGTGATAGTTTTCCTTTTAACTTCGTTAACTTATGGTACTACTGCCGTGACATTTGAATTTCTAACTACAACCGTTTAGTTGGTAGAGGGTGGGGGGGAGACACTTGACTCTAACGAAAATTGGTACTTTAAAGCTTGAAAGTCACGAACGGTTTACTTAATCTAAAAACGGTCTTCCCAAACCCCTAATATTTCTGAAAGACTTATCCGACGATATCCAACACTATGGGAAGGACGAAAAAAAAATTATCATCCCCACCCTACCAATAGTTTTTGAGCTAAACCGCGGACAGACAGACAGACAGATGGACATGGCGAAACTATAAGGGTTCCTTGTTGACTACGGAACCTTAAAAAACGTCTGTTTTTTAGTTATGAGACTGATTAAACATTACGAAAAGGGGTAACTTTGGTTTTTCTTTCTATGCAGCAAAGTTAATCTACTAAAACTAACGATTAAAAGCGATTGCATGTCCGCCAGATCCTTTAATAAGATTTTTTTTTCAGTTTTTATAACACTGTTTTTATGTTTCTCATGGATTCAAAAAACTAGTAAGCGTGGTCTCTGTCGGTCATGCCGCCTAAAATTTAAGTCAAGCACTGGATCTGAATGAGCTGATGGCGCTTTGACGTGTCCTTCTATGCGTGAGGAGTAATAAAGTGGTAACCCATCCGAGGTTTAGCTTTTTCCGACCTTGTAGATCAATCGATAGATGGTAATTTAGATACGAAAAGCCGTAAAAAAGTTAATACCTTGAATAAAGCCTGTTGTCCACTAAGTTGTTGACGGTGAAAGTTGCCCAATGGGGCACAATCCTAACTAATATTATAAATGCGAAAGTGAGTTTGTTTGTGTGCTACACTTTCACACTAAAACGGCTGAACGGATGTGGATTAATTTTGGCACATGGGCACCATGACCTGGGTGAGGACATAGGGTACTAACCATGCTGAATCGCAGACGAAGTCACGTGCAACAACTAGTGTTAAATAACTAATGATCGGATATTCGGATGCATATTCACCTAAAGTTGAGAGGTTTGCTATTATGGAAAGCGCTTTTGTATCGAATAAATCCCGCGGTTCGGGTGTTTTATTTTAATTTTAACTAACACACACCATCCTTACTCTTACACCCTACATACACATATTTGCATAGGGGTTTAAAATATTTTAAATAAATATGCATCTGAATGGTTATGCAATCCAAGAATCCCGGGTTTTTTTTTTTAATAAATAATATTTTAGAAGTCGCTTCCATACTATACACCCGACTAGTTATGCATTGCCGGTATTCCTGGCATGACGGGATATTTTCTTACAAAAAATATATTTTAAGAAGCTGCTTCCATACTTTCATAGAAAATGATTGACTTTAGGTAAATATGCATCCGATTATCCGATCTCTTTATACACCTGAAGCTTTTTGAATAGTCCATACGTCATATTCGTCTACGGGCGTCGTCAGTTGGGACTGGTCATCTCGTAGCTACCACGTCTGATTTTTATTACTTAGGTAGATAGGTACTTAGGTACTTAATTTCTGTTTTTTTTTTTTTTTTTTTTGTAAGCTTTTTCGTCAGGCCCTTTTTAACGTGCACATCTTTCTACATCGTTCTCACAATATCCTAACTAATATTATAAATGGGAAAGTAAGTTTTTTTGTTTGTTTGTTACCTTTTCACGCCTAAACCACTGAACCGATCATCCAGATTTTTTTTATTATACGTTTTCAGGTGTACAGAAACGGACATATGGTACCTTTCATCCCGAAAAAAATTACCGTTCCCGAGAAAAATAACAATAACATTCTTATGATAATAGATGGCGCCACGTGTCTTTCGAATTATATTTGAATTATATTAATATAGAAATTTTGGTAGTTTGTTAAGAGTTTTTTTTCTTAAATCGAAATTAACGCGAGCGAACCCGCGGGCAAAAGCTAGTGTACCTATAATTTCAACATGGATAATCTTTGCTCGGTCTGCTCGCTTTGCTAGCATTGCTTGCTCTGCTCACTGTGCTTGCTCTGCTCGCTCAGCTTGCTTTGCAGTTGAGCAAGTACATAAGCTCCGATTTTAGCCTCGCGCCAAAAGAACTTTGTAGCATTATAGTTTACTATTTCTGTCATGTTGGTACTCGGCTCGGCAACAATTACTGGGCAACAAGAGTTGCCTTGTCTATGTCCGGCCTACATACACTTATCGTGTATTAGCATTGTGTGACATACACACGATAACGAAATATTGATGAATATTGAATGAGGCCTGTTTTCAGGCTCGAATCGTGACCGATTTTATTTGATACTATTGAAGTTATATTTCAGGGCGTAGTGATTTACAAACATTATATTAAGGCACTTGCCTTTTTTCTAACGGTGACTGACAATTTAGTTGAATATTATAAATTGTGTTTTTGTACTTATCTAAGGTGAGTTACTTAGTCATTGTTCCTGTTGGCAGCGATGCGGACGAATATTATGATACCCTATGATTGCTTTCCCTCTTTTTTGGGTTCCGTAGTCAACAAGGAAACCTTATAAAGTTTCGCCATGTCCGTTTGTCTGTCTGTATGTCTGTCCGCAGCTTAGCTCAGAGACTCTAGTACTAGGAAGGTGTAATTTGGCATGGTTATACATATCGATCAAGCCGACAAAACGGTAAAAAAAAAAAAATGTGGTGTACCTTACACGTAAAGTAGGGATGTTTTTTTATTTTATGGGATATCATTGGATGATAGGCCGTTCAAAAATATTGTGGGCATGTAAAAACCATTTTTCACTAAAATTGTTGTAGGTACACACGGCTACACATCAAGCTATACATTTCCAGAATAAGCTGACCTCTCACTATACGGAAATCCTACACAATGCGAGATTAGCTTATACTGGAAATGTATAGCTTGATGTGTAGCCGTGTGTACCTACCTCCTTCATAATTCATGCAGTAAGGGGTTAATATCAATGTATAAACCTTTCAAAATACATGCTCTTAATGGTGGTGACAACCTCATCAAAATCCATTGTGTAATTTAGAAGAAGATTAAGATCTAAGCGGCGCCATGGCGTTGCAGTGCGTCAGGGATGTTTGTGGCGGCGAGTGTTAATTGTTTTGAAGTGATAACTTCTTTAGGCGCGTTGAGCACTTTTTGGGTGAACAAAAATCATGGAACTCGCGTCATCGTCACCGAACGCTTTCCATGAGCAGCAATAATGAGATAATACTCTAGTCATGGCCAGCCCTAACAGGGTTCTGACTTCTGAGAATGATTGCTGACAGAGTGGTCTGTCCGTACGTAGTTCACTGTCAGTTACATGTGCCATCGTATCGTGTTGTTTACTTAACACTTAGTTTTAAAGAAAATGTTACTAACCCTATATCGACGGTGATGTGCCAATACTTCCTAACTTAAATTTTTCTAGAATTCACTTGTTTATCATTTTGAATTTAAAGGGGTTATTCGCATGTTTTAGTGAAATCTCTTTAAGACTGCGCCGAGTGCACAGTGGCGCCCTCATCGTTATTTCGGTGATTTCTTTTATTTTAGAATGAAAATGCAGAAAATAAGCTCGTCAAGTTGTGCTTCACAAGACTATACGTTATTATTACTACAAACAGAAGTTTTAAATTGTTATGTTTTATTGTAATCATTAAAACGGAGCTTAGTGGCCACTATTTTCCGTTTAGAAATACCTCCAACTAAACCAACATGCCTATTTTATGGCATTACCGCCATACATGCATCCTCATTCAGTTTGTGTACATTTTTGACTTTGTCAGTTAGGTGTTATTGGTACTTCACCGTCGATATGAGTCGTCGCTCGAATTAAAGATTTTGAATTTGAATAAACTATTTACTGGTATAGAAGATTCAAAATAGGGTCTAGGAAATGTGATGTGATGTGAAATATCTCGGAAGAAACCTTGGTTCAGCATTCCTCTTCATCTTGATACAGGTCGTATCAAGATTTGTAATTGTAATATGACTATTTACATCACACAGACAGACACAAATGCGACTTCATTACTGAAGGTCGTGTCCCTTCGTGGCTTTATGTATGACTAGCTGCTACCTGCGGTTTAGCCCGCGTTGCATTTTCTCAAATATTATTTTATTTGAAATGTACACCAACGACCTATTCACTAAAAACATTAACATAAAAATAACATAAGCATATTATGTTAATTAGTCACTTAAAGGCGTACACAGCACTTACATAAAAATAGCTTCTTAAATATTATATGTTTTTAAAATAGTGTTTACTCGTAATGAGGATAGAAAAAATATTTAGAAACAATGAAAAAAATATAACACAAAAAAACAAAATCATAAACGAATTTAGAATTAAAAAAATATCAAACCTAATATCCAAATTATCATTAGAATAAAAATTATAATTAACACATTGAGATTAAAAAAAAAAAAAAATATTAATAAAGACAACTCCAAAATTGTTGAAAAAAAAAAAGACCAGAAAATGAAATAGTAAACAAAAAAAAAAAAAAAATGCATAAGTTACCTAATACTACTAAAGTTTCTATAATAATATAAATCAATCATAATTTGAAAGACACGTGACGCCATCTATTATCATAATAACGTTATTGTTGTTTTCCTTAGGAAACAGTACTTTTTTTCGGGATGAAAGGTGCCCTATGTCCGTTTGTTTGTTACCTTTTCACGACTAAACCACTGAACCGATCGTCCTGAAATTTTGCATAGACGTCGTCAGGTGTACAACCTGACGACGTCTATGCAAACAAACTACCACAACAAACTTAACAAAACTAAACTAACAAACTTACTTTCCCATTTATAATATTAGTTAGGATGTTTTTCCACTTCGTTCGATACTCGGCTTCTATCGGGGCGGTCGTAACAGAGAGTAATCTATACAAATAAATAAAATTTAAATTCTGTTTATTCCGGCTGATCTCCGAAACTGCTGGATCATCTCCGAGACATGACAGACAGACAAGCAGAGTAAGAGACAAAAAAAAAAAAAAATGTTGTTAATACCATATATACTTTCATAATTTTTTCATAATTTACGGCACGGTTGGCGCAGTGGTTAAGCGATTGACTGCTGCGCTGCGTGTCGCGGGTTCGATTCCCGCACGGAACAAATATTTGTATGACCTACAAGTAGTTGTTCCGGGTCTGGCTGTTTGTGTATGTGAGTTTAAATGTTTGTAAACGCACCCACGATACAGGAGAAATTCCTAGTGAGGGGCAACGTTTAAAAAAAAAAAAAAAAGTATGCATTTAGAGCTGTTATTTTCACATTACAAACAGACACTTCAATTTTGATTATTTGTATGTATATGTATTTGCAGATAATGCAAGTGCAGTTAGTAATACCTAATGGCTTTTGTTATCCCGTCCCTACGCATCGTGATAACATATTATAGTCTACTTTGAGCGACAAGTACCTATGTCTTTTACGACCGCTACGTGTCGAGTTTGATACCTCACAAGACGAATGCGCTACGCAGGGTTCGAAAAAATCCGATATTTATAAAAAATATAAAAAAATCCGATTTTTTTATATATCGGATATATATCAGACATATATCCAAGCCAAGAAAAAGAAGCGAATTTCATTCTGTAAGGGGATTAAACACTTACAAATGTGAAAGGAATTTGTAAAATAATATAAATGTCAAATTACCACATTTTTTATTTAAAAAAAAGTAACTAAAGAATTAGTGTTTATTTGAGAAAGATTTTTTAATGTACACTCAAAAAAACAAGTACCTATTTTTATAATAATCTTCATTTGTTTGTGAGATAAATCAACTAATTTTAATAGTAAAAGTAAAATATTCTGAATTGTAGTTTTTCGCTACGTGTTGCCAGGGTAAACATTAATCTCCAAAATTTTTAGTTCAGAAGACAGGAAAAAATCAATTGATATATATCGTGATATATATCATGATATATATCCGCTGATATATCGGCGAACCCTGGCGCCACGATAGGCTGCGAAATTCAAGTTTTTTTAACTCAATACTCAATCGTTATCCAAATTGGGGTACCCCAACATAGTATAGTACAGTAGAGACCGCTGAGTTTGTTTTGGCCTTTCTTCTCAGAGTAGTCAGATAGGAAACGCGATCTCATCTAGTTTCTAAAATAAATGATTGATGTGTAAAAGTGGTTGTACACACGGCTACTTATCAAGCTACTGATCTCGCATTGAGTAGGATTTCTGTACCTACAATGAGAGGGCAGCTTGTACTGGAAATGTATAGCTTGATATCGATGGCCCCACCGAATAAACGTGCAA
Source organism: Dryobota labecula (assembly GCA_947523025.1). Taxonomy (NCBI): domain Eukaryota; kingdom Metazoa; phylum Arthropoda; class Insecta; order Lepidoptera; family Noctuidae; genus Dryobota; species Dryobota labecula. The sequence continues at coordinate 16,000,595 of OX383302.1, read as the reverse complement.
TGCTTCTTACACGATATTTTTTTTTTTTTCTTTTCTTTGGCCTATCCTAGACCCACTTATTTTTTTTAATGAATTTTAGACTCAAAACACGCCTATTATAATAGTGATTTTTTTTATTCTGGGGAAATAATTAATTTTAAAATTATAGGAATAGTAGTACGAGTATAATAGTTAATGTTATAATTACATGCTTTTTGAGTCGCCAAGAAAGTAAATATGTATACAAGTCTATAGTTTATTTTTTTTACCAATAATTCGATTATACATTATTTATACCTATTTACAATGAAATGGGCGTTATTGAAGTTTAAACGTTTTTATTTTTTGCTGAAAAGTTGTCATTTTTCTCTTATGCGTTTATTCGGTGCGGCCATCGATATGTAGCCGTGTGTACAAACCTACTTACAGAAATAAAATCATTTATCATTTATTTGGGAGAAGGCTAGGCAGTAGGCAGCTAGCCAAATTACAATGTTTTTCTAGTCAATAAGTGATGGGTCTTCAAGGGTAAAGTACTGTCTGTCTCGTCTCTATGGCGCCGAAATAAGTCTGCAATCATATTTGGCACTATAAGAGATTTTAACACTTACCCGATAAGACCGCCGTTTGTACCGTTTTGTAGTGTCCTGTGGTTCGATCTTTCACTTATAGCCTGCGCAGACGACGGATTTTTGTCCACGGACTTTTTTGCCCGATAAATTAGATCGCTTACTGTATCGAGTAACGCAAACGAGGGATTAAAAGTACCGCGTACAAAAAGTCCCCCGAATAACCGAGGACATGCAGAGAGCGGACCGGACAAAAGTACGGGGGAGTCCCCGAAAAAAATAGAACTCGTGTGACTATGCGAAGCAACGCACATGTCGGACTTTAGTCCGCATTGAGCTTTTGCTTTTTTGCTTCCATAGCGTGCCCTTCACTAAATTTCCGAGCTACAAATGATCGCACACCGTGTGCGTTGAGTTCGCGGTAAATCCGCGGCGGACTTTTTATTCGCGGAGCGTACTTTTTTCTCCGCCGCGGAGAAAAGTCCGTCGTCTGCGCAGGCCTTTATAGTGTAGGTACACACGGCCACAAATCACGATTGATCTCGCATTGTATAGGATTTCGGTACAATGAGAGGTCTGCTTATACTGGAAATTGATAGCTTGATTTGTGGCCATCGTATTCACTTATAATATTAATTAATGTATACAAAATATTTTTAACATTTTAAAAGAGTAGGTACGGAGTTTCTTCCCCATTCTTCTACATACGTAACTCCTTTTGGAAGGGGCAACTAGAATCAATTAATTATTTTTGTAATTATTGACGTTTAAAAGTGCTTTTTATGAGCCTATCACTACATATTATAAAACAAAGTCCTCCGCAGCGTCCGTCTGTCTGTCTGTTCGCGATAAACTCAAAAACTATTGCACCGATTCTCATGCTGTTTTCACCAATGGATAGCGTGGTTCTCGAGGAAGGTTTTTTTGTTAAGTTTTTGTATAAATTAACGATATTTGTTGGAGGTGTCGGTTTATTTATTGGTGTTCCCGTTAAAATATAATTATAATACGCTCAAGTATTAGTCGATTAATCGAATTCTACAGCCATATGGTGTTGCAAGTACAAAATAAATGCCAAATATTTCGTCCAATTGCAAACGTGACCCTGAGAAAAGTTATGCACTAATGGTGTTCATTAGACATTTCGCGTTTTCTCAGCATAAACGGTGTATCATGCGACATTTCGGAGGTTAATTTCATTTTGTTTTCACATTGTTGGTACTTACGTGAATTATTTTAAAATTAATATTAGTGTCGCATTTTTATTTCGTGTTTTAGTTTGGTACAATTGATTGCTTTAAGAATTTTAGTGAAATTTCGTATTTTGGTTTTGTGTTTGTTATCTTTAGGTAAAGACTCATCAGACGTTCAGGTAAGTACTTTTATTATATTAAATCATTGTTATTTGTTTCGGTTTCTATTCACATAGTGAATCACATTAAAATTAATATTAAGTTAGAAATTTGAGATATAGCCTTGGATATGGAGAAGGACATAGGGTACTTTTTTATGCGATAACCGATATCCACGCGGGCGAAGCCGCGGGCAAAAGCTAGTTTGAAATAAATGATTTTATTACTCAGTATGTGAACCATACAGCAATGGTTCAGGTACTGACAATCGAACCTCTGCGCGAATACCCTCATAAGTTTTCAAAATAGCCTGCATAAGTTAATATATAAATCAAGGACGAACTGCGGCCGCTGCGGGCATAAGCCAGAATAGGTATCATATCATTATACTCAATGATGAGGAAAACGCTGCAGCTATATGACGCGAGATACCTAAGTTGTTTTTAGGGTTCCGTACCAAAATGGTAAAAAGGAACCTTTATGGTGTGACTCAGTCTGTCTGTCACAGCTGAATATCTCAAGAACGACTGAACGACACACTAATTATTGGCATTATTACACGAATCGTTGACTTGACTAGTTCTCTTTTATTTCGCCTACGTCACTCTAATACAATGGTATCAACTTGAAATTTAGAATAGTTTTAGATGACGTTTGCCCAACTATTTTGCAAATAAGAAAGAAACAAAAAAGTTTTTTTTTTGCAACAGCGACTGATAGGTGGTCTTTAAAATTCGAAATGCGGCTACTAGGGTATGTTGGGTATCATATGAAAGAGCGCTGTTTGCAAATTCTCAAAAAAAAAAAAAAAAAAATCTTTAGGCCGCATAGTTTTCGACTTTTGATGAAAATGTAAAAAAAAAAATACCATTCCGCCCCTTATCTCCGAAGTTTGCATAGAGAAAAATCTGAAAACATTCTATACGATAGAAGCTTATGTAAAGATTACAGGATAAATAAAACTATGTCTCTAAATAATACACTTTTCAGAAATCAACAAAAATTACATTAGTTCCTTTATCTGTCAAGAGATGTTGATGACCTAAAACTGCAATAGTCTACACCGCTGTGTTAAAATTCTCTCTCTCTCTGTCTCTCTCTTTTTCTCTTCCTGTTTTTTTCTCTCTTTTTATTCTCTTTTTATTTTTTTAATTCTTTTCCTCGCTGATGAAAATTTAAAAACATTTCACGTTTCACAACCAAAATGTCCTCCTTCCTACATATTAGCAGGTAGCAGGTTGCTTTGGGCATGGGGTCTCAACTCGAACAAATTATAATAAGTCTTGAAAAAAATTCACAGATGGCAGCATAGGTAACAAATATGAAATTAACAATCAGTAAAAAGCGTAATAGGCCCGATTTTGGCTAAAGTAACATTAGTAAAAATCAAAACTTCCTTGTTTAATGTTTTATCTATTTACACTCATAAATCACGAGAATGACAGCTAGTATCTAGGCCGACTCCTAGATGGCGTCGTAAAACTACAGTCTCTGGCAATTAGCAAGTCGCTGATGATGCCATGTGTTAAAAAAATCGAGGAAAAAAATAGCCAGCCTTAGGGAGGTGTCATTTCTTTGTATGGGATTGGGTATCTGTACGTAGTATTATATTATGTGTGCTTTGGGTGAAGCACAGTTGTAGTTTTTCTGGGTTGGTACGGAACCCTCGGTGCGCGAGTTCGACTCGCTCCTTGACCGGTATCTTTTTCTAGGTCGATTTGTGTCCTCAAAGCTTTTGTTTTTTTGTTGTCGGGTTATTCCAATTCCAACTATAATATTTTATAGACGTTAGGAGCTGAGTGACTGTATTCTAAACACAAATCAATGCTTGCGTCAAGCATTGATAATCATGCCATTTCTTTATTTAGCCATATATTTACAAAAAAAAAAAAAAAAAAAAACGGGGTAGACTTCGGGCACTGCCGATAGAAGTGAAAACATAGGTAAGTATCTTGTGAATTGTATCGTCGAGATATTAGTTTTTTTTTGAACGTTGCCCCACACTAGGAAATTAATTACTTATTTCTAATTATTTTTCGTTAATAAAGAAGTGTTTATGATCAAGGATTAAGGCTCCTACAAACAGGCACGACACGCGACGCGTCACAACGACACCGCGTGCTGCGCGACGAGCGGTCTCTTTGTGTTGCGTCGCGTGTCGCGCCTGTTTGTATGAGCCTTTAAAGTTGAAATTGGTCATTAACACTTGTTCCGTGTGGTGCCAAAATCAAAATCAAAATGTTTTATTTCACATAAATCTACATGGGGACTTATGAAACGTCAGAAGCTAGGTGCACGGTTCCAATTAGTCGTTTCCTATGGAGAAGAGCCGGCAAGAAACTCCACGGTTACTCTTTTAAAAATAATTGGCTTTACAATATTATAAAATAACAGTGATAATAGGTATGGGAGGACAGTGTAGGCCTTTCAACAATTACCAGGTACTTAACAAAATAGAAAACCGCCAACAAATCTACACTCTACTAGGCCTACAACGTTCTCACATTCACAAAATATAAAATAATCTAAGTATATAAAATATTAACACGTTGCCTGCCATATGGAAATCCGAATACATTTGCGTTTTTCATCAGTCGCTTAAATGACGTGAAATGACTTATTTATAAGATTTCTATATATAATATATGTTTTTATATATTTTTTTGTATATTATGTGCTGTTTTTAATCCGCCGGTCATTTACACCCGGCGCGGCGCAAATGTAATATTTTTTTCATTGGAGCCACGCCGGTCAAATCGCCGGTCATCCTTAAGTCATCCAAAAGCAGACGGAAAGGCTGTGACGACAAGAAAATTTTGTGTAGGTTGTTACAAAAATAATTCACAAACGCATGGAAGAAAAATTGCCAAAAACAAAACCAAAAAGGTTACGACATTTTGTTCAGTTTGCCCAGACAAGCCATATTTGTGCAGACCGTGTTTTGATAAAAATCATTAATTTTCTGTTTGTTTTTTAATTTTAAATTACTTTGATCTCAACACAACATAATGTGTCTCTAAATAACACTAGTCCTTGATTTGTAATAATAAAAATATTTTAAAAAGTATACTGTCTTTAATTTACATCATAATTTTGTTTGACTCGCTACAAAAACATTCATACAACCAAAAAATTATAAAAATATTTTGAGGCCAAGTTATCTAAAGTGATCATTGGGGCCGCGCCGGCCACTTGTAATGGTATTTTGCGTTACACGCATGGCCGTCAGCGAGCAAAAGGTGTTCAAGTTCACCTTAGTTGTGCCGGTCATTTAAGCCCCCCATGGCCCAAACGCTTCTACCAAGTGCCGGTCATTTGGACCCCCCATGGCAGCTAACGTGTTAATGACATGATTGCAATTACAACTAATCATGCCATTTCTTTATTTAGCCATATATTTACAACAAAAAAAAACCGGTGTAGATTTCGGGCACTGCCGATAGAAGTAAAAACATAAGTATCTTGTGAATTGTATCGTCGAGATATTAGTTTTTTTTTTGAACGTTGCCCCACACTAGGAAATTAATTAATTATTTCTAATTAGTTTTCGTTAATAAAGAAGTGTTTATGATCAAGGATTAAGGCTCCTACAAACAGGCACGACACGCGACGCGTCACAAAGACACCGCGTGCCGCGCGACGAGCGGTCTCTTTGTGTTGCGTCGCGTGTCGCGCCTGTTTGTATGAGCCTTTAAAGTTGAAATTGGTCATTAACACTTGTTCCGTGTGGTGCCGGACGTAAAGAATAGCACTACCCCATTTCCTCCCTTGGGTGTCGTAAAAGGCGACTGAGGGACTTACTAGAGAATGGGCAGCAGCGTTCTCTATGCACTTTTACACCATACTGCGATCGCCAACCCGCCTGCCAAGCGTGGCGATTATGGCAAATCCCCCCCTTTTGGGGGAGGCCTATGTCCAGCAGTGAATGTCTTCCGGCTGAAATAATGATGATGATGATGACTTTGTTTGTGAGCAAATGGACTGTAGGTATTTTAAATGAATTGGAGGATGATAGAAACACTGTAAATATGAGTAATTGCTATTTAATAACAAAATAACGGGAGAAAACTATGTACTAAGGCAATAGGAAACACTGACACTTGAGAACTGGCTAAAACAAAATATTTCTTCTATTCCAAAGGTATAAACGTCATTATAAAAATATATAGTTCACACTTCTTTACAAACTAAGCGTTCGGTGACGATGACGCGAGTTCCATAATATTTGTTCACACAAAATGTACATCCGTGGCATTTTAGTCGTCTTACAAAGACAGCCCACTTTATGTATCCAATGAGTACTAATCATTCAGGATTTTTTTTTTGAGTTTTTTTTTTTTTTTTTTTTATTAATTATGACGCATGACATACACACATCAAAAAAAGTTTGCGATCACTTTGAAAAATCAAAATCTTTTTTGTTAGGTACGGTGGATTATATTATGATTCGGCTCACCTGACTTAAACCCAATAGAGCACGCGTGGGATGCTCTTAAGTGAGCTGTTTGGAACCGTCAGCCACGGCCTCAGACAGTGCCAGAGCTCAGGGAAGCCGCTATTCAAGAATGGGACAGGTTACCCCAAAAAATGCTGGATAACTTTATTCTCCGCATGCCCAGGAGGATCACCGCATGTGTTCGAGTCAGGGGAGGAGTTATATTGTATTGAATATAAACCTTTTATTAATAAATTGTTGTGTAAGTTTGGTTAAACAGTCTTTTTCTTTCTATCAAATTTCTGTTACAATTACATTATGATTAATTACTCCATTTTTTTAAAAATAAATAATATTTTTATTTTTTAATCTCAAACAGGGTATTTCTATTTAAAGAAAACACACAACAAAGAATTTTTATTGATAAAGTTCAATTTAAAAAATTATATCAGCTTATGCTAGTGATCACAAACTTTTTTTGATGTGTGTAGTTTAAAGGTGTCTGCACACAGCGGGCGCGGCGCGGCGGGACGGGACGCCGACGCGACGCTGAGCAGTTGTAATGTACTAGATATTACGGACGACGCCACACAGAGCGTCGCGTCACGTCGCGTCGAGCCGGACGGCTCTGTGTGGTGTCGTCCGTAATATCTAGTACATTACAACTGTTCAGCGTCGCGTCGGCGTCCCGTCCCGCCGCGCCGCGCCCGCTGTGTGCAGAGACCTTTAAACACTCTGTTACGAGTGCAGTCCGAGCCTTGTGTTACAAGGGCGCCGCGGAATGGAGCGGCGACATCTTTATCAGAGTTCATTCACCCTAACGCAAAAATGTGTTTCTTACTATTGCAACTTAAACTTAATCTAAATCCATTCTACATATAGCTCATGGAAAGCGTTCGGTGACGATGACGCGAGTTCCATGACTTAAGTTCACCCAAAAAATTTTCAACGCGCCTAAGAAGCTTTCACTTCAAAAAAACCAGACAAGAGGAAAGGGACAGAAAAAAACGTACAGTCGCCAGCACCAGCACATCAAATTACCACAAACTGCCAGATTTTTTCATTCGATTTTGAACTTAACCACCAACATTTTAAAGATTAAAATATTTTGGAGAAATTTTACAGCTTCGTGTAGCTTGATGTGCTGGCCACTGTACAAAGTGATGCTTTTTAGCGTTCCGTAGTAAACAAGGAGCCCTTATAAATAGTTTCGTTATGTCCGTCTGTCTGTCTGTCAGTTTGTCCTTCTGTCCAGGGGCCCCGTGTGCCCTTATGGTAAAAACGGCATTGGTCGGAAATTCGGAATTCATATTATTAATTAAGAAAGCCCAGAATAAGGCTGGACTCACACATTCTGAATTCCTTTCTGAATTCAGAGTCGGAATTCATATTATTAATTAAGAAAGCCCAGAATTACATACAATTTAAGTCGTCAGTGTTATTCTTACATATCGATCTGAGAAAATCATAATCTGAAAAAATCAGAATGTGTGTGGAGCATAATTAAATTGTGTGTAATTCTGGGTTTTCTTAATTAATAATATAAATTCCGACTCTGAATTCAGAAAGGCATTCAGAATGTGTGAGTCCAGCCTTAAAGTGATTAGGTACTGTATGGTATGATTTATTAAGGCTCGTACAGACTAGTGCGATATCGCGGGCGCGACGCGACACTAGTAGCACAATTTCTTTGTCGCTGCCTGTCGCGCCCGCGATATCGCGCGAGTTTGTACGAGCCTTTAGACTTTCTTATTGTTGATTTATTCCGTTCTAATACCAAAAACTAATACCACTGATATTTGTTTCATCAAATTTGTTGAAAAACATACATAGTGGTATTAGTTTTTGGTATTAGAACGGAATAAACCTTATTGTTTCAACTTATGTTACTTTGTAAGTCTTGTACTTGTAAGTATGCCAAAGTAAAACATTCAATAAAACCATAAAAAAATATTTCTAATTGTATTTTTCACCTATACTTTGACAGCTGAGTCCCGCTTTTTTTGCCATGTCCCGCACTTTGATTGCTAAAATCCCGGTAAATTCATGCATTAACGCCCCCACACACTGGCACGATATCGCGGGCGCGACCGCGCGACATGGGTCACGCTGGCTGCCTGTCGCGCCTGCGATATCGCGCCAGTCTGCGCGAGCCTTTAATTAATGTTGACAAGCCTAGTCCCTACCCACGTTTGTCAACAACTAAGTAGTGATGGCCTAAATAGGGAGGAACAAGGCCATAAAAGGGAGAACAGCGATTCACCCTTTTATGCATTAACTACTAGCTGCTGCCCGGGGCTTCGCCCGCGTTGCTTTTTCCAGTAGTATTTAGTAAAATGCTGTTATTTTGACATGATAAACAGACACTTCTCAATTTTATTTATTTGTTTGTATATGTATAGATATAGAAGATGTATAGATTGTACACACGGCCACAAATCAAGCTATAAATTTCCAGTTTAAGCTGACTTCTCATTGTACGGAAATCTTATACAATGCGTGATCAGCCTAAACTGGAAATGTATAGCTTGATTTGAGGCCGTGTGTACTAGCTGCAGCCAGTGAATTCACCCGCTTTGCGTTTTCTAAAATAAAAGCCTTAGCTACTCATTATAACATCAGCTATCTGCCAGTGAAAGTCCCGTCAAAATCGGTCCAGCCGTTCCGGAAATAAGCCGGAACAAACAGACAGACAGAGAAAAAAATAAATGTTTTATGTTACCGTAAATACTTTCAGTAAAAAGCTGTTATTTTGACATGACAAACAGATACTCCAATTTTATTTATTTGTATAGATATCCATTTTCACGAATTAAGGATCCTACAAACAGGCGCGACACGATAAAAAGAGACCGCTCGTCGCGCGGTACGCGGTGTCTGTGTCGCGTCGCGTGTCGCGCCTTTTTGTAGGAGCCCGTAATATGTGTGAGAAACGGGTCACCAGTTCCAAACGAATACGTTACCTTACTTACATAAAAACAAAAACTTGTAACTAATCGTACGGTGCGGGTAATATGTTTGTTACGCTCAGTACGCTGTTCGGGCTCATGCGTGTCGGACCGTTTTATAGAAAAATCGAACTACAATGTGTCTGTCTTGAAGTGTGTACCTAAAAGAATATTTTTTTGTAAAAGGTGAGTCACCCCGTAATGTCCATGTTCCGGTGACCTTGTCTGTGTCAGTCGTGGCCCGCGGAGCGTGCGCTAAGCCCGCCCGGCCCCCGCGCTCCCTCCATTTTACAAGGGATTCACAACACCCCACAACCGAATAACACCACTACCGAACAACAGTGACATAGAACGAATAAAATTGTTAATCACATTTACGCGTGCAATACAGAATCATTCGATTTAACTCGTGCCGTACGTACCTTATGTGATGCTCGGATAATCATAATGGCTTGTCTCTCGAATGCGCATGTGCGCGTAACCCGGCCAGTTTAAGATGGCAGTGAATTTGATAGTGAAAGTGGAGTTGAATCATCATTTCCATATGGTCGGAGTATAAAGTCATGGGTGACGACCGAACAACAGGTGTGTACTGTACGTAATAAGAATCAAATTTGCGTAACACTGGTTTGACGTAAGATTTTGTGAAGCTGTGAATGGATGCGTTTTATTCATACATGCTACTGTGACGTTTTATTTCTGTGGATAAACGAGAATTTTGTTGACTTGTTTATAATTATTAGTACCGTCAACTGTGGCATCTTTACTTTCTATGAGCAACTTTAGCTATGAGTAAGGTACTTAAATATCTCTCATTGACTAAAAATCTGTAAAAAATAAATGATTTATCTACTTTTGTATCGCTTTGATACTAAATGGCGGCAACAGATTTTTAGTAATCAAGAGATATTTAAGTAGGTACAGTAGGTACTCATGGGTAAAGTTGCTCATGAAACGTAGGGATGCCACAGTTGACCGGTTGTCGCCTAGGTCATTATTTCAAGGACAGCTAAAAAAGACGATTTTAGTTTTTATGACTTTATTGGTTTTATTACTAGTACTATCTCTGTATTTGTTGTAATTTTAGTGATACACTCATAACAAGCTATGCATTTAGGCAATTGATAATAAAATTAAGTAAGTAACAATATTGTTTAGTAATTATCTCACATAAGTGAGTAAGTACATACATTGTAACAAGTGCCTATCCCGTAAGAGAAATAAAATAAATAGGGGTTGGCTTTAGTATCGTGCGGCACGCAGAGGGGGTTAAAAAGGGTTAAAGCTAGTAGGGTTTGGATCCCCGATTATAACGCTATCACTCTTATTACAAGGTAATGCATATTTTTCGAGAAATTAATGAAAAAAATTTCTAACCTCAAATCAGTTTTATAGCGAAAACGGAACGTTAAAATGGGTGATTGACAACTAAATCTGTTCCACATATTGTCTATGGTGCAAAATGACGTGAAAAATTGTCAAAATAGAACGTAAAAAAAAAGATATTGTGGATATTATGTTATTGTGTCACTGGCATTGTTCATGTTCATTCCGTTTCGCCTCGAGTTGTGTGAATGTGCTCGCTCTCTGTGTTTCGTTGTGTTTTTCTTGTGACTGTAGTCGACGACTTTGGCTTTCCCTCTTTCCGTTACTAGAAGCTGAGAATGCGACTAGGATAATTTGGATGCAAGAGCGAGCGAAGCGTGCTCGGGACTTGGGGCACCCCGACTCGGATAGATTAGGTTAGAAGGGTATGGCGGGGTCGAATGAGCGAGCGAAGCGAGCGAATAGACCCCGCCATACCCTTCGTGGTTATTTTTTTTTAACCACTCAGAAGTAGGAGCCCCGCGAAGCGGGGCTCCGTCGAATGCCCTTTCCTCGACTGCGCCACATTGAGCGCTTTTTATTCGACTATGTTTTGAGGTTAGGTTACATTTATTAGTTTTTCTCAAGAACGGTGTGTTGCCTTTACATGGAAGTAGTGTCAGGGCAGAGGGGCACCTCCCCCGTCCCTCCTCCAACCCAAATTTTAACCCTACTACGCCTTTTTAAGCGACTATAGTGTTTTGAGGTTAGGTTACATTTATCGGTTTTTTACAGGAATGGTGCATTACCTTTTAATGGGAGTAGTACCAGGGGGCAAGAGGGCACCCCCCCTTTCCTCCCCCCCAACCCCCACCCCCTACGCGTGCCGCACGATACTAAATTTTACCCATTCTTTCGTCTAATTACCTTCTTAATAACTGCAATTAAAATTCTATCTTAACACTACTAACTAAGGTTTATTTTTACATTTCCAGCGAAAGACTGGTTGATTAATTTCAAAAGAAACTGTTTAGAACAGAATGATAAGATTATGAATCTCTCTGCAGTACTAACACCGTGATTAAAAGTGTGGTACTAATGTTGAGTTGCACGAAATCAACATTAGTTGAACGGAGACTTTAAATTCATGCCATCCCTTACATTTTGTATCAAAAAGAAAGTGACAGCATCAATTTAAAGTCTCCGTTAAACTAATGGTGGTTTCGTGAAACTCACCCTAAGCCCAGGTTCTCACGGGTGCTTTTTCTGTCGATGATTTTTTTTGTGACTGGACTTTCAACGCACTGTTTAGCGCCGGACGCACTGTTTAGGAGAAATTTCACGTGGATGAAGTCGCGGGCAGAAGCTAGTCTCCAGGGACATCGAAGCGCAACCTGTTAACATGGATTCAGTACATGATTCTGAACCCTATTTACTGTTCCATAAATTTTTACCGCGAAGGAAACAGCAGTTTTATTTTAAATAACCGACCAAAAATTTCAAGGCATCCAGAATCATGTACTATCAGGGACATCCGAATCAGACCACCATAAGGACTATTCTTGCTAGCAGCGCTCGGTCGCTATAGTAACGCTTACACTGAAAGAAATGTTTAGCAAAAACTTGGTTACTGTTTACACAAAAATTGTGACTTGCGAACTAATGTTATCTGTTACAAAACCCTGTTTTGCACACTACAAAATCGTTTTGTTAAATTTAAGCAAAGTTTATTTCCTTATAACTAAAGTTGAGTTATTTTTGAAGTAACTTAATTAGTTCGGCTAATTATTTTTTTCAGTGTACCTGCGCTCATCAACCAATAGCATCGCAGCATTAGATTTTTGCTGAGCCCCTTGTTTATATACACGAAAAAAAAAATAACCCAGCTGAGGTGGTCAGACCACTGTGGTCATTGTAAATTTTAAGGCTCGCGCAAACTAGCGCAAAATCGCGGGCCTTACAGGCAGCGCGACTCTTGTCGCGACCGCGATATCGCGCCAGTCTACGCGAACCTTTATGAAAAATGCCTGAGAAAATTATTTAAACAAAATTATGTTTTGGTCGTCGCAGAAAGGGACGATAAATAGATGTGGACATCAGTGAGCACGGCATTTTGTTTTGAAAATGTGCCGATTCGGATGTCCCCGATAGTACTGAATCCATGGTGACAGGTTGTGCGTCGATTTCCCTGCCACCCTGTATAAAAATTAAATGGCAGTAATTAACTCATCAACTCGCGACTGAACAGATTTGGATGAAATTTGCTCACAGATATACCAGCACGTTGATTGGGTAACACATTTTCTAACTAGCTAGTAAGCTAGGAATTTCTTTCAAAATCCTTCGTATTGTACGAAGTATTTTGAGAGAAATTCATAATTCTTACTTCATTTGGTTGAAAAATTATTCTGTTCGACAACGAAAATGACGCAATGGTCAAAGAATATTGTTGTATTGTCAAAATAAATGGCATTGGCACTGTTAGTTTCTTACGTAATTACCTTGTAGCCACTGATAATATGGCAATGCTTGTAGCATCCTTATTGTACAACTCACACGTACGTAATGACAATACCTTTAATTTTTGACAATAGGAATAACATATTAGAATATTTAGCCATTGCTTCGTATATCGTCGCATTACTGGTGAAGAGAGCTAAGCCACACTTTTGACCGAATTGAGTTATGAACACCACCATACTCGTCGTTAGACGGATATTCTAGTGGTGAAGAGATCTAAGGCCTGTGTTCACCAACATTTAAATCAACTGTTTAGATATTTAATCAGTTGTTTACTCAAAATTTCATAGGTAATTTGACATAAATCAACTGTTTAAATACCTAACCGGTGGTTTGACTGTTGGTGAACGCAGGCCTTAGTGATAGCTCAACTAGAGGTTTGGTTTTCATTCAGACGTATAAGGAGTTAAATGAAATTAGGAACAAAAAATCAAGTGGTGAATTTTTGATTTGTCTTTATCTTGGAACCAGTTTAGTGTGGAATAGCTTCCTTCACTACTAAGGTGACGATATGTGCACGGCAGATGTGAGTGGAAACTAGAGATGCCGCAAATAGTTGTTATAGCAAATAGTCGAATACCGATTAATCGCCATTCCATAATATGGCGAATAGTCGAATACTCGCCATTATTACTCGACATAAAAAAAGGAACATAAAAAATTGTTTGTTATTTTCATCCATACTAATATTATAAATGTGAAAGTAAGTATGATCGGTTCAGCGGTTTAGGCGTGAAAACGTAACATACAGACAGACAGACAGAGTTACTTTCACATTTATAATATTAGTATTGCACCATAATGTCATAATCTGCCCCTTTTGGACTTTAAATATTACATTATTGAAAAATCCTAACTAATTCACTTCCATGATGCTTCCATGACTGATTTTTGGCTAACTTTCTAAATTTATGATAATAATACTAAGTGTGTTTTGTTTTTAAAGATTAATAGAAGTTTAATTATTTTTAAGTCCATATAGTTTAGACAATTAATAATACGCCGAATGGCGAATAATAGACACTATTATTCGGTATTCGACGAATAACAAAAAAATTAACGATTAATGCCGAATACCGAATAATAGCGAGTATTCGCGGCATCTTTAAATTCGGACACTTTCCATTATATAAAATACATCATGTATTGAAATCGCCGAAATAACGAAACAGTGAAATAAACCAAACTCATGAATGAACGCGAAATGGAGTGAATGGACGAAATGTCAAATATATTTTAGGCCGTAGGGACCGAGCTATGGTCACGCCATGTTACAATTAGCTTTGACCGGCCATCTCCATTGCAACGAACTCGAAATAATACTTACAGCTTTCTGATAACTTTACTGTAAGCACGGCTTTTAAGGCAGGTTAGGTGCAGTCAATCACACATCAGTGGTATCATGAACATACCTACGCCTTCAAGAATCTTGGATTTGTAATGCGTGAAACTCGTGAAATTTCTAACACAGCAGCTGTGAAGTCTCTTTATAATGCTTTAGTAAGAAACAGGGTTCGGCGATATATATCAGCGGATATAATATGTATCATGATATATATCACGATAAATATCAATTGATTTATATCTTGATATATGTATATCAATTGATTTTTTCCTGTCTTCTGAACTAAACATTTTGGAGATTAATGTTTACCCTGGCAACACACGTAGCGAAAAATAATTGACTTTTTACTTTTTTTTGATTACAAATTATTATTAAAATTAGTAGATTTATCTCACAAACAAATGAAGATTATTATAATAATAGGTACTTGTTTTAATAAGTGTTCATTAAAAAATTCTTTCTCAAATAAAAACGAATTCCTTTGTTACTTTTTTATAAATAAAAAATGTGGTAATTTGACACTATATTAATTTACAAATTCCTTTCACATTTTTAAGTGTTTAATGCCCTAACAGAATGAAATTCGCTCCTTTTTCTTGGCCTGGATATTTATCCGATATATATATAAAAAAACGGATTATTTAAATTTATTATAAAACTCGGATTTTTTCGAACCCTGGTAAGAAGTAACCTGGAAACGAGTGCTATCATCTGGAATCCATTTGAGGCGAAGCTGTCTTATTTATGGTAGAAAAAATGCAAAGTAAATTTAGACGGTTCCTTTATATGAAGCAATTTGGCGTCTACCCATTCTATCCACTTATGTATCCAACCCTCTTTGTAATAGGGATGGTTGGTTACTATAAGTTGGAGGTAAGGCGCAATTCAACACTATTTACACTATACCCGAAGTCTCTAATTCAGATAATTTATGTAAGACTACAAGAGTAGGTGGCAAAATGTAACTGGCAAAATGTTATTTATTACACAGTAGACCAACTTAAAATTGGTCTACTGTACATTAAATAACATTTTGCCAGTCTTTGAACAGACCAGATCTTACGAAAAAAGAAATGAAAAAGTACATCTATACGTTTTATCGGTCATAAATTGGTCTACTGTCTAATAAATAACATTTTGCCAGTCTTTGAACAGACCAGATGTTTCTAAAAAAGAAAAGAAAAGTACATCTATAAAGTTTTATCGGTCATGAATTGGTCTACTGTGTAATAAATAAAAAAAATCTATTAGAAGTGAAATCTTAGTTTAGTAACAGATTAATACAGATGGGACACTCCGCAGTTTAGGTATGAAGCTAGAAGTACTTGGCGGGCCCATTTCACTGGACCAATTCAGTAGGACTGCCGCGCGCCGCCGGCATAAGATTTTCGCTATAGAAAGAGAGTCAAGTTGTAGGTAAATATAACTGTAGTTAATAAGCTTCTGCGACCTAAATTGCACTTTATTGTGTCGTAGCAAGAGTCGCTATTTATTTACATGATTTTGCGGAGTGCCCCATCTGTATTAATCTGTGGTTTAGTATAGTATTTTCAACGCACTGCTTAGCGCCGAGGCACAGTATAAATGTATATATATATTGTGGCCGAGGCGAGGGTTGAAAATCAAACTGCGTTTTTTTGACGCACTGGGATTGTGCGTTGTTGGATTCTCAATGCTCGGCTGAACACCGAGAGTTGAAAATCTAGTGCGCCATAAAACACCGTCGCGTTAAAAAATCGCCCGTGCGTTCCTGGTTCATCGAAAAAACTCCTACAAACAGGCGCGACACGCGACGCGACACAAAAACACCGCGTGCCGCGCGACGAGCGGTCTCTTTGTGTCGCGCCTGTTTGTAGGAGCCTTAACTGTATCAGATAGTATTTGGTACCACATGGCTAGTCGGCGCACGACGTGATGACATACGGTCACGCTTATTAATTAATTTAAAAATGAATTTCGTGGTATTGTCCTTGTTCGTTGATTACTGTGTGAAACTGTGACTATAAAATAATTTGAATTTGATTTTAGAATTTGATGTTGGCCACTTTTAGGCTAAATATTATGGTCAGTGAAAAATATTGTGAATTTAAAATTGTGTTTGTGTTCATTTTATGGGTAAGATGTTTTTTTTTTCCGTGACGTGAAAGGAAAATATGTTTTAAAAGTAATAAAAAAACTTTTTAACAAAAAAATTATACCGCCGAAAAAACTAAAAAGCAATAAAAGATAAAAAAATCAAATGATAGTCTAGTCATAGTAATTATTATTAGGTGGTATTTGTTAAAATATCTATTAGTTTATTTTATTTGTATATGTGTATTAGTATCAATAAAACTATATAAATTCTCTTAATCAAGAAGTTAGTATTTTTGTCATTATTTTTGTACCCGACCACTGTTTTTATATTTAACCTAAAGGTTGACTGGTAGAGAATGCCTTGTGGCATTAAGTCCGCCTATGTACCACTATTGTACATGAAGTTTAAATAAATAAAAGCACTAAAAAGTTAAAAATAATACTATAACCTACCTATATTAATAAACCTAACCTACGATTAACCTATAATAAAATTTAACAATTTTTAGAGTCTGTGGCTCCTCCGTTTTTTCGTCGGTTAAAAAATATGAAATTTTTAATTTTATGCTATTAAAACGAGCATATCTTTGATGTATTGTAACAAAAAATTTGTGTTTGTGTTGTATGTAATAAATAATGCAATCAGTAAGTAATCACGCGTAAATAGGTCACAAGTCCACAACTAATTAAAACACTGACTGAAAATATATTTTAGAACGAAGTTCCATATCGCACGTTATACTCACTTGGCGAATGAGAGTTAGACCGTATAAATGCGCTAAAAATTATAAAATAAACTTTTACAATCAATTTATAACGTCATTCGCAATTTATAATATTATGATATAAAAGCTTGTCGCGAGATTTACATTTATGTATGTAGATAAACAAGTAAGTACACACGGCTACATATCAAGCTATAAAAAAACCAGTTTACGCTGGTCTCGTATTGTATTGGATTTCCGTACAATGAGAGATCAGCTTATACTGGAAATGTATAGCTTGATGTGTAGCCGTGTGTACATTAAATAACTTGATCGGATTGATTTTAATTTTTTAAATGTTCAAAATGTAATGTATATACGAGTACTTAAATCGCATATAATAATATCATATTTAAATAAAAGCTTGTTTGAAAAAAAAAAAAAGTTTTTTTTTACTTTTAACTTATTTTTTTTTAACTCGCATTAGTATTTGCAGCAAGTCATATTGTACGAAAGCATAAAAAACTTAGTCCGCCATCTTTAGAAGTCCGCCATATTGGATTTAGTGACGTCACTTTATTTTTCGAGTTATTGTCAGCAAGCGCTTTCATTTGATACCCATACAGCACCTAGTTGGGTAACACAATATCAATCAAAACCTGAATTATTTTGAAGGATATTGTTAATCCATTGCTTCATACGTTCAAAATATTGTCTGCACAACAACTTAAATAACGCAATGAATGTTGTGGAACTGTCAAAATGAAACCCATTACAACTGTTTTTTTTTTTTGAAACGTACCCCTCACTGTGAATTTCTCCTGTATTGTGGATGCGTTGACAAACATTTAACTCACATACACAAACAGCCAGACCCAGAACAACTACTTGTAGGTCATACAAATATTTGTTCCGTGCGAGAATAAAAGAAAGAAAGAAAGAAAATAAATTTATTTGACGCAGTTTAAGGCACACAATACTGACACAGAACACAAAAAAGACAGAAAAAACTGAAAATAGTAATGTGTGCCTCGCGGCTACGCCAAATAGGCCCAGTTCAGCATAAATGCCAGCCAACTAGTGCTTGACGCTGGTTTTCAACTGGACCTTGTGTTGCGAAGACGTCTCGAACCGAACTACTAGAATCGAACTTACGACACGCAGCGCAGCAGTCAATCCGTGTCGTTATTGGCCGCACAGTCGCTTTGTCTCTTTCTAGAGAGTGGTCACTTTTGTGAGGGTAACGCTCAGTCCATTTTCTATGTCCATGGTATTTTTACCAGTTATGGTACAGTCAGGGAAATTAATTGAATTTATCTAATCAACACTAACACTATGTAAAATGCAATTCCACTAATAATATAAATGACCTTGGTCTTCCAAAATAGCGCCTCTTTTACTCATTTTTTGCAATCCGTACTTTTCAATTCATTGACGTTCCTATTCATCGCATTGTACGTCAATTTGCAGTATTATAGACAATAGACATTGCTAGAAGGAACTTTTGGCGTTCGAATGATGCTGACAGGGGGCGCTGTTGGTAAACATTTGTGTCACTCGAATGAAATGTGTTCAAAAAATAAGATGGCGGCGTTAGTTCTGATTTTGGTCACGTGCTAAAATAATCTCGTAGCGCTATACAGTGGCGATTAGGTTATCACCAGATATCGGAATGGGTAGAGCTAATTGACCTTAACTTCGAGGAAGGAAGTAATATAGAGGATAATACCTCCTCTAAAATCCCGGAATTTAAGCATTTTTAGGGTACGTACTAAAACTGCTAAAAAGCTCTTTAATTTTTTTTTTAGTACAGAACCCTCAAAAATTTTACTATTATTATTTTATTATTTATGTAAGTACACACAGTTAAATACATAGAGATACGACATAATTATAATTTCAGTACAAAGGTACTGCTTATTTCTTAAGAAATTTCTTCCATATTGAATTGTTATATTATTTTTCAAATCAAATCATTTGTAACTACAAATAAAGTCCAATAAATAATTCGTGGTTTTTAAATCCCGGGATTTAAACGTCATTATAATTATTCCGGGGTTTTAGAGGAGGTATTATTATCCACTGTGTTACTTCCTTCCTCGAAGTTTAGGTAAATTAGCTCTACCTATTCCGATCTCTGGTTATCACAGATAGAACAGCGGTTATTACAAGTTGTTATAGCAAAGGAAGCAGTGTGCGTCGCTGCTGAGTCGTGTTAGGTCCAGTAGCAATAGCATAATAAGCGTGTTCGTGGACAGGTGGGACTCTCCACTGCTGCGCCACTGGATACGTTTACATACTGTTTTGTGATTGTTTAATTTTTTATTAGTTATATTAGTTAAGATAATGTGCGTGTAATATGGAAATTTACTTTGTGAAATAAATGTTTATTATTATAATAATAATATAATAATAAACAATAAAAATCTGTCTGTCTGTTAAAAGAATAAAATAAACTACATTACTAACAATTTAAAACAGAATTTATCAAACAAACAAATAGCGTAAAAATTGGCACGTAGTTAATCACCCGTGATCAACAAATCAACGCAAACTTTATGGTATTTTTACCAAATAATCACAAATTAAGTTAAATGTTGTTAAATAGGTACTAAAACGAAAAAAGGTCCGGCGGATAGAATATTCATTGTTATTAATTATTTTATTTATGTATGTTTAAAATACGTAATGTAAATTTGCTAATCAATTTCCCTGACTTAATTACATAACACAATAAACACAACAATGTTTCCGCTATGTATAGCTTGGGGATGTTGATACTTAATGAGTATGAATGCATTTCATTGACGTCTCAAGCCTTGGTATTTGCAAAATAATAAACATAGTTGAGCGACATTGTTGCACGAACATGATTTGTTGCTGAAAACATAACTCAAACTCAAAACATATTAGGTACTAGCTGCTGCCCGCGGCTTCGCCCGCGTGGTTTTTTTTTTTCTAATATAAAAGTAGCCTAAGTTACTTATAAGGAGTAACTTAGTCTACTTTTAGACCAGCTATCTGCCAGTGAAAGTCCCGTCAAAATCGTTCCAGCCGTTTCGGGTGAAACTATTAAATACATTTTTAGCAATTTTAGTACGTAATCATTGAAAAAAAAAAAAAAAACTTAAAATTAATCATTTGTAACTATAAATAAAGTCGAATAAATAATTCGTTAAAATCCCGGGATTTAAACGTCATTATAATTATTCCGGGATTTTAGAGGAGGTATTATCCACTCTATTGTTACATCCTTCCTCGAAGTTTAGGTACCTAAATTAACTCTACCTGTTCCGATCTCTGGTCTTCATTCATCATCATCATCATCAGCCTATAGCGGTCCACTGCTCCCACTTACTGCTGGACATAGAACTCTCCAATTGTACATCATTCAGCTCGATTCTCGGCAACTCTCATCCAGCTGCTACTAGCCACCCTGCGACGATCGTCGCTCCACCTAACCTGAGGGCATCCTACCTTACGTTTTCTGATTCGCGGTCTCCATTCAAGAACACGTTTACCCCAACGGTCATCGGTTCCACGCCCAATATGGCCGGCCCACTGCCACTTCAGCTTGCTTTTTCTGTGAGCTATGTCGACAACTGGTTCTCTGCCGGATCACCTCGTTCCGGATTCGATCCCTCAGAGAAACTCCAAGCATAGCCCGTTCCATAGCTCACGGAGCGACCTTGAATTTATCATTATCTATGTTGAAATTATGGGTAGGTACATATAGATAGAACTAAAATATTTTTAGCAACACTGCTTGCACACACACACACTGTGTGTATCATGTTTCAAGCAACACAAAACTATGTCAATGTTCCCCAATTTTTGTCTACCTCGAGTACGAAATGTAAAACAACATGAAAAGGACATCGTTGGAAATGGCCCCAGGACCAATAAACATCTGACCTAAATAATAATTTTAAATATATTTTATTAGACTAATTGCGAATATCTGTATGAAACGGACATTCTGCGTTCCATAATGAACAATTAAAAGAGCGACTATCGACATCACATAAAATATGCCGCCATCTTTGACAATTAGATCAGACATGACAATTAGTGATGTCCAGTCTTTCAATAACATGACTAACATCTCTTTGACTAACATACATGAGGTAATATGACTTCCTACCTAAGTATAAATAAATAAAATCAAAAAAACATGAGGATAAAGTCGTTTGCATTGAAGTTAAATAAATAAGTACTTATTTATCTACCTATCTATTTTAATACAAAAACTAGAAGATTTACCAAATACCTAATAGGTACTTAGGTAAGTACCTAAATGTTTTTCTGATTCTCTTAGCTTAACTTACCACATACAAGCAATAGAAATAACAGTGACATGCATTTATTAGCATGTATTTCGAAGTATTGAAAGGATTGAAAGGATTGTTTCTTACTAAATATAACCTCAAAATCTTTGTTTTCTTTTGAAATAAATCCTTTCTGCAAGTTGTCCGTCATTAAACTTTGTCTTCATGGGCATATACTCTTTAGAACACGCAATGTAATTTTTCTTTGCTGTTGGTTCTGGGGCGAACGATGTATGGATGCAGAACCATCTCCTTTCACACGTATTTTCCCGTAACTTATGAATACTAACAACTTTTATTGTTGGACCAAAATAGCTATATCAAAAAAAAAAAATACTTCTTTCCGAGTCGATGACAAAGGTCTGATGTTAGATGAGTTGGGCCCAATAGGCCACGCCAATCGCGGCATCAGTGCTGTTTTTAAGGTCCTCAGAAGTGCAGGTGTATGAGCACTGGGCACTTTGGATCGAAAAATAAAACTGCTCTTTCATACAAAACGGTACTCAACTCACCGAATCAAAACCTGTAAAACTGATGCAATTTTTCTTTAACGTTATTTTATTTTTAGCGTTGGCCCGATAGTAGGTAGATGATACCTATTCAAGAGTACCTTGACTCCTTGAGATTCATTCTTCACGTTAATATACAATAATAATAATAAAACTTTTATTTCGACCAACAAAGGATCATGGCACAAAAATTACAAAATGTAAAAAAAAAAAACGCATGCAATTAAAAAGACCATATCGCACACCTAGATGAAGGGTGGCACAACTCAAAATAATCCAAAATCGAGTTATTGCGATTATCGGAATCAGTGTTGAAAACTACATTAACTCCAAAGACACCGGTGTACAAACTCCATTCATAAAAGACTAGATTGCGCTGTAAGTCAGTCTTTTTGAGTAGGTAGCTCCACGGTCACCCCCCACCAACAACAGTAACGCATCACCAGTTACGACATGTCAGCTGCAGGGAAAGATGCTGTCAATACGCTCAAAGAGTAAATTATTTCGACTTAGTTTTGTATTCGTGGCTAATCGCAGTAATCAAGCGTGAATTATTTTGAGTTGATTTCGTATTCGTGATTGAATCGGTCTGGTTCTTGTGTGTTCTTCAAATTATTTCCACTTACCCCAGTATTGTTGAAAATTGTTGTTTTATTAAATTAATATAAAAAATATATATATTAATAGCAAATTAATATCTTAGTAAAATAATATACAACATCATACAACAATAATTTAAATCGGTCAAATAGAAAATGAGTAGAACGTTTTTTGCTGTTCCTGAAAAAAGAGGTATTTTGAGTTGTGCTACTCTTTATCTAGGTGTGCGATATACTTAAACATATTACATATTGCGATTGCTCAGTATGTGAACCAAACAGCCATGGTTCAGGTACTGACAATCGAACCTCTGCGCGAATGCCCGAAGCCGCTGGAGCTAGCCCGAACCCTGGGGGTCTACTCCCTAAGTCCGTTAACGAAGTAACGGGCCCGTCCGTTAGTAGTCCGACACGTCGGACTGAACCCTACTCCCAGTAATTTTGGATTCATCAGTTTCCAACGGAATCGTAGACAATATTCGTGAACGAAAGACGCATGGCGATTGATGACAATAGAGTTGTGCTATTTTACCGGTCGATTACCGGTTTAATTATTTTGTGATTTTCAAGCTACATAAACAAAAATCAATATGTTTTCCTTAGAAAATGACTACATTTTTAACAATATACTTTTTATTATAAAGATTAGAATTATTTTTGACATTTTTGTCCGGAAAACGGCATTATCCTGTTGATACCTTTGCCTTTTTCCTTTTTGACATTTTGACGGAAATTTTCAAATTAATTCAACGATACTAGCCGGGAAGTTTTAAAATTATTTTATTTTAGTTTCTTTGTTATTCATTTCGTAAAATGGCCCCAACCGCTGCAGAAACTCACGGACTCTGGCCGGAGGCGCGCAGGAGCTGGGCAGCCTCAACGTGCTTTATATAGAATTTTTCACGTTTGGTGCGGAAAAAAAAAAAAAATTACTAACATGTTGATTTTTAGGGGTTTGAGGATTCTAATAAGGGGTCGAAATTTTCATTATTTTTGCGATAGGACGCACCATTTTCGAGATATAAGCAAAAGAAAAGAAAAAAATATATACAGTAACAGTAATGATTTTGTACCATTAGTCGAGGTGTTGGTGTGAAGTTTAGTTCATTACAACTAATTGATTTTATTCTACATCTTTTTAATCGCGATTAATAATAGTCAGATTTAGTTAGAAAATCTAAATTTTAGTTTAAAAACGTCAAATTCAGCATAGCAAAATTGCCAATTATGTAGCTTTAAGATAAGTCAGCAACGTCGGGAATACTCGCCAACCTAAATTCTTGGCGTAAATATTGTCGACGTTGCCTCCGCTCTTCCTATATAGCTTCGTCAAGCAATAAAAAAGCAGCCATACTTTGGAATTCCTTACTTTGTCTCTAAATAGTGTAAACAAATATAATCGTTCGTCGACAGAACGACAACTATTTTGATGTGGTATCAACTGACATAAGGTTCCGTCAAAACAAGGGTCAAGTTCAACTTTTCGGACGGGCAAAAACGCATCGGGAGTAGGGACAGTTGTCAAATCGTGTTGTCATTCATTCTTCGTCGGGCCCCGAACAAATCATCCGTCCGTTGGTGATAGGGAGTAGGAAACGCCCGAAACGAAGGCCGAAACGACGGACTTCGTGCTTAGGGAGTAGACCCCCTGCGCCCCAGGGATTTGCATCGTTTCCGCATAGTAGAATATAAATAGTCTACTAGCGATTCGGCGAACATCCCTGATGCGCTGCAGAATCGGCACCGTGAATGCATTCATATTGCACACGCAAGGCGTTGGACTGTCCGTGCGTGTATGAGACCCACAAGCTGCTTGTGTAAAAAGAAGTACAATAATATGCTCTGAACAATGTTGTTTTCACTTCAGTGGTACAACAATATAACATAACATAACATAATATCAGGGCCTCAAGTCTGCTATTACAATAGTGTCAGAATGGTCTCTTCATTGTGAGTATTTGACAGTGTTTGTATGGCAAATCTGTCAAAAACTCACAATGAAGAGACCATTCTGACACTATTGTAATAGCAGACTTGAGGCCCTTGCCTTGTTTCCCCGAAGGGTTAGGCAGATGTGTGTGACCTATAGCAGTAGTTCCATTGTTATTTGCTTGTTGGTTAGTAATTTTTGTGTATTTTTCTTATTGTTATTCCTTCCTTATTGTAAATATGTCTGTTTTTATGTAAATTTAACTGTGCAATAACTTGGACCTGAGTCTGTAATGTTGTACATGTTTTTTTACCAAATAAATAAATATATACTAGCTTTTGCCCGCGGCTCCGCCCGCGTAGATGTCGGTTATCGCGTAAAAAAGTAGCCTATGTCCTTCTCCATATTCTAGGCTATATCTCGGCCAAATTTCATGACGATCGGTTCAGCGGTTTAGGCGTGAAAACGTAACATACAGACAGACAGACAGACAGTTACTTTCACATTTATAATATTAGTATGGATTAATTAATATAAAATAATTAATATTATATATTTTTTATTTATTATTTATTATTATTTTCAATATTTTCTATTCTAGAGTTCCTTTCACATTTATAATATTAAGTATGGATATCCATACTTCCATACTAATATTATAAATGTGAAAGTAACTCTGTCTGTATATCTGTCTGTATGTTACGTTTTCACGCCTAAACCGCTGAACCGATCGTCATGAAATTTGGCAGAGATATAGCCTGGGATATGGAGAAGGACATAGGCTATTTTTTTACGCGATAACCGATATCCACGCAGGCGGAGCCGCGGGCAATAGCTAGTATACTATATTTTATAACCACATTTCGCCAGTAACAACAATAAGTAAGAACTCATTTATTTACAAAAAAACTTAGCCTAGGTAACATCAGTGCTGTTTCAATAAGGGATGGGTATGGCTGTTATAGATGAGTAAGATCCTTGCCCTTGAAACTAGGAAAATTTTGTATCTTGAAGGACAGTGAATATAGTCATCATCATCATCATTTCAGTCGAAAGACGTCCACTGCTGGACATAGGCCTCCCCCAATTGGGAGGGTTTGCCATAATAGCCACGCTTGGCAGGCGGGTTGGCGATCGCAGTATGGTGTTAAAAATGCATAGAGAACGCTGCTGCCCATTCTCTAGTAAGTCCCTTAGTCGCCTTTTACGATACCCACGGGAGGAAATTGGGTGTTGCTATTCTTTATTTTTAATATAGTAATAAAATAAAAATAAATCAGTTATAGACATAAGTGCAGAGGTGGAAAGGTCTCATTTGTCTCGTGACTCGTGACACCATAAGACCTTATGGCACTGAGAGTAGCTGTGGCAGTTGCTATCACAATTCACAGGAAAATAGCGTCATATCGACACGTCCGGTTACTAAAAGATATCGCACAATATAGTTATCTTTTTTAACGCACCGTATTATTTATAGTATAGAATAATATATTTTGAAGTGTTGCGTTTGAACATGTGCGTGAACACATGGCCGGGCTTAATTAATACAGAATACAAAGTATACATCCTTTTACTGTTTCAAGGCTCGTACAGACTCGCGCGATATCCCGGCCGCGACAGGCACCGACAAAGAAATTGTGCTACTAGTGTCGCCTCGCGCCCGCGATGTCGCATGAGTCTGTACGAGCCTTTAAGCAGGGCTTGTTAACGTTACCTAATAACAAAATAATAACCGTTACGTAATAAATTTCAATGTTATACCTACTAACGTTACAAAAATTTAACGTTACTTGATAACATTACCAGTAATATAACGTTAATTAACATTAACAAAAATACGATAACTAACGTTAATTTAGCTACGTTGCCGTTCTGTGAGTAAGAATCAGGCAGATTCAGGCAACGTTTTGATCGGCACGGCATCAGAGAGGCGCGAGGGCGAACTCCCGCCGCGCCGCACGCCTCAGGCCTCACTACTTACATCTCACCCGTTTAAAATAACGATAAAATTATTAGTCGCATAAATAACGTTAAATCATTTACCGTTATTTTAATAATAACGTTAACTCTGTCAATACAAGGTAACGTTATGAAAATTTACCGGTATTTTAGGCCCTGGCTATAAGGATCGCGGGCGCGACAGGCACCGACAAAGAAACTCTGCTACTAGTGTCGCGTCGCGCCCGCGATATCGCACTAGTCTGTACGAGCCTTTATACGATTGCCCCGCATGTCTATCAAACTTACAACCAAATGAGCTTTTTTTTTAATTTCTTCAGGCATAATAAGTCAAAAAAGCTTAAGCTTAGCAGCCTGCCGCCCTGGGCCATGGCCCTGTTGGTCCTAGGGTAAATACGCCCCTGGGTAGATGTCACATGTCTTTTACTTTTTGAATCTAAGACAGGCCGGTTTCCTCACTATGTTTTCCTTCACCGTTTTGAGACCAGGGGGCCAAGTCTACTAATGTACAAACGTTGCAATGGTCTCTTCATTGTAAGTTTTTGACAGATCTGCCATACAAACACTGTCAAATACTCACAATGGCGAGACCATTGCAACGTTTATAAATTAGTAGACTTAGGCCCCAGTGGTGATGAAATTATTAACACAAAGTAAAGCGGCTGTCAGGGTTTGAACCTTTGATGAATCAGTTCTCTTCTGTATTTTCGCTATCTTCTTTCCACCCTTCATATTCCATGAGTTTAGTAGTGATTCAGTATGCCAAGCACAAATAACATAACGTGAATATTTAGGGGTTTATTCATAAACGTTGCTCAAAGTTAAGTGACGTTCAAACGTCAAAAATGTATGGTTAAACAGTCGCTTATCATTACTTAACTTTAAGCAACGTTTATAAATAAACCCCAATGAGGTATTTTGAACTAGAAATACTCGTTTAGCACATAACATTCATTATACAGGGTGAAATTGAACCAAACCTGAAATCGCGAAAAAAGAATCAGCTGTTTCCTACATTTATGTTCACAAAGCTCGTCAAAATGTAGGGACCAGCTGATAATTTTTTCGAGATTTCAGGTTTGATCCCATAGTGAAAGTTGTACATAATGATGAGTATAATGACCCCTTAAGATAATGCCCATGAATTCAATTTCACCCTGTATATAGCATTTTCCTTGAACGAATTCGACACAATGATCTACTAAATTGTAATACAACGGTATTTACACATCAAAATTTACACAAATTAACATATCGCATACGGTCTTTCACGCGAGGCCGCCCAGTTCGTTTCCACTAAATAAAACCATTCGAAAAATGTCTAACAATAAGAAAAGGCAACTAGAAAAAAAAAAAAAAATATTGTAGGACTCGTATCTCCTGGCGACGAGAAGTCATGTTCCTCATCTCTGGCTTGCCTTTATTGGCCGGCTGGAGTGAACATTGACAAGGAACTGAGCTCCCACCTCATTCTTACCTTTATTGGCCGGCTTGAGTGGAGATTCGCATGAGCAAACGTGCTCGGAGGAAGGAAGTATTCCAGTAAGTGCTGGTAGGGATCTTGACCATCTTCCGGGCTCTGAGATTGTTCTGATAGTCGTGGAATACCTCTCCAGTCCTCAAGCACCTCAGGATATGTAGCCCTCTTGTTGCTACGATACTAAGTGCTAGCGACCGTTTTCGGGGGCCCATTAATGAGTGTGCAAGTCACCCCCTGCCATTTTATCCGTGTGCAATAAAACATTGATCAGGCAGGGGCCATAGTCCTTTCATAGTTTTAGGTAACCAGTCCATTTTAACCACCTAAAACCTATAGTCCAACATTTTTGTTTCCATAAGGATATGGAAACAAAAATATTATAAGTGCTCGTTGGTGTAGGACTATTGCTCCTGCGATAGTCCTACACCAACCGGTAGTTCTCCTTGGGTGCACTTGCATAGTACGTACAGGGATAGTCGTCGGTTAGTGCCTCATTTCATTACAAGCGTGTAACGGGCCTCTGCGAATTGGCTTCGGCCCCTCGTACGTCTTCCAAAGGCCCGGGATCCCAGGGCCCCGAGATAAGTAAAAAGAAAAAAAAAAGAATTAAAAAAAAAAGATTTGTGTCCCCCCCCTATTTGAGGCTATTACTCTAAATGTATGCTTCAAACCTCCGTCTTTTTGACGCCTGTGTCTATTAACAAAGTTATTTATATGCATAATTTTTCGTTACAGGTATCCAAGATTTGGAGATTGGCACATTATAAACTCACAAATGCAATCAGACGCCGCACATACAGTGAGGTCGGGGAGCCCGAATATGAAGCCACTGAGATGTCTCTACGTACTCAGGCCACCTGCCACGGCTGCCAGTTCCTAAGACAAATGCGATCTATCAAGTTCTTCTTTCTAGTCAGCTGCACGAGTTTCGCCTTCTCCCTCTTCTGGGTACAACTTGCTTCCAGGCCAGATCAGCCTGCCGTTACTGAAAGCCTAATCCAAGAGGCGCTCGAAAATGTCGGACGGGACTACAGATACAAGGACGTCTACAGAAAGACGACTTCGCTCCCGAAAGACTTCAAATACATATTACTTTGGACGCAGAATGACTACGCTCCCTTCTACTATCTCGGCAAGGGACAGAGAGCGTTCCTCGAGAACAACTGTTCGGTGATCAAATGCTACGTCACCACGAACCGAAAGTTCTTCGGCGGTGACCTAACGAAGTTCGATGCTATAGCATTTAACGGACGAAATATGAAGGCATCTGACTTGCCCAGCGCTCGTTCTCACCATCAACAGTACATATTCTTCAATATGGAATCAGCTGACAACTTTCCCGTTTGTGGGGCTCCATTCGACGGATTTTTCAATTGGACGTCAACTTACAGACTTGATTCAGATATACCGTACCCTTACATATTGATTCGGGATAACAGAGGTGAAATTGTGGGTCCAAAACGCAAAATGCGATGGAAAGAAGACGTCATGGCAACAGTTGATGATGATTTAGTTGATAGAAATAGAATACAGAATAAAACTAAAGCGGCGGCTTGGTTTGTGTCTAACTGTAAGACCAGAAGCGGTAGACAAGGTTATGTAAAAGCATTGAAGAATGCGTTAAAACCGTATGGTTTTACGGTAGATGTTTATGGGAAGTGTGGTACCTTACAGTGCCCTAGAAACGTTCCGTCGAATTGCAAATATCTGTTGAAGAACGACTACTTCTTTTATATGTCGATGGAGAACTCTTTTGACGAGGACTACGTGACTGAGAAGTTGTTGACGGCGCTACAGAATGATGTCGTGCCTATTGTTTATGGTGGAGCTGATTATGAAAGGTGCGTAAATTGTGATGTTCAGTTTTATGTAGATGTAGCTTCTTCTAATCGGGAAATACTTTTTCATTCGTACATTCTGGAAAATAGCAACGGCTTACATGCTTTTCATGATAAAAAATGATACAATCTTTATTCCTATGTCAACAAACATAACTTGTTTGTTGAGCATTCGTGAACATTCGTACAGTATCTACATTGTGTCATCAGTCACAAAAAAACATTTTTATTAGCAAAAGAAACTGGTGAGACGTATGAGGATGTGTTTATCAATTTGGGTTTTTTACTGTATGAGGTATAGATAAGCCTAAGGAGGCGGTGTGTGACCAACTGTGTCTCTTCAGTTATGATTCTTTTGCATTTGCTGAAATTCTACAAGTGATTTGAGGGATTACCATACACTCATAAATAGCAGGCTAATATTAGACGAAATTATAGTGAAGTCGACATTGATGTATAAAAAAAGGAAGATAAGGCACATTTCCCGATGTCGTGAAACAACCGAAATAGAGAGACATGACGCGGTCTGCAGCGGGAACGAGATAGCAATAATTGTCACCGTTACGTACCCATAACAACTCAAAAACAAATGGCGACCTAGATAGCAATATTATTTACGACAATTTTAAAGATATGTATTAAGTTTTGATGTATAGTCGCCAGCACATCAGGTTATACGAAACTGTCAAATTTGTCCAAACGATTTTAAACCTTAAAATGTTGATTGTTAAGTTCAAAATAGAATGAGAAAATTTGACAGTTTGTGGTAACTTGTTTTTGGTTTGTGAATTATTTGTGCACATTTTGAAGACACAGGAAGGCATTGTTGCTGCTTATTTAAACGATTACGGTAATTTTACTTAACGTGCTACACATGTCCTGCACAAACGCCAGTTCGATTTTGACTAAGGTCAATTGTGCCGGTCGGCATAGTTTATGCGGGCCACGTCGAGGAGCGCGTACTAAACCTTCCTTTTTTATACATCAATGGAAGTCGATAATCCGTCTTGAGCGTATCAATGCTCGTACCTACCTTCTCTGTATGAGAAGAGGAAGTCGTAGAATTGCCTAACAGTAGGCCAATAATATCACTGTACACTTTTGTGATTTAAGGCCGGTATGATTTATTTTATAGAGAAGTGTTTGTTTCACGCGACTTTGTACCATGTGTGCACTGGTAACTCTCACCTTGACCTGCCCTCCACATCAACTGCCCTGCAAACGACCGAAGTAGGGTTGGACCATTGTCATGTTCTTCCAATATTTTTTATTGTTTAGATTATTATTATTTTAGAGCTTCATACATTTCGTCACCTTAGTAGTGAAGGGAGCTATTCCACACTAAACTGGTTCCAGGATAAAGATAAATCAAAAATTAACTACTTGATTTTTTGTTCCTAGTTTCATTTAACTCATTTCACGTGTGAATAAAAACCCAAACCTCTAGTTGAGCTATCACTTAGATCTCTAGCTCTTCATCACTAGAATCTCCGTCTAACGACGAGTATGGTGGTGTTCATAACTCAATTCGGTCAAAAGTGTGGCTTTGCTCTCTTCACCACTAAGGTGACGAATTGTGTTCATGTTTGCATAACTCGTCAAAATGTAGGGAACGGCTGATTACAGTGTCAATACGACAGTATAACTGCGCTTATCAATTATTGACGTTCATAAAATACATACGTGGAGTATGATATCCAATTAGTCACAATATCTAGTCGGATAATTGGAGAAACCCATTAATCTAAATGATATTGCAGTTACTGCACTATCATTTAGATTGTTAGAAAACATTAAGTAATACGATGTTTTGATTTAGGTGTTTGATCGTTTCAAACCGTTCTTAGGCTCTAGTATTGTGTTGTCGTATCATCATTCTCACATTCTTTAGTTACGTCACTGCCCATTGTTGACTTGATGAGCTCTGAAGGAAAGTCCGATTGTGTTCAAAATATGTTTCAACTTATTAATTGAATGCACCGTCCAATTAAAAAACCGGATACCACTAATGAGGGTTTCAATTAAGCAATGTCAAACGAGTTAGTCGTTTATTATTATTGGCCATCCATGTAGTTCTCATCGTCGAATGACCACTGCTATGAACGGTCGGCAATTTAAATATTGCATTACTATGCGGTTGGCAAACAAGTTGGTACACTTTACATAAGTGGGCTGCAGTGGCGAGGCTTGACATTTCGTAGGAGGGAAGCTGAAAAAGAAATTGTTCAGTTCTGTAAATAGTCATACAATGGTGCCGATTCCTTTGTTCACAAACTAAACTAAATTTAAGTTCAGTGCATCTTTTTCTTTCTATTTCACTAAGAAAAGGACAGAATATAAATTTTTGTTTAGTCCTGTCAAATTAATCAGCGCCTGTCACTACTCCATACAAGTTTAGACGTGATTCAAAACTTACCGACTAAAATTACGTCAATTTACGTCAAGCGCTGATTAATTTGACAGGACTAAACTAAAATTTATCGTCTGTCCTTTTCTTAATGAAATAGAAAGAAAAAGATGCACTGAACTTAAATTTAGTTTAGTTTGTGAACAAGGGAATCGGCACCAATGTCGTTAAAATAAATTCATTTACGCAGAAATAAATAAATCATTATTTTACTTATTGAATGTAACACCATCTGTCGTCAAGTAGCAGAACTTAAAATACGCTTTCATAACACAAAAAAAAAACCTTTCAGTATTTTACAGAAATAAACTCAACTATATTAGGTACTATATAATTCTAACATTATAACAGGAATATAAAGAATCGAATACAATACAGTTGAACAGGTGAAAACTAAATAAAATGTGCAACATTCCTCCATTTCGTTGTCTTATTTTTTTTTCTATATCTGTCTCTATCGGAGCCCGTTGTACAGCGGCTTGCTCTCGTCCATATAAACCAGTGCCACGTGATTTAAGGTGACGTCATGACGTATCACCATTGTATGAATTTTTAGTTCCCGATTATAACGTTTTGCTGACGTGTACTTACTACCAAAAAATAGGCGTTTTTGATTTTTGAATGCTATGGTGAATTTAATAACCGTAGTGTCGGTAGTGTAACTATACTAGGAGGGGCTTGTGGTTAAGTAATAACAGCCACACGGGTGGATCGGTCAGGTTAAACTACGCTTGCCGCGGTTGTTCCGTGGATGGGTGACCATCTTTACATACCAAGACCCCTCCGTGCCTCGGAAAGCATGATAAGCCGTTGGTCCCGGCTGTCATTTGTTGATCTTTGACAGTTGTTACGGGTCGTCAGAAGCCCGAAAATCTGACAACCAGTCCTACCAATGGGTTTCGTTTTCCCAGTAACTGAGTTGTGGAGGTCAGATAGGCCGTCGCTCCATGTAAAATACTGGTATTCAGCTGTATCCGGTTAGACTGGAAGCCGACCCCAACTAAGTTGGGAAAAGGCTAGACAGATGAGTGTCGGTAGTGTAACTATATTTTTTTGAAATAGTAAACACTATTGACTGTATCATTTTTCAATAGCGGTAGATGCGATCCTCCGAAGGTAAGCCGGTAGGAATTGTGTTGTATGGTGATTTCGCCACTGGTGTGCCGTCACTTGATGTAAACTGGTAACCGCCTTTAGACCTTCAACACTCATAAGTTTGGCGATGCGTTGCCATAGAGACAAAGTAGAAGTTTTTAATGTGCCGTTCGCCAATTTTATCGGCGGCAATAGGTATCTTTCAATCCGCGACATGCTATGTTGCTTGTCGTCAGAAATAAACTTACTTAATCCTACTTATATGTATATATCATATCCTATTAATCCATACTATGTAATATAAACTAATATTTAATATTAAAAATGTGAAAGTAACTGTTACGTTTTCTCGCCTAAACCGCTGAACCGATCGTCATGAAATTGGGCAGAGATATAGCCTGGGATATGGAATAGGACATAGGCTACTTTATTACGCGTCAATAAAGTAAAAAGGTCATTTATTTCAAATAGGCACGTAAGATGCACTTTTGAACGTCAAAAATTACATAAATAGTTAATTGATTCTAGTTGCCCCTTCCAAAAAGTAGTTATGTATGGAGAAGAATGGGCAGGAAACTCCATACTTACTCTTTTAAAAGTTACCAATAGTTTGTATACATTAACTAATAATTATAGGTGAAGACGATGTACCTAGAATAAAAATAAAAATTACTTACCACAATTGGTAAAAATAATGAAAAGTGAAGTACCGCGATAACCGACATCCACGCGGGCGGAGACGCGGACAAAAGCTAGTAATATTATAAATGTGAAAAGAAACGTAACAGACAGACAGACAGAGTTTGTCTGTCTGTCTGTTACGTTTTCACGCCTAAACCACGCTTTCACTGGAAACGAAGGGCCTGACCAATTTGACCATCATTTGAAATTTTTGAGTTTTATTTGTAAAAAATCATTCCAAATTAAAATGGTGATTTTCTTTACAGATTTCTTCCACCGGGGTCCTACATCGACGGCAGGAAGCAACACGTTATTGAACTAGCAGCCATGATGAACAAACTAATGCACTCACCAAAAGAGTTCAGCCAGTATTTTAGGTGGAAGCACCATTACACCTATCATAACCCGTCAGCGGCTGAGAACGTCTGCGCCGTCTGTGAAGCTCTCCACGACAAGAAAATGCTGCAGAAAACCACAATTTACGACAATTTCCGACATTGGTGGAACCCCAATTATGAGACACGTTGCCCTAGTAACAAACTTCATTGAATTTAGTATTATGTGAAAATCAAGGCTGCCTCGCTAAAAGCGAAGGTTGCTTCCAAAGTACGCCTTTTGCCTCGATTAGAGCAAATTCCATAAGGTCTGATGTCTTTTTCAAAGGACGCTGCCCTCAAATGAAAGTTGCTCGTATCGTGGTTTTTAGATCTTAGTAATAAGTTTAATTGTTAAAAATAGTACGTCTCAGGTAAAGAAAGAATTAATAATGTAACTAGTCGTCATTTACTTAAGTGATACGAAGTGATTTTGTTATAATGTTTTATTTATATAAGAAAGTCTCATGTTAAATTACTACTTTTTAGTACCAGAAAAAAGTATGTCTGTATCTTTGAAATTACTGACATCATTGAAGGAAAACGCCTTCAGGAAACCAGTAGTGGTACTCTGTAAAAATATCACCGTGAAAACTTAGGTCAAGATTCCCAAGCGACAGGTAGGAAGACAGCAGTGCTATTTTGTAAAAAACTCACCGTGAAAACATAGGTGAAGCGAGTTGTCATTCCATTGATGCTAGGGATTGACACTGTCATTGATGCTCACTTCACCTGAGTTTTTACGGTGAGATTTTGACAGAATAGACCGGCTGAACTTTATAGTTAAGGCGAACGTGTCAGGGGGGAGCACACGAAATCCAATTTTTATTCCGTTTTTTTTGCAATTTGCAGGTCAGTGTCAGGATGTACATATGTTGATCTAAATATGATCAAAATAATAATAATAATATCATTTCAGCCGAAAGATGTCCACTGCTGGACGTAGGTCTCTCCCAAAAGGGGGGGAATTTGCCATAATCGCCACGCTTGGCAGGCGGGTTGGCGATTGCAGTTTGGTGTTAAAAATGCATAGAGAACGCTGCTGCCCATTCTCTAGTAAGTCCCTTAGTCGCCTTTTATGACACTCACGGGAGCAAATGGGGTGGTTCAATTCTTTACATCCGGCGCCACACGCTAAATTATAATCATAAAAATCATCAATACAACTCTCTTAAGTTTATAAAATCCTATTGAATGACTTTATTTTATGAAATCACACGCAATCAATATATATCTGTATTTTTATCGAATCAGCGCTTCTCCTCCCACATTTATTATGCGCGCAGCCAAAGTGTGAAAGTCTCTTCCAGCGTCTGTGTTCCCTTCCACTTAAAACCTAACCCGTCTGCCTTTAAAGCAAAAGTGAACAGGCATCTTCTGGGCACGCTCGTTCCAGTAGTGCTATTCTGTCAAAATCTCACCGTGATAACTTAGGTGAAGTGAGCTGTCATACCACCTGATGCCTACGGATTAATACTGGTGACAGCTCACTCTAAACTCACTTCACCTAACTTTTCACGGTGAGTTTTTTACAGAATCGATCGGCATCATAGACCTCATCAAGAACAGGCCC
The DNA here is from genome assembly GCA_947523025.1 of Dryobota labecula. NCBI lineage: Eukaryota > Metazoa > Arthropoda > Insecta > Lepidoptera > Noctuidae > Dryobota > Dryobota labecula. Next base: position 15,964,589 of record OX383302.1, on the reverse strand, counting down.
AACCAGTAATGAAAAAAAAAAAAAAAAAAAAACTTTATGGATTATACTAACTTAAGGAGTTGTATTACTGATTATATTTCTGTAAATACATATTTGTTACGGTCGCAAATCATACTTTATTCAACATATGCGATTTTCAGTTTGTAGCTCATTGTCTGGGTGTCCAGACAATGAGCTACAATTATTATTAACATAAGCGGGATATTTACCATGTTTATTCATTGTTATGAGTTCCCGATATTTCGGCGCTGTTGCAAGCACCATGATCACGGAATAAACATGGTAAATATCCCGCTTATGTTAATAATAATATTAGTGACCATGACAGTTTAAATGAGCTACGAACTGAAAATCGTAAGAAAGTTTGAATTTCGCCGGCGTTCGTTAGTATTTACGTAACGCAAATTGTACCTTAGTATAAGTCAGAAATCACCAAACCCGTCTTGCGTTAGCGTGGTCATCAATGGTCAAGCCTTGTCTGTATAAGATGCCTTTTCCCTGCAGTGGGACTGGTATTACATTAAGAAGAGACTCGCACGAGTAGATAAATGCGCCAATTTCTCAATGTACCATAGAGAAAATGGCGCAAAAACAAAAATGGGTTATAAAATTCCGTCAATTAAAAAACGAATCATTCGTGTCAAATGTCTAGAAAATGTTTATGTTGGTCTTTTTTTTTTTTCTGGTAATAAAAATCGGTATTGTAATAGTTTGTAAAGAGAAAGCATGTTATTTAGTATTGTTACTTAAGTTAATTCTTCTGGAGGAGGTAAATAATAATACAATAATAAATTTATATAAGACATGGACCTATGTTGTGCTCTTTGTGGCTCTGAGTGTGACCAGTAATCAGTATAACATGGTAGCCAATGATATTATAAGTAGAATAGGTTGCTAGCCCACATTCGATCTTCAAACGGCAATGTCACACTATGAGATGACACGTCGAAGTAAGCGTAAGCGTCGGCATGTCGTAATTATTGGGAGCGAAAAAGAGACATTGTTGGAAAAAGTGGTAAGAATACAGTTGAAGTCTTCTAAATACAGAAGGTGTTCTAAATTCCCTTTATTGAGTGATTACCTAAGAATTTGACCTGAACAGGTTTTGTTTAGACTTTCGCTTTCGCACTTTCAGATCCTTTTGGATCACATCATACTTATAATATCATTGATGGTAGCCATTAATTTGCAGTATAAAGTTCATCATTGCTCCTGAGGGCAAAAATAATATTGGAATTATTTTCAAGTACTTTTTAATTTTGCGTTATCATCGAACGTTTATAATGCACATCAAGTTACCACAAACTGTCACATTTTCTCGTTCGATTTTGAACCTAATCGTCAACATTTTAAAGTTTAAAAGCGTTTGTGGGAAATTTGACAGTTTCTTGTAGCTTGATGTGCTCTGGCCAATGTAATTAAGAAATTAATGATTTTAATTATGATTGTACCTTCTCTATTAGACATGGCTTCCGTTACTTAAGTAGTTGTGTGTGTAATCATAGGTGTGTGCTATTTAGAAGTATGCAACGAGTTATTTAGGGTGATAATTTAGTCATCTGCATCAGTCAGGAGGGTAATTCTATCCAACATACTAAACAACTTTCGCTATGAAACTCATATCCGATTCGCGAAAATAATAATCCTAGACAACAGTAGACAATTTCATTGCATGTAGGAATGTTTTGTTTTACGAATCGGATATGAGTTTCATAGCGAAAGTTGTTTCGTATGACGGGTAGAATCACCCCCTTGACGGGTACAGGTGACTAAGGCCGTTTGTCTACCGGCACCGTCAACAGATCGTCAATAAGAACGAGATGACGGCACCGAATTAGCGATACAGAAATTTACTATAGTCGCGTGTCCACTGCAGACCATCGCCGGACACCACCGCCGCCGGACGTCACGTACGGTTCGAATAATCTCGTTTCTCGTTGACATTCCGTTGACGGTGGTCGTGGACAAACAGTGTAAATCGCCATCCTGAAGAATAACCCCAGAATTCTTAAACGCTGCTTAACTTTAAGATGCTTTTGAACGTCAACGTTCAAGAAATCAAGTATGTCTTTGGCATTCTTTACGTTCTCGTCATGTGTTTTGACGATCTTGACGCCGAAGGTCCGATACGCAAAACGTCAGGTAAACGTCAAAAAATGGCAAAAGATCCGGTTCCGAATCCGATTCGATTCGCAGAAGGTCCGGTTTTCTTATATTGCTTTAAATAGGTAATAAGAAGAAATAACATTTGTTCATACTAAGGCACTATTATTTTTTATAAATAATAATCGGATGTTCCGCGTCAAGATGGTTTTGGTGTTCTCTCTCTCTCTGGTTTTCAACTTAAAGTAACAGATGCAGCATGAAAGCGGTGTAAAACTGAGTTGCATTTCAGCTTTTATAACCTTTGTAAACGAGCGATATTTTATCGTGGACATTTTATTCCCGCACTTGATTTTCAACGCAATGCTTTGCGTCGAGAGTTGAAAATCAAGTGTGTTTTTGACGTGCTGGGATGCGCTGCTGGATTCTGAATGCTCGCCTCAATACCGAGAGTTGAAAATCGAGTATGCCACAAAAAAATCGTCGCCTTAAAAAATCGCCCGTACGGACTTGGACTAATTAATTGTTTTTTTTTTTTTGTTATCATAATTAAGTGTTGCCAACGAATTAGATTTAACTATTTTTGAAAGTTATATAAGTTCAAAAACAACTTGCCTTCTTAATCTTTCGAATCTTCCAAAGAATGTTGGTAATTTATAATCTTTTTTATAAATAATATTATACGTGTACCTTTCGTGAAATAGGTACATTATTAAATTATGTTTATTGTGAATGTTGAGTTAACTTTTGACAAAGAAAAATGTTTGTCTACCTGTCTTAAAATTCACCTAATTATGTACAGTGGCCCAAGCTACACGAATTAAGTTCAAACTTGAACGAGAAAATTTGTCAATTTGTGGTAACTTGATGTGCTGGCCACCATACCTAATAATTATTATTATTCAAAATAACAAAGATTGGAGTCTAACGTAGATAATAGCTGCGGAATAGAAATATGAAGAAAACTGTGTAAAAGTATAGTTTAAAGGTTTTTTAATATATATAATTTTAATTTTTTTAAATTACTGATCACAAAAATCAAGTTAATTTGTATGTACAAAGTTTTTATAATATTTAGTAAGATTTCTTTAAATTGTTTTGTTTGTAAAATCAAGTCTGTATAGTCATCACAAGCAATACTTAGGTACTTTAAACTTAGTATTTCATCTAATTTTTAAAAGTATTTTCATATTTTATTTACTTTTTTGTACTTAATCTTTATTTTCATAATCGCTCTTAATTTTATTTTCAGTGTTAAAAAATGATAAGCATAATTTGTAATTTTTTATAATATTTAATAATTTTACATGCCATTTTATAATTTAATATTTTTTTACGCTTAAAATACTTATTTAACAAGCACACATAATACAGGTTTAATTAAGAAACTACTCCTTTTATTTGAAGTCGGTGAAAATAGTTTAAAATAAATTAAAAGGTGTTTCAGTACGTTCTACTTGACTAAGAAAATGTCCTAAATCCTAATTCTATGGCTAGAAAGATCGTAAAGACAAAAAAAAGACGCATTCGTTTTCTTCAATTTCGTCATATGGTGAATAAAACTTAGTAAGGAATGTACCTATGCCTACATATTAAGATATATACCTACAACGTTATTTGAAATTATAATAACGCTGTATAATTTGAAATAAACGGTTTTCAAAATACACAGTTTTTTATAAATTTTTTGTTTCAGTAGATATAGGTACTTATATAATAAGATATAGATAGGTAGGTACTAAAATAATTTTAAAATATTTAAAATGTTCGTTACTTCCATTTGGTACCTACAACTGTTGAACTTAGTGTTAGTAGTTATTAAATGAAAAATTAAAATACCTAAGTGATAAGTATGCTTATGTTACAGCAAAACTCCAGTAGTTATAATAATAATTATATTTTAAGAGTTATGATCAAATAATTAGCGATTAAAACAAATTAAAATTGATAATAGGGATTGATAAATAATAAATTATATTATCTAATTTGTGTTAATTGTGAAAGGCAATAAGGACAATTATTACCTAGATAATTAAGTCGATCTTAAAGGCCCACCGATTAAAATAACTAAATAAGGTATTTTATTCTTTAATTGAGTATGCGAAAGTAGGATTCTGAAACTGTTCTTCGATATTCGCTTCTTCGATGATCTGTTCACCGACAGAACGATTCACATAATATGGATGTTTCGCCGACTGAACGATTAACCGATACAACCGTTCGTCTATGAGAGTTTCGCCGATAGAACTTTTAATCGGTGAACGATTTGTCGACACAACTGTTAGTTTCAACTCCCTGATTCGGGTGTACAGACTTTTTAATAAAACTAGGTACGGTGGCCAGCACATCAAGTTACCACAAACTGTAAAATTTTCTCGTTCAATTTTGAACTTAATCATCGACATTTTAAGGTCGTAAATCGTTTGAAGAATTTCGACAGTTTCGTATAACCTGATGTGCAGGCGACTGTACCTATATGATTTTTTAGTTATTTACCGTTATAATAATATCTACAAAAATGTATAGAGCAGTCAGATTAAAAATGAAACTAGGAAAAAAAAATTGTTTGTAGATTTAAATTTATAAATTGGTAAGCTTTATATCCTTATTCTTATCCATACTAATATTATAAATGTGAAAGTAACTCTGTCTGTCTGTTTGTCTATTTGTCTGTCTGTCTGTCTGTATGTTACGTTTTCACGCCTAAATCGCTGAACCGATCGTCATGAAATTTGGCAGAGATATAGCCTGGGATATGGAGAAGGACATAGGCTACTTTTTTACGCGATAACCTACATATACGCGGGCGGAGCCGCGGGCAAGAGTTAGTATAGTCTATAAACCTAACCGGTTAATAGATTTTTAAGTTTTAGTTTTAGCGAGTTCAAACATTCACATGACGAACAGTTGTGTCGGCGAATGGTTCGCCGATGAAAAGTTCTACCGGTGAAACACCCTTATGTGAATCGTTCTGTCGGTGAACAGTCCATTAGAGAAGTGAATGTCGAAGAACTGTGTCAGATTCAGGAACTAGAATTAATATCAACCCGATACGCAGAAAATCATACAGCCAACGCCTTAATCTAGCCTTCAGAAAAAAACATTTTGACGTTTTTTTGTACAGTCAGGGAGACGTATTGTTAATTCGTCCCGTGTCGAATAATTAATAATAACTCGTGTGTTATCGACTCATCGTGGTTTCATATAACATTTATTATGTTTTTCGCTAACTAGGTCGATACCTAATCGCACCTATATAATTTTGACTACTTTAGTTTCATTTATCTGCGATCCCGTCGTGAATTTGTGACGTATATAAGCCTTGTGTTCACCAACATTTAAATCAACAGATTAAATATTTAATCAGTACTATATTTAAAATTTCATTAGGAAATTTGACATAAAATAAATGTTTAAATACCTAACCGGTGCTGTGAATGTTGATGAAGTGGGTTCTTTGTTTGATGACATCTAAAGTGTTAAGCTTACTCATTTTCAACTTTAATTGTTCGTAAATTGAAATCATACTGTGATTCCTCTTCAGCTGGGACTCGTGGCTAAATAATAGATCGACTCGTCAGGCTGTTATTATTTAGCCACGAGGGCTAAATAATAACAGCCTGACGGGTTGATCGAGGGTTTAGCTACGCTTGCCGCTGTTGGTGCGTGGATGGGTGACCATCCATTACGTATTGAGACCCCTCGGTGCTTCGGAAAGCACGTTAAGCCGATGTTCCCGCTATCATTCGTAGATCTTTAACAGGCGTTACGGGTAGTCAGAAGCCCAAAAGTCTTACCAAGGGGTATCGTGTTACCCAGTAACTGAGGCCCAAGTCTGCTATTTTTATAAATTCGTCACTCCAACACGATCCCATTGTCATTTTGATAAAAGTTCGTAGTCTGCTAAATTCATAATGGTCGATCATTGGTCGGTCAATGGTCTCGTAATAGAATTGTATTACAATGGCATTTTGAACATTTATTCATGCCAGATTTCATTTATATATATTTTTACATATTATTTATTAGTGTTATAAGCAATCTGAAGTAGTAGGAAGTTGGAAGTTTAGTAGGAAGTTTAATTTGTCATTATGTACGAGATTACCAATTCTTTCAATGGAGTGTCAGTGGCTGACCATTGGAAAGTCATAGTGACGCCATTATGACTTTCCTGATGATTATGTAGATTACCAAACTCGTCAAAATCAACAATTATGAAATCAATGATAGACCATTCTGACACTATTGTAATAGCAGACTTGAGGTCCAGGGCCTCAAGTCTGCTATTGCAATAGAGTCAGAATGATCTCTTCATTGTGAGTTTTTGACAGATTTGCCATACAAAAACTGTCAAATGCTCACAATGGCGAGACCATTCTGACACTATTGTAATAGCAGACTTGAGGCCCTGGTTTGTGGAGGTCAGATAGGCAGTCGCTCCATGTAAAATACTGGTATTCAGCTGCACCCGGTAAGACTGGGAGCCAACCCAAAAGCCAGCACATCAAGCTACTCGAAACTGTATTTCTCCAAACGATTTTAAACTTTAAAATGTTTATGATTAAGTTCAAAATCGAATGAAAACATTTGACAGTTTGTGGTAACTTGATGTGCTGGCAACCGTATATGGCATGAAATAGTGAGGCAACAAGACAATGCATTTCCTTGACTGTACAAAACTCAAGCTTATCATGGAAGGTAAAAACCATTTAGTAATAAGAAAATGTAAACTACATAATAACAATGTACACTAAAGATTTGGTTCCCTAGGAAAGCGGTGCCGTCATATTAGGTTTTTAGGCTGTCATGAAAATCTGTCATTTTCACCAGGCCCTATGAGTGTATGACCCGACAGAGACCGGGCTTACTAGTTTTTTGAATGCATAGGAAACATAAAAAACAGTGTTATAAATTTCTGAAAAATTATATTACTTATTTAAGAATCTGGCGGATATGGAATCGCTTTTAATAACACGATTAGATTAACTTTGCTAGATAGAAAACAAATCTCAAAGTTACCCCATTTGGAACCGTTTAAGCAAAAAAAAAAAAGGTCTGTTTTGGAGCTATGAGACCCTTTTTTCTTATTTTTTTATATAAATGAAAAGGTAGTTAGATTGTTTAGCACAATTCTCTGAGATTGTCTTGATAGAATGATTAAAATAATTGTTATGTTTAAATACCAAACAAATGCGCGAGGCACATCAACTCGCGACTTCGCGAGCCTACTACAGTCGGCTCGAGAGCTCATAGCGCTTTAAGGCGAGGTTCTTCAAGTTAAATTCTAGGAAATGTAATTTTAATGTAATTTTATTTAGAAACGGTAATGATTAAACACGTGAAAAAATTATATGTTGCTTTTGAGACCTTTCTGTAGGTACGTCGGGTACTCGTTACATAATTGGATAAATTTCGGTCGATAGAAAAAAATCCAAACATTATTATTATTATTTTGTAGATTAAAATAATTTTATTTCAATATTATACCACATTATGTTTTGAAAATCACATCAAAATAAACCTCTATGATGATGTAATGTCCGTCGGGTTTAACATTGTTAATATCGTAAAACATATGATTTTCAACCCAAAATTAACGAAATTCACGGCATAATTTACTTGCGCCCAGCTGCCACCTCTAGAACAAAAATGCACGCTCGAAGAACCTCGCCTTAAGGTATATTTAAAAAAAAACACTGTATTTGGAAACCCGTTATTGTGACCGTGCACCGCGTTCTTAGTAAACCAAAGATTTCGTTACTCTGCTTAAGTAAAGCCTTATCTAAATTGTTGAATCGATGTAAAAATATGCCATAAGAATGGGTGAAATAAATCATGTTGTTGTATTCATTATTTTTGTGTGCATTTATTTATTTTCATGAGAACCTAATAGTCCTTCAGACCGAATTTGGCCACGGCAGCCAATCTCAGGGGAGACTAACTATCTACGCGGATGACATAGAGGTATGCGGATCTGGGTGTAACGTTCACTCATCCTCTATAGAAAAGGGAGGGTCCTCCGACCAGACTGTTGAGTCTGTTGAGCAACTGCCCGACAGTTGATGTCGGGACGTTGTGTCAGTGCCAGTCACGCGGTAAACTCTGCTAGCGCGATGCAGGATTTGTGTGACGTCAGGACTTTACAGCCTGGCCACGATCTTGCCGCTACCAGCGGTAGTTAAGTGCGGGGCGGCGAACGGTAAAAAAAATATGCAAAAATGTATGAAACATGCCACGAGGCGTCGCTGGCAACGCGAGCGGTTTTTGCCGAGCGGCGAATGAATGAGATGCCACGGCTCAGAGCGGCACGGACAGCGGCGGACTGAGCGGCGGCTTCACGATTAAAACATTCCCACAAAATATTATAACCTCAAAATCTTTGTTTTCTTTTGAAATAAATCCTTTCTGCAAGTTGTCATTAAAGTCATTAAACTTTGTCTTCATGGGCAATACTTGTAATTTAGAACACGCAAAGTAATTTTCCTTTGCTGTTGGTTCTGGGGCGAACGATGTATGGATGCAGAACAATCTCCTTTCTTATGGGAAAAATCGAACACAGGACCCTACGCTCAGCAGTCGTACGACCAATAGACGGGGTACTGTTACCTAGGTTTCTTCGCAGGGTGGCTGGTAGCAGCTGGATAAGGGTATAGCTGACGATTGCGTACAATGAGAGACCTATATTAACATCGAGCAGTGGACTGGTAAAAACTGATGATGACGATGATGAACCATTTGTACTGATTGGTCTATTAGACAGAGATACCTCTTCTTTTTCGGATTAATTTCGTTGCGGATTCCGAGAGAGTAGAATTATTTCTCCTGAACTCGCCAAACTAATGAAGTTTGGTGAGTTCAGGAGAAGTAATTCAACTCGGTTTCGGTGCTTTTCTGGTTGGTCACCACTGTAGATGCAGTCTCTGGGAATGGTATTTATGTGTGTAAGGATGTGTGTGCGTATGTGTGTGAAGTTAGAGAATTAACATTTTACAAGCAGCGCTGCCATTACATTCACAAATATGTTGGTCAGTCTGTAGGGTCAAATTAATTTAGCAAGCGAAACTCCACACACGGGATGGCTATCGAATTATTGACACCTAAACAAAAAAAAAAAAAAGAATTTACCCAACCCATACTTCAAATAACTACAATGCCAGCGGTCGTTGACCCAAAAAAAATCTTATCTTTTCGTTTTTGTTTTATCCTATTTGGATATCGATACACGTCAGCGGAGTTTTGCTAGCTAATTTAATTTGACCTTGTATATATATGTCGACATATAACACAAGGAAGAAAAATGAACATCCATTTCCGCAGGTTTATTTATCCAGCTAATTTTATAAGAAAAACTATAACAACGTATGTATTAGCTAATATTGTTTAGTTGGGGATCAAATGCGGGGGAGTCCCGAGGGACTGTAGTAATCAAATATTTGCCGGATAGACCGCCAGAGGCACACATTCCACTGCGATGTTTAGTATTATGAGATATTTTATTAGAGAAGAAATGCAATTTTTCACTGTGAATGTTGTAGAATGTAGTACGGCATTTTGTGCAAAGTTTGTTTTGTTTATGTTATGTTTATGGACTCTGCAATGTGCAATAGAAGCACAAGAGCTATACCCAAAGTCTCTAATTCAGATAATCTATGTAAACAAAATAATGTCAAGAAATGTCACTGTCAAAATGACAGGACAGTGGTGCAAAACATATTATAATTATTTTTTTTGTAAATAATTATCTATTAAATTAAAGTGAATTAATTATAAGAACTATGCTAACAAAGTACCGTTGATGTAGTGTGTCAGAGACACGGCCTATGATTGTCATAATTAGCCCTTTTAAGTCCACTGCTAGACGTACAATAGGCCTCCCAAAATCGATTTCCACTCGAAACAGTTTACAGCCGTTTTCATCCAAAATGTGGCTAGATATGCTACATACAATATGAATCTATGAAGGAGAGTTGTAATATTACGAGTAGTGTTGTTGAAGATGTAAAAAATGTGAAAATGTTTGGATCTCCTGCATTGTTACCAGTATCATAAAATATTTTATACCAAAAAATCTCCTTTTTTTAATAACTTTGTTTAAAACCGTAAATTTATAAAAATGATTACTGTATGATTATTTATTAATTATTATTTCTTAAATTCAGTACTTAAAAGAAAATGGAACCTTTTTTTTCGCCATTTTATGTGAATTACCATTACGAAGATATTTTTTTGATATGTTATCCCTTTTGTTTACATAAATTATCTGAATTTGAGACTTTGGGTATAGTCAATTAGAATATTGAGTTATAAGTAGAAAACCGGAAAAAAAATATCAGGATCAGGGTATGGATCGCAGGAGGTGACGTTCCGAAATTTTCTGTTACCCTCATGGCAAGGTGAGTTTATAGTTTTGTATGTATGTAAGTACCAACCGGCTTTTTAGAGTTCCGTAGTCGACAAGGAACCCTAAAAAGTTATAGTTTTGCTATGTCCGTCTGTCTGACTATCTGTCGACACAGACAGATAGACAAATGAGGTGCTTAGTACCTAGTATGTATATAGATGTGCTATACTCCATTTACTATAGCATTAGACAAATAACGGCTAAATAACGAGAGTTATTGTGTAATATTGTTGAAATAACTGCACTTTAGAGTTATTTTTTTAATTTAAATGGTAAATAGATTACAGTGCTTTGTATTTAAAATAACGTTACGTTATTAACGTTTGAAATAACGGAGTTTATTAAACGTTTACATCGAAATAACGAAAGGGTGAGAACAGTTATTTGTCTAATGTTATAATAAATGGAGTATAGAAAGCTATAATTTGGCATGGTATACATATTAATTACGCCGATAAAGTGCTTCTTTTTTTTACTGTACTTCCCCAACACTTGATACATAGAAAGTGGAGAAGAATATTTTTTTCTCGTCTGTTCCATGGTTTGGGATATCGATGGCTAGGCCGTTCAAAAACATTACAGGGGGCCAAGTCTACTAATGTACAAACGTCGCAATTGTCTCTTCATTGTGAGTTTTTGACAGATTTGCCATACAAACACTGTCAAATACTCACAATGGCGAGACCATTGCAACGTTTGTAAATTAGTAGACTTAGGCCCCAGGTTTGCGAAAACCATTTTTCGATTCCGGGATCCGTTTGCGTAATATTAAGCTTTGTAGTGCTAATTTTTGTTAGTCTCAAATGTGCCAGCTAAACGGTTGTACTTGGATATGTGAAAAATTCACAGCAGTAGTATACAGTGTGAGTCTTTATAATGTGCACATATCGAAATGAGGGAATCTATGCTTAATTTTATCTACGGAAAAAATACAAAAAAAAAAGAAACTAAATTTTATTTTGTATTTTTTATAGATTTTTTTTAAAATTTCAAAATTCAAAATTTCAACAATTATTGCAAATTATTATGAAAAAAAAAAAACAGATTTTTGAAAAAAAAAAAAAAAAAACTTTTCAATTGAGGTTAGTTTTTTCCCCAAGTTTTGGACGCTTAATTACTTCCAATAATTATGGAGTTTGTTTCATCGTGATAGATCATTTAGTTTAAAAGTTACACCGTTTTGTTTACACTGGGAACAATTTTTTTTTTAAATTCCATAAGAAATATAATAAAATATTTAGATTTTTTTTTTATATTTTTGCCGTAGATAAAATTAAGCATAGACTCCCTCATTTCGATATGTGCACATTATAAAGACACACACTGTAATTATATAATAAAGTTAAAAGGAAAACTATCACAGAAAAGAAAGAAAACAAAAAAGAAAGAAAAATTGTTTATTCTGCACAAACAAGACGCACGTTACATGAAAAATAGACAAAATACACATACTAATACAAAGTAACCAAAAGCCTGTTGTCCAACTAAAGGCTCGTACAGACTCACGCGATATCGCGGGCGCGACAGGCACCGACAAAGAAATTGTGCTACTAGTGTCGCGTCGCGCCCGCGATATCGCACTAGTTTGTACGAGCCTTAAGTAGGCTTTACAAAGTTACCGAGTAATAGTCGACCAACTTACATTTGCAGTTGAAAAACATGTTCTCTCATACATTCCGTAATGAAGAACATGTTTTTCAACTACAATGTTAAGTTTGTTCTTGGGATAAGTTCATACCAACTACGGATCCCTTCATTGAGCGTGGTCTGACACGCACTTGGCCGGTTTTATTTTTATTTTCAAAACAAATGCATTAATATTGTAGTGAATGCAAGTGGTAGCAATTACGGTAATAAATAATTTTTACTTTTATTTTATTTTTTTATTTATCATTTATACAAAAGAACGCAGGCTTACATATTATTAATATTAAATAGCAACCAAAAACAACTAAGGTTTAAACTTGTGCTATCATGAGTCTATCTCAATACCTAACTAGACAATGAAGCATTTTATTATATGTACACGTTATTGCCGATTCAATTAATAACATCTTTAGTTCCATAATACAATCATTCCTAAATAATACTTAAATAATAATGCTTACGTTTACATTTGATATTTTTTATTCTATAAAGTGTAGTTACTTCTTAAATAAATTCTTAAAAAAAAAAAAAAAAAAAAAAAAAATGCAGGTACAGTCAGTATACACAATTAGCTGACCCCCCTTGCATACATGGTTGAGTTTTTTTCACTAACACATCGTACGATTTTAATTTTTTTTTTTTAAGTTTTGGGTAGATTTCGTATAGGTATTTAAATTAAATTAAGAATTATAAAATTCTATCGATCCGTATTAAAAAAACCTCAACCATTTATGCAAGGGGGGGTCAGCTAATTGTGTATACTGACTGTACGTACTTTTCTCATCTTTTCGAACGGTCACTTACATTGCCACTGTGCACGTGAAAATGGCTTTGAAGGTGCTGATACTTTTGATCCATCGACTGTCGGTAAACGATCGAACTTTTTTTATCGGTGTACGATAAACGATTTTCTCAACAAGTCTTTGTCGTTCACATAATCCGTTTACTTCACAAGATACCGGGAGACAACATCCCGCAGCTTCCAAAGTGATCAACGCTCAATGGTATAGAGTTACAAACGCGACAACTTTACAACCATCCCACTAAGATGGTAATGGAAAAACAGACAAGATACCTACATGCAGAAAGTTTCAATGGTAAGTATTTAATAAAAATAAAAAATAAATAAAAACTAACCCCCTTACTAATAAACGTTGTATAGCGTCTGTATAGTTACACAACGCTTTGTCTTCTTCTTTCGAAAGTCAAATTACTGACGAGTGAAAGAGAAAAATAGGTGTGTAACTATACAGACGCTATACAACGTTTATTAGTAAGGAGGTAAGTGAAATATCATTAGCTCGCGTCCTACCTAATGCCTTGATCACACGTACCGAGTAGATGGGCGAGACAGCTGAATTATACTAGGCCTTGAGAGTTGGGTGGACGAGTAGGTGTTTACACGTATTTTTTTTACTTGGCTCCGAGTCAGTCAGTCAGTTCAGTTTCGACGCTGTAGACTATATAGCGAGACAATGCTGCCGATTCCCATGTTCACAAACGAAACTAAATTTAAGTTCAGTGCATCTTTTTCTTTCTATTTCAATAAGAAAAGGATAGAAGATAATTTAGTTTAGTCCTGTCAAATTAATCAGTGCCTGTCACTACTCCATACAAGTTTAGACGTGATTAAAAACTTACCGACTAAAATTACGTCAATTTACGTCAAGCGCTGATTAATTTGACAGGACTAAAATAAATTTATCTTCTGTCCTTTTCTTAATGAAAAGAAAAAGATGCACTTAAATTTAGTTTAGTTTGTGAACAAGGGAATCGGCACCATTGGATCACAAAAAAATTGTAAAAAATTGTACGGTAGCGTGCTGCGAGCGATGTGAGTGTGCCGAGTTGGCTTCTCGGAGTTCAACCAAGGAGGTTGTCGTTTGCTTAACCGAACTGTCCTGTGGGCGCCTCAATAAAGTATGAACTTAAACAGTGGCGAGTACGCACCGAGTGCATGTTTATACCTGCCAAGTGGGCAAGCGAGTCAGTGCGGGGAAGCGCGGGTGTACCTACTCGGTCTAACAAATAGAACAAGGTCCGAGTGACTGTTTCGCCGTGTTTACACGTACCGATCTCTGGACCGAGAGCACTGTTTCGCCCATCTACTCGATACATGGTGATCAAGGCGTTACTAAAAGCGCGACCACGCTCTCCGGTTCACTGAAAATAAAGTGACATATGAATAGTCGTCATGACGTTCGGTAGCACATTTAGTTTGTTGCTTGACAAGCATGCATCTAAACGGCCAAGCATTCTTGACAAGCATTGCAAAATAGTAGATTGTACATCAAGTGCATAAAACGCACCATTTTACGCGAGACGTTCATCATATAAAGTAGAGTGTAAAATGGGTTTTATGGACGAGTTATACACTCTACTTTTCATTCGATTGCGAGGAAATGAAACAGCAACATGTAAAATAATAAATGGACGAAATAAAAAATTTAAATAAAAAATTCATGAAGTTTTATTGTGTGCTTTGGCTGTTGGTATCCTTGCCTTGTTCTTAGAATACTAACGAAACGAATTAAAATAAAGAGGTTATTCTATGAAGTTGAAGTTGTTCGTGTGGCTGTTGGACCGATTGCCTTGGTCTTCGACGAAGATTTTACTTTATGCTCTAGAGCATAAAAAGCGACTTTATGTTGCTTAGGCACGACATAAAGATGAACTTTTAGAGCATGAGAAGTGAAAATGTATTTTTTCATCAAGCATTAACAAGCACATAGTTTGCTTGTCAAGCACATGAAGCTTCGTTTTAAATGGTCAAAATTGCTTAACAAACACGAAAAATTCGGCTTATTCCAGAAATCCCCCTGAAAATCCCCCTTAGGAGGAAAAGTGGAATCTGAAAACAGTCTAGAATTCACCCCTGATAATCCCGCTAACGGGGAAAAACTAGAATTGAAAAAACAAAAAATAACTTATTCCAAGATCATGAAAGTGATTTTTTTACATTAGGGTTCAGTTTTTTCCACTGAGGGGGATTCTCTCAGGGGGTATTAGTGGAATAAGCCGAAAAATTCACGTGCTTGTCAAGTAATTTTGACCGTCTAGGGACCCCATTACGGACAATCTCTTGTATTCAAAAAGCTGTCAACGTAAAACCATTAACAAGTTTATCCAAAGGTCCCGGTACTCATAGGTACGTAAAGAAACGTGCATCGTATCCCAAATACAGAGTCACAATGGGAAACAGGATTAGGTAATCTATACGATCTCTTTTGAGAGTATTCGTTAAAGACCCTGTTTGGGGCTCAAGTCACGTGTCGTACTACTTCGCAGATCATGTAAGACTTGTAAAGTGAATTAAAGAAAGAATATTATTATTAAAATAATAGAATAACATCATGGAATAAATGATAAAGGCAGGTAAATTTAAAAATTAAGGCGGTATAATCCCACAGAGACCGCGCTTTTTTTAATCCATAGGAAACATAAAAAAAAACAGTGTTATAAAATATTGAAAAAAAGATAGGTATATCTTATTTAAGGATGTGGCGGATATGCAATCGCTTTTAATACCACGATTAGATTAACTTTGCGGGATAGAAAAAATCCCAATGTTCCTTTTCGTAATGTATAATCAATTTCAAAGCTTCAAAACTAAAGGTTTTTTTTCTTATCTATACATACACATAAATAAAACTGAAATGTCTGTTTGTAGTGTCAAAATAAAAGCTTTTTACTAAATGCATATGAAAGTATATACGGTACTTAAGAGGGCGTACAAGGGTCCACTCCTTTAAAAAAATATTATCTCGTGACTGAGAAGGAATTACGAAACACGACTCAACAGCGACCTCGGTAAGTGTGTCTAGAATGTTCTAATACCTTTTATAAAGTTTCATATTGAGACACGAAGCAACAAAATAGTTACGATCTAGAGGAATGTGGCCGTTTTTCTTTAGAATGATTTTTTTTAAAGGAGTGGCGCTAGTGTACTGATTTATGCGCTCTTAAAACAAAAATCAATTTAAAAAATTCATCTGTCTGTCTGTTTGTTCCGGCTAATCTCCGCAATGGCTGGACTGATTTTGACAGGACTTTCACTGGGAGATAGCTGGTATAATAAAGAGTAACTTAGGCTACTTTCATTTTAGAAAACGCAATACGGGTGAAGCCGCGTGCAGCAGCTACTTTTTTAAATAAATGAAAAGGTAGTAAGATTAAACTAGCACAATTCCCTGAGTTTGTCTTGAGAAAATGATCAAAATAATTACTATGTTTAAATACCTACCAAATGCGCGAGACAACCACTCGCGACTTCGCGAGCCTATACTCCATTTACCTACTATAGCATTAGACAAATAACGGCTAAATAACGACAGTTATTGTGTAATATTGTTGAAATTACTGCACTTTGGAGTTCTTTTTTTAATGTAAATAGATTTACAGTGCTTTATATTTATCGTGAAATAACGGAGTTTATTAAACGTTTACATCGAAATAACGAAAGGGTGAGAAAAAAAGTTATTTGTCTAATGTAAAATAAATGGAGTATAGGTACTTCAGTAGGCTCGAGCGCGATCATAGCGCCTTAAACGAACCTACATTTATGTTCACATAGCTCGTCAAAACGTAGGGAACAGCAGATGTTTTTTTTTCGAGATTTCAGGTTTGGTCCCATAGTGAAAGTTGTTCATAATGATGAATATAATGACCCCTTAAGAGGATGCCCATGAATTCAATTTCACCCTGTATAACGAAGTCAAAAGGAATACTATTACAGCTATTAGGCTTAAGAGTCTATACTACCTCAGCGCCACCTCACTCTGTATCTCGCTTGCATACTATTGCTACCGGTCACGCGAGCAAGCGAGACAGGGCAGCAGGGAAAAGGCTCCAAGGCGCCGATAGTTTAGGTAATTTCATTTTACGGTGAAAATAATGGTCATTTAAAAAAAGTTAATAACATAAGACCTGCTTTATAGTTAGTTCAGTTAATATGCAAAGTTTCATTATCTAATTTGAAGTATTTTTTGAATGGTTTATTGTTCGGTTTGGAGGTAACTTTGAATTTTTTTCTATCGAGAAAATTTGATGGAATCGTGTTTTCGGCTAACATTAATCCTCAACTTTACCATATATTTATTTCAAAATTAATGCTGCAGTATTTTCGACATATCAGAGGATCATGCTAAGCCATTTGAGGTAGTAAAGGCCCTTAACAAGTTATCGAGTAATAGTCGACCAAGTTACATTTTCAGTTGAAAAACATGTTCTCCCATACACAGCATGTATGGGAGAACATGTTTTTCATCTACAATGTTAAAGCGAGGTTCTTCAAGTTAACCTCTAGGAAAAGTAATTTTATTTAGAAACGGTAATGGTTAAACATGTGAAAAAATTATATGTTGCTTTTGAGACCTTTCCTGTAGGTACGTCGGGTACTCGTTACATAATTGGACAAAGTTCGCTCTATAGAAAAAAATCCAAACATACTTTATACATTCATACATTATTTTGTAGATTATAACTCATTTTATTTCAATATTATACCACATCATATATTGAAAATCACATCAAAATAAACGTCTATGATGACGTAATGTCGGTCGGGTTTAACATTGTTAATATCGTAAAACATAATTTTCAACCCAAAATGAAAAAAGTTCACGGCACAATTTACTCGCGTCTCGTTGCCACCTCAAGAAGAAGAATGCACGCTTGAAGAACTTCGCCTTAAGTTTGATATTGGTATAAATTCATCCTTACTACGGAACCCTTAATTGTGCGTGGTTTGACACGTACTTGGCCGATTTTTTTTATACAAAGAATTGTCAGTTCTCCCTTTGCTCAAAATTGTTAAGGTTTTTTTTACTAACAAATGGTATGATTTTTATATTTTTCAAGTTTTGGGTAGATTTCGTTTAGGTATTTAAATAAAATTAAAAATTCTAAAATTCTTTCTATTCGTATTCAAAAAAATCTCAACCATTTATGCAAAGGGTCAGCTAATTCCTATAACTGACACTTACTATAATTATTATTTTAAGACTTAGGGTGAGTTTCACGATACCACCATTAGTTTAACAGAGACTTTAAATTGATGCTGTCACTTTCTTTTTGGTACAAAATGTAAGCGATGGCATGAATTTAAAGTCTCCGTTAAAGTAATGGTGGTTTCGTGAAACTCACCCTTAGACTCTTAGCTTTTAAATTATGTAAATTTAATCCACAAATTAAAATTTACATCAACGGTCAACGGCCACAGGTAGTGCAGTTACTTAAAATTAGGTTACAAAATCCGATTTTTTTTAAAAGTTTTATTGTGTTTAGATATTACCGATACCATTTACGTGATACCAATCACGTCTCTGAAGTTTCGTCAGCTAATTTAATTGGACCATCTATAATAAATTTTATTCTTGTAAAAATACTATCTTTATTATTAACCCTTCGCTAACGTCACGTTGTTTCGTAGTTTGTCTGGCGTCCGGTTCGTTTAGCCGGACAAACAACGGTTAACGTAATATACCGTATGTTTGTGTACAGGATGGGTTCTGAATAGAACTCTAAAGTAGCTTTAATTTTGTACAGATTGTTAAAAATAATTTTATTTTTTAATTTCAAACAGGGTATTTCTATATAAAGAAAACACACAATAAATATTTTTTCTTGATAAAGTTCAATTTAAAAAATTATATCAGCTTATACTAGTGATCACAAACTTATTTTGATGTGTGTTTGTATAGGTATCTACACTAATATTATAAAGAGGTAAAATTTGCTTGAAACTACTGAACGTATTCCGAAAATTATTTCTGTACTTGATAGCCCAATTCCTGGAGAAGGTTGAAGGATATTTAAAATCATACCGGCAAAAAAAAAAAAAGAACAGAAAGAACGCTACGTGTAAACGAAGTAATTAATTTATTTATTTAGTACATGGAGGACTTACAGCTAATAAAAACAAACAAAATAGGAAACCATAGTCACCAGAGAGCCAATTACAAATCCTCACGGATAGACATAGAATAGGTAATAATTTATGGTGTGAGCCCAAAAACATAAAACAATTCACCTAAATTAAAATAAGAATAAATATAAATATATGGTTTGCAATTGATGTGACTGCATTAACAGAAAATAATAAAAACAATATAACCTATCGCTACTTGAAAAGTTTGAGGCCTATACACTTTCTGGCCGAGTTCACACTAATTGTGAATGGATCAAAATCGTATTCCTTGCATACATCATTGAAACTCCTGCCTGCGCGCACAATATAACTATTCTGCCTATAATTCGAAGATGTACGAGGTACACGTATTGGTGGATTAAAACGAAGTACTTTACTTGGCACATTAAAATGAAATTTTGACAATAATTCGGGGTTATCAATATTGTTATTGCGGATCTTCAACAAGAATAAACAGTCTGCAATTTTACGTCGATCTACCAGTGGTAGCAGATGATACTTCTTACAGAGTCCAAGATAATCGGTTGAACGATATGGAATCGTTTGATGAAAGCAAAGATATTTTATGAACCGTCTTTGAATGTTTTCGATGCGGTCAATGTATTTATGATAACGTGGATTCCATATCTGAGACGCATACTCTAGCTGACTTCTTACAAAAGTGCAATACATTATTTTTAGTGTTTTAGCATCAGTAAAACACTTAGAGAGACGTATTATAAATCCAAGCAGTTTAGAAGCTTTTTTGACAATTGCGTCAATGTGTGTGTCAAAAACTAACTTACTGTCTTGATGGACACCTAAGTCACGAATGGTATTGCACCTCGGCAAGATTTGGCCAGCCAAAGTGTAAGTAGTGGCAAGGATTGCACGTTTTCTGGTGTAAGTGATCACCGAACACTTAGATGGGTTGAGATCAAGTCTATTAGCCCGACAATACTCTTCAAGCCGATACAAGCCAGCCTGTAGTGCTAGTCTATCTTCGAGCGTTGAAATAGTGGCAAGGATTTTCATGTCATCGGCAAAGCATAAAAGTTTGGATGAATGGAGGCACTGATCGATGTCGTTCACATAGACTACAAATAAAAGAGGACCGAGCAACGAACCCTGAGGCACTCCGCTGGGCACGTTTACCCAACTAGAAATATAATTATTAAGTGCTACTGCTTGTGACCTATTATCAATGTAAGTAATAGCGCGGGTGGGCAACAGGATATGACGCGTAGTCGCGGGACAGAAGCTTGTATGCACAGATATGATATACATACATAGATAGACCTAGATAACACAAGTATCACGAACTGTATGAAAACCAAGCATGCCATTTTTTGACTACCTACTATGACGTCACAAGCTCGCGCTCTCGCTCACGTTTACCCAGCCAGCAGTACACAGGACTGAGTGCGAAAGTGGCAGCTTACGATTTTTGATCGTAAGCTGGTGCGATTTTTGGCACGCGAAGTAGTTGCTCTTGCGTTATCTAGGTGTATCTATATCTGAACTTGTATGATATAAATTATAGAGATATCTTTATTCATAATTCACAAAAGTCAATTTTAGCTAAATGTTCTTTTTCGGCATTTATTACAACAGAGAAAGATTAGACCTGATTCATCACGCCTGTATTTCCCGAAGGGTGAGGCAGAGGTGTACTTATAGTGTACTCACATTTCGCTAGTTATGTTTGAGTCCCATGTAATTGGGAGCGAGCCTTGCCATCAACCGGGCACAAATCCAGATTCCGGGCTGCTACTGAGAAATTACAAATGGAAAACCCAGTAACACTGCCCGACTCGGGAATCGAAGCCAGGATCCAACGAAGTAGTCTAAACTAGGCAATTCAGAAAAAAAAAATTGTTCGTCATGTAGATTATTCAAAAATATTGGACACGTATTTTTTCTTTTTTTACGTAATCAAAACATTACGGCGATACGTACGAGACGGGCAGTGACGTATATAATGAGCCCCCACTCCCCAAGTTTAATGTGTTTTATCTAAGTAATTTACAAAAATACTAATTAAAATAAAAAATCAAGTATCTTGACTTAGCACACGAGGTTGTCGACATGTGGGATGTCGACTCTGCAGTCATTGTACCGATAATTGTTACGGTTAATGGCCTAATAGCGGAGAGCCTCGACCACCACCTCAGGAGGCTCTCATTGCGCGGCTGGATCAAGGGCTTGATTCAGAGAGCAGTACTCCTAGACACGGCACGCATAGTGAGGAGGTTCCTCTCTCTAGAGCCCTGACCATCGGCAGCTTGGACCCTGTTCCTGATGCCGATGGGCCACTATTTAATAAAAATAATAATATTAATTTAAAAAATACGTGTCTAATATTTTTTTATTATCTGATTGACTGACTAAACACTTTTTTTTTACCCAGGACACATCCCTATTGTTGAAAGGCTTACACCTTCCTCCCATATCTATATTATCCTCCCATACATATGTTATTATTAACACTGTTATTTGAAAATATTGTAAAAACCAATTAAAAGTAACCGTGGAGTTTTTTGCCGGTTCTTCAGCTTCTGATGTTTAAGTGAAATAAAATATTTTCATTGTGATTTTGTAGCGTGCTCTTTCTCTATCTGATTAAATAGTTCGAAGTGTTCGTCGACGTCGACGTTCCGTTTTATTTTTGGACCCCTTCTGTCCTGCCGTAGAGTGATCTCTGATAAAAACGCACCCTTTATATCCATACAATCATCCCTTTAAGGATGTACGGATATAGGTACCTACAGAGTGTGCTTGCAGACGGAATCTTTATCTCATTATGAAGGGTAGTTTTACGTGTTTTGTTTTGCGATTGATATGATACATACTGCTTGGCCATAAAGAGTAAAAATTGAATAAAATGGAACTAAAAAATAATCCATACTAAATTGTTGCCTTGTTAAAGCATTTCACTCAAAAAATAACAGTTACGTAGAAAGTGGCACCCTCATTTAATTTCTACTCTTTTATGTCGCACTGTAC
This sequence comes from Dryobota labecula, assembly GCA_947523025.1. NCBI lineage: Eukaryota > Metazoa > Arthropoda > Insecta > Lepidoptera > Noctuidae > Dryobota > Dryobota labecula. Next base: position 15,942,525 of record OX383302.1, on the reverse strand, counting down.
ATACATTTAAAAATGTTACTATTAATGGAATCATTTCATTTTAATTTATTTCTTTGACAAACATAGATTTGATGACAGCACTATTTTCTTCTTGAATTATTGTTTATTAAAAGGAGCTGTAGGTACTCCGTTTGAAATAAGATTAGACAAATAAACCTTTTTTACAGCCCGCTCAACAGATTTTGACTTCTATTGCGTTGGTGGCATGACAAATGGCAGCTGCAGTAAACAGTTGGTATTGTAACTACTTTTTTGCTTTTAATGACATCCTTATGCCTATGGAATAGAAGTCAAAATCGGTTGAACGGACTGTAAAAAAGGTTTTTTCTATTAATCCGGCACTGATTACCTATGATGTAAGGATTGCAGCAGGTGGACATCTTGAGTTTCTGCTTACCCCCATGGGAAAAAGGCCTGTATTTATGTATGATGTACTTAAGTAATGTTAAAAGGATAATGTATAACTAGCTACGAATCATTTAATCACTTGAAAAACCAAAGACCCGATTTAAATTAAAGTTCGCAGACTACCCAAATCGTAAGACTTTTTTCTAGTTTCAGAAATGTAAAAAACCAGCCAAGTGCGAGTCGGACTCGCGCACGAAGGGTTTCGTACCATCATCTATAAAAACTAGTAAAAAAATCTCGTTTGTTGTTGTATATATATTAAATATTTATTTTTTCTCAAAATCAATCAACTCAGCCTATTGCAGTCCACTGCTGAACATAGGCCTCTCCCATGCTGCGCCACAACACCCTGTCCTCCGCCTTCCGCATCCAGTCTATCCCAGCCACCTTTTTGAGGTCGTCGGTCCATTTAGCTGGGGGGCGTCCCACACTACGCTTGCCGATACGCGGTCTCCACTCCAGGACTCGTCTGCTCCACCGGCCATCGGTCCTTCGACAAATATGGCCAGCCCACTGCCACTTCAGCTTGCTTACTCTGCAAGCTATGTCGGTAACTCCGGTTCTCTTCCGGATAATTTCATTCCTGATTAATGTTTTTTTTTGTTTTTTAGTATTTGTTGTTATAGCGGCAACAAAAATACATCATCTGTGAAAATTTCAAGTGTCTAACTATCACGGTTCATGAGGTACAGCCTGGTGACAGACGGACAGCGGAGTCTTAGTAATAGGGTCCCGTTTAACCCTTTGGGTACGGAACCCTAAAAAAAGGAAAAAACAAACTCGAAAAGATAAAAATAATCATTGTGAGGGTCGGTTCGACCGTTCGGTTTTATTAGAAGCCGCGATCGCCGATACTGGTCCGATAAGAACGGAGCAAATGCGAGCAGTTATCAATGAGACACGGTCCCATCAAGGGACACGATAAGTGCCTGGGAAACTTGCTAGAGGCAGTCAACGGTTGAAAACTGTTTTGCGGTTTTTTTGGGTTGTTTTTGTGCAGAGTTTATTTATTTAATTATTAAATTTTAATGCACAAATAAAACAAATACCGTATAAAGGCGGACGTAATGCGTGAGGCATTTTATACCAGTCAACCTAAAGCCCTGCTTGGTTCTCCGCGGCGGAGAACAAAGTACCTACGCTCCGTGAATAAAAAGTCCGCCGCGGATTTACCGCTAACTCAACGCACACGGTGTGCGATCATTTGTAGCTCGGAAATTTAGTGAAGGACACGCTATGGAAGCAAAAAAGCAAAAGCTCAACGCGGACTAAAGTCCGCCATGTGCGTTGCTTCTCCTAGTCACATGAGATCTATTTTTTTCGGGGACTCCCCCGTACTTTTGTCCGGTCGGCTCTCTGCATGTCCTCGGTTATTCGGGGGACTTTTTGTACGCGGTACTTTTAATCCCTCGTTTGCGTTACTCGATACAGTTGTAAGCGATCTATTTTAGCGGACAAAAAAGTCCGCGGAAAAAAATCCGTCGTCTGCGCAGGCTATTAGGGTGATGCAGAGACAAAACTTGGCAGGTGCAACTTATGGTATAGATAAAACGAAAATAACGTTAAAATACAAGAATAAATACATACGAATGTACATACATACATATGAACAAAATAAACTTTGTCAGGAAAAATAACGATTAGTAGAAGAGAAGACTAATCCAGCAAATCAGCGTTGGGATGTTTGTAACAACTTCCTATAGGCCCTGCGCAGACGACAGACTATCCGTGACGCACTTTTTAGTCTGTGAAAATAGAACCTATGCAATTATATGCAGTAACGCACACGACGCGCAAAAAGTCCGGCGCACAAAAAACCCGTGTAATTCGGGCAGACCGCACCGCGCCGCGCCGCGCCGCTCGGCACAAAAAGTGTGTGAAAAAAATTGAACGTTTGCTTCAACGCGCGCTAACGCAGACGGCGCACACTTTAGTCGGCAATCTGCATTTGCTAGGGGTGGACGTAACGGGCGCGATCTATTATCATGGTGCCAGAGGTCGATGTAACTATGTTAATTCAAGAAATACAAAACAGACCAGCAATTTATGATACTTCTAAGCCTTTCTTCTGGACCAATGCACCTCCTCATTGTTGTTTCTGAATGAATCAAAGCAGGTCTCAAAATAAATAGCAACTCATCAAATGTAGTAACAGACATTTTATAAAATTTGAAAAAATTTGTCGGATGTTGTTTCAGAATTGAATGTTTAGTATGGAACTGTCCCTTCAGTAATCTTTCCGAAAGTATAGGATGTACCCAAAATTCTCTATTTCTTCTTCTTTTTCTGTACTTCATGTATAAAATAATACTTCGCGATCTCTGCACGATTTCCATAGCGTCTACGTCCCTACAGCTCTGCCGACAAAATGATCGAAGATGTGCGTCGTGTGCGTTGAGTCTGTGAAATATCCGCGACCGACTTTTTGCGCGCCATGCAGACTTTTTCTGCGCCGCAGACTCGATCGCACAAAAAGTGTGCCGTCTGCGCAGGGCCATATGTTCACAAGCCTTCACTTTTAAATACAACCTACTGGTTGCAGTCCTGATGTTCAGAGGGAGCGCATTCCAAAACAAGACGACCTGGACAAGAATGCAGAATTAATGAAACCCAGGGTAGTGAGCAGGATATCGAAGAAGATAATGTAGTGTTATAGTGTGACAACGTTTATAGAAATGTGTTGTAGGCTGTCTCATTTAAATACGAGTATAGTATATAGCTCATACAATTCTATACTCCATTTATTATAACATTAGACAAATAACTGTTCTCACCCTTTCGTTATTTCGATGTAAACGTTTAATAAACTCCGTTATTTCACGATAAATACAAAGCACTGTAATCTATTTACCATTTACATTTAAAAAATAACTCTAAAGTGCAGTACTTTCACCAATATTACACAATAACTATCGTTATTTAGCCGTTATTTGTCTAATGCTATAGTAAATGGAGTATAAATGATATGAGTTTATCCAGACTATGATTTGACCATGTAAACTGTCGAAACTGTCAAATTCTCATTTCTCTAAACGGTTTTAAACTTTAAAATTTTGATGTTTAAGTTCAAAATCGAACGAGAAAATTTGACAGTTGTGGTAACTTGCTGTGCTGGCCACCGTACCCGACTATAATATTATTAATTGACTTCACTTTAATTTCGGTTTTGTTTTATTGACATTGTTTTGTCTGTATAAATATTTTAATTTATGAAATAAATTGCACGCCGTTAGGTGGCTATGTCCGAAAGGGGTACCGCTGTCTCGACACATAAAGGGCCAAGGAAGGAATACGGGTGGGTTTTAGTCAGTAAGAGTCTGACACTCCTTTCCGCTCCACCCAGAGCGGGAGGGGTCATTTGATGATTTCCCATCCTCTAAAAAAACGATCTCGTAAATTTATGTGCAACATCTTATACCTGTACCTACATTCATAGCAAATAAAGTTCTCATTCTTATTCTGTTAATTTAAAGGTACAGACTTTATCAAAGCTGAGTTAAAAAAAATATAACTTCCTATATCAGTAAAACTAGACACCAAAGTCAAGTACCTAAGTCATGTTCTCTTACAAAAGGAAATAATCTATATATATAAAAATGAATCCCTATTTCCCTTGGTCACGGCATCACGCGTGAACGGCTGGACCGATTTCGCTAATAATTTTTTTGTTGTGTTTGTTATTGTTAGAAGAAGGTTCTTAAAAAGAAAAAAAAAAAAATGTCGTGTTAGTCATCATTGGTAGGTATGAGAATAGGATTTTATATAAAAAAAAAAAATGGTTTTAATTAGGTAGGGTAGGGTAGGTAGGTAGGGTAGGGTAGGGTAGGGTAGGTAGGGTAGGGTAGGGTAGGGTAGAGTAGAGTAGTGGAGTTTATACTATATTTCCTTTGCGCGTAGACAAACTGCCACAGTCAAATAGCTTTTGACAGAACGAAATCTGTCGGGTCAGCTAGTAATTAATAATAATTGGCGAACGTATGAAAATAAACAAGTCCTGCTGTTGTTGTTTTTTTTTAAATTTCAATCATTATCAATCAAGCGGCCGTCTCTATTTTCGAGAACGTCAAAACCGAACTCGATGATTCGCTCAATTTAAATAAAGAACATCACAACAAAAACAAATGCTTAACCCTTAAAAAGCGAAGGACTTTTCACGAGCGATAAATACTTGGGAGACGATGTGTTCTCGCTCTCGATACGAAATACGTTCACCCATCGAGTTGGGTTACGTGGCTCGTGGCTCGTAACGTAACCCTTTGTCACTGTTTATTGGGGTACCGAAGTGAGCCAAAACCATAAGGAACCCTACACCGATACCGAATGGGTTTGATTGAAAACAACACAATACGCTCGGAGTTTTGCTTTCTTTGGGATTTTGTTTACGTTCCGTCTGTATTGATCTTCGGTGCAAACTAGGTGACTCTTAAGGCTGCAGTCTTGCAAAATTCACTCGCGGTGAGTTATTTGCGCAACTTTGTTTTTTTTTTTTTTTAAACAAATTAAAGAAATAACATGAAATATTATTATAGCACAGCAATAAACATAATATAAGTAATAGCTAGTAATTTTTTTTTAGTACATCGTGGTGGATTATGTTAAACGGTTGTTTCATAATAACAATGCATCGTATGTATGTAATAATTAGATTATTTTAATGCCAAAGGTTCAATAAAGCAAATACAAAAAAAAAACACCAAAATCACCTTACTCTGACAATAATAATAATCTCAAAAGACCTAAAAATCTTCTAGTGCGCAATGTAAGACTCGCGTGCGGTGAGTCCACGCGCCGAGCATCTTTTTGGGTATTTTGAGATTGTTATTATTGTTAGAATAAGGTGATTTAGGTGCAATTTGTTTCGTTGTACTCTTGGCATTAAAATAATATTATTATTACATACATACGATTCATTTTATATAAGAAACAAACCGTTTATTAAGAGATAAAAACAGAGAATTTTGATGACTGTGACCTCCAAAATAAGAAAATGAAAGATAATAAAAAAAACTAAGCAGCGCATTTTGAACACGAGAATGTTCATCTAATTATGCGCTGAACTGATTTTGAAAATAATTCTTAATTACCCTAAAGTAGGAGCATAAACATACCTCGAAATGTTGTTGGGCAGAAAGAGCTGTATTCAACGCTTGATTTACCTAACATAATCCACCTCGATGTACTAAAAAAAATAGTAGCTATTACTTATGTTTATTTCTGTGCAATAATAATATTTCATGTTATTTCATTAATTTGTTTAAAATAAAAATACAAAGTTGCGCAAATAACTCACCGCGAGTGAATTTTGCAAGACTGCAGCCTTAAGACGGTGTACAACGGTCCACTAGCGCCACTTCTTTAAAAAATATTATCTCGTGACTGAGAAGGAATTATGAAAAACGGCTCAATCAGCAACCTCGGTGTGTCTAGAATTTTCACAAACAACAAACAGGCGCGTCACGCGACGCGACATGCGGTGTCTTTGTGTCGCGTCGCATGTCGCGTCTGTTTGTAGGAGCCTTTATAATGGTTCCTCGCAGAAAACTAAGAACATATCAATCAATCTGTCTACCTTTTTACCATTCCAGTCTACCCGGATGCAGTTAATTTTTCAAGGATGTAAAATTACAAACAGACGCGACATGCGACGCGACACAAAGACACCGCATATCGCGTCGTAACTGATTAAACTATCTGACCTCCATATCCCGGGTATTGAGCAATATATTGTACAAGTAAATAATAATATTAAAAGATAATCGCCATAAAGCAGCGAGCGGACGTGGCGAGTAATGCGTAATTTTTATAACAGAAAACAAAAATAAAAAGGCTTTATCTAATCTGAAATTGCAACAAAAATGGTTGGTGTAAGCCCAAAATTAATAAAACAATATCGTGTTGATACATTTTTCATTTACAACTTACAGTCACTGCGCGGAGATCGTTCCGATGCTTTTACTGTGTAAGGCGCCGTTTACAACGGAAACCAGGAAATATTCTAAGTATGTGAATTTAAAAAAGTTCCTTAAGATGTATATTATGTATTAAATAACAGGTACAATGAAATAAACAACCCCTGAGAATAATAAAATGAAAAAAAAAATAAAAAAAATAAAAACGGCTAATTGCGTGTCGGACCACGAACAATGAAGGATTCCGTATATGGGATGCATTTATCTCAATAAAAAACTTAACATTGTAGTTAAAAAACATGTTTTCTCATACATTTTGTAAGGGAGAACATTTTTTTCATTGAAAATTTCAGTTGGTCGATTATTACTCGGTAACTTGTAAAGCCTACTTAGCTGTGATAGTTTTCCTTTTAACTACGTTATATACCTACAGGGTGGAATTTTTAAACTCACCTGGAGGGAAAGTACTCTAAATACTGGAGATAGCATAAATTTAAAAGCTGGAATACTAAATTATTAAATAAAACGTCAGAAGTTTGAGGCGGTCAAATACAAACTGGTTTATTCATCTCGCACGACACTATATTTTGTTTACATTATACACTCAAAGGAAATATTCCATTATTTTATAATAAGATACAAATGTGCATTCAGAGATTTTCTAAAATTCGCTTGCCACACTCGAGAGTCGGCTAAAATCCGAAAACATAACCATCGATTGGGTCAATCATAAGGATAAAATCTCTCTAACAAACATGATAAATTAAATGAAAGGAAAACCATGAAATTTTCACATTGTTTTCCGTAACGTTCCTCCTCAATTCAGTTTGAACACGTCATCACCTCCCACCAATACGAGCGACGCCTAATCCGAGCAATTTCCAGATTGAATTTTTACGACATCAACAAACAGACGGATAAAGTGATAAACAAATGTGTAACCGGGGAGTTGAATGACTAAACTGCGATATAAAACGGAACTGAACTTGGTAATACATAAATTTATTAAATGGGCTGAAGATATCTCCGTCGCGGGCGGAGGGTTCGATGCGATACCGGAGTTGCTCAATTCACTTTTGTGTTTGTGATGCAACCGTTTTTGGCACATAAATTCCGTCCACCGAGAGAATGCTTTTTTGACACCTGTCAGTTGTACAAGATTTGGAACTAATAACTGTCTTATTCCAAAACACGATCTTTTGGTACTGGGATTGTTACTAGGTTTAAACCATGACTAAATAAAACGTTATGACAAAATGAAGTTTATCACTAGTTCAAGAACTATCTATGGTAATAAAGTTAAACCATATAAAGTTAAACCATATAAAGTTTATCTATAGGACTAACTGCGGTACTAATTTATTTGAGGTTAGCTTTGATTAAAAATGGGTATTAATATGATTGACTTGATGGATTTGGAAGATTTGGATATGCTGGAGAGGCCTCGGCGATCTTACAGATATCGCCATCATGTAAATCCTTTTGAATTGAGTGACGAAGATTTTAGATATAAGTATAGGTTCACAAAACGTTTTGGAGCAAAAATTGTGGATGTTTTACGTGAGGATTTATTCCATGACCCTCGAGGATGCCCATTGAGTCCTAAAGTGCAAATGGTTTAGGCAATATGCAACTGGGCTCGTCATGAGGTAGATAACCTTGGCCAAAAATAATTGCTAACATAACATTATACAAAATCTAAATAATAATAAAGTTTAAATTCGTAAAACACATTTTCGTTTGTTTAACTGACAGTGTCAAAAAACCATTCTCTCAGTGGACGGAATATAGGTGTTCGTTTTTCGAATGTTTCGAAGGTAGATAGTAGTAATGAGTGAGGACTATCGCGAATTCGCCACTAGAGGCGCTAGTGTAGAGTGAGGTGTCTAGAAATGTCAAATGTGAAAATGAACGTTCATTGTTTGCGGGATTTTCTATCGCAAATTGTTACTAATTATTTTAGAGAGCCTTAAGTAATGGGGGCTATCGTTTTTCTGTCAGTACTTTTATTTTATATCTTTTGGATATGTTAAGGTACTTCATAAAATGTTTATTTTATTACATTTTAAAATATCAATAAAGAAAGGCTACTATACCGTTGAAGAATTTAAAGATGACAAATTGTGAATAAATTGACTTTGTAATAATGCATGACGTAAATGTGAAATAAAATACTAATAAACTGAAATGAAAATAATGCTTAATCTTAAATAAATGATTGATTAATATTTAGTATAATATAATGTAATGAATAATTTTAATAATTAGAATCAGTAACATATTATGTAATACAATAATTTGATAGGAAACATTTGCAGTGCCCTTACAGGGTGCATGTCTTAATACTGTGTCATGAAATTTCAATGCATGCCTACTAACCAGTGTTTAACATGTAAGCAAATAAATAAATAAATAAATAAATATGCTTCAAATGAGTATTTACATTATATTGTTGTATGTAATGTATGCAATGTAATATTCTTATAGATTTATTAGAATTGTATTGAATTTGCTAGAATTGTATCGTTTAGGTCTTATGTAATTTCTAATATTGTTAAATTAATAGTGTATCTTTTTAAGGGTGGATTTTTGAAAACAAATTTATTTTTAAAAGTCAGACTAAATAACTCTCAAATAATAGTCTAGTCATAGTAATTATTATTAGGTGGTATTTGTTAAAATATCTATTAGTTTATTTTATTTGTATATGTGTATTAGTATCAATAAAACTATACATATAATAAATTAATATAATTTTTTATTTTCACTTTTTATTTTCATTTTTTTTTTTAAATATTATTTCTCGTAATCAAGAAGTTAGTATTATACAACATTAGTTTTAGTTTATGCCAAACCCGAAACACGTGTCTAGTATTTTTATGTAAAGAATTTATGTACAAAATTTCAAAACTGTATCATGAAAAATAACAAAGTTATAAGCTTGTTATGTTAGGTACCTGGTTGTCCGTACAAAAACATGCTCACCACGCGGCGCACCCGCGCTGCCCGCGCCTTGCGTTCATTAATAATAATATTAATTTGGCAGTAGGTATCTAACCGTACGACGATTGTATTGTAATTAACTGGTGATAACATTTTGCATCACACTTGCAGGCTTTGGACTTTTTCGTAATGGTCAAGTACTTAGTGTCGCTCGGTGTCCAACTTGAATCCTTTTTAAATATTTTTGGGAAAAAATATAACATGGTGTAAAAACTATTGGAATCGATTCAGTTACTTATTCTGAACAAACTATATTCAGGTTTTGCATATACTAAAAATAATGTTGTAGACATTATTTTTGTACCCTATCACTGTTTTTATATTTAACCCAAAGGTTGACTGGTAGAGAATGCCTTGTGGCATTAATTCCGAATATGTACCACTATTGTACATGAAGTTTAAATAAATAAATAAAATATCTGTAAGACCTGTTATATCACCAAAAATCGCACTAATAAATATTTTGACATTGACTTCGAATGTTCCTAAAATTGGCAAGCATTAAGCAGACAAATATTATTCTTCCTCCAGGTGTTACGAAATTAGATCCTAAGTTGTTACTTAAAATCTTAAGGCATAATTAATCAGGAATGGCAAAATCTTTACATTTATAAATAATTAGTAACAATTTGCGATAAAAAATCCCGCAAAGAATGAACGTTCACATTCACATTTGACATTTCTAGACACCTCACTCTACACTAGCGCCTCTAGTGGCGAATTCAGGCGCGACAGTCCTCATTACCACTATCTATCTGGTATAGATCCCTGGGGATGTTGCGAATATTCGCATCCGCATCCGCATCCGCAAATGCGGAGCTTCCGCATAGATTTAGACATCTGCATCCGCATCCGCATCCACAATAATCAATGCGGATGTTCATGCGGATGCGGATGTACTACAAGTTGCGACAAGAAAGTCAGGAAATACCAGAAAATGGTAGCACTGAATGTTCATCGAGAGGAATTTAAGATATTATCACCGATAGCATGAAGATTTTTATCCACTCTACCAGGCAGTATTCCTAGCGAACAATTATTTAGTAGCGTGGGTTTAATTTACGAACCTCTGCGTAATCGCTTTGAATCAGAAAAGTCGGCAATATTACTCTTAATCTTAATAATGCTCCTATTGTTAACTTCCCTTACTTGAAAATTAGTAAGCAAAAAAAAAAAAAATAGGACCATTAAGGCTCTTACGAACAGGCGCGGCACGCGAAGTGACACAAAGGCTCCGCTCGTCGCGCGCCACGTGGTATCTTTGTGTCGCGTCGCGTATCGCGCCTGTTTTTAGGAGCCTTTATACTTAACACTAATTTCCATTTTGAATTTTTGTTATTTTGTTTTTATTAAGGTTGGCGCAATGTTTTAATTATGTTAAAATTACTTTATCATTGTTTTAATTCTTCATTCATATACTATATTTATATAAGATCTTAAACATCCGCATCCGCGGATTTGAGCCTTTAAAAATCCGCATCCGCACTCACATCCGCGGATGTGAAAATATCGCCATCCGCAACATTCCTTTTCGAAAGCTACCGTGATTTCACTTCTAAAAAACTTGAATAAAATTGTCCGAAATAAAATCCAAAAATGCTAAAAAAGTCATGAATGTGTAATTCCAAGATATTATTCTTCAGAATCTGAATAGAGCTGCGAATGCGAGTGTCTACATGCCGCTGCCAATTTAATAATGTCGTCTTGTAAGCCGTGTTCATGCTCGGAGTCGGTTCAGATTTTTCTCTTTAATAACATTATATTGTTGGTCCATATACGCGAGCTGAAGGAGAAATGTTTGCGTTATTTCTGAGTGAAACGCGACGCAATTTGCTGATTTTCTTTAAGGAATTGAATTTAGTATAGGATTCCTTGAAACGGCTTTTGTGGTTCTGTTGTAGTTATATATCTCTCAACATCATTTGACTAGCATTTTGCTAACTCTTTGGGGTCTGCTTCCAGTCTAATCCGGTTAGACTGGAAGCAGACCCCAACATAGTTGCAGCAGCTGAAAACTAGTATTTTACTTTTTTTTTTTGAGGATGAGAAGTCATCAAATGACCCCTCCCGCTCTGGGTAGAGCGGAAGGGAGTGTCAAACTCTTACTGACTAAAACCCACCCGTGTTCCTTCCTTGGCCCTTTATGTTCCGGGGCAGCGGTCCCCTTTCGGACAATCCCGCTGACCCGGCAGGCTTGGGCCCTAATAGGCCGTTGTTGCTGACATCTCATTGAGGCGCGCGTGGAACACGTACGCGCCGTCCGGCACGGGCCTGGTCCTGATCGGACGGTAAACTACCCATACTCACCGCCCGCAGGCCCGAGCCTACGGTGGCCGGGAGTCGTCACGCGGCTCCCGACGCCCGGAACGTCTACCGCGGCGGCTGGGATGGGAGGCTCTCTCCCTCTCCCATCCCGCCACCTCCTTCGCTAGCATGACTACTTCGCAGAAGCAGGTGACTGCCTCCCATTCCCTCTCGCTCCGGACCATGGCTTGAACCAGGGCCGGGCGCGAGAGGTCGCCGCCGCTGCCGATCGCCTCTATGAGGACACGACGGTGCTCCACCCAAGCAGGGCAGACCGCCACTAGTATTTTACATGGAGCGACTATCTATCTGACCTCCACAACCCAATTGCTGCGTAACAGCAGAATACCCTTTGGTAAGACTGGTCGTCAAGACTTTCGAGCTTCTAACCTTGACGACGGCCGAGGTACGAAGGGGCTCGGTATGTAATGGATGGTCACCCATCCACGGACCGATCTCGGTGAGTGTAGCTTAACCTTTGGTCAACCCGTGTGGCCACGAGCCCCTCATACCATCTGACTACCACTAATAGATACCATCTGTTTTTTTATTTTTGTCAAGTTACCACAAACTGTAAAATTTTCTCGTTCGATTTTGAATTTAATCATCAACATTTTTAAGTTTAAAATCGTTTGGAGAAATATGACAGTTTCGTGTAGTTTGATGTGCTGGCCACTGTACACATGTTTGAGCAAATAAATATACCATGTAAGATAAGATAGAATAGATATGTTTTATTTTTATTTATTTAACACGTTCACGGACAGAACGCCTCTTGACGTTGTCTCTGCAAAAAATAATACGACAGTACGCCTGTCGACGTCAAAGTTTTGACTTGTATAAAATCACTACGCCTTGTGGCGTTTTATTTTCTATAATACGAGTAATACAAGGAAGGGTATTCTGTAGTGTCACCACGGGAATCATTTTAACCTTTTACTGTCATATCGTGACGTTAAAAATACATTCTACAAAAGTGTGTCCTATGTTGCGCCTCTGGGCAATATATGAAATTTTGTAGTGACCTAACATGTTCAACCAGTGACGGTATACTGTCCGTCAACGTGTTAACCTACATTTTAATAAAAATAAAATAAAAAATGTTTATTTCATCATCATCATCATCATTTCAGCCGAAAGACGTCCACTGCCGGACATAAGCCTCTCCCATTTGGGGGGGGGGGGGGGATTTCATCAACTTATGTAAATTACATCACTTTTTAAGCAAATATTTGCTTGTATTAGGTGGTTCCGCTCTTCCAGTTTACATTGACCAATACATTGTGAGAGAATAAACAATAGATCATTTTATATAATTATATAAGAACAATAAAACCCATACAGACAATTTCCTTTTAACTTTTCTGTCACTGGCGCCACATTCAAACTTCCCCTTTACGCATTTCTCACTGTATCCATTTTCGTCACTCCACACCATTGATATACATATATGTTACACTAGATTAGTAATTATCGCACTAAGGCGTTGCCACCGGACATATGGCCACAGCCATATGCGTAGCTAACGTCAGTTCAGTGCTCTGTGTGACGCCAACCGAAGAGAACCTAAATATATTAATAATAATAACTTTTTAATAAGAATAAGAATCATATTACTTTTAAATGTTTAGTGGTTTCAAAGCTACGTCGCGCGTCGTCGCGTTTAAATATTATATTATAGTGGTTACACTTTTTTGACACATTTTAATGAGGTTTGCTTCTCTAGTTATTTAACTCCATCGATTATGAGGGTACCTAGTGCGTCATACTCGAGGCCGACTTCCGTTTTGCTTATTGCTGACTCAACAATATACCTGACCACTGCGATGTCCTACTTACCGTCGATTTGTTGCTGGCTAAGCACATTAGCTGATCGCTTCAAAATCAAATGTAGCATTTAAGGTGATTTATGCAATATTTGTTTTCAACCTAGTTATTAATACTGCAGACGCAATCATAATCGTGTAACTAAGTGTTAACAACTTTTTTCCGTAAATAATATAGAAATTATCAAAGAGTTTAAGAGACCTTAATTATTAGTATTTAAGTATATATTAACATAATTAACTAACTATTGCACAATTCATAAAACTTATGTTAAATATTTGTTAAGAAATCAGTTGTCCTAATAGTAATTGTAAGAACTCGTGCCGCCTGTGATACAGGTTTATCCTAGTACAGGCATTATACTTTGTAATACCTACATTATTTCTAAGATTAAAGGCTCGTACAGACTCGTGCGATATCGCGGCCGCGACAGGCACCGACAAAGAAATTGCGATTGCGAATCGCGATATCTCGCGAGTCTGCACGAGTCTTTATACTGTATTTTTCCAATGTTCATTTTTGAAAAAAAAAAAAAAAAAAATATTATATTATTATAACTCTATGCTCCACACATCCATCTCAACATTATCATCTCCAATATTTTTTTTTTTATACGTTGCCCCTCACTAGGAATTTCTCCTGTATCGTGGGTGCGTTTACACACACCCAATCCAATGCATGTAATTCATATTTTTAAATCAAATCTTTTTTTTTCTTGTTTAGATATCGATACCCATAACGTCTGCGGAGTTTCACTAAGTTTGTTGTAGTTGTAAGTTTTGTGTGGTGTTTGATTTGTAATGTTTTAGGTACTAAGTATACCTTATTCGAGCTTAATTATTTATTTATTTTATTATTTATGTACACACAGTTAAATACATAGAGATACGACATAATTATAATTTCAGTACAAAGGTACTGTTTATTTCTTAAGAAATTTCTTCCAGCAGACCTGCGAAAGGAGAAATGAAAAAGAAATGTAGACAATAGTGTGTGAGAACATGAATAGAATGATATGAATATGCGAAGTCTTAAACTAAAATATTAAATACTAGCTGACCCGACAGACTTCGTTCTGTCAAAAGCTATTTGACTGTGGCAGTTTGTCTACGCGCAAAGGAAATATAGTATAAACTCCACTACTCTACCCTACCCTACCTATGTACAGTCAGTATACACAATTAGCTGACCCCCCTTGCATAAATGGTTGAGATTTTTTTACTAACAAATCGTACGATTTTAATTTATGTTCTAGTTTCGGGTAGATTTCGTATAGGTATTTAAATTAAATTATGAATTTTAAAATTCTATCGATCCGTATTAAAAAAAAACTCAACTATTTATGCAAGGGGGGGTCAGCTAATTGTGTATACTGACTGTACCTACCTATCTACCCTTCCCTACCCTACCTACCTACCAACCTACCCTACCCTACCCTACCCTACCTACCTACCTACCCTACCCTACCTTACCCTACCCTACCCTACCCTACCTACCTATCTACCCTACCCTACCCACTTACCTACCCTACCCTACCCTATTCTACCCTACCCTACCCTACCAACCCTACCTACCCTACCTACCCTACCCTATCTAACTAAAACCTTCAATTTTTTTTTTGATAAAATCTTTTCTCAGACCTACCAAATGATGACTGACACGTTATGTCAAACGCCATAAAGTTACATTAGAAGATAGAGTTACCTACATAATATTACATTATAAATGTTAATATGGTCGTTTTAATTTTTTTTAAATTTTTAACTTTCTTAATTTTTCTTACATAAGAACCTTCTCCTGACAATAACAAACACAACAAAAAAATAATTAGCGAAATCGGTCCAGCCGTTCACGCGTGATGCCGTGACCAAGGGAAATAGGGATTCATTTTTATATATATAGATAACATATACTTAAATAAAGCTACAAAAATATAAATACATATATCTGTAAATATATACATAAAATACTCACAGTTGAGAGGAAAGGTAATGCTCTTTTACTAATGATCATGATGATGATGATGAGGTAATGATCTTTTTTATGTGGACGCGTTTCTTTGGTAATAAACCAATTTTTCTTTCTTTCTTTCTTTTAGTTCTGTCTAGCTAGTTCATCAAGCTTGCATGCTGCGCTTTCATTGTTTTCCTTAAAAACGCACATTTTTTTTTTCTATCGCGAACATTTTGCTAAATTAGTACAGTTTTAAGTTTTGCCATTTTTTTCTGGCTCCCTGTTCGTTACGGCAGATCTTCGAGTGACCTAGCTAACTGGTATCACTAATTTCCCCAGGGAAGGTTGCACTCGTATCTAATACTTTTTACGTGTGCAAAATTTTAGTCTTACATTTTTTATTTGGACTTTAGATAGTATGTTTTTTACTTTATGCATATCTATCTAAAAGTTCCTTTATAATGTAACAAAAGCGAATTTTTTTCTTTTTTTAAAATCCTTTTTGACAACTGAGTCTTTGTTTTATCATTAACATGTTCTTACTCGTGCTGATGAGAGAATACGTTTCTGACACCTGTCAGCTGTCAGAAAACGTTTTTTACGAATTTAGACTTTATTAGCCCTATCCCCGATCATGTCCGATTGAAAGGTGTCAGGAACGCATTCTCTCGGTGGCCGAAATATACATAGTTATTGTTATTAGACAAGAACTTTTTGTTACTATACCCAAAGTCTCAAATTCAGATAATTTATGTAAACAAAGGGGATAACATACCAAAAAAATATCTTCGTAATGGTAATTCACATAAAATTGCGAAAAAAGAGGTTCTATTTTCTTTTAAGTACTGATTTTAAGAAATAATAATTAAAAAGTAATCATACCGTCATAATTTTTATAAATTTTCGGTTTTAAACAAATTTATTAATAAAAGGAGATTTTCTGGTATAAAATATTTTATGATACTGGTAACATTGCAGGAGATCCAAACATTTTCAAATTTTTAACATCTTCAACAACACTAATATTACAAACTCTCATAAATAGATTCATATTGTAAGTAGCATATCTAGCCACATTTTGGATGAAAAAGGCTGTAAACTGTTTCGATTGGAAATGGATTTTGGGACGCCTACGTCTAGCACTGGGCTAAAAAGGGCTGATAATGACTATCATATACCGTGCCTCCGAAACAGTACAAAAAACATTGTTTGGCAACGGTATTTTGTTTGCATAGTTCTTATAATTAATTCACTTTAATTTTATCGATAATTATTTACACAAACATTTAATGATAAAATGTTTTGCACCACTGTCCTGTCATTTTGACAGTGACATTTCTTGACATTACTTTGTTTACATAAATTATCTGAATTAGAGACTTTGCGTATAATAAAAAACACGTTACCCTGTTGAAAATAAAATTTGACTTAAAATCTAAAATTAAAGAATATCTTTTAACAGATAAATATACAGGGTTATTGGTGTAATCTCTCAGGACTATATTACTAATATCATAAACAACAACTTTTGTTCTATGACTTTTAATAATTCATCAGATTTAAATTCATCCGACTTTCATACAAAAATAAAAATATTTAAATTCAACGCTCTAAATGAAAGGCCAAATCTTGAAGGATTGCTTTTGGTTAATGTATCATGTTTTGTAAAAAGTCATAGAAGAAAAGTTGTTGTTTATGATGTTACTGATACAGTCCTGCAAGTTTGGTACGTTTTACCAATAAACCTGTATACAGGAAAAAAATTAACCACCAATTTCTTTTTTAAATACGTCTTAGTACAAAAAAAAAAAAATAAGTTATCGTTAACGAAAGATGTTTATTTTGAAATTAGTTTATTGTATATACGCTGCGCGACGGCGCGGGCGCGTGCAGTGCCGCGGACCGCAGTTGTAGGTATGTACCTATGAGCTGTGTACTCGCGCAATTCGCCGATGTAGGTATTTAAGCAGGTTATTAATAGCATCTTTTTTATTATAAACATTATATAGCACATAATTGTTCCCCTATAATAAGTACTACTTACTTACCTGTAATCTTGTCTAATGGACGGATGGATGAGCCCTGTAACACAGGTTCCACCTAGCATGGTGGTCATTGATCTAATCTCTGTGCACTTGTAAGTCCTACGCTGGAAATGCTGCTCATACCTATTTTATATGCTTGTTTTGGAAAATGAATTATTTATTATTATTATTTTATTATACAAAAGCTGCCTATCTGTTATATATATTCTTCAATTATAAGTCATCTGACGATTTAAAAATTGCCCTTAATTGTGTATTTCATAGGTACTGTAGTGTTCAAAATTTGAAAAAGCGCGCAAATTAGTTAATATCAATAAAAAAACCTTTAGTTTATCGGTATTAAAATTAAAATTAAAATAATATAACACCTGCATTTCTAAAAGGGGTAGACGACAGAAATGAAATGGTAAAAAATGTCGTACACACATTTCTCTAGTTATCTTATCTATACTAATATTATAAAGAGGAAAGATTTGTACCTATTTTTGTATGTTTGTATGTTTGTAATGAATCGGCTCAAAAAGTACTGGGCCGATTTAAAAAATTCTTTCACCAATAGAATGCTACATTCTTCCAATTTGACATAGGCTACATTTCATTTTGAAAAAAATTAGGGATCCTTGGTAAAATTTGAACAATGTAACCGAAGGTGTAGAAAAATGAGTCTTAAAATGTCTTTCGTATTGTCTACCCCGTGCGAAGCCGGGACGGGCTGCTAGTATTAATATAAATTAAACGAAGTCGGGTTATTTACATAATTTATAACTCATGAATGGCTGGACCGATTTTATGATCCCGGATTTGTTGGATTTGTCTCCGCCCCGAATAGCAGAATAATTATTAAAACACGAAAAAAAAAAAAATTGTCTGTGAAGTCGTTTTACGGACGATAATTTTACGTGATAATGTCATAAGAAAACATTGCGTCACAAGCCGAACGCTTAGGCCGATCGTGCCTCTCTTTCGCTTGTTCCGCGCTCTCGCTTGCACACTCGGCTCAGGCGGAACGTGACAATAAGTCATGCTTTTTCGTGCGTGCTGCCGGCGTTCATCGATTTATAAGGCGCTATCACGTCAAATTGAGTTTCGTTAATAAAATAAATTTAAAAAACATAAATTATAAACTCACGCGTTCTTTCCATGGGGCAGAAGCTATAGAACGCCACCTGCTACGCTAAAATCAATTTATTTTTCTCATTATTATACTATAGTCGGATAGAAACATGACGCAGCTCACAAAGAAGCAACAAAGTGTAGGTATAGTATACGTGTGCGAATACACAAGGAAGTCGAGCGCGGTGGCATAGAGGGGACATTACAGCATCACGTCATGCTATTTGCCGTCACGGCATACGAGTCGGTTTTATTGCTAAGGCGCGCCAAAAGATGTTTTACAACAAAAACAAAAGCTTGATGGAGTCGACATTTCCTACCTGACTATGTACTCGTACGATACGGCTGATATAGCGAAACAAACTCAGGGGCCCGTCACTTTTAAAGTCCAGACATAATCTTGGTCAGCTCATGTAATGCGCTTTCCGAAATCGCTTGCAAAATTAATTAACACAACCAAAACTTTAGTATAAATCTGGCAACAGTTTCCGTTTAATATTTGTGATATAACCGATGTCGGGCTAGATGTTAAATATAGCGCTTAGATTATGCGGCAATAGTCTGCGGCTGGATGTCGCCCCTGCTTGCAGATTAAACAAATATTACCCGCCGATCAACATGCACTACGAAGATATTACAGCTTCCAAGAATTATTTGATAAAAAAGTAATGATTTTGATATTGCTTATTTTACTCATAAAACACGGTGATTTCAATGTAGGTAAAAATAATTGTCAATTTAACGTTCCGCCTGAGCCGCGTGTGCAAGCGAGAGCGCGGAACAAGCGATAGAGAGGCACAATCGGCCTAAGCGTTCGGCTTGTGACGCAATGTTTTCTTATGACGTTATCGTCCGTAAACCGACTTTACAGACAACCAATTTTTTTTCTTTTTTATGCCATATTTCGTTACAGGTTTAAAAAAAAAATTACTTATTGAAATATGATATCCTAACCTAACTTAAACTATAAAAAAATAAAATGGCGTCATGAAATTCCTTCGCATCGCTGTCGACTGGTAATATACCCAAGAGGCTGGCGGCATTGCCACGTTGTATGGCAATGCTTAGCCTCTGGTCAAGATAAAAGTCAGCCCTTGGGTCTCGGGAACTGTCAACCAGCCGTTTAGAGATTTCGTTATAAACAAAACATGAGCAGTCGGACCCCACAGTCCGAGGGTTTCAATTCTTAACGGCTTGAAAATATAATTACCGATAAGGGTTATTATATTGATATTGCTTAAATTTAAAATTGTTTATAGACATAGTATTTTTTTTTAATTACAATTTTGTAATAGTAGGTATCATCATCTACTTAGCCTTTTACCAACTATGTTGAGTTCGGGCTTCTGACGACCCGTAACGACAGTCAAGGATCCACGAATGACAGCCGGGACGAACTGCTTAACGTGCTTACCGAGGCTCTTGTGCTCTTATGTAAAAGTCACCCATCCACGGACCAACCGCGGCAAGCGTATCTTAAGACGTAGATATGGCATATATCTACGTCTTGATCTTGAGTGGTTAGCTTGCGTGTTATGTACTGAGCTCACGCAACGCGTTGTACGACCAGCCAGTAATAGGAATCGCCCACCCAGGAGCGCTGTCCCAAATAAGACGAATTATTAATTAATTATACATAAAGCATAAAGTATTTTGATAAAACACGGATACTAAAAGATTAATAATTAAATTATCTTCAAAAAGGTGAAGGTTTCAGGAAAATACGCTTGATAGATTTTGCGTGATTCTCAGTTTTTTATCCGCGTTAGACATAACTTTACAAATTAATTTCATTATGTCATATAAACATAATCTAAAATATTAATATATAACGTTATTAAGAAAATGCTCTAATTGAACATATTTTTTTTTCCAAATCATTAACACTACTCGTTTAGACGTGATCTTCAGTATAAAATCAATAAAATTACACAATATTCAAACTATACCGGAGAATATTATAAAGACTCTCTATGCAGTATTAGGTCTGTGGATGCCAGAAGCTTTTGGCGCGTAATACGGTGCAATATCAATACTGGAGTCGAACCTGAGAAATGAGCATCGAGCCCCCCTCCGCCACCCGCCTCAACCCCGCTGCCACCTTCCACCGTTATTATTGTAAAGTTATATCGATAGTTATGTAGAGGATGTTTTAATTAATATTGTTGACAGTTCGTTCGAAAACTTTAAAAAAAATCTGTTTTAAGGCTTCTATAAACAGGCGCGACACGCGACGCGACACAAAGTTACCACTCGTCACGCGATACGCGGTGCCTTTGTGACGCGTGTCGCGCCTGTGTAAGAGTCTTTCTAAAAAACTGGCTGACCTGACAGACGTTGTTCTGCCCAAATTTCAATAATGCATTCAAATATCCTGTAGAAAAGTAACGGTCAGTTTTTTCCAAATTTAAATGTTTTTCGGGAAATTAAAAAAAAAAAAATTGTTCTGTAAGATCCTATCGCGGACTATTTCGAACATTTTAATAATAAATATTGCCAAATTGGTCCAGCCATTCTGAAGTGATGCGATTACCAACGAACAGCATTTAATTTTTATTATATTGTGTAAGGAACTAGATGGCGCTCGAGAACCACCATGAAGTTGACAAGTGTGAAGATAGCAACGCGCGAGCGGCGCGCCTAGCTGGCATCTGGCACCGAGGTTGACGTTCTCTTTTTCTGGCGGACACCGACGGCTCAACATCGACTTAATATTTTGCTGTGTGTTTTGCTTAGGTGTATTTTTAATTAAATATTTATTTAAACTTATACCTTGTTTTTCTGAGCTCTTATAATAGATAAAATGACGCAGATTACAATCAAAATCAAAATCAATCAAAAGTCAAGCAAAAAATGCAAACAAAACTATTTACCTGAATAAAAGTCACCTGGCATAAAGGGCGTGCCCGCTTGATGCGTCAATGCTGGATTATGTAGCACAAAATGACAAACTAGGAGCATCGAAGTAAAATAAACAACCAGTTAACTACTATAACAATAATGAAACCATGGTCAGCAAGACGACCAGTCACCACAAGCAGCACCCGTTCACATTTGAGGGAAGGAGGCAACCCGACCCCCGACGCTACCGCAAGCAGTGACATCTAAGGGAGAATGACGATCTTGCTGCCGGTTACTCAGAATATTATGATCAACTGTCGAGATCGTTAGCTAACTATATATTTCAATACAAATCATAAAAAATAAAAATAAATATATATATATATGAGTAGATTATGTCAATAATAAACGAAAATAATAAAAATAAATTGTCATATACAGTCAAATAAAATAAACAATTATATTCCTTCTTATAATCTGTCAATAGGTAAGCTAATTCTGGAAAAAGAACAGCAGTGCTATTCTGTAACCATCTCACCGTGAAAACAGGGCCTCAAGTCTGCTATTACAATAGTGTCAGAATGGTCTCTTCATTGTGAGTTTTTGACAGATTTGCCATACAAACACTGTCAAATACTCACAATGGCGAGACCATTCTGACACTATTGTAATAGCAGACTTGAGGCCCAGGGGAAGTGAGCGTGGAGTGAACTGTCATTGTCATTCCCCCTGATGCTAGGGATTGACCATTTACAATCTTAATCGATATTTTAATTATTTTTGTAATGCTAATTCTTTTGATCATTGTATATTATTTACGTGTCTAAACTTTACTATTTACGGGGTTTTTAAATAAAATAGCAAAACAGAGATTCAGTCAGAAACAATTTTTGTTTTTTCAGTTTTTTTTCCCTTTCTTTTCTATACCTTTTCTAGGCCTTATATATAGTCTGTGGGGCGAGCGCGTCACATTCGAACAATAAATAAAATAAAATGATCAATAGAATTAGCATAAACAATACGTTTAAAATCTTGAGTACGATTGCAAATGTAATGCTTGGTCAATCCCTAGAATCAGTGTGATAACACTGACAGCTCATTCCACGCAAGTTTTCACGGTGAGATTTTTACAGAATCCATACAGAAACATTGGTGCCGATTCTCTTGTACACCGAACTAAACTAACTAAACTATCACTAAAATTCCTTACTTTTGGCTATGAGAATCCAAAAGCTATTCTGCAAACAAAATTCTCTAAATTTAAAAATAAGTTTGACACAACTAAATCGAATTTGACAATCGTGACTCCACGTGGTATTTTTTTTTTGGCTTCGTAACGTACTTGTTTGCCTATGATTTATTTTAGAGCCGGAGGCGCACATGGGGGGCAGCCGCGACGTGTTTTTTTTATGGAATTTTTCACTTTTTGTGTGGAAAATAAAAAAAAAGATGACCTACATGTAGAGTAATAGTGGTTTAAGGGCTTCTAAAAGGGGGTCGAAATTTTCATTATTTTTGCGATAGGACGCACCATTTTGGAGATATAAGCAAAAGAAAAGAAAAAAAATATATAGGGATAAACACTAAATATTTTAAGTGATACACCTATAAGTGGTAAAGAAGCCATGGAAATGATTTTCTTTTTTATTCCGAGTATATTATTTAAAAAATTAAATAATTTAAAATTACTTGATATGATGATTAATTATCAAAATTCACCGCGCTCGTGCCGCCACCCCACCGCACTGTTCGGCGTCACCGCGTCGAGGCGGGTCATTCATAGAATAAGTAAATAAAGGATTTTTTCGCTTTTTTACGACATAAAGATGTTTCTCTTAAAATATTTCGTGTATGAATAGATACACCTTAAATACAGTACTGGTTTTGCACCAGAAGTCGAGGTGATTGGTGTGAATTTTAGTTCATGAAAACTAATTTTATTCCACACCTTTTTAATCGCGATTAAAAATAGTCAGATTTAGTTAGAAAATCTAAATTTTAGTTTAAAAACGTCAAATTCAGAATAGCAAAATTGCCATTTTCACTAAATTTAAAAACTCAGTACTATCTTAGAGCTGTCAAACTAAAATATAGTTAAGTTGTGTCACTTTAGTCAATTTCAGAATAGGAAATGGTCGTTTGACAGGAATAAACTAAATTTTGGTGATTTTTAGTCTAGTTTAGAGAATTTTGTGACAAGAGAATCGGCTTGAGTTAATCACAGCGACCAACTATTTTTATCATTTAAGTAGTCGTTGATGGTATAGTATGCCTTTGAATATAGTTGGATTCGAACTTTTCCCTATACACTCTACTATATTAAATCGACAATCGATCTCCTTTGCTTGTGATTGACACACAATTTGAACCCCTTCCAAATGAGGTAAAAAAAGATGCCTACAAATTAAAAATGTGCAGTCTGTGTAATAATAGGTTGTTAGGGTATGTTAAATGGCTTCGTTCCACGACGGAGGGTAGACAAAAATCTCATTTCCGTAGTAAGAGCGAGCACACTGATAACCGGTGCGCCTGCCTGGTTGGCTGGTTTACGTTACCAAACTGGTATTTAGAATTCTGTTAAATTAATCCTTTCTGTTACGTAACGAGATTTAATAATAGTAGTTTTAGTCTATTGTTTGAAGTAAATCAAGACTATCGTTCTTAGTTAGGACATTGTGACAAAAGTATAAAGTCGGCCAACGATTATGGTGACGATAACCTACTTTTAATGATTTTATACTGAAGATCACGTCTAAACGAGTGGTGTTAAAGATTTGGAAAAAATATGTGTTCAATTAGAGCACTTTCTTAATAACTTAATATACAGGAAAAGTTTTTAATCCGTGCGCTTATGACAAATTAAACTTAAACGTGTTTTATTATACACCTTTTTCTTATTTTGATATGTCTTAGTAAAAAAAAAAATAGTTATAGGTTTATTTTGAAACTGGTATAATGGATACTGGTCGCGCAACGCGCGGGCGGCGTGGTCAGTGAAGCGGAACGCAGTAATAGGTACCTATCAGCTGTGCGCTCGCCCATTGATATTATTACGAATATATTGTATCCATATTTTGCTTGAAGTTACCAAAAATGTTAGCGATCCGAATGGACACTATAAGTATTAATGGTTGGTGGAATGAAATAAAACTAATGCTTAGTGATATATAAATTGAAAACACAAAAAAAAACTAAACCAAACCTTTTGACAATGAAAAAATAAGCAAGAGAAAGGAAAAAAAATTCGTTCAAATTAAAACTATAAAAATCTTCTAAAAATTAAGCTCACCAAGAAGTCTGCAACATTCCACCACCTTGTGCACGAAAGTGCACAAACTACTTAGTTGGTTTTAAATGGAAAGCTAAGAATAATAATAATATGAATAATAGTGTCACGAGCTTGCGGTTCGTGACAATAAAAACTGCCAATTCAAAAACCAAAAAAAATGACACTTTAATTAATCAACACTGATAACAATTAAAATACAACTGCACTACTGATCGCACTTGTTCGCTTGTTCGGTTCGACTTCGACTGTCCCGAGTCGCGGTGCATACGGCCTTTTATATTCCTTAGATCGTTCCAGAACCTTGTAGAAATATCTAGAATGTTCGAGTACATACCAGCCCCTACTGACCAGTGTCGAAAGTTCTAGCATCGAATTCTCTAGAGGAATCTCAAGTCTGCTAGTTCTGCTACTCGATACTAGATGGCGCTAGTGGTACTTAAACTTGTATGGCGCGTAACAATAGTATAAACTTATATTAGTAGATAAAAGGTCTTATCTCAAAGTTGCAATCGTGATTCACCATGAAAATTGGTTTTGAATTTTGCTAAGTGTATGCATATCGGTGCTCGTGACTGTACACATAAACAAACAAAATTAAAATTCAGCGTGGAGCTGCATCTACCTCCGCAACATCGGGGAATCTTACCGACCTGCGATCACACTGAGAATACAGTTGCTGTTGTCGCGACATCAGGGCATTCACATTGTTTTTTTCTTTTTTTTAAAGTGATAACTTGTCTAGCCGCGTTGCGCGATTTTTGGTAGGGTTAAAACTTATAAGTTCGCGTCACCTAAATGCGCGACATGCTCGTGACGTGTTGCGCCAGACTGGCGACGCGTAGCGCGTAGCGATATGAAAATTCAAAAACTCAAAAAAAGAACACAATTATTCCATATTCAAGTTTTGAGTTTTCGGAAAAAGTGTGCTAGGTATGGCCCCAAAAATATATAATAGTATACCAGCAGCTATCAGAAATAAAGAGTGTCTGGGAACCTTTAAGAGGTTTTTATTTAAATTCCTTTTAGATAGATGTTACTACTCCATCACTGAGTTTACTGCTGATAAACAGAGGTATGACGATTCCGACTTGCTAATTAAACACTTATGATTTTATTTATTACCTGTTTACATATATGACATATTTTTAATTGAATCATTTTTTTGTTTTTGTAATCTATTGAGTCACCTTAATTGTAATTGCTTGTTTATGTTAATTTTGTACGCCATGTATTGGCAAAACATGGTGCACATATTTTAGACAATATATTATCTGTAACCATACCTATGTTTAACAAAATAAATGATTGATTGATTGATTTATTTCTGTCGGAAGTCCTTATGACGGCCTACTTTTTTTGTTGTTGTATGGATAGATAGATAGATATAATACTCTTTATTACGTACACCATAAAAATTACAGATATAAATGAAGAAATTTTACAAAGTGGGCGGTCTTATCACTAAAAGCGACCTTGTACACTTTGTACCGATAAACTTTGGATGGATTAAAAGTAGAAGGAGATACAATACTGCAGGTAGTCAGTGGTGTATTATTTACATATACAATAAATACATAAAGTATATAGGTACTTATCTATATAAGTATAAAATCAATCTGTCCTTTCCCCAACTATGTTGGGGTCGGCTTCCAGTCTAACCGGATGAAGCTGAATACCAGTATTTTACATGGAGCTACTGCCTATCTGACCTCCACAACTCAGTAACTGAGTAACACGATACCCCTTGGTAAGACTGGCTGTCAGACTTTTGGGCTTCTGACGACCCGTAACGACTGTCAAAGATCCACGAATGACAGCCGGGACCAACGGCTTAACGTGCTTTCCGAGGCACGGAGAAGTCTCGGTATGTAAAGATGGTCACCCATCCACGGACCAACCCCGGCAAGCGTAGCTCAACCTGACTGATCGACCCGTGCGGCTGTTATTACTTAGCCACGAGCTCCTGCTTATCTATATAAGTATATGTATCGTATATCTTCGTCAATTAATGATTAATAGACAGGTGTTTTAGTATTTATAGGTCTTGCCTCTCTTACGAACGAACGTACCTAATTTAATTCGGTAAAAACCAAAATAATTTCCATTTATCGTTCGATATCCACTAAATCCTTATTGGCAGTCTCAAAGTAATTACTCTAAATAACATAGGATTACACTTATTTCATCCAAATCAGATTAAACTAAGAGCATTCCATTGTTTTCCGAATTCGGAATCTAAATAATTATTTTGTACAATGGGCAAAAGTCGTAACACCAAAAGCATTGCAAATGCGTTGCTCTCCCAGGGAAAACTGAAATCTCGTGTTTAAAACTGCAAAATAATAATAATATAGTGTACATGAAATAATACAATACATAATGGAATGTAAAGTGTTATTATAAAAAAAAAACAGCATTTTTAAGCTTTAACGTAGTATTTATCATTTTATATTTTATGTTTTTATTATTATTTGATGTTATATAAAATATGTATATAAAAAAATAAAAAAATGTATAATGTTCTAGTAAGTAGAGAGAGACTAGTTAGTAGGACAGAGAGTACTTAGTAGTAAGATATACTAGGAATAACTTTGACATACATATTCGACGTTTATACCTAGTATAACTTTATAAGTAAGTGTTTATAAGTAAGGCGGTTAGTGTTTAACCATTTTTTTAAAGAATCTAAGATCTAAAGTTTTAATTTTTTTTAATTCTCGTAATAGTCCGAATACATTAGATGTTTCATTACGGATTTTTTTTAAACTGCCGGGAAAATTGGAAAATTTGGGAAACTGAAAGAGCATTTTCTATGGGAATTTTGTATGAATTATTGAAATTTGGACAGGACAAATTCTGTCGGGTCAGCAAATATAATATAATCATCGTTGTACTCATAATTGACAAAAGATCAATCTGGTGTTTTTTTTTAACGTTTAAAAAAAATAGAATGATTGAAAATTTTAACACATAAATCACGCCAGTATTCCCCAAAGGGTTAGGCAGAGGTGTCTGCTTTATCCTATGGGGATTACCGGCTTGATGTTCGTATGTGTGATGTGTAAAAATCTAG
This sequence comes from Dryobota labecula, assembly GCA_947523025.1. Lineage (NCBI taxonomy): Eukaryota > Metazoa > Arthropoda > Insecta > Lepidoptera > Noctuidae > Dryobota > Dryobota labecula. The sequence continues at coordinate 15,914,760 of OX383302.1, read as the reverse complement.
GACAGAAATAATAATAGAACATTTCCCCAACTAAACTACACTTTCCCGGCAAAAAAATCACTATCCACCTGGCTTTTAGAGGCCGAAGAGTCAAGAGGAATACTTTCTTTGATCTGGTCGTAAGTGGGCGAGCTGTGTCAGCCACTGGAGTCGGAAATCACTGTAATGGATGGGATGGCTAGGGCTGCCACGCAACGGTTTAAAGTCAATGACAAAAGTGGTCCTTTTTTTTTCGGTGGCCATTAATGAGACTCTAAATTCAAATCAAATCAAATATTTATTGCATAACACAGTACGTACATATAAATAGATTGCAAGATGTTGGAGAATGTGCAGTTTACTGTTTTCTACCAATTAAGGCAATAAATGATGAATATTGAATAGTAATGCCAAATATTGATACAGCCAAAAAAAAAAAAGCTCAAAACAAAAAAAAATATTACGGTAATTTTTTTTCAGGTAAAGATAAAAATAACTCCAAACTTAGTTATTTTATTTTATATAATTTTATATTTTATTTTATATTTTATATATTTTTTTTTATTTTACCTACAGGAATCCTGAATCTTGGAATGAGATTATGGGTGAAATCTGAATTATGAAAACAACAGCAAAGTAATCGAAATCAAACTGTTACGTCTCCCATCGCGCAAAACTGTTTCAGGGTAGGTAGTACCTAGTACCAAGACTTTGCAGACTTCTAAATAATTATTGTGATGTAGGGATTTTAATTCAAAAAATCAAGCGCCAAATCCACCAAAATATGCCGATGCAAAATGTGCTCTTAAGTCAAAAACACATCAAATCGCCATATTCTCAAAAAAGTTTCCTAGGAATGGCTCCAAAAATATTTAACAAACTCCCTAAACCGATAAAAGCTTCAAAAGACTTAAAACCTTGAAAAAAAAAAAAAAAAAAAAACGCTCCATAGGTTCTTAATACAGAAAGCATACCTATTACACTATAACGGAATATTTGGAAGAAAAAGTTAAGGCAAGTTTACCTTAATTTGTTTATTCTATTGCTAAAGATTTAAAATTGTTACTTAGCAACAATTTTAAATAAAAACGGCCACATTCCTCTAGATCGTATTTTGTTGCTTCGTGTCTCATTAAGAAACTTTCAAAAAGGTATTAGAAAAATCTAGACACACTTACCGATATAGTTGATTGAGCCGTTTTTCATAATTCCTTCTCAGTCACGAGATAATATGTTTTTAAGGAGTGGCGCTAGTGGACCGGTGACAATCTCTTAACATGACGTCATTGTAGAAGAGTTAAAAAGAAACAAGTTAAAAAAATGTTAACTGTAACAAAGTAAGTTAGTTGTGTCAATCAAGCATTTTGATTACTTCAATAAAGATCATTGAAACTTTAATCTAATTATCTTGGTTGGAGCAACTTTGTTTTGACTTAATTGCTGCAAATAGGTTTTGTGATAACTCCATTCGAGATCCCGTTTCAAATCTCAATCAAATAAAAGTAGTAGCTGTGATCATTGTGCTTGATAGGCTCAGATGCAAACAAGTTACTTAGTCAATCTAAACAAAATATTGATCGTAGCAACTACTTTTTTTTTCAGTGTATATTTGTCGGGACACCTTTGAGTAGGTATCCCTTTCAATAAGATTCTGGAGTTGACTTTAAAAGTATTTTTTATCTTCTGAATTCAAAATGGCCAGCCCTAGGCGCCCGCGCCTGCGGCTAATAGATAACCATTACTGGGCACTTGTCCCAGCAGAGCACGCAACTCCAGATAAACGACGATATCTTACACATTTTGCCAAACGTGCACACTAAGAATATGGCCTTTGTGGCGAAATGTACGAGAAGTACTATACGGGCTACACGAGTCAAATATATTTATTAACTAGCTGCTACCCGCGGCTTCGCCGCGTGGCTTTTACTAAAATAAGTAGCCTAAGGGCCGATTTTTCAATCCTCAGTTAAATCGTCGAATAACTACCTATACTGCATTAGGCAATACCGGCTAAATAACGACAGTTATTGTGTAATATTGTTGAAATTACTGCACTTTAGAGTTATTTTTTTTATGTAATTGGTAAATAGATTACAGTGCTTTGGATTTATCGTGAAATAACGAAAGGGTGAGAACAGTTATTTGTCTAATTTTATAATAAATGGAGTATAGCGTATAAAATTATCTGGCTGTTTATCAGGCGAATAAATATTTAAAAATTTTCAATCGTATATTATCTGAGGAATAGTTATCTGGGGTCTTTGCTAACCAACTTCACACTATCAATGTGCAAGCGAGGTGCACAGATACAGTATTCAATGTGTTATCAAGAAAAGAAACAAAACATTTTTTGTTTGACATTTTGACGAGATTTTGATTAACTTTTACCTGAAGAATAAATTGACACTTGTTTTTTGTTCTTTTGTGCTTACCGTCAGAACTAGTAAACAAATATCGGTCAGTAATTTAAAATAAATAAAATGACGACGCTGTGAACAACGGAGAAAAAGATGATACTTGGAAAAAAATTGTAAACACTTTCATCATCACATTTCATCACTGCATCGACTCATCGAGTGAATAGTAGTACGTACGGCCAAAACATTAAAATTAAAGAACCTACGCGAGCCTAAAAAACGAAAAAAGACAAAGACCGGAATTGTTTAGAACAGATGGCGGACAATATAACCTAAAACAAAAAAAATACAAAAAAAGGCAATACATTGTTTATTCCCTAGAATAAGCTAGTAGATGCTTGAAGGGACAGTTAACTTTATTCCTTGGTTACAGGTTACTTTTATTTCCATTTCTAGGTACTCTAAAAACATCATTACATTTGAATCAAAGTTGTCAGGGGCGTATTGGAATCAGATTAGTGGCGGGCGACACGGCCGCGGACCCGAGCGGACACGACTAGACCCGAGCTGATCCGACCGGACCCGAGCAACTCGTCAGATACTGGATTTCTGGCTATTGAAAAATACAGAATCATGCTATCTAGGGAACAAACGCTATTCGATTCTTTATCTGAGGATTGCAAAATCGGCCCTTAGTAGCCTTAGTTACTCGTTATAACATCAGCTGTCTGCCAGTGAATCTGGGAATCAAACCCGGGACCACATGTTCCGCAGTAGCGCTTGCAACCACTAGACCGAATATATACACCGTGGTATTTTAGTCGTCTTACAAAAACTGCCCACTTCATGGTTCCAATGACTACTAATCATTCATGTAAAAACAATTTTTTTTTGGACATAAAATTATTTTTTTGAACATTTTAATTTTTATTAATTATGACGCATGACATAGTTTAAAACACCCTGTTACGAGTGCAGTCCAAGCCTTGTGGTACAAGGGCGCCGCGGAATGGAGCGGCGACATCTTTATCAGAGTTCATTCACCCTAACGCAAAAATGTGTTTCTTACTATTGCGACTTAAACTTAATCTAAATCTATTCTTTCGCAGCTAAGTAGGCTTTACAAGTTACCGAGTAATAGTCGACCAACTTACCTACATTTGCAGTTACAAAACATGTCAAAGTCAAAGTCAAATCATTTATTTCAAATAGGCACGTAAGGAGCTCTTTTGAACGTCAAAAATTACATAAATAGTTAATCGATTCTAGTTGCCCCTTCCAAAAGATAGTTATGTATGGAGAAGAATGGGCAAAAAACTCCATAATTACTCTTTTAAAATGTTAACAACAGTTTGTATACATTAATTCATAATTATAAGTGAAGACGATGTACCTAGAATAAAAATAAAAATTACTTACCACAATTGGTAAAAAGAATAAAAGTGAAGTAATGACAGAAAAAATTATAAATGCGATAGGCACATGGTGCTCACATATTTACAAACATTGTATATGATTTTACAAAAAAAAAAAAAAGAAAATACATATCATAAGTCAGTGTGTGAGTTAAATTATATTAATCACAGAGAATAAAATTAATATCATAATAATACCAGCCTATAACTGTCCCACTGCTGGGCAAAGGCCTCTTCTCATACAGAGAAGGCACGAGCATTGATCACCACGCTTGCTCAAGACGGGTTGGCGATTTCAGACTTATACTAACTATAAGTCCAGGTTTCCTCACGATGTTTTTCCTTCACCGATGTCAGTAATGTCCAAGATAAACTCAGAAAGTATATATGAATTGAAAAAGTCACATTGGTACTTGCCCAGATTTGTACCCACAACCTCATGCATGAGAGGCGAGGCCTTAACCAACGGGCCATCATGACACTAAATTAATATCATAAAAATTATAAATTATACAGTTAAATTAGCAACCAGTTTGATTTTGTCTAGGCTCTAAATTGTCCTATGGAGCAGGACCAGCATGTTTCCAAGCATTCTTATCTTGGATATAATCCTCTAATTTGAATTTTTCTCCGATACATTCTGTATGGGGGAACATGTTTTTCAACTATGTACAATGTAAAGTTTGTTCTTGGGATAAATTGATCCCAACTACGGAACCCTTCATAGTGCGTGGTCCGACACGCACTTGGCGGTTTATTCATTAATTTATCTCACTTATAACTATAATTACTGGTTTCATTACCTTGTGGCGGCATCTACAACGCCACATACGAACTAAAGACATCAAAGACCTGACGTCACACAAATCCTGCATCGCGCAATCAGAGTTGTGAACTGTCGGCGGTGCTTGGGGGAGGCCTATGTCCAGCAGTGGATGTCTTTCTCCATTGCCCTTTCGGTGACTTTTAGCCTTCTAATAAGGCCCATTGTGAGCGACCACGTTCCACAACACAACTGTTGAGGAAACATGCCTGAGAGATATTTCTCGACGGCATCTGAAGCCAATTCAGAGGCCCATGAGCGGCATAAAAACTCTGACACCAGGTAAGTCACTAACCAAACGAAAAAGAAAGAAGGACTCAATTTGAATTAAACCAATTACAGGCACTTTTGAATAGGGATGATGCCTAAAAATTTTTTTTTTGTTCTTCATGTAGATTATAATAAAATATATTGGACACGTATTTTTTCTTTTTTTACGTAATCAAAATATTACGGCAATAAATGTATTGCCGTAATGTTTTATGTATTATGTATTGAGTTCAAATGTAACATGACGTCACTGCTCGCTAGATTTTATACGTAGCTGTGACGAGCCCCCACTCCCCAAGTTTAATGTGTTTTATCTAAGTCATATTTGATTAATATGATAAAGCAAAAAATACATATCTAATATTTTTTTATTATCTGATTGACGGACTAAACAGTTTTTTTTTTACCCAGGGAAGCTAGTTGCCCGTTCCAAAGAGTAGTCGGTCCCTATGGAGAAGAACGGGCAAGAAACTCCAAGGACACATTATTGTTACAAAACTTCTAAACAACCAACATGACATCATCATCATTTCAGCCGAAAGACGTCTACTGCTGGACATAGGCCTCCCCCAAGCACCGCGACCTCGACCGGTTCTGTGCTTCCCGCATCCAGCAGATTCCTGCGGCTTTTATAAGGTCATCGGTCCACCTTGTGGAAGGCCTTCCAACGCTACGTCTTCCGGTAAGCGGTCGCCACTCCAGAACCTTTCGGCCCCAACGGCCATCTGTTCTGCGCGCAATGTGCCCTGGCCATTGCCACTTAAGTTTGACAATTCTTCGAGCTATGTCGGTTACCTTGGTTCTCCTGCGGATCTCTTCATTTCCGATTCGATCACGTAGGGAAACTCCAAGCATAGCCTTCGCCATTGCCCTTTTTGGGTGACTTTTAGCCTTTTAATAAGGCCCATTGTGAGCGACCACGTTTCAGTGCCATATGACACTGCCAACACGCACTGATCAAAGACTTTCGTCTTGAGACACTGCGGTATGTGGGACGAGAAGATATTGCGTGGCTTCCCGAACGCTGCCCAGCTGAGTCGGATTTGACGATTGACCTCTTTCTCGAAGTTGGACCTACCTAACTGGACAGTTTGTCCTAGGTAAACATACTCGTCCACAACTTCGAGTGTAGAGTCTCCGATATTCATGAGAGTGGGTGTTACATGGGCATTTGACATGACATCACTACAAATAATTTATGAAGGCTTCCCTTCTCGCCATTTCAAAAACGGAACCCCAAGAGTGGGCTCATACATCTTCGAAAGTTTCCGGCAAAAAGGCGTGTGCGCGATGCGTGTCGATTGACCGGAAATAGTGGCCTTGTATTTACAACTTCCGGTCCGGGGGTGGCTGGAGCCAATTAATAACTTTTATCGCTTTCTGTACTAGAGCCTGCTCAATTAGCACCAACATAAAAATGTTCACGGCTGATTGGATATAGCGAAATCGGCGTCTTGGTAAATCCGTTGGTACTTGTAGGAGATTTGTTGATGTTCGTGCTGAAATGTTCCTTTTAGGTGATTATGGGTTCGGATTTAGACCCTTATTTAGACGCCATGTCTGTCTGTCGTCTATCCGCGGCTTAGCTCAGAGACTCTTAGTACTAGAAAACTGTAATTTGGCATGGGTATACATATTAATTACGCCGACAAAGTAGTAAAAAAAATCTTGAAAAATAATATTTTGTAGGGAAAATTATCACCCTCACTTTACGTTCAAGGCAGGTATCCCTTGCACGTAAAGTGAGGTAGATATTTTTTTTCTTGTCTATCCCATGTTGTGAGGTATATTTGGATAGGCCGTTCAAAAATATTGCGGGTTTGTGAAAACCGTTTTTCTATTCAGGGATCCGTTAGCGTAATATTAAGCTTTTAAGTGCTTGTTCAAGTCAAGTGCCCCTCCCTTGCCAGCTAAATAATTGTAATTGGATATGTAAAAAAATTCACGGTAGTAGCATATGTATAACAAAGTAAAGAAAAACTATCACAGAAAAGTAGGCTTTACAAAATAACGAGTAATAAACAACCAACTTACATTTGCGGTTGAGATGTATTGGAGAACATGTATTTCAACTACAATGTTAAGTTTGTTCTTGGGATAAAATTAAAGTGTCAGCTTTTTACTAACTAAATGCATATGAAACTATATACGGTACTTTTAACAAAAAAACCTTTATTTTTTGTTTGCCTGCCTGTCTATTTATTCCGCCTAATCTCCGAAGCGGCTGGACCGATTTTGACGGGACTTTCACTGACAGATAGCTGATATGATAAGGAGTAACTTAGGTTACCTACTTTTTATTTTAGATAAAGCCTCGCGGATGTATTGCGAGTAGCAGCTAGTATCAAAATAATTTCCATTTATCATTGGATATTCTCTACTGTGGTACCCATAGCCCTTCCAGCCGGAACACAACTCAACGCTGCTTTGCGACAGTAAT